>CM053565.1:21981360-22315118 GCA_028646485.1 Cryptoprocta ferox | reverse complement strand
AAAAGAGTTAGGGAGAGGGAGGGAGAAAAAAACACGAGAGACTCTTGATTCCTGAAAACAAACTGAGGGGGGAAGGGGAAGGGGAAAAGGTAAAGCGGGGTGATGGTCTTGGTGGAGGTCACTTGTGGGGAAGAGCACTGGGTGTTATATGGAAACCAACCTGACAATAAACTATAAAGTTTAAAAAAAAAAAAAAAACAAAACAAAACAAAAAATAAAAAAAATAAAACTTTCAAATTAAATCTACTACTGGGACAAGTCTACATAAAAATGTAAAGATAATTATTTAAAAAAATAAATAAATAAATAAAATGGATCACATACCTAAATGTAAAAGCTAAAAACTATAAAACTCTTAAAAGAACACATAGGAGTAAATCTTCATGAGCTTTGGTTAGGAAATGGTTTCTTAGATATGACTTCAAAAGTGCAAGTGACAAAAGAAAATAGACCAGTTGGACTTGATTGAAATAAAAAAAAACTTTGGTCTTACAAAAGGTACTCTCTGGCAAGTGAAAAGACCCACAAAAATATTTGTGGGAGAAAATATTTGTAAATCATGTATCTGATAAAGGACTGTTTAGAATATGTAAAGCACTCTCACAACGTAATAATAAAAGATAAATAACCCAATAAAAAATGGCAAAGGATCTGAATAAACATTTCTCCAAAGAAGATACTTGAATGACCAGTAACCACAGGAAAAGATGCTCAACATCATCAATCTTGAGGGAAGTATAAATCAAAAGCACAATAAATGCCACCTTACACTACTAAGATGGCTGTAATAAAAAAGATGATAGCAAGTGTTGGCAAAGATATGGAAAATTTGGAACCTTCACACATTGCTGGTGGACATATAAATTGGTGCAGCCTCTTTGGAAAACTTTGGCAGTTCCTCAAAACACTAAACTTAGAGTTACCCTGTGATGTGGCAGTTTCTCTGTTAAGTGTATACCTAGGAGAAATGAAAGCATATGCCCATGCTAAGACTTGTACATGAATATTGACAGCATTATTCATAATAGCCACAAAGGAAGCAGCCCAAATGTCCCTCAACTGATAAATGGATGGACAAAGTGTATACCCATGTAATAGAGTGGTATTCAGCTGTAAAAAGGCATGAAGTACCTATAACTTGCTGCAACATGGATAAGCCTTGGAAACAGTATGCTAAGTGAAAGAAGCCAGCAACAAAAGACTACATACATATTGTATAATTCCATATATAAGATACCTGGAATAGGCATCTGCATTGAGAGAAAGTGGATTAATGGTTGGCTAGGGTTCGGGGTCATAGGAGGGAAATGCAAAGTGACAAGTAATGGGTTTCTTTTGAGAGTGATGAAAATATTCTGAAATTGATTGTGGTGATGGTTGCACAAGTCTGTGAATATACAAAACCATTGAATCATACAGTTTAAATTGGTGAATTGTATGGTCTGTGAATTATATCTGAATAAAGCTTTTATTTTTTTTTTAAAGAAGAGAGTGACCTGTGTCAAGTGTGCACAAGTGACATAAGGACTGAGAAATTGACCATTGGTGTCAGCAAGGTAGAAGTCATGGTGACCTTGACAAGAATTGTTTCGGGAGAATGATAAAGTGGGTTCAAGAAAGAATGGAAGGGGAAAAATTGGAGACACTGGGTATAGACAACTCTTGAGTAGGTTTGCTGTTAAAAGAATAGAGAAATAGAGCAGCTGAAAGGGAAAGTTTAGGAGAGTTTTATGTTTTGTTTTGTTTTAAGGTAGGAGATGTACTTTGCGTATGAAATGATTCAGTAGAGGAAAATGGAGGGGAGAATTGCTGGTGAGTATTCAGGTCAAGAGGGGTTGGTCTGACGAACATTTCATCCATACATAGTGGAGGGAAGGCATAGTATACAGGTACACTTGCAAGGAGATACAGTGGAAGCATGTGGAAATTCCCATCAGAGTGCTTTTGTCTCCTTTTATCTTTATGAGTCAAGAAGCTGAGAGAAGATATGGCCAGGACTGGAGGTTTGAGAAAAGAGGATGTATGGCAGTGTCCCCTGACAGAGTGGGAGAGTGAGTAGAAGGGAAACCCACAGGGGAGTTGTCAGGTAGCACCAAAGATCCACATGAGGTCAGCGCTAATGAGTTTCAGATGGGGGACCCCCATTCACATGGTCTTGTCATTTTTTCCAGGCAGTTCAGCTGCAGGGATGCACGGACTGAGATTTAACTTGGTTGGGGGGATTGCCAAGGGAGTACAGGTATTTAATCCCTTACATGCAATTCTGAAATGTAAAAAGTTCTGAAAACTCAGTTTACTTTTTTATTTTGTTTTGGTAAGTTTGGCAAACTTTTGTGGTGGCGACATCTGACATGAAGCTATTATAAACCTATTAGGCTTTATCCCACTTAGTGGGGATGATTGCTGTATTTTGCTGCAGAAATATTCATGTGCTTGACTTTAGGGTGCTGTCCCAGTCTCTGTTGGGGCATTTTTGTTTTATACACTGTATTATCTTCCTCAAATCCTGAAAGTTCTGAATTCCAAGACCCATCAGTTCCCAAGGGATCGCGAACGTGTTTGACAAAGGGACAGAATGCAAGGGAATTGAGAGTGTGTATCAGGAGTGATTTTCCTGATGGCCTGTGGATTCACTTCCACCTGAGGAAGGAGGGAAGTGAGCATGTGAGAAGAGGCAGGCTGCTGAAAAGGTGGCAGGATCAATGGGTTATTGATCCTGGTGGGGCTAAAGAATTATTGGAGTCTGAATGCTAGAGGCAGAATGCCGGAGAGACAGGGAGAGCTTTTTTTCAGCTGGGCTTCTCATCCTAAAGAACATCATTACAGAACACAAGTTAGTACTACCCTTCTGGTTTTTTACTTGTGAATCCCTTTAGTAAAATCTTCTCTAGTTCTGAATGACTTCCTCTTTATTCTTCCAGGACAAATGATATATTATTTGGTGCCATTAAAAGAAACTTGCCCAAGAGTGCCGAGAAATAATCAGTGACTGAACTGGGGTCCCAAAGAATATTTAACTCTTCTGTCCACCTTTATTAAAGATGGAAGGGAAAAAAAGATACACACCAGAACATCCTTCTGGTGACCAAGGGGCACAATACTGGAAATGGGGACTGTTGGAAATTTCAAACAATAGAACTCTCTGTACATTGTTACTTTTGGTATGGATTCGGAAGAGTGGCTGAATGTAGCTACTTGATGCTTATATTTTTAAGTAAAGGAAAAGCAAATTGGCAAAAATAAATTCTTTAGCATCCAAATTGCTTAATTCTTACCCTGTCTATACACATCAGGACCTAACACTGATAGTGATTTACTTACAGTCCCAGTTAATAGATATGGAGACATTATATATCATGCCTAATGGAAAATATGGGATCTGATGAGAGATATTTCTGTTTTGACTAATAAATTTTAACCCAAATGGCCAAGCCTAGTGAAATATCATGGCCTTTGAAATATTTTAGAACTTGTGCAGAGAAAACAGTGTTACTTTATTTATTCAATGAATTTATCATCCCTTCCAAATCACAGGCCTTACTTAGCTCTAGCTCTGGAGTGGATATTATGCGGCACTGAATCAGAAAGTGGAAAAACTAATCAAATCTTTAAAGACCAAGGGCAGCGAGGCAGAGTCAGGCTGACTTTTTCAATGGTAGCCTCTAGCTATACATTTTCTTGTTTTTAGTAACCAATGGTAGGCTATTTGTTCTTGAATTTTATTCACACATCCTGATTTCTCTCCATTCTTCTCTGTACCACTCTTCCTGTAAATATTGTACTTGTCATTACAGAAGCTGGAGGCCGTTGATCCTTGATTACAGGATCAACAAGAATGCTTGCTACTTAACTCTGTCATTTTAGAAATGCTATTGAATAATTAATTGCTGGGTGCAAGGCAGTGCGCAGAGTTCTGTGGGAGCTGAGAATTTGAGTCCGACTATAACCTGCCTTCAGGATGCTTACAGCCAGGCAGAGATGACAAAAACATTACCAATCAGCATGCTTGGTGAGGGGGTTTGAAAGAATTTAGAAGACGGAGAAATTAATAATGGCTTGAGGGAGTTGAAGAAGGCTCTGCTCCTCCGGGCGGAGGAGATGGCATGTGATCCAGGGCCTCAGAGATGAAACTTAAGTGACTTGGGGGCTAAGGGATGTACGAAGTGTAGAGGATCATGTGGCCAGAGTTGCAGGTCACAGAAAAGGAATAGCAGTTAGTTGTTAAAATGGGATAAATGATAAAGGAGAAGATCACTCTTGCTCCAATTTATCATGGTCCAGTTTGGAAAAGTTCTACCACCAATAGCATACCTTTCAAATAGTGACTTACCATTTTTGTGAATTTTCAGTGTTTTTTACATTTTCTTCACTTCATATCTCTCAGTAGAAATGAAAATGGAATTATTGTACTTGTTCATTATTAGCATCTGTGGTGGTGGTGATTTAGCTACGGGGGTGTTGAATTTTTTGTCCCAAATGAGATTTGGAGATTATCTGTGAGTATTGTTATCTGATGCTGACAATATTATTATTTATTTATATTGGTTTAAAGTTTGTTGTTGTTGTTGTTGTTTTTTGAGAGAGTGTGAATGGAGGAGGGACATAAAACAGGGTAGGGAGGGGAGAGAGGGAATCCCAAGCAGGCCCCACATTATCAGCGCAGAGTCCGACATGGGGCTCAAACTCACAAACTGTGAGATTATGACTTGAACCAAAATCAAGAGTTGGGCATTTAATCATTTGCACCCAGACACCCCAGTATTTCTGTTTACTGAATACTTACGTTTTGCTTAAGTGTAGTACTTTTATCATCTTCTAAAATACCAAATGAACTTTATGAGATAAAATTATTACTACTTTATGGATGAGGAAACTGAGTCTCTAGAAAGGTCAAATAATTTGTCCCAGATTACACAGCTAGTAAGGGGCTGGGATTCAGAACCCAGATCTGTCAGACACCAAAGCCATGGCATTATACTGATTTGTGGGCAGATACTTACAGTTCTACTGAACCATGCAGCACACTGTCTAGAATCATTAGATCTTAAAAAATGGGAAATGGGAACCTGAGATTTGGAATTGGAAAAACGTATTTTGTAAATTAAAAATGTTTAAATAAAAAATACTGTATTGAGAGATGCGTGGGTGGCTCAGGTGGTTAAGCATCTGACTCTTGGTTTTGGCCCAGGTCATGATCTCACAGTTTGTGAGTTCAAGTCCTGCATCAGGCTCTGTGCTGTCAGGGTGGGATTCTGTCTCCCTCACTCTCTGCCTCTCTCTTGCTCATTCTCTATTTCTCTTTCAAAAAATAAACATTTAAAAAACACTATATTGAAATTAATTCAGATTTTTATTATAAAGATGTCAAGACACCTTTCTTGTAATAAAAGGACCAACTCAAAGAGACTGCAGAATGAGGGTATGGATGGTTTAGAGGAAGCACAAAAAGATCTGTTCCCTCTCTTCTTTTCCAGAGAAGAACCAACACTTCCTTTGAGAAATGAGACCCAAGAGGGAGGATAGGTCTGCGTCATTTTAACATTAATAGAATGAGAAGTGATTTAAAATCTTTTAATTCATTTGGATTAATTCTTTGTTTTTGTATTTTTAATTCAAGTACTCTTGGGATGGTTTACAAAAAGGGTGTTTCTTGGGGCACCTGGGTGGCTCAGTTGGTTAAACGTCTGACTTTGGTTCAGGTCACGATCATAAAGAGAGTTAGTTCCGTAGCTCTGTACAAAGTAAATTTTCATGAGCATATTCAAATCTTCAAGGATCTTGGTTTTATTTTCCTAATTTGTGCACATTGACTATATTATTAATAAATCAACGAATAGGTCAAGAACAGTATATTAAATGAAGGGGAAAAAACACCCACTTAAAACAAACCACCTACTTCTCTGGGCCCTATGTAAGACATGTGAGAAGACTATTGTTCCAGGAAGGAGGATTTACTGATAATGGTAATGACAAAAACAAGACAGTTGCTTAGGTAGATAGTGGTACACTGGATTAGAGGAGGAGATAGGCATTAATAAAGTAATCCACTAACAACATGTAGATTAAGTACAACGAAAGCCTAGTGTGTATGTGTGTGGAGGGTGTGGTTAATAAAGACTTCACTTATGGGGCGCCTGGGTGGCTCAGTCTGTTAGACTAGTCATCTAACCAGCTCAGGTCATGATCTCTCAGTTTGTGAGTTCAAGCCCTGCGTCAGGCTCTGTGCTGACAGCTCGGAGCCTGGAGCCAGCTTCTGATTCTGTGTCTCCCTCTCTCTGCCTTTCCACTGCTCATGCTCTGTCTCTGTCACTGTCTCTCTTTCTCAAAAATAAATAAAAATTTTTTAAAAAATTAAAAAGGAAGAAGAAGAAGAAAGACTTCCCTAAGAGGGTGCCTGGGTGGCTCAGTCAGTGAAGCATCTAACTTTGGCTCAGGTCATGATCTCAACATTCATGAATTTGAGCCCGTGTCAGGCTCTGTGCTGTCAGCAGCACCAGAGTCTGCTTCAGATTCTCTGTCTCCCTCTTTTTCTGAACCCCCATAAAAAAATAAACATAAAAAAAGGAAGGTTTTCTTAAGGAAGAAATGATTAAACCGCAATTAATGAATGAGTAGAGAAGGAGTCGGGGTGTAAGCAGGTAAATGGGTAGGGAAGCACGCCCCTGGCAGGGCCCGTGCACAAAGGGCTCTGTGATGGAAGTGTGCCCGGGAGCATTTCAGGTACGGAAAGAAGACTGGTGGGACAGGAGCACGGAGGTGGAAGGTTAGGCTGGAGAGGTAGATAAGGGACCAGACCGTAGTGGGCCTTGAGGCTGCAATAAGAATTTTATCCTCTGGCATATTTGCATTTAAAAAATATTACTCTGACTATAATTAGGAGAGCAGAATGGAGGAAGGGCAAGAGTAAATGTGGGGAAATCATTATACTAACTCAGGTGAGACCCTATCTGTTGTATTTTTCATTGTTTTCCCAGGGTACTCAATACATTTATGGGATGAATGAAGATGATAATAGCGTATACTAGGATATAGGCAGTGGAGATAGGTACAAATGGACAGATTCATGAATGAGTGAATCACATATATACAAAGCACTTGGATACAGATTAGAGATATTGAATATAAGGGAAAAGGGGTTCCAGGGAAAGCTCTTGTGTCATTGAAGTCTTGAGAATAGGATGAAACTCTTGGGGAAAGTGTATGGAGTAAGAGGAAAAGGGAGCTTGGAATTGAGTCTTGAAGAATGTTAGCATGTAATGTTTGGGTAGAGGAGATGGCTGAATATAGAGTAAAACCAGGGAGATGCCTCAAAGTTGGCAAGAAAGAGTGTTTTAGGAAGGTGAGAATGTACAGTATCACTTGCTGCTTCAAGAAGTCTAGTAGGAGGGGTAGGGGGGTGCCTGGGTGGCTCAGTCGGTTAAGCATCTGACTCTTGGTTTGGACTCAGGTTGTAATCTCGCGGTTTGTGGGTTCGAGCCCCACCTTGGGCTCCGACTTGGAGGTCTGCTTCGGATTCTCTCTTGTGTCTTCTCTCTCTGCCTCTCTCCCCCTCTCAAAATAAATAAATAAATTTAAAAAAAGAAGTCTAGTAGGATGAGTCATGACAGATGTCCATTAGACATGGAGATCTGGAGGCCTTGGCATGAGTTGTTTCAGTAGAACAATGGAGACAGAAATTTAGGTGTTGTAGAGTTGGTTGAGGAGTGAGTGGGGAATGTGGAAAGAAAACAGGGAAACAATAGTTACCTATGGGGAGTGGGTCACTTTCTGGCAATTTTATACTATGGGAATGTACAGTAATTCCTTCCCAGCTATTTGAAATTATAGTATATGTAGATTTATTTTTTGCTTACTTTAAATATAGCATATAAAAATGGAAAGTGACTCTTTAAGGGGTTAATTTGAAAGACTGGAGAGCTGAGAACAAAAAAAATTGGTAAAGCAAGAGGCAGAGCACAAACATGTATTTTCACTAAAATTTCTTGTGGAGCTAGAGAGGAAGGTGAAGGAAAAGTAAAGCCAAGCCTTATGAGTCTGCTTTTTGTATCTCAGAGAGGGACTGAAATACATGTAAGAGAAGTTGACTGTACTTGTTTTTCATGCAGTCTATGTACTGGGGACAGAGTTTGAAAAATCCTGACTCAGCTAGGCTAAGTAAGTTAAAGAGAGGGTTGTCCCAAGCTTTTTTCCATCCTAAGAATCTGGCTATGAACCATGGAAGCCTGAGTGGTATAGGAATCAATAACTGTAGGTCACAAATTCAGAAAGCCAGTGAATATATGGCCATAAAACCAAATGTTAAAAAATTACTTGTTTTGGGGCACCTGGGTGACTCAGTTGGTTAAGATCCAAGTCCTAATCTCAGCTCAGGTCTTGATCTCAGGGTCATGAGTTCAAGCTCTGCGCTGGGAATGAAGCCTAATTGAAAAATAAATAAAACAAAAAGTTAAAAAGTGCTTGTGTTTTGGCAAGAGTGCCAAAACAAGTCAATGGGGAAAAGAACAGTCTTTGAGCAAATGGTGCAATTGGATATCCACCCACAAAAGAATGAAGTTGAACCCCCTACCTCACACCATATACAAAAATTAGCTCAAAATGGATTATAGATCTAAATACAAGAGCTGAAGTTAAAAAAAACCCTTAGAAGAAAACATAGAGGTAAATATTCATGACCTTGGATTCTGAACGGTTTCTTAGATACAACATCAAAAGTACAAATGACAAAAGAAAAAACTGGACTACATCAAAATTAAAAGCTTTTCTACTGCAAATGATACCATCAAGAAAGTGAAAAGACAGTCTACAGAATGGGAGTTGATAAGGCACTGGTGTCTAGAATATATAAAGAACTCTTACAGCTTAATAATAAAAAGACAACCTAATTAAAGAATGAGAAAAGCATCTGAATAGACATTTCTCCAAAGAAGATATACAAATGACTAGTAAGCAGAAGAGGATGTTAATCTCATTAGCCATCAGGGAAATGCAAATCAGAACCACAATGAAATAATACTTTACACCCACTTAGGATGGCTATAATCAGAAAGTCAGGTAATAACAAGCGCTGATGAGGATGTCAAAAAATTGGACCTGTCAAACATTGCTGATGGAAATGTAAAGTGGTACACCTGCTTTGGAAAAGAGGCTGGCAGTTCCTCAAAATGTTAACCATAAAGTTACTACGTGACCTAGCAGTTTCACTTGTAGGTATATATCCAAGAGAAATTAAAGCATATTTCCACACAAAAACTTGTAATGAAATGTCCATAGCAGCATTATTCATAATAACCATGAAGTGAAAACAACTCAATTGTCCTTCAACTAATGAATAGATAAAATATGGTATACCTATACAATGGAATATCATTCAGCCGTAAAAAAGGAAGTACTGACATAAATTACAACATGGATAAACCTTGGAACACATGTTAAGTGAAACAAGCTAGTCATAAAAGACCATAAATTATATTACATTTATATGAACTGTCCAGAATGGGCACATCATAAAGACACAAAGGTTAGTTTTTGCTTAGGGCTATGGGAGTATGGGGGGCGGGGGAGTATACTGGGGATGATAGCTAACAGGTTTGGGGTTTCTTTTAGGTGGGATGAAACTGTTCAAAGATTAAATGTGGTGGTGAGTGCACCACTCTTGAATTTACTAAAATACACTGAATTTTTTGCATAGGTGAATTTTGCATAGGTGAATTGTATAGTAAGTGAATTATATCTCAAAGTTGTTAACAATTACTTGGCATCAGCAAATCAAAATAAATGATAATGGTATTTCTAGCGTATTGCCATGTTTTAATTTAGGGAGCAGAAAAATATTCATAAGAGCTTTAATCAGTAGATCCTTGATCCTCCTGTCCTTTTTTCCTCCTGTAGGAATTATGAAATTTCTCAGTGTGAATTTTGCAAACTTGCAAGATTTTTCAGAATACCTACACTGGTCCCCTCTTATCAACAGGGGATATGATCCAAAACTCTCAGTGGATGCCTGAAACCATGGCTGTGTTTGTTCCTGCACATACATACCTGTGATAAAGTTTAATTTATAAGTTAGGCACAGTAAGAGAATAACAACAATAGCTAATAAAATAGAACAATTATAACAATTTACTGTAATAAAAATAATGTGAATGTGGTCTCCCTTTCTTTAAATATCTTAGTGTACTGTACTCACCCTTCTTGTGATGATGTGAAATGAAGAGATGCCTGTGTGATGAGAGGAAGTGAGGTGAATGATGTACGTGTGTGCTCTAGCGTTAGGCTACTGTGGACCTTCTGATGATCTGTCTGTCAGAAGGAGGCTCATCTGCTTGCAGACCGTAGTTGGCAGTAGGTAACTAAAAGCGAGAATAAGGCAGGGGACTACTGTATACCGTTTCCTCTGGACATTGCTAAATAAATAATTGATGAATTCGTCTTGGGTCATCCACAGTTTAAGAAATGATAAAATATTACGGTGCTGAGGAATTTGGGAGGGCAAAAACTTCCACTGCTTAAGGTTTTTGTTACTTGCGTATTTTAAATAGTATGTTTATACTACTGTTACCAATTTCAGTCATTTATCAAATCCTTTCTTGACTTCCCATTACGGTAGTGAAGTCCTAGCCCTTCTATACTTTCTACCTCCACGCTTCTGTCCTTCATTTTCCTGAAGTACTTACTGTCACAGTTTTGTGAAGATTTATTGTTTACAATATTATGACTAAATAAATCTTCACATGTACTATGGTTATATTTCCTTACACACTTGTTTTTTCCCAGAATAGTAATGCCTGTTTTTAAAAGATAGGCTTAGTGTTCTGTGTATCTCCTGTTTCCACCTCCCACACATCGAATGCCTTGAATACATAAACTAACCTATTATTACCCCCCTCCCTCTGCCTTTTTCCCTGGAGACCTTATTTCTAGAACTCTCTGGACTCTGTCATTTTAGGAATGGTTGCTCTCTAGGCCTCTGCATCAGTAGTCTTAGGAACTGCCTTTGCTCCTTTCCTGAGTTAGACCTGTTTCCTGACGTCTCATGTCTTTCCCTTTCTTGCTGTTATGCACTCATTTTACTCAAGCGCATCTTCCTGTGAAAGAGCATGTGGAAAGAAAATTGTTGAGTTCTTGCATGTGTGAAAATATCTCCATGTAACTCTCAAACTTGGTTAATACTTTGTACATGGAATTTGAGGTTGAAAGTCATTTTCCTCAGCATTTTGAAGCATTGCTTTGCAGTCCTCCCGTATCTGCTATTGCTGTTGAAATGTCTAATCCCATTTAGTTTTCATTCCTTAATATGTAGAGTGACTATATAATTTGTCAAAACTGGGACATTTGAGGTGCTAGCCTGAAAGAATACTAGGACAACAGGCATAAACCAGGACTCTCTGGGGTAAACTGGGACATGGCGGTCACCCTCTTAATATGTGACCTATTTTTTCTGTAAGCATTTAGGATCTTCTCTTTACTTCCAGTGTTCCACATTTCATGATGAGGTGTCTTGGGAAAGGTCTTTTTTCATTCATTGTGCTAGATTTTTGTAGGCTCATTCCTGTCCTTCCATTTGGGAAATTGTCATTACCGTTTCTTTAATTATGTTCTCCTAGCCATTGTTAGTCAGATGTTTGACATTCTGGATTGTCCTCTAAATTTTTTTTCCTTCTCTTACATATAAGCAAGGGGAAAAAAATAAGCCAAAAACACAAATAAACAGGAGGATGTTATCTTCTTGCCTTTTTGTTTCTTATGTGAAAGATTTTTACATTTATCTTCCAGTTCTTTGAAATTTATTTTTTTTTCTGTTTTGTGTTGAATTTCTTACTTTACGCTTTTCTCATAGCATCCTGTTCTTAAGGAAGTGTATCTTCTTCTACTTATCTGAGGGTGTCCATTCTTCCTTCTTTCTTTCCTTAGGTTTCTTTTGTTTTCCGCATTGCTTTCTTGTGTCCCCTTTTTTCCTGCCTATTTTGTTCTACACCTGAGCCTTTCCTCAGATGCTGGTGATCTTTAAACTCTCTTCATATTTAGTAGTAAGACATTCCAAGTGTCTCTGAAGGCTGAGCTATACTGTGAACAAACCTTTTGTTTGGAATACTCTTCAAATGGCAGAACTGAAAATGATTTTCTGGGGAGAAGAGGGATCAGCCACGGAGTTTCTCCCAGAGACCCCCCCCCCGCTCTCCTGCCTGGGAGGTTTTGTATCTGTGTGCCGGCATTCTGTGTGTAGGGTTAGGGAATGAGGCAGAAGTTCCCAGAGATGGGCATGCACCTTTCCCTTCTACCACATCCCAGGCTTTGGTGCCTCAAAGCCTTACATCTGGAGCTTCTGGGGATCACTTTTTCCAGAGAAGAAAACTTCTTTTCTCCAAGTGAGTGGGGGTGGTAGAGGGATTAGTCACTTGTGGGATAGTCAGGGCCCTGTGGCACCATCCCTCCCACTTCTGCCACTATGCCTCCTCCTGGGGATTCTGTGAGCCTAATTAGTTCCACCCTCACCTCTATTCCCTCTGGGCACTTGGGTGATAACTGCCTTTTACTCTTCCGTCTCCTGACTGTCTTTGAAAAATTTATGAAAATCTGCTCTCATTAACTCTCCCTTTCTCTTCTTTCTCATGGGTTAATACATTTGTTTTATTCCTCTCCTGTCTTTTAGAGGGGTTGAGAAGGGAGAAGAGATAAACTAATGTGTTCAGTCTGCCATTTTTAACTGATTCTGGCATGCATTTTTCTAGACAAAGTATTATAAATGCTGATTAGATGCTGAACAGCACTATCAGGGCTATTCCTCATGTATGTTGTTACGGGTTAAATAGGTTTTTGTGGGCTGACCTGGAAACCTAACTACATCTATGATTTTCCCCTAGAACTAGAGAAACAATCAAGCTTTTGTGAGCTGACTCTGGAATTAAAACAGACTGGGACAAAAATATTTCACACATGTCTCTATTTTCCTAGGCACAAAGAAAATTACAAATATTGTGTCATTATTGTTGAAATAAAAAGCTTCAATAACTATAACAGAAACCTGTATTTTAATGGAAAAGTTTATTCATAAAGTTAAGCTATAAAAATTGAACTGAGAGGCAAAATTAAATTCTTGAGCAGTATTCCTAAAGCTTAATTTTTCAGCAACTTCTTTGAAAGCGGTTTTCCTAATTAAATTAAAACCCAGTGATTGCTTCAGCTGTGGGAAATAGCAAGCGCCATGGGGAATAGTTTGTTCACTTGTATTTTCTCGCTACTTTCTTATTCCTACCTTGCACACAACAGAATCTTCTGAAACACCGGACTGAATAAAATAGACTTGGCCATATTGACCAGCAAAATCATCTTCCTTGTCATGAATGACTAAGAATAGCTGTGCAGGGCACTTGGGTAGTGAAAATGCAGCCCAGAATAGGGAAAGTACACAGAGTGCTTGAAAGTAAATGCTGCACCAACGTGGTGTTTGAATTGCAGAGACCACTGCAAATGTAATAGATCCACTGCAGTTGTGCGGCTCCAATTTCCAGCCTTCAGGAAGGGCATATGGGGCTTTCTTCCAGAGGATCACCCCTGTTGTGCTGGGGCAGCCTTCCATGAGCCCTTGCTCCCAGTGGCCATGACAGCCTCAGTCTCAAGGGATCAGAGACGATTAGGAAAACCAGGAACAGTTGTTATAATCTCTTCTGTGGCTGGAACAAGGTAAGGGCAATGAGATGCAGTCATTCCATTATTTCCTTTCCTTTCTTCGTGCTTTCTTTCTCTTCTTTTTCTTCTTTTCCTTCTTCTGGTTTTATTATTAACCTCTCCCCCTTCTACCCCCACAGCCTTGCTTCTGACAGAATATTGACTGGGAACCAGAAGCCCATTTTGGCTTAGCCTTCAGGGCAGCCGTTTACAGAGTAGCAGTGCTACATAGGTTTACTGTGTCGTATGTCTGTGTAACACTGGATTTGGATCTTGTATTTAGCTGCCAGAAGTGACTGTGATGAAGTAGGAGAGATAAACTGATAGATTGGCTGCCAGAAAGATGTTGGGAATCAATCAGATAAACAGGGTAGAGAAATAGCTTGCTGTTTTCTAGTGATAATAAACCAGTGGCCTCTGGTCCCCGCATTTTTAAATGTAATTGCTATAGTAATAATGTCCAAAATAAGCAAACGAAAAAACATCACAGGAGGTTTTTTAATTGCGATTGAGATATCCTTTTCCCTTTTGCAATAAAGATTCATCTTATATGGAGATGAACATTTCTATAAATTTGTTTTACTTCTTCCAGTGCCTACTTACATAAACAAATGAAAATTAGAGAGTGAACTACTTCATAGAAATTTATTCCTCCTCTACCCTCCCACAGACTTCAGCTGTTTTAACTTGGTGAAATATCTGTATTGTTATTATGCCTCACCTACAAAATAATGACCTTTTTTTGTGAAGAAACACATTTTAAAGTCAAACTTGAATTATTGACAGTTGATTAGCAGGATTATTTTAGTGTCTTCCCTTAGATTTCTCTCCGGAGATTTTGGGGATTTTAATCTCTGTTGCTATTTCCCTGCACATAGCACTTGTATAGGAGAGATGATATCTAGTTTTTTTTAATAGTAATTTAAAACTGTCCTCCCTTAATGTTTAACCTTTCTTCATTTTTAAGCAGGCTACACGCCCAGCGTGGGGCTTGAATTCATGACCCTGAGATCAAGAGTCACATGCTCTAGCAACTGAGGCAGCCAGGCACCCCTAATGTTTAATTTTTAAACACTACTTTTCTTCACCTAGGACTTTAAGATCCAATACAAATTCTTAAGTCTGTGTGAAAGGTATAGATTTATACTTGGGTTGGATGCAGTGGACTGCCCAGGACCAGGAGAGTAAGAGAGTAATGTAGAGTCCCCACGGAGCTCATTGTATGGGACCAGAGACCGGTTCTCCCATATTTGCAGTACACACGTATGACTTTCATTAGGTTCCCTCTTAGAATTGTCATGGCCATGAATGTGTTGGTGTCATACATGGTTGAATTGCTTCATAGTAAGCATGGTGTAGTACCGGGTGTGGAAAACAAGAGAATAAAGTTCACACTTTTAATTACATGTAATAAAAGCTTTTGCCTGAGGAAGACCTTCCTGGCTGCTGGAGGTTATAGGTCAGAAGTTAACCATGTACCATTATCCTATTGGTGAGAAGCTGATGCACTTTCCTTTTTGCCATACAGCCTTTTCCTCCTAACCTTTTAAAGATTCTCCATCGGTATCGATGAGGTGGACAAAACTAATCATAAAAACAATGAAGGGAATGTTGCACACTCATTGATCCATTTGAAATGAACTGCAGTACAGTAAGCCTTCCAAATGGACTTCTGTTCTCTGCTATTGCCATAGCCACCTTTTTAAAGATATATAAATATGAAAGGGTTAATGGGAATTCAATCATGCTCTTGCCACTGGGTTGTCCCTTATTGATTGTAGTTTTAGAGCTGTCACTATGCCATTCAGAATTCCTACTATGCCCTTTTAAAGTCAGTTGGTGCTGGGAGATGATAAATAAATCAGTTGCTTTCCTTTTTCCTCTAGCTCCTTCGAGAACTCATAGAACGGAAGACCAGCTCCTTGGATCCCAATGATCAGGTGGCCATGGGAAGGTAATTTAGATATGGCTTTCTGTTCATGCAAGCAGCCTATATGATAGTTTCTCCCTTTGAGTCCCCTTAATCTGCCTCAAAGTCAGTGATCGGCCCTATAACTATAAAAGTTAATAAGCAGGATAATAAGAGCTAGAGAGACAAAATGATGTAAATCCTGTTTAGCCTACGCTGCCTTAAGTGCAGTTTGAATGAGAGTATAAAACACCTATATGTGTTTTAGAGTTTGTTTTTCAGTCCTCCTTATGCCCTTTGCTCTCTGACTTGTGATTGTATCTGTATCAATCTCTGACCAGTGGATAAAAAGCAACCACCCAAATGTGTGCTCTCAGCTGTCAGAACGTGGCACTGTGCACAACAGGTTCCTTGCTCATAGTTGAATCTGCTTTGTTCGAGTCTGCCCTAATTTAGACCTCCACCCCTTCAGTAAAAGCCTCAGCACAATTAGAAATGGAACGTGGCAGCATTACCCAGATGTCAGGGTAGAATGTAAAGTAGTGAAGGAAGGCTCTTGTGTGTATGCTTCATCCTGTGGTTGGAAAATAAAAAGGGCATTTAGAGTGCTACCTAATGAATAGTGTACATTTAAATAGCCATGAGCCATAATTTGCAAAAGCATGAAAGGAAACAAAAGCTGCAAATGCCAGGATGGGATTCTGGGCAAAGCAGCATTTTGAGAATGCAATGAAAAATTTGTGTTGATGAAATAATTTGATTTGAGTAAAACATTCTTTGAGTTTTAAGGGTAGGATATTGTTGATATTTTGTGTATCTCTGGAAGGCTATAGAAAGCTGCTCACTGTAAATTTAATGTGATACAGCAAATTGCATTTAAGTGGTGATTATATTGTACATTTATCTGACTTTACAATAAAATAGATTATGGTAATTAAGATTATATTAAGATTACAGTAATTGGATTTCCTTAGATTATTTTTTTCTGATGTTGAGTTTTCGTTGTATAAATCAGGTAAGATGACTAGCTGCTCCTGCTTCTCCTTTTTTTCACATTTGTTCATATGAGGAATTTGTTCATGTGAGGAATCAATGAAGATTTTCTTAGCCCAGTATCCTTTACTTGAAAGATTAATTCCTTTTAATCTAAAAGGACTATAGAATATGTGAATATTGTTTGGGTCCCGATTCAAACAAACTAACTGTAAAATTGAGATGATCTGGGAAATTTGAAGACTGACTCCATATTTGATAGTAAAGGATTACTGTTCACTTTTTTGTAGGTGTGACAGTCATCTTGAGACTATATGGGGGAGAAAGAACTCTTACCTCTCAGCAGCACATTCTTAAATACTACAGATGAAATTAAAATCAAATAAACAAAATGGCTGTAAAACTAGTGTCAGTAGTGGATAATTATAAAAAATTAGCAAAAATTGGCAAGTGCAAGAAAAAGCACTTGGGGATTAACAAAGGGAAAATTGAAGAATTCGTGTATTCAGGCCAAACGGCAGTTGCAATAATAGTAATAGAACATGCTGTACAGCTAAAATGTTGAAAGCAAACCGAAGCAGCTATACCCAGTTTGATGAGTTTTCCTGCAGACTGCTGGATTTAGTGCTTGTCACAGCAACTCTAGACACTAAGGAGCATTGTTAACCAAATTCGCTGTAGAATTTCCCAGCTGCCATTTGTTTTTTTTACCATTGCACAAATCCTCTTCAATTGATTAGTCGCTTTGGCCCCAGACTATCTTGAGGAGCTTGATGTCGGTTGATGATTTCTTTCTTCAGGGTTGTTAGTGAGAAAAATTCCAATTTGTCAATAGGTATAACTATTTGTGTTCGTGATGATGCATAACATTGCTTGTGAATTTCCCAGGCAGTGGCTTGCAATCCAGAAATTACGAAGCAAAATCCACAAGAAAGTAGATAGGAAAGCCAGCAAAGGAAGGAAACTTCGGTGAGTTACTTTTTAGAACAAATTTTCACATGTTACATTACATCTGTTGTATTGTAAAGGCTGTTATGTCATTTCTCTATTTCTTCTGATGATTCTGCTTTTAAGGATCAGAAAAATAACTAAAACAATATTGGTGGCTTTTTTTGAGGCTCAATTTTTCTCACTCTAATATTCTAGTTTCAGTTCCTTTTTGTTCTGCTGTTGTGAAGGGATGAATTACATAATGCCTGTATTTTCCTGAAAGAGAAATAAGAAAACAAGAAAGGATAGTTGAAATTGTCTTATATTTAAAAAGCAACATCTATAGAACAATGTAACAATTTTACTTTGGATGCTTATTTAGAATAGGATTATATTGGTCCATTTTCATGATGCCATACATGTACACACGGTGCAAAGAAGATATAAACAAAGATTGCAGAGAATGTTAACAATGTGCTTAAATGAGATGAGAAATATAATTTTTTTAAGATTTTATTTTTCAGCAATCTCTACACCTAGAGTGAGGCTCAAACTTATGACCTCGAGATCAAGAGTCTTATGCTCGACTGACTGAGCCAGCCAGTTACCCCAAGAAATAAAATTTTTATGAGAAAACATATTTCTGACTATAGGAAACCCCTCAGTCGTGTGTGTGTGTGTGTGTGTGTGTGTGTGTGTGTGTGTGTAGTGTACAGATACCTATTATATGCCTGTTATGTAGATCATTCGCACAAAGCCTCCATGTCAAAGAAACTTCTTGTAATTGAGGTACTCATGGAAAAAAAATCTTAAACTCATTGTGTTAGGACAGTTTAGACAGATAGCTATTCCCACATCCTTATTAGAGCCTGCCTGTCATTGAATTACCTTTAGACAAATGTGGACCTATCTCATTTTTAAATAACTTCAGAGAAGCAGATTTCACAACTACTTTATTTTTTTTCACAGTTAATTAACCTGTTTTTATGTATAACAAACTCACCAGGAAATACGTATTTCTCTTTAACTTTGCAGAAGTACAAAGCAGCTTTTTGTCATCTTTTTATTCAAAATCACTTTCTTAAATTTCAGGTTCAGTTTTACAGTTTGTTTAACTTTTTTTTAATATGCTGGAATTTCCAAGTCTTCATACTTTTCCAGATTTGTTTTTAGTGGGATGGTTAAAAGCATGGACTAGAGAGCCAAACTTACTCTTTAATGTTTAGATCAGATTTTTCTCCAGTACTGTGCTTTTATTTTCTTACTTCTTTTTTCTTATTTCTTTGGAGGGGGAGGGGCAGAGAGGAGGGAGAAAGAGAATCCCAAGCAGGCTACACACCCAGCGTGGAGCCCGATGTGGGGCTCAATCTCAAGACTGTGAGATTATGACCTGAGCAGAAATCAGTCGTCAGATGCTCACCTGACTGAGCCATCCAAGCACTCCTCCAGTACTGTACCTTTAAAATTATAGCTTTATGAGGCTATAAATGTTGTCTAGAGGGGGAAACCCAGAATCCGGGGACTTGGATTCAAATTCTGGCTTTGTCTGCCTGTATGACTTTGGTTGTTTTTTATTCTCTGGACCTCATTTTTCTCATTTATTAAGTAGAGATAATAATCTCTACTTTATAGGGAGGCCTGGGTGGCTCAGTTGGTTAAGCATCCAACTTGGGCTCAGGTCATGATCTCTAGTGTGTGGGTTTGACCCCTGTGTGCTGTGCTGACAGCTCAGAGCCTGGAGCCTGCTTCGGATTCTGTGTCTCCATCTCTCTCTGCCTCTCCCCTGCTGGCGCTCTGTCTCTCTCTGTCTCTCAAAAATGAATAAATGTTAAAAAAAAAATCCCTACTTTATAGATTTGGTTTGAAGATTAAAATGACATGGGACATCTGGCTGGCTCAGTCAGTTAAGTGTCTGACTTCAGCTCAGGTCATGATCTCCAGTTTGTGGGTTTGAGCCCCATGTCGGGCTCTGTGCTGACAGCTCAGAGGTTGGAGCCTGCTTTGGATTCTATGTCTCCCTCTCTCTCCGCCCCTCCCCAACTCATGTGCTCGCATTCTCTCTCAAAAATAAACATTAAAAAAAATCTTTTTAAAAATGATGTGTAAATATCTGGTATGTAGTAAGTATTCAAAAGTGTTAATTTCTTTGGTTTCTCTTGTACTTACCTGTTGGTATTGCTGTTGCAAATATACTGTCTTCAGAAGAATTGAGAGAGGAGAAAATCTCTTTTCTACATTACTGTTAAGAATTTTATATTGGGCCAAGTACCTATATGTATGTGCCCCTTGAGAGTAAGAACCTTATCTATCTATTGTAATTCCTTGTAGACATTAGCCAGAAATGTTTTTTGGACAATTATGTCATTAAAATTAACGTGCTCACAGGTAAGGAGAAATGGCTATAACCTAAACGTAGCACAGAGTAAGACGTCTGGGTGAGTATTGGAGAACTGAGTACTTTTCTAGCATGTCAAGTAACTTAGGAGAATATGAATCTTTTGCTTCCCAAATCCAAATATACTTATCATGGTTATTATTTATTAAGTTGAAAGAAAAAAAACAGGATTTTGTTTTAATAGCAATTTTTTTATATTTATTAAACTCAACTCATTAAACTGTTCATTAGAGGTATGGTCGCAAGTATATAGACCTGGTTTTGTAGCATTTTGATAGTGATTTAGATTCACACATCCCCATAAATCCAGAGACATTGACAGTCGTATTCTGGCAACAGGCAAGCGGGAGACAGATATTCTATTTAAAACTGGGCTAAACATTAAAATGTAAGAAGTCGTTAATTAAAATATAGAAAGGATTCCTGCTGAAGTTCTAGGAACCATATGGAGGTGCCAGGTGAGACCCATTCTGCACTGAAGGGGTATGTCCTCAGTAAGTGGACAGTGATGCAGTAGCGGATCCCTGGTGTAGTGGCCACCCGATTGCCTGTGGGGGGATGTAGGTTGCTCAGGAAGACTTCCTGTAAGATACCCTCCACCCTTCACACTGAGCACGCTAGGAGAGTTAGTTAGCCCAGTGAAAGGCCAAAGAGAATAACGTTTGCAAAAACACAGACTTGAGAGTGTACATACCATTTTGGGAACTGTAATTTATTTTGGCAGGAACTTAAAGTGAATATAGGGGAATGGCAGGAGATAAGGCTGTATGAGTAGCTGAGTGCTAGGTCATAGCCATGCTAAGAATTTGGGCTTTATTCTGTAGACTATAGTGAGTCATTGAAAAACAAAGGAAAACTGAAGAACTCTCACAGAGTGAAGGAGACTAAGGAGATATTGCAAGTATGTGCAATTTGGGGTCCTGGTATTAGATCCTGGGAAAGAAAAAAGATGCTCTGGTAAAAAAATGGGTGAAATTTGAATAAGCTGTATAATTTGCGAAGTAGTATTGTATCATTGTTAATTTTCTGATTTTGATAATTCCACTGTTTTTGTAAATTGTTAATATTAGAGGAAGCTGGGCGAGGGTATGAACTCTACTATTTTTGCAATCTTTCTTTTTTATAAATGTTTTTAAATTGATTTTTGAGAAAGAGGGAGAGTGCATGCGGGAAAGGCAGAGAGAGAGGGGGGCAGAGGAACTGAAGCAGGCTCTGTGATGACAGCAGAGAGCCCGATGTTGGGCTCAAACTCACAAACTGTGAGATTGTGACCTGATCCGAAGTCAGATGCTTAACCAACTGAGCCATCCAGGCACCCCTGCAATCTTTCTCTAAGTCTAAAATTAATACAATTAATTATTAAATTAAAACATTCAAAAAAGGGCATATGTTTTGCATTGTCTTGTAGTTTTATCATCCATATTCATCTGGCTTTCCTGTGACGGATATGGTCAGAATCAGGGAGTGATCTTTATTAATAGCAATAGTGATAACCAACAGTTATAAAACTCACACTGTCAGGTACTGCTAAGCAGTTTATGTGCAGAGAGAACAAAAAATACAGACTCTAGAGCTAGACTGTCAGGTTGAAACCTGAGTCTTCTACTTACCAACCTGGAGACCTTGGGCAAGTTAGTTTACATCTCTGTGCTTCAGTTTCCTCATCTGTGAAACGAGTATATTAATAAAAGTCACACTTCGGAGGGTTGTTATCAGATTAGATGAGCTAATTCCTGTAAAGTGCTTAGAGAAGGTAAGTAACTCACATAGCCAAGTACAGAGCTGATAAGTAGCAAATTGGGATTTGAGCTAATTGGTCTGATTGCAGAGCCCATGCTTCTATCTATATCTATTTTTTATTTTGAGAGAAAGAGTGTGTGCATGCGTGCAAGCGGGGAAGAGGCAGAGAGAGGAGAGAGAATCCCAAGCAGACTCCATGCTGTCAGTGCAGAGCTCAATAAGAGACTCCATCTCACAAACCATGAGATCATGACCTGACCTGATCTGAAATCAAGCGTTGGATGCTTAACCCAACTAAGCCACCCAGGCTTTAATGTCTTTAATGTGACAATACAGAGTGCATGCTTCTAACCTGTAGCCTGTTTTTCTGGGCAGGACACACTGGCCTATACTGGCACTAAACTGATGCAGTGGCTACATTAGCATTCTGCCCCGAAGGATTAAACATGTGGCCCAGGCCAGATGAGAATATTATAAATAACTTCTTTAAATTAGACCTCAAGAAGAGCTGGTAGGTGTCCCAGCTGCCATCACCGATACTAGGTTCCACTAGAGAGCAAGTTTTCTCTTTTATTTGTTGGAGAGAGGAGATTTTCAGAAATGTTATAGCAAAGATGAACATTACTTTGTGAAAACATCAGTTTAAATGATAGCAGGTCAGTGGCCATCAGCCTTGTCAGACTGGGCATGGCAACTTGTTAGCTGGAAGCTGGAAAATATTAAAAATAATAAGGAATATTTTGGTTTGGGAAAATAATGAAAACTATTGATTATCAGTACTTTTACTCAACATTATATATAAGTGGATTTGGTCATGATTTAATCAGAATTCCTAACGTAAATGAATTAAACTCAAGCCTTTAATAGGATGTCTTACTGTGTTTGTCCGTTCTTCCACAGCAAAATTACATTTGTCTTTTCTTGGTATGGTTGTTAAAAGGTGTTTTTAATACTAAAACATGCATCTGTCCTCAGTAGCACTGAGATTAGATGAAATCTATTGCATTAAGTACACATTACTAAATCATCTTTAATGTGATTACTTCTTTAAGTCTGTCTTTCGTCATGCTGTTAATAGTTATTGCATGTACTGTGTTAAAATGTAAAGGTATTCCACAGAGCAGTATAATCCAATAAAAACATATATTACATATGTAATGTTAAATGTTCTAGTAGTCACATTTAAAAAGTAAAAAATATCAGGTGGACTTAAGTTTAATAATATATTTCATTTAAAATTATTAATGGTATATTTTACATTCTTTTTTCCAGCTCACGTCTTTAAAATCTGCTGCACTTCTCATTTTGACACATTTGCAGCAGTCGGACTAGCCACATTTCAAGTGCTTAAGTAACCGCATGTGGCCAGTGACTGCTGGATTGGACAATACAACTGTGGAGTAGAGCTCATAGTCTTTGTCCAGAGAGTGAATTAAACCTCTCTTTGAATATAGCCAAGAACGGTACTCATGTTTTCAGATGGACGCCAAAGTTTGGCAAAGCCTAAAGACATTAAAATGCATTTATTAATAGTACTTATGCTTTATACTTAAAAGGTTATGTGAATGGTTATAGTCTCATATATTAACATAACCTTTTGTAGGGTATTTTGGCTCAGTGTTTCAACTTTCAATATGTATACCTTTTGATTCACCAGCAATTTCACATCTCAAAATTTGTCTGAAAGAAATACGTGAACAAACATACAATAATTTGTGTATAAGAATTTTCACTTTAGCACTGTTTAGTATGGTTTTTAAAGGGGGGCAGTCTATATAAATGCCCATCGGGGCGCCTGGGTGGCTCAGTCGGTTAAGCGTCTGACTTCGGCTCAGGTCATGATCTCACGGTTCGTGGGTTCGAGCCCCGTGTCGGGCTCTGTGCTGACAGCTCAGAGCCTGGAGCCTGCTTCGGATTCTGTGTCTCCCTCTCTGCCTCTCCCCCACTCATGCTCTGTTTCTCTCTGTCTCAATAATAAATAAACATTAAAAAAATGCCCATCAATAGGAGATTAAATAAATTATATATTGACAATGGAATATTCTGCAACTATGGAAAAGAATAGAATATGGCAAGGTTCGGTGGAAAAAAGCATAATGCAGAGAGAGACAGAATCTGAAGCAGGCTCCAGGCTCCGAGCTGTCAGCACAGAGCCCGATGCGGGGCTCGAACTCCTCAACCGTGACATCATGACCGGAGCCAAAGTCAGACGCTCAACCAACTGAGCCACCCAGCCGCCGCTAAGTAGAGTATTTTGGTTAGAATTTTATAATATGCATATTGTCATACAGCCTCTTATAATGAACAGAAAGGGCTACCTCCTTTTAATTCTCTTCAGGATAATTTGGTCTGTAGAAGGTCATATAGTTGTTCAGCTCCTTTCACTGGAGGATCTCAAAGCACTCCATACAAAAATACACTTTTTTGGGGCACCTGGGTGGCTCAGTCGGTTAAGCGTCTGACTTCGGCTCAGGTTATGATCTCACGGTTCCTGAGATGGAGGCCCGTGTCAGGCTCTGTGCTGACAAGTCAGAGTCTGGAGCCTGCTACGAACTCTGTGTCTCCCTCTCTCTCTGCCCCTCCCCTGCTCACGCTCTGTCTCTCTCAAGGATGAATAAAACATTAAAACAATTAAAGTACCCTTTTTTTCTGTTGGTGGAAAATGGAAGTGATGTTATGTACTCAGATGTAATCCTTCATTTAAGGGTGGGGAAATGAAAGATTGGGTCTAGTGAAGCCTTCTCTGACTCAGGGAACTAGAGCTAGTGAGGGGTGGTGGTGGTGGGGCATATTGTAACTCGGGTGTTGTACCGCTACTACCTACTAGTCGTGACACTGAAAATGATGAAGATACACTTAGAGGAAGAAAATGGGGTATTGAAGTCTTTGTTGTCTTCTGTCTGGAGTAATGTTTGAGGATTAGTATATTGCTCAAGAACACAAGTGTATCTTCTCTTTTTTGGGATTATGATGTAAATGAATCTGTGTTGAACTACTGTCATATAATTATAATGTGCTTTTATCAGACTTTTCTCCTATAAAGAACTAGAGGGAACACATTATGATTGGTATGTGCCAATGAATTGTTCCCTATTCCACTCTGGAGCCAAATGCTCCTGTGATCAGTTCTGGAGTTTGTTAGCTCATAGAATGTGTTTCCTTTTCTAGGTTAATAATTACTAATGTTGCTGCCTGTTTGTTTCCTGCTTTATTTAGGTTTCATGTCCTCAGCAAGCTACTGAGCTTCATGGCACCTATTGACCAAACTACAATGAATGATGATGCCAGGTGAGTAATAGATTAATTATGTGTCTCAAATGGCTCCATGACAGCCTGATATTGACCTGTTCTACAGCCTATCACCCTCTCCATTTCTTATCAGTTAACCATTTGTCATTGACATCATAGCAAGGGTCCTTGTCACATCTCTTCACCCCATAATTACTGTAAAACCAAAACAAAATTTCTGTAAATATCAGTGCTGCCTCTGGTGGGTTTTTGTTTGCTTTTGCTATTTTGTTTTTAACTTTAGCCATCTGCCTAGTACATGTGGGCTTTACTCTAGGACAGACAGATGGGTCAGGACAGCACTTGTACTTGCTTTGTGTGTTTGGGGGTTTTGTACATATGCTCTCCATTTTAAAAGGGCTCTCGAGACTGCGCTAGACATGTGTATTAAGTTGTGTTTGTTCAGACTGTTGTCGAGGATTTTTTTGAGGATTTTTACAAAAGAAGTACTTGCTCACTTTATAAAACTGAAACAAGGTAGAAATGTATCCAAGAAATGTATCCTCATAATATTACTGTTAATAAGTAGCCATTTTTTAAAAAGAATAATTCCTTCTATATTTATTAGTTGGCATTCTACTATATTGTAATATGTTTATAATATTACTTATTTAGCCATATCCCTTCTCATTTATTTGCCACTCCTTTATATCAATATGAACTCCTGCTTTCTTATTTTATTCAGTGAATTATCTGTTACTATCATTATTTATTTTGATTTGAAATTGTCCAACATTAATGAAGCCCTTTCAAGCTGGCTTGTGCCCTTTTGAAATATCCCCATTCCTTGAGTACATTCTTACTTTCTGACAACAGAATGTTCTAGGCTTATCTTCTACTTTCCCTGTTCCAGCCTGGAGTCCATCTTTCTCCAAGTACCCTGATTCTTTTTTGTGGATTGTGGTATTTAGAAACCAAGATCTGTGTGCTAAGGGTGTTCATTGTCACTGGGTTTCACTGTTCCTAGGTTCTTTCAGCATAGGGAGCTAGGAAATGTCTGTATGTAAATATATACATATTCGGAAGAGAGCCACTGTAGCATCTCTGAATATTTCCTTTCAGTATTTTTTTTCCTAAACATTTTATTTTTATTTTTATTTATTTATTTGAAAGTAATCTCTCTACCCTACGTGAGGCTTGAACTCATGACCCCAAGATCAAGAGTAACATGCTCCACTGACTGAACTGGCCAGGCACCCCTCCTTTCAGTCTTTATGAGTTCCCTTTGGGTATATTCTTATTTTTCTTTAGAATATAACTAAAATTACATTCTTTTGTTAATTTTTTCTTTAAATATTTTGTATACTGTGAGCATTTTCATGTCACTAAAATGACTATAATATTTTTATGTTACTTATTTAGCCATTCACTAATTGTTGGACAATTATTTTTAATTATTATAAATAATGCTGTGGTAGATATTTGTAAACATAAATCTTTACCAAGTGAAATTATTAGTCCTAGGGTAAACATATAAAAGTCTGCCAGCTTTATTTCTCAAAGTATATTTAACATATTTATTCGAGAGTGTTGTTTGCTACTAAACCATATCAGATTTTCCCTTCTGGGCTGAAAAGTAGTAGATCTGCAAGTTTAGGTGAACACAATGATTATTTATTTTTTGTTTGCTCTTGTTCAGTACCCCAAGTACAGAAGAGCTTATGGAGGGTTCTGAATTCATTTATAGTTAGAACTTTGTGACTTCACATGCTTGCCTGTGCTTTGCAAGTGAATGCCTTTCTCTGGCTGGCTGGGGGTTTTGTTTGTTTATTTCCACTTATTTCTGGATCCAGTCTGTTTTTTAAAAATTATAGAGTAAATTGAATGCAACTTAAAATCTCTGTCAAGACAACATAAACAATTATATCAAAGGAAAGGAAATCTAGATGTTTAAAACTAAAACAAACCCATTTAAGGAAACATTGTTCCCCCAGGCATAAAGTGAAACTCAGTTTAAATATTAGTGCCATCTTTTGAATATAGTACTACCACTAGATCATTTAGAAATCAACTTTTTGTCCTTCTTATTTGGGATTTTTCATGAATCACCTAATATCTCAGGGGCACTTAGTTTTCTTAAATCTTACTAATTCAATTAAAATTTCTGAGGGTTGCTACCACATGTTAGTCAAAGATTACTTGAAAATGGCTCTGTTATTTAGGATTATATTGGACTTGGTCTGTAAGAAACTCAAAACCTGCCTACAGAGGCATAAGCAAATGAGAGTTTTTTTTTTTTTTGACAGAAAAATTGTAGGGATAGCATGCAATTATTGCCAGAGATTTTCCCTTCTCAATGATATAAGGGCCAGCATCTCTTGGTCTTTCTCTTGTGGTCCCAAGATGGCGGCTGCACTTTCAGCCATCAGACATGTTCAGGGCAGGAAGAAGAGAGGAAAGAAGTGGTGTCAGATTTACATACTTTCTTTTATCATAAAAGTAAGAAAAAGAAAAAAAGAAAAGGAAAAGCTTCCCCAGAATCCCCTCCAAACTTACTCTTATATCTCATTGGATAGAACTGTGCTATTGTTGCTCCTTCAGGTAGAGCAAGCAAGGGAGAAGGGGTTGGGAACGTTTGTTGGGTAATAGTCCTTCTGGCGTTCAGTATTGATGGGGGGAAAAGGTTGTCCCTTGTGGACTGATTGCTTATTATTAGCACTGTTCTCCAGCTTGTTGAGCCCCCTTAAAGTCTTGCAGCTGGAGAACTGAGCATGTGTTTTTACCACAGTGCACTCTATTCCCATTGTGTTTCCCAGGGATAAGGAGGCATTTATCCACATAACTGCTCATGCTCCATAGTCTGAATAAGCCAGATTAACAATGGGTAGAGTAGCTGGGTATTAGCTCTCTCTGCGTCTAGTATCCAAACTCTCAGGGCCAATAGTTGATCTACTACTGTACTGTTTTGTCTCTTACTTTGTACACAACAAAATATCACTGAGGGATGGGAAACTTTCATAATTGTTAAAATATCAGTATCAGTGCATACTACTTTTCCTCAAATGAATAGTTTGATTTTGCTAAGTTAAAGAAATGTCATTCTTGGTGTGCATATATGAATAGAGAATTTTTTATGATTTTGAGGTAGAGAAGGACTTTATAAGCATGACACCAAGGCCAGAAATTGTAAGGAAAAATATTTATAGATCTGACAACCTTAAGTCACATTGAAAAAGATATGGAAACAGAGTGGTAAGTAAATGACAAACTGGCAAGAAAAAGTTCAAAATATGACATTTTTCTTTACTATGTAAAATACTATGTAAAGAGCTTTTAGAAAAAGTGTCTAAGAATATCCCAGTAAAAATAATGGGCAAAGCATGTCAACAAGCAAACTTAGAAATCGTTAAAAAAAAATCTCAAATGGCCAAAAAAATGTAAAGACTGTCAACCTCATCAATGAAAGAAATGCAGATTAGGGGCATAGGGGTATCTCCATTGGTTAAGCATGCCACTCTTGATCTCGGCTCAGGTCATGATCTCGTGGGATCATGAGATCAAGCCCTGGTTGGGCTCTGTGCTAACAGTGCAGAGCCTGCTTGGGATTCTCTCTCCCTCTCTCTGCGCCTCCCCTTCTTATGCTTCCTCCCCCACACTCAGAATTTATAAAAATGCAAATTAAAATGATATTTCATCGTTTTCCTTATTATAAAACATTAAAAGATCGGTAACCCCCAGTGTTGATGGTATGAGGAAACACTTTCATACACCATTGTCAGGAATGTAATTAGCAAAAATCATTTTAGAGGGCCACTTGGCAATGTGTTTCGAAAATTTAAATGTATACTTACCTGTTGACCCAGGAAAATCTACTTCTAGGAATTGACCTAAGGAAATAGCAAGTGGGCAAATATATTTGCATCAAGAATCTTTACATTGTGTATCAACTATACTTCAGTAAAAGAATAAATAAATAGTAAATATAAAACAAAATAAAAATCTTTTGTTGCAACATGGTTTATAATGGAGGAAAATAAGAAACTGACCAATAAGCAACTAGTTAAATAAATCACAGTGAAATTATAAACAGCTGTTAAAGGACAAAGTGGTGCTATAGGTATTAACATAATGTTCAGTGGAAAAAGTAGGCTTTAAAATACTATACTAGAATCCACCTTTTGACTAAGTAGATACAATAGAAAAAAAGTGATACTTTAAAAATCGATTATGCTGTCATAGATTTCCGGGTTATTTTGTTAACTGGAAAAAGTGCCTGTAACACGATCTACTTATGTTTTTAAAATAAAGATTAAACAGGCATATATGTACTCACATATATGTAAATGTTACAGTGCTTAGGAAAATGTTTGGAAAGACCGTACATCATAGTATTTACAATGTTTACCTCTGCGGAAAGGAATGGCAGGAGGGAAGGGGTGAGGGAGACTCTCAACGTTTTGTTTTCTATACTTCTGTTTTGGTCCAATTTTTTGCCATGAGAATGCACTCATGTAAGTTCCATTAAAAAGTAAGAAGCTCTGAAACAGTATACAGCTGCTTCTCCACATGTTTGTTGCTGGGTGGAAGGGAATAGAAAACACGTTTACTTTCTGGTCTGTGTATTTCTGTAGTGTTCAGAATTTTTCTGCCAATAAGCTTACACTGCTTTTTATCACCAGAAAAAAAGGACATTTTCTGTTAGAAAATTATATCTATAATATAGAGAAGAAATGGGAAGGTCCTGATTATTTCTCTATTAAAGTATATGAATGAAAGATCTCTCCCTTACGGTTTCTGCCCTATGGACCATATGGATAAAACTGGCTTTTTAATACCTGACTAGTGTCTTTTCCTATTACCCCCTTTTTTAATCATGGTAAAGCACACCTACATTTTCTAGCCCATTTCTCATTCCCCGAGGCAGCTCCACCTATGGTTCCTACCTTAACCAGGTCTGGAGAGAGAACCCCTTCTCTTTTCTTTGTTTCTTGGTGCCAGTTTATTGTTCCACACATGTACCTAAATTTCCTAGGGCTTGGGGTTTTTGGGGGAGGAGAAGCGAGGCAGAATCTGAGTGCTTGAATCCCCAATTTGAGCTAAAATCATCCAGTTTGAGCTAAAAAATAATTTGCACTTGGTCAAATTTGAATTGAAACTGGAACGTGGTTTTCATTAAGGGAGAGAATAGAAGAGATCTTTAACCCAGGCTATTAAAATACCCTTATTGGAGAAAGAAGTACTATCTTTAAAAGGATCTTTAAAAAGGCAGTGGCATCTTCATTTTGTGTCTCCTGTGATGTGGTCTATGTAGTGTTACCTAGTTAGTTAATTTCTGCTGAAAAATATTCTTTTCTCATGCTAGGAATTTTTATCTTCATGCGATATGTTTAAAAACAACCCTTTTAAATGCAAAGTAGCCCAGATTGTGCCTCTGTGTTACCAAATTTCCCTTTGGGGACATTTCTTTCTGGATAAACTTTGGATACTAATTTAATGACTTTATGTGCTTTTAGGTCTCCTGTGTTAGTGAAAATCACATGTAACCCCAGATATTTTATATGTGCTGGTTCAGTAGATCTTTACTCCATTAGGAGGTAGGCAGGTGGTTTCTATTGCAGGCCTGATGAACATCCCCAGTATTGAGAGAGAAAAAAAATCCCACTTTGCCGATGTATTACATGTTTGCATATAAGGAAGGAGATTACCATGAGCCTAGAAATGATCACTGACTTTAGAAAGTCCTTGATACGGGGCAGCTCAGCTCTCAGAGGAAGTCTTTGCTCTTGAGTCGTCTTTGCTAAGAGGGCAAAGTATCATATAGTACTGCAGAGACACAGTTATCCGTGGGCTGAGGAGAAAGGTTTGGTGTCTCTTTGGGAGAGAATCCCTCTAAGTATATTGTTACCACCAAGAATAGGTGAGGGCGCTACTTGCATGATTTACAGGATTGCTGTTTGGCCTCTCTGATGACTAAAGTTATTCTAAGGCTTATCAACATTTTTAGAAACAGCTTACTTTACGTGGTGTGAATCCCCTGGGATGCTGTCAGACCAAAGAGAGTCTGAAGTAAAAATTCAGATGATCTTTTATTATGGTTCTAACAAAATGAAGAATTTGGAGGTTGTGGAAATAATCATCAGGGTTTTTTTGCCTGTGTTTTTGAAAGACTTTTAAAGAAGCTAATTCTTGCTTCTCTGTTGTGTTGATGTGGGTCAGATAGTAAAATGCTGGCGTAACAGGGAGGAGAAGCAAATTCTGAGGGAGACCTCGGAGACAGGTCCAGAGATGTTCCTCACAACTAGCTGCCTCAGATTTGGGAAGGGAGTCCATGCGTGCCACGTTCTCTGTTGGCATGGTGTGCCCCTCCACAGAGCATTCTGGCTGTCAGCATGGTAGGGGTGTCAGCAGCACCTAGGAGCTGGATGTACGCCACAGAAACTTGGTGTTCGCCTGACATTAACTGCTGCTTCTAACTAAAACCTAGTTCTAGTCCCCTCTAGGTTATTGCATTTTCTGGAGAAGCGTGTTGTTGTTGTAGTTGTTGTTGTTGTTGTTTGAAGCTTTGTTTCTTATTACAAAAATGATAGCAGTATTAACATTTTATAGGTACCCCATTCCTTTGCAAAGAACTTAAGGAAATTCTCAGTAGAAACCATAAGACTTTCCATGTTAGCCCCCCATTTTCTCCCCTACAATAAAAAACCACTTTCCCTACTCCTATTATGAAGCTGCTAGCATTAAAAAAGAACAAGGAGGGATGCCTGGGTGGTTCAGTCAGTTAAGCATCTGACTGCGGCTCAGGTCATGATTTCACAGCTCATGAGTTCAAGCCCTGCGTTGTGCTCTGTGCTGACAGCTCAGAGCCTGGAGTCAGTTTTGGATTCTGTGTCTTCGTTTCTCTCTGCCCCTCCCCTACTCATGATATATATCTTTCTCTCCCTCTCAAAAATAAACATTAAAATTTTTTTAAAAGAACAAGGAGAGTATCCTTTAATGATAACTACCAGGCACCAAATACATTATTGTTTTACATCTGGAGTTTTAGAAAAGAAACGTACAAAGGTAATCCAGCATTGTAAAGTGCTTTGTCAACATCACTGCCATGTTGTTCTTGAGGTTTCTTGGTATAATAGAATTCGTACAGGCAATTTATCTTCCGCTTGCCATTTTTGTGTGTGTGGGTCTGCACCCTAAATATGAGCACATTCTACCACTCTACTGATGATATTCTTTTCCCCCTAATTGGTAACCCAGAGATTACTTAGACACTTTTGACTCCCCTTTGCCTACTTTACCCCTTTATTTAAGAGAAATAGGCAGTGAATCATGGTGAAGCATTCTGGTGTAGTTTGCTCTGCATTTGAGAGCACATCAGCTAATAATGCCAGAAGAACCCTCCACAGGGCATTTTGCTGGTTAAAAACTTGCAAGCAAGAACAGTTAAGATACAGATGCTTTCTCTGAGGCTTCTTATCTCCTAAAAAGACACAGGTTATTCTGACAGGTGAAACAAGTCCGGGCAAATATGCAACGTTGATCTAATCAGCAGGAGCGAGAGCAATATTTTCACTGGTGCTGCCTTTTACCAGCATCATTAAAGGCTCCCATTACTCTTTTATTAGAAGCTCCCTCTCTTCCTTATCAGATTATAGAATGAACATAACTCACAGCAGTGATTTGATCTCTTGTTAAAGAGGATTACAGCTTTGCATTAACTCGGATTGACACAGTTTATAATTCGCTTGTTGATACTCAGGCGAGCGGCATCACATGTTTGACCCCCCAGCAGTGCTGAGGGGAAAGGACCCCCATATATCATCATTAAAGATGGCGTCCAGCACAGAGATAGGAGGCCTGGGGCCTTCCTCCCCTGGTAATGTCAGAAAGGACAAAGGAAACATTCTCAAGTTCAAACCTGAGACTTGGGCCAGAGGGTTTTAAAACTGGATTGAAAACTGCCATTGTTTTTTTCTGTTTTTCCTGATTTGCTGCTGTTCGGTCTTATACAATTCTAGTGAGTTTGCATTCTCAAATTGAAGCCTTGGTTCCAAGCAGGATGTAGAGTGATAAAAGCACATCTTCTAGAAAGAGATTGTAGATGCTGAACAGATAAATCTTTCCTCAAAATGGGGCTTCTTGACTATAGTTCTCATTTTGGTTAAATTCCTATCATTTCTTCAGAGGATTGTGAGTCCCTTTTTTCCCCACAAAGGGATCTTTGACATTCTTTAAAGTGAATGTAAATGTTTCTCTTAAGGACTTCCTGTTTTTAAGTTCAGGTGTTTTATTATTACTGTCTTTTAAAATATAATACCTTATAATATTGTATTAATCACAACTAAGTATCCTGCAAGTGCTAAACATTTTTCACGTTTAGTTTTTTTAAGTCCTACATTTCCCACAGTGATCACTGAGCCAGCGTTAGGTTGCTAAGATATGTAGACCATTTCTGTTTCTAAGTGCACTCGTCCTTTGCTCTGAGCTATCCACCCAAAGCCTGCATTGAAATGACACAGAGTAATACTGTCATATTCCACTTATTGAGCATTTACTATATGTCAGAATCGGCGCTAAGCCCTACACGTTCCTTTTCATTCAGTTCTTAAAAGAAACCACTGAAGTGGTTGACATTATCTGTGTTTTATGATAAGAATACTGAGGCATAGAGCAATTAAGTAACTTGCCTGAGTTAAATAGCAAGTAAGGAGTGGAGCTGGAATATGCATTTAGGAATGTGAATTCAAACCTGCTGCTGTCTCTAAGACATCAGCAAGCTTTTAGGGATATCTGGGATGATGTGCCAAAGGAAAGCTGCTTCTCCCCATTCCCAATATGTATATAAGAACCTTTCTCTCAATTAAACACTTGTTTATGGGGGGCTCATTTGGATTAAAATGACTTTTTGCTTTCCTTTTTTTAATTTTATAATAGAGATGCTTTTTATATAGGGGAGGTTTGCCTAATAAGCCATTCACATTTTAGTGTGAATCACAGTATGACATGCTGTTATGGTTACACCATTCTTCTGATTACAAAGACCCTAAACCTTATAATCAGCTTTGAAACCTGATCTATTCTATCACCTTGCTTTTATAGTTCTACATCTGGCATATTCAGGTACCTGTTACCTACTTTCTTTATAGATGTATCTTTTTCCCCCCTCTGTAATAAAAACAATACATGCTCATGGAAGAAATTTGGAAAATACAGTAAGGACAAAGAAAAATTCATCTGTTATATGCTATTGAGAGTTGAACAGTAACACTTTTATTTGTTTATTTATTTATTTATTTATTTATTGAAAGAGAGCATGTGAGAGGTAGAGGAAGGGAGGGAGAGAATCTTAAGTCTCCACACCCAGCACAGAGACCTATGCGGGGATTGATCTCCCAACGCTGAGATCATGACTTGAGCTAAAATCAAGAGTCCAGCGTTTAACCGTCTAAGCCACCCAGGATCCCCTTTATATGTTTTCTTGGAGAACTTTTTTGTGTATGTATTTTATAAAGATATATACATACACATTTGAATCCCTTTTTCTAGTTAACTTTATATTTAAGCATTTTAACACAATTAAGTATTTCTAAAGGCATTTGAATAGCTTTATAATATTCAACTGTGAAATACTGCACATTTAAGTTATGATTTTTTTTTTTTTAAGTAATGCTGCAGTGAACATGTTTGTACAGAATTCTGTGTTCTGGGAGCGCCCTGTGTTGGACTCCACACTGAGCATGGAGCCTGCTTAGGTTTCTCTCTCTGTTTCTCTCTGCCCCTCTCCCATGCTTGTGTGCTCTCACTCTCTCTCACTCTCTCTCTCTCAAAAAAATTTTTTTAATTTGTGTTCTAAGTTTTGCTAGTGTCTTTAGAATAGATTCTTGGCAGGGTAATTCCTGATCAAAGGCATAAACTTCCTAATGATCTTGATTAGTTGTACTAATTTACATCCTAACACCCCCACCCCTGCCAGCTGAGGTTTGTCATTACACCTTTGCTAATTTGGAGGGTTATGTTTCAAAAGTGTTTTCTATTATGATGTGCTAAAAGTTATTTACTGTTTTATAAGCTAGTAACAAATGACACTTTACTGACCTACACTGTGCTAGCCACTAAACTAAGGATGTAATGTTTATTTTCTCATTTAATAGTGAACTTGAAGAGTGTGTATATTTATTAATCATTCATATTTCTGTTTTATGCTTGCTTATTTTTCTTTTTTAAAAAAATTTTCTTTTTAAGTTTTAGTTTTTCTTTGCAGTTTATATGAATAATATCTATTATGGTTCTATACTGTATTTCATATTTTGTGCAGATTTTTTCCCATTTTGTTTGCTTGTTGATGTTAATGATTTTCATTGGTCATATATAATTTTTCCCTTTTTATTAATCAAATATATAAAACCTTTTTCTTTAGAATATTTTTCATTGCTTTTATGATTAGTCAGTCAAACCCTGCTATATCCAAGGATCAGATATTCACCTGTATTTTCCTTGGTTTCATCTGATTTTTTTTTTCTTACTTTGAATCTGCTTGAAACTGTAATAATTCTGCTCAGTGGTCTCTGTGTACCGTTTCCGCTTCTGTTTGAGTCCGACCTTTTCTGCTACTTCCCACGTGGACCGTTGCACCAGCAGTCTCTTCACCGCTCGCTGTTGTCCAGTCAGGCCCGTGGATCGTTGCCAGAGTGAACCTCACCAGAGCATCACTCAGAATGGCTGCTCCTTGTCGTCCACAGAACCCCAGCCATACTGTTCAGCCCTGTCCCTCATGGTCCCCACCCGTGTCAGCCTGCCCTCTGTGTGCTGCCCCTGCAGACTCTCCCCTGCCCACTCTTGCTTGACTCTGCTCGCTTAACCAGCGGCATCTCCTCACCCCTCCCCAACCTCAGTCCTTTCCTGTAGGAATGTTCATAGTCCTTGACCGACCCCAGCCTCTCCAGGGAGACCTAGGATCCTCCATCCCACACTGGGCTAGGGGGCTCACTCTTCCTGGAACCTCTACTTACTTGTTCCCCTGGAACAGTATTTGTTACAGCTCACAAAAGCACATGATAGGGGTTTTCTTCTCACTAAGAATGCTTACCTATGGGGTGCCTGGCTGGCTCAGTTGGAGAAGCATAGGACTTTTGATCTCTGGGATGTAAGTTCGAGTCCCATGTTGGGTATAGGGATTACTTACATAAATAAACTATTTAAAAAATGGGGGGGGAGAATGTTTAACTTCTAAGTCAAAGTAGTACACATATGTTTACTGTACTCTTGTGCTTGGTTTTGTGTCAAGGTTTTATGCTCATACATTTGGAATAATTTTATTACAGTTTTATCTTGCCTTAATTATATAACATTTTTATAGCACAGGCATTATTTGCAAAACTGTTTATTTAAGGTTTTTTCCCAGTTGATGCCAGCCTCTCTCAGCTAGAGGGTTGATGCAGGAGGGTGTGTGTGCATGTGTTTTGCCCTGACACTCATCCATGTCACCCCAAAGACAGCTGCTATGTGGCTTAGTCTCCTCTACAAAGTGAAAATAGTCCTTCTTGTTCATGAGAGTTTTTTTTTTTAATATTTATTTTTGAGAGAGAGAGCGAGTGTATGAGCAGAGGAGGGGCAGAGAGAGGGGGAGACACAAAATCCAAAGCAGGCTCCAGGCTCTGAGCTGTCAGCACAGAGCCAACACAGGGCTTGAACCCACGGACTGCGAGATCATGACCTGAGCCGAAGTCAGACACTCAACCGACTGAGCCACCCAGGCACCCACTCATGAGAGTCTTGAGAATAAAGTGTTCGTTTCTGAGAAGGACTGTTTTAAATGTTATCTGTACAATTATTTAAATAAACAAAAAGTGGGGTGCCTGGGTGACTCGGTTAAGCATCCGACTCTTGATTTCGGCTCAGGTCATGATCTCGCAGTTTGTGAGTTCGAGCCCCACATCAGGCTCTGCACTTGACGGTGCAGAGCCTGCTTGGAATGCTCTCTCTGCCCTTCCCCTCTTGCTCTCTCTCTCAAAATAAATAAACTTTTTAAAAAATTAAAAATATAATAAACAAAATGTATGTTTTCACACGGGTAAATATTATGTCATTGCCCCTTTGCCTGCAGCACAAACATATCCATTTCTGTGCAAACCTGAAAAAATTGGCTGTGGATCTCCTGTCTGAAATGCCCTTAAAGACTTTCAGCTTATAAGTCTATTTACAATTTGCTGGTAAGACTATTTTTGCAAACAGTCCTATAAGACAGATGAGCAAAAGCTTTTGCCTCTTTTACTGAAATCTCTCCAAACCATCTAACTCCTTTAATATACTCTCCCCTGCTCCCTTAGCACTTTTTACTTGTCTGTATTACAATGTCGCGTTCACCACCAGGCCGTGCCCTAATTAGCTGTGGGTTACATCTGCATCCTAAAATATAGCACTGCTTGAGGGCCGGCTCCATATTTTCTTCTTAGCTCTTGGCCATGTTGGGAGATCCTCAGAAATGAAGAGTCCAGCTATAGGACCTCTCATTCCCAACCCTTTACTTAGAGGGTTTCTAAGGTCATTTTTATGGAGGATGAACCCTGGAAAAAGATCTTTCAGGAATACTCATGTATTTCCATCACTTCCAGGCACACACGTAAACTTTGTATTCTGCTGTAGGCTTCCTCCTGCCCATCTTGGCTGTGATATCTACACTGGGTTTGGTTTCTGGGGCCCTCCTACAAATTATTAGTTACTATGGGAACATGAAGACTATAGACCAGGCTCTGTCATGACCAGCTATATTTAGGTCAGCTTTTTGGACTGCTTTCAGGATTTGTTTGGTTTCAGAAGAAAACAGTTGTGGAATGGATTCTGTATATGCATTAGCAAGGCATAATAGTCCCTGGTTACCTATTGTTATTTTTAGTGTTGGTAGTAAGTGTCAAACCAAAAAAGGATATTTAGATAAAGGGCACTGCCTCATCCTACTTTGAGTTCAAGGTGCTGGGAAGCACTGCATTTGTAATGGGAAGCTATTACTAACTACCCTGGAAATGAGGTCTTGAATGAGCCATAAGCACACCTTGTGTTTTATCCATTGTCTCCCTCTGGGGAGCTGAACACTTTATAAACATTAACTCTTTTACCCTCTGGGCACCTCTACTTAAAAGGTAAATAAGACTGAAGCCTCTTTCTTCTCCAATATAGATGAGGCGGCATCAGCCCAGTGAGGAAAATGACTTGATCAGAGGCAGGGGGAGCATTCGTGGCCTGAGGTGTTTGGAGTCCCAGCAGTGGACCCTGACAACGTGGTGGCCGCTGACACCCAGGAGACTCCGCGCTGTGTGGTTCCCCTCTCTGCTTCTCAGGCGGGTAGGGGTTGGGGCTTTGTCTCGCGTGGAATGTGAAATGCTGCAGGGACACGCAATTGTTCTTCAGCTCTTTGTGCTCCTTTATAAGAAGGAAGAAATCGATACGCATTTTCTCCTGCACGCACTTGGCAGCACACTGCCTCCTCGCCTACCTCTCTGTCCTGCAGGGGAGGCACAGAGAGGCACACTACTCCGTTTGCACTTAGCAATTAGACTTTTTAAAACCAGCCTCCTAACTGGGCTCAGTCATCATACTGCCGGCTTCGGTGACTGGCTGGTGAACCACGTGGGGGGAGATGGCCCTGTTGCAGACATCTGGAGGCCACAGCATCCCGATTGCTACTCCTGGGGAAAGTTACAGGGCAGGTGTCTTGGACAAACCTTTTTTTCAGGATGCCTGGGTGGCTTAGTTGGTTAAGCATCTGATTTCAGCCCAGGTCACAATCTCACAGTTTGGTTCTTAAGTTCAAGCCCCACATCAGGCTCTGTGCTGACAGCTTAGAGCCTGGAGCCTGCTTTGGATTCTGTCTCCCATTCTCTCTCTCTCTTTCTCTCTCTCTCTCTTTCCCTCTTTCTCTCTCCTTCCCTCTTTCTCTCTCTCTCTGCCCCTCCCCACCCCTTCCCTGCTTGCATACACTCTCTGTCTCACTCATAAATAAATAAACATTATAAAAACACTTTTTTCCAAATTTCTGATTTACCCAGAAGAGGAAGAAGTACTTTGAGGATCCTATTAAAAGTCAAAAAGGACTGACAGATGGAGGGCATCAATTTGCATTCTATCAATTAATATAAGTAAACTTCCCAAGCCAGAGCTCTGTCTCAGGGCATATTTTATTTTTGAATCAGAAAATGTGGTATTGGGGTGCTTGGGTGGTTCAGTCGGTTATGCTCCCAACTCATGATTTCATCTCCGGTCATGATCAAGCCCCACGTTCGGGCTCTGCGCTGACCACAGGGAGCCTGCTTGGGATTCTCTCTCTCTGTCCCTCCCCCACTCACTCATGTGATGTCTTTCAAAATAGATAAACATTTTTTTTTAAAGAAGAAAATATTTATTAAAAAGAAAATGTGGTATTGATACCTGTAATTTTGTAGCTTCCTGCCATTAAGCAGTTAAGTGTGGGCCTTAAATGATAAAGAATTTGCTGCCATTATTAATAAATGGCAGTTTAGGTGACAGCAAGCCTAGCCTTGCAGGGCCAGGGGATACAATGCCTGCCTAGGTGAGCATGCCAGAGCCCCTGCCGTGGGTGTTCTGCTCACGGAGATTGTTAGAGCTGAGCACGTGGTTGAGATTGCCAGGGGAGGCTGGGAGAGAGAAGAGAGGAGAGCCAAGAATAGAAGTGAGGAAAAGGTCTACACCCCTGGCCAGGAGGAAGATGAAAAAGACAGGGTGGAGGAGCACAGGAGAGCACAAGTTCCTTGCCCCCCAGGGAGGAGTGTCAGGACTTGTCCTGGGGGCCCCGGGGTACCTCACACCGTGCTGCTGACCTGAGGGCTGGTGCCTGGGGTTTGTGGGTTTGGGTGCTCGTGCTCGATGCTTTTGTGTGGAGTGGTACTGGCTTTTTTAGTTAAATAAGTCCTCCAGCTGATTACCAGAAGTAATAGAATGCCTTGCTGAAACTCTGTGGGTTGCCAGTAAATACCTTCAGTAATTTCCATGTGTTTTGACCCCCAAAAGTAGGAGTTAAACTGGAGCTGAGAGATGCAGCACATGCTGCCCCCCAGGCCCCGGGTCGCTGGGCAGCAGCCTTGATAGGGACACAAATGTAACTCGAGTGTCAGTCTCCCCTTCGGTGCGGTTGGAGGAAGTGATTCACGTCTAAGCAGTGAAGCATCCCCTGGCTTTTAACAGGAGCTGTTAGAGGGGCTGCTGTTTGAACAAGGAGCTTCATCTTCCTGAAGCCAGCAGTCACAAAACCGTAAACACAACACCGGCCAACTCTATTGCCGGGATCGTGGTGGCTTGACGTTAATATTAAACATCTCCAGCAAGGCAGAGAGCTCTGCAGCCCAGCTACAGAATAAAAATAAATAAAAATAAAGAGAAAACCCTGCTAAAAGCAGTGAGATGATTTGTCGTCTTTCCTTAGCGAGGCCATTTGTCTTCTCTCGCATCAAATCTGTTATAAAACAGTCAAACTGTGAAAGTGGAAATCATCCCAGGAATATGGAATATTAATGCACAGGAAAGAAGGCAACATCCCTTTTGTCTAGAGTGCCACTGTCCCCCCCCCCACCTCCACCACCCCCCCCTTTTTTTTTTGCTAGTCCACCAAGGTAAATTATTTTTCTTTAAATGAATTTGAGAGACTCAAAGCTAGTGGGAGGAATGACAGAAGTTTCAAGTATTTTTCTTCCTTTGTTCGAGTGGGGTGAGTGTAGCCAGCTTGGGAACCAGGATGGAGCACAAAGCGAGGAACCTGGGACAGATTCACCCCTCGTTCCATCTCGCCTCCCTGGCCTTCTGCCCTCTCCTTCCTTTCCCCAGCCTTTCAGTTCCTTTGTTTGGGACCTCAACCTACTTCCTTGAGCATTTATAAATCTTGAGTCTGTCTGATCTTTAGGAGACAGGCCAGAGGCCACATGTCACCATCTGTAATTTAAAGCTACAGGACTAAAAGCATTTGCAGAGGTTTGAAGGACCTAGTTCTGACCTGACCAAAAGAGTGAATTGGAACAGACCTTCTAGAGTCTCCTTCGAGCCCAGGGAGGATGGTGATGAGAACAGACACACTAGGTAATTTATGGGCGCAGTTTGGTGTGAGCCATGCCACTGTCCGAGGCCTTAGAACCATGTCGTGTGCTGCCACCTTGTGGTGGATTCGGGTGGCTGCTTAGAGACTTGCCTGGCCTCCAGATTTAGGTAGTGATGGATGTGGGCCTCCTTGGAGTCCTCTCTGGTACTTTGCTAACTTGATCCTCTTAAGAAGTAAGTCCTAGGTAAGAGAAGGCTGCTTTCTTTTCTTTTTTACCTCATTGTGTGTGTGTGTGTGTGTGTGTGTGTGTGTGTGTGTGTGTTGGGTTTTGGTATGGAATTATGATGAGATTTTAGGAAAGGAGCTGTGAACCGCTTTTTGTTGCTGGGGGATCTTGGGAGGAGAGTGAGGGAGAGTTAAGGGCTGCCTTTTGGGCTACATTCAGGATCCTGATATTCTGTCATGATTTCTGTCTGTTGTCCTGACTAAATGACACCACCTTGTAAGGGCTGCGTGTGTGTCTTCACTTGGATTGTGTCCCTAACAGTCCAGTCTTGGAGACGAGTTCCAGCATGTGTCTGTCTATGCCCCGGATGCCATTCCTGTGACATGCTGGGGTCTCTGCCACAGCCCCCAAGGAGCACAGGGCAATTGCTTGCCGTTTGGATCAATATATTTCCCCCGTTAGGTCACAGAAGCATTTCTCAAACATCTTTCTCTCACCCGTAAAGTCACTGATAGATACAGAGTGGAATGGATTTGGGTCAGAGGAAGCAGAAGGAATGAAAGATTAAAGGAAGGTACCATTTTGTGTCTTGTGGTTTGGGGAGCAGACCACAAAGCATTCAGAGGGTCAGGAGGACCCTATTGGTCTGCATCAAGGAATAATTGGCAAGATATCTTATTCAGTCAATATCTGGAAGAGAGTGGGAGCTCCATGAAGTCAGGGGAAGTGTGAGAATGGAGGAGGAAATAGAGTCCTGTTCTGCCCACTTTGGACTAACTAGGCTGCACCAGGCCTAGTTAGTCCAAAGTGGGCAGGATTGGCTTGGAGGGTCTGAGGGCCTTACCGTTGAGAGAATGCCAGGCTTCATCACAGTAGGAACGAACTATTTCTTTTCACCCAGCAAATAACAGATTTAGTTAGGAGAAGACATCAAATAATTGAAATGCTGCCGCAGGGAAGGGCAGTCAGCTTTGTTTCTCTCTTGGCTCTGGAGGGTCAGGGGCCCGCAGATGGCAGTCACAGAATGGCAGAGTTGGGTTCAACGTGAGGAAGAATCTTCACATGTCTCACCCAATGGACTGGGTCCATTGTCCTGGACACATTTCTGGGTCCATTCACCTTCCCACCTCAGCTTCTGCTGTCGTCATTCATGGCCTCGTCACCCCCCACAAAGTCTGACGAAGCTCACATAGGCATTCAGACGGGTGCAAGTTGCGTATCATACGTTTGTGTTGTATTTTGAGGCAGGGACCTCCTCCGATCATGTGTATAAGCTTCCACAGCACGAGTAAGTACATTGTTTTCAGAATACAAACATGAAAAAAGGCAGGCTTCAGTAACATTACCGATGATTTTCCCTGCTGGTCAGTGTGAATTTCTGTTCCGGCTGTTCCTACAGTGACCCCTAAGGATTCGGATTTGATCAGGATTCTGCTGGTTGGAACCCTTAGTCTCTCTTCCCCTTTGTGTGCTTCATCACCCTTGTATTCTTAAATGGCTACCTAAGGGCTTGAGAGAAGTGGCAGCAAAAGCTACACCACTTTTGTGTGCAGCACAAGGGTCCTCGGGGTGCTGAGGGAGGGAGAGGCTAGAAAGGAGGAGGGGCCAGGACGCATTCTGGGATGCATCTTGCGTATTTAGGAAGACAACCCCCCCCCCCGCCATGAAGTAACAAATGAACAATTTCAAATTAATCAAGGGCAAATTACGTGTATAATTTTAATCAGGAAAGCAGCGATACTGTCTCTACTGGCACATTTGGAAGCCTGGCTTCCAGCTCCTGCCTGTAATACTTGCTTGGGGAACACGATGTGCTTTGGGGACTGTGCAGGCTCCTTCAGGGAGCTGTGGCATTGCTGCTGTCTTGGTGCCTGCCTCTGGCCACGGGTACAGGCAGGTAGGGCCCGGGGGCGGGGGTGGAGGGTGTTCTTGGCAGCTTTGGGGTTTCCGGGCCACAGGAGGAGGAGTGCGGTGTTCTGGAGCGCAGCCAGTACAATTCCTTCCGTATCCCCGTGCTGCAAGCTACTGACCTAGCAAATTGAAAGCCCCACACAGATCATGTGCAGGTTTAACGTGCCCCTTCGTGCTGATTGCCCAAACAGCAGCATGCAAGACTCCGGTTTGTGTTGCAGTGGGAGGTGCACATGGGGAATTGAGGGGAGCATGCTGGGGTGCACACCCTTGGAGCTGCAGTCTCGCACGCACCTTGCCTCCCACTTCGCCTCCGGCCGCTGCGAGACTTGCCCACCACCCGAGTGATTGCGCTGCACCGATCGCTCAGCTGTGGTACTTTGAGTGTCTTCAGGAGAATCCTGTAATAAATAAGCCGAATCCTAATACACACACACCACACACATTCTGTCTTTATGGAAAATGGCTGCTAATCCATGATCATTTTTTTTCCAGAAACAGGTTTTATGATAATATAGTAAAAATATTAAATTAGAAAATGCCTCACTAAGGGTTATAAAACCTTACTACACTAGAGATAGGTAATTATCCCCTCTACAGCCTAAATGACAGTTTAAAAGAAATAAAAATGTTAGTGCTCATTACTTGCTTTTGTAGGTTGCAATAAAGGGTAAGTTAAATTTTAATTCAAGGAAGAGCCCCTGCTATCGACCTTCTACCTTAGGTCCAAGTCTTGTTAATTACTCCGTGGGTTATTCTCCTGCATGACACGAACATTAATACATTTTCTACAGTGGACGTTCCCACTGGCCACTGAGGCCGGGAGTCAGGGGGAAGGGAACAAAGAGGGGAAGGCGGTGCAGCTCAGTGATTCAAATCTTGATTCTTGAAGTGATAGGGAGCAGGAATTATGTGGGTTTGTCTTTTTTTTTTTAACCAAGTTCATTATGCATAGCCTTAAGGGGACCTCAAGTATTAAACTATACACTTACCCTAGAGAATCAGACGGAGACAAGGTTAACCTGAAGGATTGATAGTTTAGCTTCTCTACATGGCTAAATCCTGGTTAGGAAAGATGCTGCAGGGAAAAATGTTCCATGTAGCAGAAGGTAGTCTGGCCCTCTGTCCCATGGTGCCTTCTTATTACCAGTTTTATTTTTAGTTTTGTTTTCCTTGGGATGGGGAAAGGGATGTGGACCTGTTCCTTTTCTTTTCAGGTGCTTTTACCTTTCCCTCAGTACTGACACCACCTCACACACCTGCCTGGATCTGGGGGAAGTGCAGTGCTCCCTGCCCCTGAATCTTCACACCGGGGTGTGCAGAGACTCCCCAAGGGGGAAGTAGATGCACATATTTTGGGAATCTTTTTCCAGATGTGTGCATTTTCCCGAAGTCTGCTTGGGAATGCACCTGGGCAGGGGCTGCGGGTCTCCCCCACCTGACACACAGCCTGCCCGAGCCTCTCCTCTCTGATGTGGGGGCTTCCTGCCCACTCCAGGCCCCCTAGCAAGATCACAGCTCACAGGACTGGTGTGGGATTGAGAACAGAGGGCACTAGGCCTGGGTAACCGGTCCCTATGGATCAGATGGTCCCAGGTCTCTATTTTCAACAAAATTGCAGGAGTACCTAATTGAGCTGTCAGCTGGCAGATCATTAAAACCAGTTTTGGGTGGTAGATCACTGTGTGATTTTGGGGGGCATATAATTCAGAAGAAACTAAAAGAATTGGGTGATGTTGCTGTAACAAAACTCTCTGATGCCCATCTGCTTGTTAACGTGACTTTTCTCCTCACTTATGTCCGCAAAAACCAACCAGCAGGGATGGACTGGATGCTGAGCACTCTTTCATCCTGGCAGAAATGCTGTTCACCACGGCTGCATCCATGTCGTGAGGACCTGCAGCTCCAGTAGCATTTTACATGTTTATGTGTGTTAAATGTTCACCAGAATTATAATGTTTCATTACACTGTTGTATATGTCGATTTTATCCTAATAATAATTGTGTAATAATAACACAATCCAGAAGTACTTTTTAATTACCTAGAGCCTTATGGTGTCAAGAAATTAAAATATTTTCATTTCAACTTCTGAAATTTCAAAAAGTGCTTCAACTTACATACTTGTTTTTTGTGGCCAAGAAGTATTAATAGGGTGATCAATAAAAGACTGTCAAGCATAAAACAATTAGGACAAAAATCCATAGGGAAAAATCAAATGGAAATACAAGTTTAAAAAGGAGAGGATGCTATAAATTTTCCAAGTTGAAGAGTATGTTTATGTGTTATTTAAATGAATGATGATGGGTATCAAGTCAGTATGGCATATAGATTCCATTGGGTGCATTACAAAAGAAATGTAAGAGTTTTATTTCAAAAGTTAGTATTCACAATGTTCTGGTAATTATATCCTTTGTGACTATTAAATTTATTGAGAAAAATTTTTTGTCAACTACGAACTTGTGAGGGGGCTGCATGCTTTTATAAAACTCCGGGGCTCAGGCCCCAGCCTGCCTCCTGAGTGGCCATGGTGTCCCCCAGCCTGCCCAGCATGTCCTGCCTCACAGAGCCTCTGCAAGAAAGACACTTGGGGCTGCGTGGAGCAGAGCAGTTGGAGCCTGGGGCTTCCTCCTGGTGGTGCCACTGTGCTGGGGCTGAGAAACAGAGGGTGGGGCAGAGAAGGGAGCGGGACAGTCAGTTTGAGGCCATCACCATATTCTTGGTAAGCAAAGGTAAGACTGCAGTGGCTAGTGGAGGTCTTGGGGGGCAGGGGAGTCTGAGTTGCTTTGAGGGTAGAGACAGTCCCTGGTTGGTGGCAGGTGGTAAGGAAGGCGCAGAGCTGCAATTACTAAGAGGTTTTAGATTGGAATAATCCCTTACTCCAGTCTCTCAAACTATTTTAAGATCCCAGACCCCTCAGCTTTCCAAGTTGCTTTGCCACGAACAGCTGCATATGTTTGTCAGCTTTGTCCACCTGAGTGTGAAATGATGTTCTATCAAAACATGGGTTTCTGCATTTCACTTTCTGCTCCTGACATGTGAACCCTGCTGCTGCCAGTAACTGCTGCCTTGGCCCAGGAGCTTCCCTGAGATTGCAGGGCCGAGTGGAAGCATTTGCTGGGCGGTAATGATGGGGTCAGGGGCAGGCAAGTGGGGTGAGGTGGGAAAGGGTGTGATTGCCAAGGCCTGAAAGCAGTCCCTCTCAGCAGCCAGTGCAGCCTTAAAGCCATACTGTCCTTTCTGTCGTGGCTGCTCCCCCACTTAATCCCATTGAATTTTTTGTGTTGAAACGGCTGAGAGAGGCTTGTGCTCATTGGCAGATAGGCAGGCCACGGCGCGATACGGGGAAGCATCTTTCCTGTGATGGAGCTGGTGATTCCGAAGCCTCTGCCTTTGGAAGTGAGGCTGCCTGCCTCTCGTTTGCATCTGGTCAGAAACGCCTTCCAGCCTTGTGCTCCCCGGCAGGCCAGGGCGAGCAGGCAGGTGTGCAAAGCACAGGAACAAAAGAAACCCCGGAGCCCCCGGTGAACCTGCAGCCTTTGTCTGTAGGCCTCAGAGCTTCTGGTCATTCAGGGTGAGGGTGAGATTCCTGTGATAATACTGGAGACCTGCGGTTTCCTAGACCGCACACCTCTGCATGCCCTACGGTCTTCAGCATGATGGGGTTAGGCTATGTGCTGGGCCACTGCTCTTTCTTTAAGATCTTTCCTTTTTTTTTAAGTTTTAATATGCTATTTTTATTGCTGAAATTTTTTTAATGTTTATTATATTTGAGAGAGAGAGACAGAGAGCAAGCAGGGGAGAGGCAGAGAGAGAGGGAAACACAGAATCCGAAGCAGGCTCCAGGCTCTGAGGTGCCAACACAGAGCCCGACGTGGGGCTCAAACCCACAGACCATGAGATCATGACCTGAGCTGAAGTCGGCCACTTTAACCGACTGAGCCACCCAGGTGCCCCTGTTGCTGGATTTTCTAATGATGGTATCTCTGTTCCTGCCCACAACCACAGCAGGATGACTTCAAAAACAGACTCAAAAATTTTTGTGTCGAAGTCTTACTGAACCAGAATAGCTGTCTGAATGGTGGTGGTTTGGTGTTTTGTGTGAAAAGCAGATTTGCTGCAGATGGCTCTCCGATTATGAGGCACTTGTAAAAGCCTGTTTTCTTAGCCACAGCGGCTGGCTGTCTTTTATGGTCCAATCTTGAAAGTGTAAAACTGAGCGGGCACAGCTTTCTTCTGAGGTCATTCCCTCACTGGCACAGGACTTCAGCCCCATGTGCCCACTGTCCCTCCATGAGGACTAGTGGCCAGACCTTCACACACAGTGCAGCTGTGGTTCACCTGCTTCAGCTGGCCGAGTTCCCTCTGTGACTCTCAACCCTCTGCAGATTTCCACAAGGAGAACCTGCTCTCTGTCCACAGGGGAAAGTGTCCTGGAGCTCCTGTGACAATGGCAGGAGGGACCCCACCCCTTTTTAGATTTCCAGGCCTTGACACGTGACTTTGGCCAGGTGGCTGGATGTGTATTACATTTGATAGCAGAAACAGAGGTTGGGAGTGATACTTTATTTTCAGGGACCCAAGACCCTGGCATACTATCATTTTCTAAAATTTTCTAAGCCCAGCTCTAGAAATAAATTAGCCAATCGAATTATTTATTAGATTGAAAATAGATCATAGGGGCCAGAGGAGTGGGGAAGAGCCTTGCTTCTACCACGAAACAGCTGCATGTGTGATAGTAATTGGAATCTTGTTGCTGGGTCATTTTCATTGTTTTTCAAGTACTGCCAAGTCCAAGAAAATGTATGAAAACTAAATCATATCCCCCTACATCCCATGTCTGATTGAATCCTCCTCATCGTGCGGCGGTCTCATACATCCTATTAAAATATTCAATCTTGTTTTCTTACTTGAAGAGCCTGTCTGTAAAGGGCAAACTTATAGAAAACTCATTCCCTGGAGACAGGTATCTAGCCACACCGGACTATTTACATATTTTACTATTTGATCGGCCGCTTCTAGGTTCTTCCTTCCTTTGTATTTGTGAGCAAGGGCTGTGGGATGCATTTTTAATTACACGGCTGTGTTTGCAATTGAAGAAACCAATTGGGGCATTTCCCAACTTCTTAGTTCTTGTTTAACCTTGAAAAGTTAACCAGTTTGTATTGTTTGTCTTCTAGGACAGAATTGTATCGATCTCTGTTTGGGCAGCTTGGCCCTCCTGACAAAGGCCAGCAGGACTAACAGCACCCATCTCTGTTGCTGCGGCCCTGAGGCAGGGGCCTCTGAACACACCACGGTGCCTTGGCTAGGGCAGCTCCTCGTCCGGCCCCGAATGGAGGAAGCCGTCGGCCAGTGGGGTCGAGCTTGTTGGGAAGTCCTGGGAAGGGTTGCATGCGGAGCACGTGCCTGCTAAATCCCGGGAAACCTGGAACCAAGTGTCCCCTGTCTCCCCTGCCCCAGTCTGCCGAGGACCCAGGCTCTGTGCCCTTTAACCATCACAAATAAAGAGCATTGTCACTGCTGCTGCTGCCACGTGTGGTTTCTCAAGCAGCAGAGTAAGTCTGGTTGAGGGCTCTAGAGGGGTGACAGGTTTGTTGAGAGGGTTTTCACCTTTTTTCTAGTCAGAGACTCCTCTCACAATATAAAACCTCACAGAAGCAATAATTCTAGACTGGAATGCTACTTTCTGGGTGGATAACATTTGGTGGATTGATCATGGCTCCGAGGAGCAGGGAATCCCCAAAAACCAATGAATTGTGCCCACAAGACTCTGTAATGTGGAGCTGTTTGCTTATTTGTTGCAAATACAAATCCTGGCCTTCTTTTTTTGTTTCCTCTTTTTACCGATAAAGATTCTTCCAGAGCCCTTTTCCATTCTCCCCATTCCTAAGTCACTTTATTGAGATCAGCTCTGGTGTAAATCTAGCAGGAGGAAATGATTCACTGGTTTTTCATCCAGAGGTCAAAAGCTAGAAATTAAATCCCCATAAGGGGGATTTATTGGCATGCTGTGGTCAATATGCAAGGAAGATTATCTTGCATAAGTAATGTGTGCGTGCTGGCATCCGCAACTGACCACCTCCCGGCTCCGCGGGCCACATCTTCATGTCACGCTATGGAATTGAGAAGAAGCGTGCATTCAGTTGTAGTGCGTGAGCAGTCACTATTGGTAACGTCAGGTTTTGATAACTTTTGAAATGTCAAAAGCGGGTGACCGATTTCGGTGCCTGGGAATCCCACATGTCACTGCCGTGGTGTCGGGACCACGCATGGTGTCTAAAGACTGGGCTCCAAATGAAGTGGGTCCTGCATGAAATCTGTATCACAGTTTAGTATTAACATCAGAGTGTCTGCTGAGCTCAGGACGGGGCAGATGGCAGGAAGGAGGGTTTTTCCATCGCACGTTAATTGGACCTTGGTACATGGTGATTTGTTTCCCTTGTCTACTAGTTACCTCTTGGGCTTGACTGTCAAGGAAATGTTTAATTTTCAGTGTCTCCAGTTACCCAAAAGATCAATCAACAGGAATAGAATTCCCCCACATTTACTCCCTTCAAAATGATCACTTTTTAAAATAGAGAACATCCAATCCTGTCCCTCCAGCCTGAGGAGTCCGGATCATGCACGTTAGAACAGCAATAAGTGACCTCCTAATACCGTGCTTCTGGTGAGCCGGACGCTAACCTCCGTTTCCTGAAGAGATGAAATCTTTGTCTCAGTCACTCTTGACCTGATGAAGGAAAAGATTTAAACAGGGACTTCAAAATATTTGGAGCCCAATGTGCTTAATTAAAATGAATTAAAATGAGGAGAGATGAGAAAGAACAGAATTTTCAGTAAAGAGAGGCTTGCATTTTAAAATTCAGAAGACCACCCTCCTTCCAGCCAAGAATAAATTGGAAACTATTTTAATTGACACGGATACTGCAATTCAACTGTTACTAGAAAGACAGATTAGTTGATTGATTTGCATTTTAATAAAACTAATACTTTACATTTTGGTAGCTAATGCTGATTTTCAAATGAGGTGAGAACAGTTATCAAGAGTTTCAATCCAGGGCCCTTTTTCAGTGTTGACTGAAGCATTCCTACCTTTTGTGTGGAGTTTGCTTATTTTCTTTTTGCCCAGCTGACTACTTCACGCACAACACTCCCGAGCCACAGAGCTTAAAGACCTCACCGCCATAGCCAGCCAGGCGGTGGTGGGGAGCTGGTCACAGCAGGGCTCAGCAGTGCCCTCCAGCCCAAGCCTGTGGGCAGAGGCCCCTTCCCTCGGGACAGAGGACAGAAGGCTGGTTTCTTGTCTGAGATGATTTTACATTAACAACTAATTGCAGAAAACCAGAAGGGAAAAATAAGTCTTGGCTGTAATCCTACCACCCAGAAATAGCCACTACTCATTACTCACCGTGTGGTACTTCAGAGCTGTCTTGCCTGCACAGGCTCCATGATGTGGAGTGGCCCCATCTCTTCTCCCAGGCAGCTGGGCTGCAAGACTTGGTGTTTACTTCTATTAGAAAGTTTCTACTCACCTTTTAAAAACAATGAAAACAAAATACCCAGGCCTGCGGCCATACCCCCGCCCCATCCACATAACTCACACACACCACCAGTTGGGAACCACTGGTACATCCATAGTGTTCTGCATTTTAATATTCATGGTACAGTAAGAGAGGGGCACCTGGCTCAGTAGATGGAGGATGCGACTTTTGATCTCGGGGCTCATGAGTTCAAGCCCTATGTTGGGTATAGATATTTCTTAAAAAGTTCTTTAGGGATGCCTGGGTGGCTCAGTCGGTTAAGTGTCCAACTTCCTCTTGGGTCATGATCTCATGGTTTATGGGTTCGAGCCCCACATCAGGCTATGTGCTGACAGCTTGAAGCCTGGAGCCTGTTTGGATTCTCTGTCTCCCTCTCTGTCCCTCCCCTGCTTGCTTGCTGTCTCCCTCAAAAATAAATATTTTAGGGGCCCCTGGGTGGCTCAGTTGGTTAAATGTCTGACTTCAACTCAGGTCATGATCTTGCAGTTTGTGAATTCGAGCCCCGGGTGGGGCTCTACCCCTTACAGCATGGAGCCTGGAGCCTGCTTCAGATTCTGTGTCTCCCTCTCTTTCTGCCCCTCCCCTCTCACACTGTCTCTCTCTCTCTCTCAAAAATAAACATTAAAAAAAATTTTTTAAATATATACTACATGGAAAAATGATCTTTTAAAAAAATATTTTAAATAAATTAAAATCTTTAAAAAATTAAGTAAAAGATTATTTCATGTTTTTATAGATATCATTTAAGTAATTTGCTAATAATTCCATTTTAGGCATGTATCTTCAGGACTTAGCCAAATCCCCCATAATTGAACATTTATTAATAATTATTTACTATTACGAATATTACTGGACAGTGAATAAACCTTGCTTATTGTCTTTCAAAATATTTTTTTTTCTTGGCATATATTTTTAGGAGTCACGTGAACCAAGGGAAAGAGTCTAACTTGGAAAGAGTTCTTGGAAAGAAGGCTCTTGGTTCGTATTATAGAGGCTTGTTTTAGCAGCCTGTTCACTCTTCACTTGCCTTAGGCTGGGCCATTTCACAACAAAGTGTATGGAGAGGAAGAGAGGAGACCCACCCAAGAGTCTTGGTTTATTTCTTGCTCGCCAGGGAACCCTTCAAATCAACATCCTCCTCTGGGAGAATGAAAGAGCTGCTTGGAGATGCTCCAATGAAAGGTGGCGGATAAATAGTGACATTTCATGTCCCTCCTCGGCCCCCATATCATTTTTCTGTCTGCTAGATCGCCAGCAGTTGCTTTCCACTCTCCCCTCCAGTTTTCAGGCTCTTGCTGCTCAGCCTTCGTCCTGGGGATCCCTCAGGTGGGTTTCCCTTGCCTCGTGTGGGTATACATTCCTCCCGGCTGCTCTGTATGGCCTTTGATGTGTAGCCATTCTCTCCAGGGGTCACCATCCAAGACCTCTGGTTGGGCATCATTTGGGAACCCTGAGAGCCAACAATACTGAGGGAAGTCAGCTCCAAGCAGTTCAGCACCAGACTCTGCAGTCTCCAGCTTGGAAGAAGTTTCCTTTTAGAGGTTGATTTCCTTGGTCCACGTATACATTGCAAAGACCTCTCCAAGATTACTGCCTCTTTACCTCTTACTGTTTCATCCAGAGGGAGCTGAGTTCGAGGCACAGAATGAATCCAAATGTGACATTCGTCATAAACCTCGGAACCACAGCAGTCACTGTATACAGAATGTAGAGATGCCAAGATCCATGTCTCCCATGCCAGACTCACAAACGAGGCCACCTGTCTCAGCAAAACTTTGCAGACAAGCAGAGGTAAAGGATGCCCCAGAAAAGCCGAGGCTGTGGGTGCAGAAGTGTGGGTGTTTCACACCAGGGCAGCCAGCTGCCTCTCTGCCGACACCCTGAAAGTACTGCCCTGTGTGTACTTGGGTTTAATAAAGCAAACTCAAGCAGTGAGCCTCGTCTCAAGTGAATGAACCTTGTTTTCTACATCTGAGTCTGTGTTTATACTTTTTAAATTTATGTCTGTGCTTGTGTAGTGGGGGCAGTTGTGTTAGGAATTAAGCTTGCCTAGTCCGTTTTTTTCTTTCCATCTTTCTTTACTTTTTCTTCCTTCATAACATCTCAAAAATAATTGCCAGCCACTTGGTAAGTTCATTAACTAATTGTCTCCCCTAAGTCCAGGGATCCATATTGCCCTGCTGATTTGCACATACTCGGTTGGTGCAGCAGCTCTAGTGATAAAGTCCTGGTCATCTGCTCCTGGCCCAGGCGGGAGGGGACAGTGCGTGGAGGAGGGAGTGTGCCTTGCTCAGCTTTGCTTTTTCTTGGACACGCATAGATTGTGTTGCCTTTGCCATGCCGTTCTCACCCATTGCGTGGGGTCTGCCAGTAGGGTACTGCTGCAGCCACATTTATATTCCTGACAAGTTTGCTTCGTTTATCTCCCTGAGTTCAGGGTTCTCAGTTCATTTGTCGAGGTCAAGGACACTGAATTCTCAGGAAAGAAAATTTAAGAGTGTTTAAAAAAAAAAAAAAACACCACTGCCACCAATCTCACCTCACTGATAGAGTAGAAAAAGAATATAAGGTCCCCAGTAGGCACTGTGACAGTAACACATAAAGGTCCCTGCCTGCCCTCTTCCCACCCCACCTTCCCCTTTATGAACAGATTAGAAATGAGCTCCGTGCGCTCCAGCCGCCAGTCTCCCCGCACGTGGCTGGCTGTCTCCTCCGCTCTGGCCTGCCCTTCCCCAAGGTAGGGGGTGCTGGCTTTCTTCAGGACCATATTACCCAGCTCCAGCAGAGACTTGGGGACACAGACTTGGTCCGGGAATGGGTTTGGGTGGAGTTCAGAGTAAAGGACAGGTATGAATAAAAGGTGGAGCATAAAGAATCCTGGACTTGAAATGAAACTGGCTAAGGTTTGACCTTGAGGAAGTCGTTTGACCTCTGGGCCTCGGGCTCCTACTTAGTAAGATGAGGGTCAGCTAAACACTTCTAAGACAGCTGTGTCTAAGTAAAGGCAGCTTTGAAGATGGGTTTATTTAGCACAGCCGCAGGAGTGTTGTTGGTATCCATTTATTCAGATGTTCGTTGACCGCCCACTGTGTGCCAAAGCCCAGTGGAGTCTTAGCAAAGGGCTGTTTGGGCAGGTGACCCAGCCTCTAGGTGCGTGTTCGTTCCCCTCTCTGTAGAATTCCGCATGCTCCATCTTTGGTCTGATGAAACCCCTTACATACTGGAGGGCACTCCTGGGCTCTGAGTCCCTTCCCAAGCTTGGCACTACTTTCCAAGGTTCTGGCTCTCCCAGGTGAGACTGGCAGGAGGGCAACGGACTGCGGCTGGTGGGACTCTGCCGCCGACCTCAGAGTCCTCCCTGCGGAAAGCCAGGCGCATCAGCAGGCAGATGTGGCTGATAGGGAGTCCGAAGCAGTTGGACTGTGAGGTCTGCCCATCGCAGTGGTCCCTTCCACTCCCCCGTGGGGAGTCCTGGGAAGCCCAGGAGAAGCCTCTTCTAACCCTAGCAGTGTCCAGAACATCTACACCAGTGCTGTCCAATAGAATTTTCTGGGATAATGGGAATACGATCTTACCATTCTGTGCTATTTCGTACACTAGTCACCAGCCACATGTGGCTTTGGGCACTTGCAGTGTGGCTAATGGCTACCATATTGGACAGCTCAGGTCTAGACAAATACTTCCCAACCGTTTGCAAGTCACAGCCAACACCAAAATTGGAAATGGAGTCAACTGATGGGGCAGTGAGTGTTCCAGCACACCCAGGGCTGAGATGCATAGTGTCTTCCCACACCAGCTATGTGCGCAGGCTGCCAGAAGGCCCTGCTTTAGACTTCAGGGTGACTGGGATGTGACAAGTACAGAGGGGGTGGGGAGGCAGTGATTTCCTGCCTGGGTGCCCAGAGTGGCCAGAGGGGGTGACCGAGAGGCTAACCTGGCCCCACCCCTCCTTCCTGAGGGATCAGACCAGGAACTCACTCCCTGGTGCCTTCAACTTATTTTCTGGTTTGACTCCTGTGTCCTTTAAAGTTGTAGCATGCTGCACTTGGTTTTAAGAGCTAAATGTAAGGCTAATATGAAACACTTTAAATGTGATAACTCTGAGTTCATATTGTTCGAGGAGATAAGCAGTAAGGAGCAGGTGCTTTTGAATTTACTTATCAGCGCTTTGGCAGACTCCTCTCAGGCCTCACCCCCCACCTGGGTGCTGTGATGTTCTCTGAGGATCTTGGGAACCGAGGCTTCCCCGGGCCTGGGGGCCACTGTTTCATGTGCTGACCTTGCTGGTAAGGTTGGGCCTTTGTTCCCGGTGGGGGTGCGCGGCCCAGGTGCTTGCAGTGGGAGAGGAGCCCCCCCCACCCCCGCATCTCGTGCCTCAAGCCTTTGGAGCCCTGTGGAAGGGGTGCATTTTAAAGTCACATCCTGATCTTCCTGAAGGAGGGTAAGAGGGGACAAAAGGAAGCCCTAGTTCTTCGTTATATAATTAAATGGAGATTTTCCTTCTTGAAGGAGCAAAAAGAGGCCAAGGACAGCCTAATTGAAACCTCAAGATTGCTTCTCCAATAGTAGCCTGAGCAAGTGGGCCAAGGTAGACTGTCACCTCTGGCTGGCGGGGGCCCGAGCTAGCAGGTCCCTGGTTCCTGGTGTGCCCTGACTGCCTTCCACGGGAGGGAATAGCCTGTTTGGCCTGGGAGCCTCCCCTTTGCGTCCCATTAGGAGGGGCCCCCTGTTCCCTGGTCCAAACAGGGGAGCCCGTGCCAAAGCTGGCTCCATCCTGGCCCTACTGGCGTCCCGGTGGGTCTCCTGCTCCTGGAGAGTCCCTTACCACCAGTCTCAAGGGCCATCGAAAGTACACACCTCTCTCTAGCCAGGCTGGCTCTTCTGAAGGTGTTCCTTTCCATATAAGTGATGGTAAAAAAAATAAAATAGTGATGCTTTATGAATCGCAGAGATGGCTACTAATTAGAACCCAGGCGTGTGTTCTACCTGTTTATACACTTGCTCCAGAGTGAAAGGACTTTCTCATCTCTCCTTCCTTCTCCCCCACCCCTAGATGAGAATTTCAACTTTAAGACAAACAACTTCATTTACAAGTGTGTCTCTAATTAGCTGCAGAATTAGGAAAGCTGAGTTTTCCCCCATAGATCGGCTAAACCCTCGAGGGAGACTGGTGGAAGAGAGAGAATCGCATTTCCAATTATTTTGTTGAATTGCTAATTTAGTTATTGTGCCTGGTGTAATTGTGATGGGTATTGGGTGTGCAATTCAATTTGTTTTAAATATTTGTGGGAAGGCTGATCAGTAATGGAGCTGACCTATTTTGTGGCCCAAATTGAGAAAAAAAAAAAAGACTAAAACACAACAGCCACAAAGATATAGTTTGTTTCCATTTTTATTTTGATCTCTCTCATCCCTCTTAAGACCATTGATGCAACAAAAGGATTAAATTAAAAGATGACAGCACTTTGATCTTCTCCCTTTGAAAGCTTAACTGTCCTTGGTAGTTTAATATGCAGATATTTTAGGGTAGAGTTTTAGATGTGTTGCTGGAGTTGAGTGGTTTCCGCCTCCCATAATTGCATTTTTGTGTGTGCCTAGCAGTGGTTTGGGTGTTTGACTTTTGAATAGTGAATAAAGGAGTGGAGGTAGTGCCTGCAGCAAACAGTGCAAAGTCCTTCTAGCTCCTGGGCAGAAGTCTACTGCCTGCAGAGGTCGGTGACCAGGAGCCCCACCCAGGTGGCAGGTACCCAGTGCCCTGCTAGGCTTGAGCCTGTGCAGTTGTGACCAGGGTTAGGCATGAGGTTCCCTCACTGCCTGCGGTGACTCCAGGAGGAGCTCCTTGATGGTCAAGCTCAATCTTGCTTCTTCAGTGCCTCCCTGCCACTCAGCCAGCCTCTGAACCAGAGGGAGCATCTGTGATGTAATATTGCTCACATGCCTGCTAAGTAAATCAGTCCAGCCCGGGGCCTGGGGCAGGGCTGTGGCTTGTCGGGAAGAACAATGGGGCTCTGCAGAGACTTGAGGTCCCAGAAACCTTGCAGGACCCCAAAGCAAGGTGTCCTCTGCCCTGTTATTGTGAAATTTGTGGGTGAGTACCGGGTATTGGTACAGCCAAGGACGCTTACCCGTGACAGAGCCCCTCCTCTCAGGGTCAGGCTTTCTCAGGCCCAGGGTAGGGTTTGGTTAGGCTGGACTGGAGGGTGACAGACTGGAGTAGATTTTGAGGAAAAGTCAATAATAAAATGGGTCATAGAAGCAGGTGTTATAATGACTTTGATCCTAAAAGGATCATCTTGTAACTCAATTAACTTAGAAAGATGCCAGGGTCAATTTCAGTGCTTAACTGCTGAATAGAAGTTTGAACTGCACAATTCATGGGGTGCCTGGGTGGCTCAGTCAGTTAAGGTTCCGACTTTGGCTCAGATCATGGTCTTTGCGATTTGTGAGATCGAGCCCTGCGTTGGGCTCTGCACTGGCCACTCAGAGCCTGCTTGAAATTCTCTCTTTCTCCCTCTTGCTCTCTGCCCCTTCCCTGCTTGTGCTCTAAATAAATAAATAAATAAATAAACTAAAAAAAAAGATATATATATATATATACCATTGGGAAAAAAGGATCTGATTAAAAAAAAAAACCCTGCATGATTCGTATGTGGGAGATGGCCAGGGCTACAGGAGGAACTTCAGACGGGGGGTCGTGCTTCTAATCACAAGAGTCCCCCATACTGGGAGAGGACAACTAGAGGACAGTCTTGAGGACAGCTGGGTCATGTGTGAAGACAGGCAGGAAGACAGTGTCTGGAAGGATCTCTGCAGGGAGAACCGTGGGTGACAGGAGAGGTGTTTGTGGACTCTGGGTGTTGGTGATAAGGTTTGAGCATCCCTACCCCTTGCTAGTTATAGAGTTTCACAGTTTTTGTATGGGGTGTGATTTACATACCATAAGGTTCACCCACTGTAAATGTACAACTCAGTAATTTTTAGTAAAGTTGTGCTACCATCAACATACTTCTAGAACATTTTCATCAACCCAACATATAACTCTGTGCTGGTTTGCAGTTCCACCCAGTAACAGATCTGCTTTCTGTGGCCATGGAGTTGTCTTTTCTGGGTGTTTCATAGAAAAAGAATCATGCGTGGTGCAGTGTTCGTGCCTGGCTTCTATCATTAAGGTTCATCCGCACCACAGCGCATGTTGGTAATTTATTTGTTCTTGCTGCAGCCCCCGTTACATGGCTGCACCACATTTTGCGTATCTGTTCATGCATTTGTGAACGTTTGATTGATTTCCAGGTTTTAGATATCATGTATAAAGCTGATATAAACAAACACAAGTCTTTGTGGAACATGTTTTCATTTCTCTTGGACAGATATCTAGGCACGGAATTGCCGGCAAACTGTTTAACTTTTTAAGAAATCGGCAAACTGTTTTCCAAAGTGGCTGCACCACTTTCCATTACCACCGACAATTGGTGAGTGTTCCAGTTACTCCACACCCCTGCTAATTCTTGTTCTTGTCTGTCTAAGGTATCTAGCCATTCTGACTAATAGACTGTCATGTGGCTTTATTATTTTTATTATTATTTCCCCAAATTTTTACTTAAATTCTAGTTAGTTAACATATAGTCTAATGTTGGTTTCAGGAGTAGAATTCAGTGATTCATCACTTACATACAACACCCAAGTGCCCTCCTCAATGCCCATCACCCATCTAGCCCACCCCCCCACCTCCATCAGCCTTCAGTTTGTTCTCTATTGTGAAGTCTCCTATGATTTGTTGCCCTCTTTCTTTCTTTCCTTCCTTCTCATATGTTCATCTGTTTTGTTTCTTAAATTCAACACATGAGCAAAAGCATATGGTAATTGTCTTTCTCTGACTCTCAATGTGGCTTTAATTTGTATTTCCCTAACAACTTAAGATGTGGAAGAGCTTTATGTGTTTATTAGCCATTCATATATCCACCTTCTTTGGTAAAATGTCTCTTCAAATCTTTTGCTCTTTTTTTTTCTTTAAGTAGGCTCCAAGCCCAATGTGGGGCTTGAACTCACAAACCTGAGATTGAGTCACATGCTCTACTGACTGAGCCAGCCAGCCACGCCTCTTTTGCTCATTTTTAAATTGAATTGCTCGTCTTATTGCATTATAAGAATACTTTATATATTCTAAATATAAATCCTATATCAGATAAAATACTTGCAAATATTTTCTCCCAGACTAGTTTTGCTAGTCTTTTTATTAATGCTGTCTTTTGAATCATAAATGTTTTTAATTTTGATGGTGTCGTTTATCAATTTTTTTTCTTTTATGGGTTGTGATTTTGGTCTCATATCTAAGAAATCTTTGCCCTGCCCAAAGTCACAAAGACTTTCTCCTATGTTTTCTTCCAGAGATATTAGAGTTTTAAAGTTAGTTTTTGCCAAGAGTGTGAGGGTCTAAAAATATAATTTTGCATATGCATATCCAGTTGTCCCAGTACCACTGGCTGAAAAGACTATTTTTTCCCCATTGAATTGCCTTGACTCCTTTGTCAAAAATCAATTGACCATAAATGTGAGGATTTATTTTCTAGGCTCTTACTTTTGTTTCATTCTATTTGCCTGTTTCTATACCAGTGGAAGTTTTGAAAGTGGATAGTTTAAGTCCACCACATTTTTATCAGAATTGTTTTGGCTATGTTCTTTGCATTTCCATATAAATTCTAGTATAAATTTGTTAATTTCTATAAAAATGCCTGATGGGATTTTGATAGGGATTACATTGAATCCATAGATTAAGTTAGGGAGAACTGCCATATTAATTAACAATAGTGAGTCTTCCAATCCATGAACATGGAATGTCTATTTATATTTAGTTTCTCTCAGCAGTGTTTTAAAATTTTCAGTGTACAAATCTTGCACTTCTTTTTATTTTTAATTTTTTAATATTTATTTATTTTTGAGAGAGAGAGAGAGAGAGAGAGAAAGAGAGAGAGAGAGGCAGAACATGAGCAGGGGAGGGGCAGAGAGAGGGAGACAGAATCAGAAGCAGGCTCCAGGCTCTGAGCTGTCAGCACAGAGCCTGACGTGGGGCTTGAGCTCATGAACTGCAAGATCATGAGCAGAGCCTGTCAGATGCTTAACTGACTGAGCCACCCAGGTGCCCCTTCTTGCACTTCTTTTGTTAAATTTCTTGTTTGGTATTCTACCATTTTTGATGCTATTATCAATGCATATTTCTACAGTTTCATTTTTGGATCACTCCTTGCTGGTATACAGATGGACAGTTGATTTTTTGGTATATTGATCTTGTACCTGTGACTTTGCTGAATAGTTCTAGTTTTTAAAAATACATTCCTCACATAGGTTCATGCCATCTGTGAATAAAGATAGTTTAAAAATGTTTTTTTAATGTTTATTTATTTTTGAGAGAGGGAGAACACACCCGCAAGCAAGGGAAGAGCAGAGAGAGGGAGACAGAGGATTCAAAGCAGGCTCCTGACAGCAGAGAGCCCGACGTGGGGCTCGAACTCATGGAACCACGAAATCATGACCTGAGCTGAAATCAATAGTTGGATATTTAACTGATTGAGCCACCCAGGTGCCCCGAGATAGTTTTTAATTCTTTCTTTGCAACATACAAACCTGTAATGTTTATTTATTTAGCCTCTTGTACTGGCTAGAACCTCCAGTATGATGCTGAGTAGAAGTGGCAAGAATCAATATTCTTTCCTTGTTCCTTGTTCCATTCACCATTAAATATCATGTTAGTTTAGGGTTTTTATAGATGTCCTTTATCAGGTTGAGAGAATTACTTTCTTTTCATAGTTTGTTGAGAATTTTTTTAAGTTTATTTATTTTGAGAGAGAGAGAGTGCATGCATGAGTGGGGAAGGGACAGAGAGAGAGAGGGAGAGAGAGAATCCCATGCAGGCTCCAGGCTGAACATGGAGCCTGACATGGAGCTTGATCCCAGGATTGTGAGATCACGATCTGAGCAGATATCAAGAGTCCATTGCTTAACCGACTGTGCCACCCAGGCACTCTAGTTTATTGAGAGTTTTTATTTAGAGTGGGTGTTGGATTTTACCAATTGCTTTTTCTGCATCTATTTGAGATGATCATGTGGTTTTTGTCCTTTATTATATTAATATATATTACATTAATTGATTTGGATGTTAAACTAACTTTGCACTCCTAAGACAAATTCCACCTGGCTCTGATGTATATAGTTTTTTTTAATATGTTGCTGGATTTCGTTTGCTAATATTTGCTAATGATTTTTACAGCCATTTTCATGAGAGATATTAGTCTGTAGTTTTCCTTTCTTGTGATATCTTTATTTGCTTTGTTATCAGGATAATATTGGCCTCAGAGAAGGAATTGGAAAATGTTTTATGTTTTCTGAAAGTTTGAGAAAGACTGGTATTTCTTCTTTTAAATGTTTGATAAGAAAATTAATCAATGAAGACTTCCAGTACTTGGCTTTCCTTTGTGGGAAGATTTTTAATTATTAACTTAATTTCTTCACTTGTTATAGGTCTATTTAGATTTTCTGTTTCTTCTCAAGTCAGTTTTGGAAAATGGTGTCTTTCTAGGAATTTGTTCATTTTATTTAAGTTGTCTTATTTGTGGTATAAAGTTGTTTATAATATTCCTTTATAATTCTTTTAATTTCTTTTTAAAAAAATTTTTTAAATTTATAGTTTATTGTCAAGTTGGTTTCCATATAACACCCAGTGGTCTTCCCCACAAGTGCCCTCCTCCGTGTCCATCACCCCCCTGTAATTCTTTTAATTTCAAGAAGAGTCACTAGCAAGCTCTCCTCTTTCATTTCTGATTTCAGAAATTTGTATCTTATGTCTTTTTGTTTGCCAATTGTGTTGATCTTTTCAAAGAACTGATTTTTGGTTTTATTAATTTTTGTTTATTTTTTTGTTTTCTGTTTCATTAGTTACCACTCTTATCTTGATTTTTTCCTTCATTCTACTTGCTTTGGGTTTAGTTTCTTCTTTTTTTTCCAGTTTTTTAGGATGGAAGTTTAAGTTATTGATCCAGACCTGTTGCTGTTGACTTATTTCTTTTTTCATTTACTTTTGTCAATTTTTAAAAAATTTTTAATGTTCATTTATTTTTGAGAGAGAGACAGAGAGACAAGGAGAGAGACAGAGTGTGAGTCGGGGAGAGGCAAAGAAAGAAGGAGACACAGAATCTGAGGCAGGCTCCAGGCTCTGAGCTGTCAGCACAGAGCCTGATGCTGGTCTCGAACCCATGGGTTGTGAGATCATGACCTGAGCCAAAATTGTACACTTAACTGACTGAGCCACCCAAGTGCCCCTCTGTCAATTTTTTAAAATAAAAAATTATGGTTCTTTACTCAAATTTATAAATATTTACTATGGTCTCATAGTGTATCTCTACTGGGGTACCTGGGTGGCTCGGTTAAGCATCTGACTTTGGCTCAGGTCATGATCTCGGGGTTCATGAGTTCGAGCCCCACATAGGGCTCTGTGCTGACAGCTCAGAGCCTGGAGCCTGCTTTGGATTCTGTGTCTCCCTCTCTCTTTGTCTCTTCTCCACTCATGCTCTCTCTTGCTCTCAAAAATAAATAAGCATTAAACAGATAGTATATATTCCTGGTTTCTCCTCTAAATTCACTCTCTGCAATTTTCATCATGCCCAGGATGCTGGCCTCCAGGAACTGCTTTCTTGCTAGGATGATCAACCCGCCTGGTTTGACCTGGATATTTCCATGGTTTTTAAATTTAAAAAAATTTTTTAATTGAAGTATAGTGGACGTATATTAAATTAGTTTCAGGTGTACAACACAGTGATTCAAAATTAAATACATTACAAAATGCTCACCACAATAAGTGTATTACAACATTATTGACTATATTCCCTGTGCTTTTTATCCTTGTGACATACTTATTTTACAGCTGGAAATTTGTACCTCTTAATCCCTTTTCACCCATTTCATCCATCCCTCCCCCTCCTCCCTACTTTTGTCCATTTTTGCTTTATGTATTTGGGAGCTATTTTTTGGTGTGTATACATTTTATAACTGTTAGACAAATTCCTGACAATCTGATGTGTTAATCATTATAAATGTTCCTCTTTGTCTTTAGCAAGGTTTATCTCAGTGTATATTTTTAACAATATTAATATAGTCACTCTAGCTCTCTTAGGTTACTATTTATTTGGTATATGTTTTCCATACTTTTGCCTTTTTTAAAAAATTTTATTTTTAAGTAATCTCTACACCCAATGTGAGACTCAAACTCACAATCCCAACATCAAGAGTTGCATGCTCTACTGACTGAACCAGCCAGGTGCTGCCATACTTTTACCTTTAACTTATTTATGTCTTTGAATCCAAAGTGTGCTCCTTGCAGACCACATAGGGTTGGATTTTATTTTTTATCCAGTCTGACAATCTCTGCCTTTTGATTGGAGTGTTTAGTCCTTTCAAATCTAATGTAATTATTGATAAGATTTTTATCCATTTGTTCCTCCTTTACTGCCTTCTTTTGTGTTAGTAAGCCAAAACACTGTTATCGTTTTTACCATATATTTATTCTTTTTTAAAAATTGTGGTAAAGGGGTACCTGGGTGGCTCAGTCGGTTGAGCATCCGACTTCAGCTCAGGTCTGATCTCATGGTTTGTGAGTTCGAGCCCCACATCAGGCTCTGTACTGACAGCTCAGAGCCTAGAGCCCGCTTCAGATTCTGTGTCTGTCTCTTTCTGACCCTCTTCCACTCACACTCTGTGTCTCTCTCTTAAATATGAATAAATATTTTTTAAAAATTTTAAAAAAATTGTGGTAAAATACATAAAATTTACTATGTTAACTATTTTTTTAATGTTTATTTTTGAGAGAGAGCGAGAGAGCAGGCACAAGTGGGGCAGGAGCAGAAAGAGAGGGAGACACAGAATTCAAAGAAGGCTGCAGGCTCTGAGCTATTAGCACAGAGCCTGACACAGGGCTCGAACCCACAAACAGTGAGATCATGACCTGAGCACAGTTGGCCACTTAACCAACTGAGCCACCCAGGCACCCCACTATATTTGCTATTTTTAAGTGTACATTTCGGCAGTGTTAAGATTTTTCTGGGACGCCTGGATGGCTCAGTAGGTAGAGCATGCAACTCTTGATCTTGGGGTCATGAATTTAAGCCCCACATTGGGATAACTTAAAAAGAAAGAGGGGTGTCTGGGTGGCTCAGTTCGTTAAGCGTCCAACTCTTGATTTCGGTTCAGGTCATGATCTCATGGTTCATGAGTTTGAGCCCCATATCTATCTGTCAGTGCAGAGCCTTCTTGGTATTCTCTCTCCCTCTCTCTCTGGCTCTCCCCTTCTTGCTCTCTCTCTCTCAAAATAAATAAAACTAAGCTTTAAAAAAAAAGAATATTCTCGTTATTGTGTAACAGATCACCAGAACTTTTCCTCGCAAAATTGAAACTCTATACCTGTTAAGCATTCCCCTTTTCCCCTCTCCCAGCCCCTGGTAACCATCATTCTAACATTCTTTTCCATGAATTTGACTTCTTAGATATTTCCTATAAATAAAACCAAACAGTGTTTGTCTTTTTGTGACTGGCTTATTTCACTAAGCATAATGTCCTCAAAGTTCATCTATGTTGTAGCATGTATCAAGATCCATGTAATAAGTTTTATTTCCTTTTAAGGCTGAATAATACTCCAGTGTGTGTGTGTGTGTGTGTGTGTGTGTGTGTGTGTGTGTGTAAACTACATTTTGTTTATCCATTCATCAGTCAATGGATATTTGGGTTGCTTCTACATCTTGACTACTGTGAATAATGCTCCTATGATTATAGGTGTGAAAATATCTCTTCAATACCCTGCTTTTAATTCTTTTGAATATACACCTGTTGGATCTTATGGCAATTCTATTTTTAATTTTTTTGAGGAACTGCCATAATGTTTTTAATAGTGGTTGCACCATTTACAATCTCACCAACAGTGCACAAGGATTATAATTTCTCCACATCCTCACCAATACTGTTTTCTGTTTTGTTTTTCATTTTTTGATAGAAGTTATCCTAATCGTTGTGAGATGATATCTCATTGTGGTTTGCTTTGCATTTCTCTAATCATTACTAATGCTGAGCATGTTTTCATATGCTTGTTGGCCATTTGTCTATTATCTTCAGAGAAGTATTCAAATCACATATACATTTTAAAATCAGATTATTTGGGTTCTTGTTGAATTATGTGTTATTTATATAATAAATAACTGCATATTAACCCTTATTAAATATGTGATTTGCATTTACTATATATTTTTGTTATTTTCTTAGTGGTTGTTCTAGGGATTACATTACAATCTATTTCAGAGCACCAAATCTTAACAAGCAGCCCACCAGAGATATTTGAGATTAATATACCTTGATTTTTCTTCCCTTTCCCTTGTTTAATTGTCATATTTATTACATTTATATATGCTATAAACCCCCAAATACAAAGATATAATTATTGTCTTATGCAATCTTTTTTTTATTCAACTATTTTTTTCTTTCTCTTTTCTTTTAGAGAGAAAGCATATGAGGAAGTGGGGGAGAGGGGCAGAGGGACAGGGGGAAGAAGGGGAGAGAGAGAGAGAGAGAGAGAGAGAGAGAGAGAGAGAGAGAATCTCAAGCATGGAGCCTGACACAGGGCTAGATACCATGACCCAGGAATCATGACCTGAGCCAAAATCAAGAGTTGGATGCTTAACCAACTGAACCACTCAGGTGCCCCTCTTTTTTTCTTTTTTTTTCTTTTAAAATTGAAGTATAGTTAAAATACAATATGTTTCATGCAATCTTACCCATATATTTACCTTTTCAAATGCCTGTTTATTTCTTTGTGCAGATTCAAGTCACTGTCTGGAATAATTTTTTTATAGCCTGAATGATTGCCTTCAATGTGTCTTGTAAGGTGGGTCTTCTAGCAATAAATTCTTGTCTTTTTTTCTGGAAATGTCTTTATGTCATCTTTTAAAAAAATATTTTATTTTTTTAAGTAATTTCTACACGCAATGTGAGGCTTGAACTCACAACTCCAAAATCAAAGGGTGCATGCTCCACCAACAGAGCCAGCCAGGCACCCCTCATCTTTGTTTTAAGGATAGTTTTGCTAGATAGAGGATTCTTGTTTGACAGGCTTTTGTTTTTTTCCTTATAGCACTTTGAATATATCAGCCAACTGCTGATATTCTGTCTTCCATTGCTGTTATTTGTTTTTGGTTTTGTTATTCCTCTTTATGTGATGAGTTGTTTCTCTCTAGCTCCTTTCAAGATTTTCTCTTCCTGTTTCAACAGGTTGGCTACAGTGTGTCTAGGTATAGCTGTCTTTGTGTTTATCTTCCTTGGGATTTACTGAGTTTCATGGACCTACAGATTGTTGTCCTTCATATTTGGGATGTTTTCAGCCATTATTTCTTCAAATATTTTTTTCTGCCCCTTTTTGTCTCTTCTCTCCTGGCATTCTGATTTTTCATGGATCTTTGAGGCTCTTGTTCTTCACTCTGGATGATTTCTATTGCTTTATCTTCAAGTTTACAGATTCTTTCTTCCACCTTATTGAATCTACTATTTAGTCCCACTAGTTAATTTTTCATTTGTTATTGTACTTTTAAACTCGAGATTTTAAAAAATTGTGGTAAATATACATAACATAAACTTTACCATTTTAACAGTTTTTAAAACTTTTTTAAATACTTTTTATTTTATTTTTGAGAGACAGAGAGAGACAGTACGAGCAGGGGAGGGTCAGAGAGAGAGGGAGACACAGAATCCGAAGACAGGCTCCAGGCTCTGAGCTAGCTGTCAGCACAGAGCCCAACGCAGGGCTCGATCCCACGAACCGTGAGATCATGACCTGAGCCGAAGTCGGATGCTTAACCAACTGAGCCACCCAGGTGCCCCTTAACAGTTTTTAACTGTACAGTTCGATGGCATTAAGTATACTCACATTGTTATGCAACTATCCCCACTATCCATCTCCAGCACTTTCCCATACTGAAACCCTGCACTGATTAAATGATAACTCCCCATTTCCTTCTCCCTTCAGACTCTGGCATCCACTATTCTACTTTCTGTCTCTGATAATTCCAATACCTCATATAAGTAGAATCATACAATATTTCCTGTTTGGTGTCTGGTGTAATGTGTCATTTAGCATAAATGTCTTCAAGGCTTATGTTATAGAATATATCAGAATTTTATTCAAAATTTCCTTTAAAAAATTTTTATAATAGCTGATTTGAAGTCTTTATCTGCTAAGTTCAACATCTGGATCTACACAGAAATTGTTTCTATTGTCTATTTTTTGTTTCTTCTCCTGAGGATGGGTTATACTTTCCTCTTTCTTTGAATGTCTCATAACTTTTTGTTGAAAATTGGACACTTTTGATAATATAGTAACTATGGATTCTGGTTCTTCTCCCCAAAGGTTCTTTTTGCCTTTGTTTAATGATTAGACTAAATCTGTGGATTGTGTTTCCCTTATGGTGTACAGATGCTGACATCTCTGCTGAGTTTTTCTTTTTAAAAATTCTTGTTCTTATTTTTTCTCTTGTTCTTTTTTTTTTAAGATTTTATTTTTAAGTAATCTCTACACCCAACATGGGGCTCAAACTCACAACACTGAGATCAAGAGTCACATGCTCCTCTGACTGAGGCAGCCAGGTGACCTGCTTGTTTTGTTTTTTTTTTTTCCAATATTTATTTTTGAGAAAGACAAGAGTGTGAGCAGGGGTTGGGGAGGGGCAGAGAGGGAGACTTGAACTCAAGAGGGCTTGAACGCATGAAGTGTGAGATCATGACCTGAGCCAAAGTTGGACACTTAACCGACTGAGCCACCCAAACGCCCCCTTTTTTTTTAAATTTTTTATTAAAACTTTTTTTTAACATTTATTTATTATTGAGAGACAGAGAGAGAGAGCATGAGCATGGAAGGGGCAGAGAGAGGGGGAGACACCGAATCCAAAGCAGGCTCCAGGCTCTGAGCTGCCAGCACAGAGCCCGACATGGAGCTCGAACCCACAAACCATTAGATCATGAACTGAGCTGAAGTTGGCACTTAACTGACTGAGCCACCCAGGCACCCCACTTGTTCTTATTTTTAAGCCTAGCTTCATAGGTATCACCTTTGTGCCTAATGGTTAGCCAATCACCTAATGGTCAGCCAAAGATTTGGGCAAATGTGCTCAAAGACCTTGTGCCATTAAGGCTTCTACCTTGTGTGTGTGTGTGTGTGTGTGTGTGTGTGTGTGTGTGTGTTGGAGAACACATTAAAAAGGCAGTTTTTTAGCCTGCTCTGGCTTTTGCTTTCTGATGGGTCTTCTTGCATTTCCTCTACAAGTGTGTACAGGATCGCAGCCAGTTAAGGATGTGTTGATAGATTGGACCCTCTCTGATCTTTGTGGCATGGAGAGCTTATAAGGCTTCCTATAAGCTCTTATTTTTCATACATGTTAAATTTTTGGCCAGGCTGCTGGTTTGTTGTTTCCTACTGAGATTAATAATGATACTGACACCACCACTGGAAATGGTATTTTTACCCAGTTTTATCCATTATCCCAGATTAGAATCCTTCTAGATATGGAAGAGATCTTAGGAGTATTCTCATCCAGCCTTCTCCTTTTGTACTCTAGGGATACCAAGAGTCCTCAAAGCCTTTAAGCTGCTCAAGGCCCCACGGTAAGGACAGCCAGACTTTCTGTCTGTCAGACAGCTCAGCCTTTTCTGTCTTAGTCCATTTGGCTGCTCTAACAAAATTCCATAAACTGGATCACTTATAAACAATAGAAATTTGGGGTGCCTGGCTGGCTCAGTCGGTTAAGCATACAACTTCGGCTCAGGTCATGATCTCATGGTTCGTGAGTTCGAGCCCCACGTCAGGCTCTGTGCTGACAGCTTGGAGCCTGGAGCCTGCTTCGGATTCTCTGTCTCCCTCTCTTTCTGTTCCTCCCCTGCTCGTGCTTTCTCTCTCTCTCTCTCTCTCTCTCTCTCTCTCTCTCTCTATCTCTCTCTCTCTCTCTAAATAAAGATTAAAAAAAAACAATAGAAATTTATTTCTAACAGTTCTGGAGGCTGTAAGTCCAAGATCAGGGTAGCACATGGTTGGGTGAGGGCCCTCTTCTGGGTCACAGACTTCTTGTTACAACCTCAACATGGCAGAATGGGGAGGAGATCTCTCTGGATCCTCTTTTATAAAAGAGGTACTGAGGCTATTCGTGAGGATTCTGTTCTCACGACTTAAGCACCTCCCAAAGGCCCCAGCTACTAATACCATCACCTGTAGGCATTAGGATTTCAGTATAAATTTGGGGGGGGGGTATAAACATTCAGACCATAGCATTCTGTCTCTAGCTGCCAAAACTCATGTCCTTATTACATGCAAAATAGTCATTCCAGTCCAACAGTGCCCAAAGCCTTAACTCATTCCAGCATCAACTTAAAAGTCTAAAAGTCAAAGTCTCATCTAAATAGCATCTATGTCAGATATGTGTGAGACTCAAGGTATGATACATCATGAAGTAGATTCCCTTCCAGCTATGAACTTGTGAAATCAAACAAATTATGTGCTTCCAAAATGCAGTGGTGGGAAGGCACAGTATAGACATTCTCATTCCAAAATAAATCCAGAAGGAAGACATGACAGGTCCCAAGTCAGTCCCAAACCCAATAAGGCAAACAACATTAAATCTTAAGGCTGAGAACAGTCTTTTTTTTTTTTAATGTTTATTTATTTTGAGACAGTGTGAGTGGGGGAGGGGCAGAGACCAGAGAGAGAGAGAGAGAATCCCAAGCAGGTTCTGCCCTGCCAGCACAAAGCCTGATGCAGGGCTTGAACTCACGAAATGTGAAATCATGACCTGAGCCAAAACCAAGAGTTAACGCTTAATTGAGCCACCCAGATGCTCCTGAAAACAATCTTTACAACCTGCCACCTTCCAGGTACACTGAGTGAGGGCTCATCTTTCACACTGGACCCCCTGCAATGTATCTGCCCTTGCCCATGGCTTTGCTGGGCACAGTCCACATGGCAGCTCTCCTGGGCCAGAAGAGTGTCAGCAGCACCACTGTGGAGTCTTCAGGAGGGGCCCCACCCCCATGGCTCTGCTGGGCAAGGGTCTGGCCCCCACAGCTTTGAGTGGGGCTCAACATCTGGCCAACTGAAACCCCCACCTTTTGAAACTGAGGAGGCAAGTCTGATGATCTCTGAATTGCCTTTGGGGTCCTTCTTACCTTGTCTTAAAGAAAAGAGCATGTTAGAATACTTCTATGGTCCCCTCCTGTAAATCTAAGTCCGGCAACATTTCTGCTTTCCTTCCTGTCTCCTTCCCCTTTTCTTCAAACAGGCTGTTTTCCTGGTGGGGTGGTTGATTAAGTCTGAGGTTCTCGCCCATGCTAAGCAAATGGTCACTTGGCCATACTCTTCATGTTCTCTTGAGAACATGCTTCCTCATTTTTTGTAATATGGATAGATGCAGAATTTTTCAAATTTTACATTTCTGCTTCCCTTTTAACAATTCTGTCTTTAAGTCCTTTCTCTCTTCTCATATTTTACTATAAACATTCAAGACAAGTTGCACCTTCAATACTTTGCTTAGAAATAGCTTCAACCAAATATCCAGTTTGATTGCTCACAAGTTCTACCTTCCACAAAACACTGTAACATGAACACAATTCAGCCAAGTTTTTTGCCCTCCCCCCACTTTTTTTTTTTGAGATGAGCAGAGGAGGGGCAGAGAGGGGAGAGAGTGAGAATCCCAAGCAGGCTCATGATCCCGTGAGATCATGACCTGATCTGAAGTCGGACTCTTAACCGACTGGGCCACACAGGTGCCCCTCTTTGCCATTTTTTTTTTAAACAAGGATCACCTTTCCTGTAGTTTCCAATAAGATGTTCCTCATTTCTGTTGGAAACCTCATCAGAAGGGCCTTTAGCATCCATGTTTCTATCAACACTCAGTTCACCGTCACTTAGGGATTCTCTCTTCCTCTTCTGAGCCTTCACTCAATTCATGTATAAAGGTCTCTTCATGGCAATGTAGGCTTTTTCTAACATGGACCTCCAAACTCTTCCAAAGCCATTTCTACATTTTTAGGTTTGTTACAGCTCCTCACTCCTGGTATCAATTTTAAAAAGAAAATCCAACTTTATTGAAGCATAATCGACATTACAAAATTCTAAGATATTTAAAGTGCATATTGTAGTGATTTGCTACACATGTACATTGTGAAAGGATTTGCTCTGTTTAGTCAATTAACACATCCATCACCTCACTTTTTTGTGTGTGAGACAGTTAAGTTCGACCATCTTCGAAAGTTCAATTATACAAGACAGTATATCAACTTTAGGCACCATGTTGTACATTAGTACTATGTTGAATAAAAGCAGTAAGAGTAGGCATCCTTATCTTGTTCCTGGTTTTAGAAGAAAAGCTTTCAGCTTTACACTGTTGAGTTTGATGTTAGCTGTGGGCTTGTCATATGTTTATACTATGTTGAGGTACATTCCCTCCTTATCCACATTTTTAGGTTTGTATGGCAGCACCACCCTGGTCGTTTTTTTGTTTTTTTTTTTTGTCTTAGTTCATTTGGGCTGCCACAACAAAATGAAGTCTGAGATTAGAATGCCAGCATGGTCGGGTGAGGGCTCTCTCCTGGGATCCCCGACCTTAAGTTGTATACTTACTTGATGAAAAAGGGAAGGATCTCTTCGGATCCTCTTATGAGGCACTAATCCTATTCATGAAGCCTTCATACTTACGACTTGAGCACCACCCAAAGGTCCCAACTTCTAATACAGGAGCTGGGTTTCAATACATCAGTTTTGGGGTACATTTAGATCATACCACTCTTCCATGCTCAGTGTCCATGTAACTCAGTGTCTGGAGACAATCCCTAGATTCTGCTCAGGTGATGGGGGTGGTTTTCTGAAAGCTTTATGAGGACACTCCAGAGTGATAAGCCCCATATCTTGTGAGCACAAGGAAGCGGCAGAGCATGGAGAACCCTAACATACGTTGAGAATTTGCTACTAATGCCCACTGCCTGGTTCGTGTCAACTGACTTAAGGTTTTTCAAAAAGTCCCTTTGAGTTCTTTGTTATTATCCATATTTCACACATTGAGGAGGCAGGAACTTTTCCAAAGAACAAGAATGAGGGAACAGATATTCGAACCCAGCTCAGGCTTATACCAAAGTCTGTGTTTTTATTTTTAGAATTTTTAAAAATTTTATTTTAGAGAGCAGGGGAGACGGGCAGAGGGAGGCAGGGAGGGAGGGCGCGCACAAGCGCGAGAATATCTTAAGGCTCCATGCTCAGCACAGAGCCTGATGTGGGGCTCAATATCATGACCTGAACTGAAATCAAGGGTTGGATGCTCAACCAAATGAGCCACCAGGTGCCCTATGCTCTTTTAAGTGGCTATGAAAATACCTATTTGTGTTAGCATGAACAAGAGTGCTCTGTTAGCTTTTTCCTAATTCAGGGGTTGGACGTTGTTAGTAATTTCTGTCTCCTTACCCCCAGTCCTTCCTGCTCACTCCAGAAGACCAGTGATAGAATCAGAATGTTTGGGATTAGGCCCATCTTTGAACTACAGTCTATTTCCTCTCCTTACAGTTCCCAATGGACAGAGCCCACTGGGTGGCTCAGAGTCTTCTCGGAGCTGAGGTGCCATTATCATGCCCACCCCCCACCCCCGTTCCCTCCAACCCCTGCAACCTCAGGGAATCCTGTTTCTGAAGATTTTGCCTACACAAACATGCATCTGTGAAGATGTCCTGTTCCCATTATTTATTATCATTAACTGCCCATTGGAACTTCTGGCCAAGATGAGATAGCCAGTACCACCTGGGTTGGAAAAGCTGTCATCAGAGACCATGGTGAGCTTCAGCTGCCTGAGGCACACACAGGATTTCTGGAGTATTGAAAATAGCGGACAGTTGCTTATTATCTCTATGCCTCCTGGGGTGTCCTGGACTAACTATCCTAGGTGACCCCCAGCTCAGTGACATACACACATGGGACTGGGCCTGAAGCTAGATTTCTTGGCATCCAAGGTGGTCTTTTCACTGTTAGGCTGCTTTCTAAACTTTTGTACTGTCTTCCCATGCCCCCAGACCACCAAGTTTTCCCACTCTCTCCAGGTCAGATCTTCTTCCTTGGCTTAGCACTTATATAAATCTATGGTCTGTCACCTGCTTGTTTTTTCACATATCATTGTTCATCCTCCTCCAGAGCACTGCTGTTCCTTTCCAATGTTCCTAGCGTCCCTTGATAACCTGGCAAATGTGTGTGCCCTGACTTGAGACGTTCCTTTCCCATCTGGAAACTGCTCTCTACCAGAAGGCTCCAGCCCTTCTATACCACTCATGTGGTCCTTACCGCTTTCTGCTCCACTGTATAGATCAGGCAGATTCAACTGGTGCCCTTCCTGTGCCCAGGCCAAGGAGCCACCATTGGAGTGAATGTTCACCTCCCAGCTCAGTTCCTCTCCAGGCCTCTCACCAAGCCCTGCACACTGGAAGAGGAGCACCGGAAGCGTCCTCCCTGTGATGGTCATTAGATACCTGTATTCATCACTGTGTCTTTGTTTTTCAGTTGGGGAAATATAGGTGGGCCTGGGACTAGATCATGGAATCCCTGCTGTTCAAGCTTTTCTTATTATCCTAGTAATACCAGTGGACGTTTTAAATTTTATTAAAAAGACCAATGAAAGAAATGGAGTTCCCCAACAAAAGCAAGCACTATATGTGTCAGACAAGTTCCCAGAGGGAGGAGCAGAATCTTTCCCCATTCTTCCTGCTGACCGTCCCCAGAAGCACCAATAGGCATGGGCTGAGAGCAGGGACAGCTGAAAGTTCACATCTTGGGGTCTGCTTCTGCTGTGCCTGCTTAGGGAGGAGGGAAGAAGGCCCAAGGCCTCTGTGCTGACCAGGATGCCCTGCGGCAGCTGGAGGCCAAGAGTAGCAATTTTCCTCCTGAGTCTCCCTTCTCACTCTAAGAACATCAACCTTAGGGGGATTCAAATGGGTGTATATTTACAATATATTACATATACATATAAAATAAATATATATAAAGTATATTTAAAATAAAACATTTTAGAAAAAAAAAACACCCTTTGCTTTGCTAAATATCCAAGAGAGACAGACACAGCACAGCTAGTTTAATAATCAGCAAAGGCCAGTGCTTCCCCTTCCTGATCTCTTGTGGCCTCTTTCTTTGCAAATGTTTGGGGACTGGTGTTTGTTTTTGCTTCAATCACGTGGATTTAGAGAGAAACTGAGGCAGAGGGTTGAAGGCACACAAGCATGAGCTTCTTTCTCCTAGTGCCTTTTTGTGCCCAGAGTTAGCATTCAAAATCCATTAAGCTGCTACATTATTAAGAGAATCTACCCTTCCATAAAACTGGCCTGAGGTGAGCTCTGAATATGGTTTGCTATTCACTTGACCCAGAAAATCCCACATCTCCGCAGGCAAACCAAGAGGTTCAAATCTTCATGTTCCTTTTAGGAACATCCCTGAAAGTGCCCAGGCCATCAAAGGTATGTGTATCTGAAAAGCCTCCAACTCTCTGAAAGAGGTCACTCTGCAGAAGCAATGCATGCATGCTGTTCTGTCATGATAATGGTTTGGCCTTCAGCAGCAGAGCAGGGGCTCAGCCTACCAGGGCTGAAAGCTCCATGCTTAAAGTAGAACACGAATGCAGTGGCTGGGCGTGGGTTGAAATGACAAACAGTGACTCTTCTACAAATGTGGAGGTTTATTTCAACAAAACATGAAAAGAATACATTTGACTGATGCTCCTTGCTCATCAGGGTATGTGTCCATCAAATTCTCAATGAGACAAGTGAAGGCTGCTTTGTGAATGAAGTGAATATGGCGATCTCGGCTCAAGCAAGTCTTGGTCAATACATCGTTTATGCTCCTCCTCACTCAGTAACTTTGCCCTATGTAATGGGCTGGATCCCCCAGATTACTCACGTTCTATGGCTCTCCCTGACTTCTCTGTATGAAAAATCCCTGTCTGGGGTAAGACCTACAGTGAGGTGCTCAAGGATGGGGGAGGTGGCATCACAGACTTTTAGAGAGGAACCATATTCATTTATTGAATCATAATTTGGTGAAGGGGGATTGGTAACACGAGTGTAACCCACCCTGCCTCTGAAGAAATGCCAGGGCAAGCACAGGCCAGCTGGGGAGTGCAGGGGGTTTGTGCCACCTACAGGTATGTGCGATTTTACTAACTGCAGAAAAGTATAATCTGGTCCGCAATGAATCCAGTTTTTAGTTAAGCAGATACCAGCCACAGTGGATGCTTCTATCTGGACTGAACATTGTTCCCCACCTTCTCCTGCCCTCTTTGATGGTGCTCAACACCTGCACCTTGCACCAGGGCAGCCGGGCTGAGGCTCCGAGCTCCAGCAGGCAGTCAGTTATGTATCCAGCTGCACAGTGCCCATGTGCACAAGCAGTTCCTGAAGAAGGGAGGTGGGGCTCTTTCTTGTGCGTGTATGGTAGGGTTAAGGCTCAAAACTGTAGCTTGTACAGAAGTATTCATACCACTGCTTCCAAAACATCTTAGTGATTTATTTCCTCCTTGGTCACCAGTAACAAATGCAATTAGCTGTACTGTAAGAACTGCATGCTACACCAGCCCTGATCACATGCCACTCCTACTTTAGGAACACCAACTGGGGAATCAGTGAACTCTTTCCTTCAATAAACGGGTTGTTGAAAATAAACTCTCTCTGGTGAGGAGGCCCCTACCCCTGGCCAGGGAGGGATCGGTGAGCCTGGAAGACAGCAGCACCATGACAGAGTTGTAGGTAATCTTAAGGTCACATGGATTCCGTGTTCCCTGGAGGCCTGCTCATACCGGGGAAGGACAGTTCCTGGTGCTTAGAGCAGAGATGTCCAGGGTTCCTTTCAGCAGCTGTGGGGAGACCAGCTACACCTGCTGCTTGTGGACATTCCAGGGAGAGACAAGACCCAAAGGAAGGAGGAACGTCCGCTGCTGGGAGAGTTGCCCTGGAAAAAGAGCTGAGTGACTCTGTAGGCACTATTAACCTTTTATAACTATCAAAGCTCCAGGCTTAATAGTAAGTAATAACCTTCCAAGTCCTAAAACGAGAGACTATCCAGCCCACTCTCCCTGTGGCATGAGTAACTACATTCCAGCAGTGACAGTAAGGGCCGTGCCCCCGACGCCTCTTCTGCCAGCTCTGGCTCTCGCACTGCCTGCGCAGTTCCCAGCAGGTGCAGCAGCGAGCTGAGCAGTGACATGCAACGTAGTGGGAGGTCAATCGTCCTTCTGTTTGTTCTAAGAGAATCAAACCCACAGATGAGGTCCCTAAATCAACAGCAGTGACTTGGTCTACCTTTTATTCTCTGCTTCTTGGATCATGTTTTTGCCCTCATCTTCGAGTTCCTATGGAGCTTGCAGATTTCATATTCCATGAAGGATAAACAGGTACCTTGGTGTGATTAAGCTGGGAACTATTCCCCTCCTGTACCTAATGTGTACCAGGCTGAACGTGGGGGGTAAAAGAAACAAAAACAAAAACACAGTGGACTTTAGGCTTCCTCCTCACTCCAGCCCTCCTCTGCTGCTTGTGGCCGCAGGCTCATGGGGCCAGGGGTGAGGAAGGGCTGCTGAGTACCTCCCTGGGCTGGGACTAAGGAGCTGTCCAGACAGGAGCAGCAGCCCTGCTTTTGTGTAGTAAGACCTCATGGTACATGCTTGTACCCTTCATTGCCTTCTCGGGTCCTTGCAGGGAGAGAGAGCTGTAGTCACAGACAGGGTAATAAATACTGAACGGTATGGGTGTGACCAGTGTGGGCTTTGTGATCCTATGTCCAGTATGTCATGCATAACCTCACAATGTTCAAGGGGAAGCAACATGCCACTTTGATTCCAGTGCTGGGTCTCCTGTGCCTTCTCATCAGAGTGGTTTCAGGTGTAAGAGGCAGCTCTAGCCCTTTTCTCCAGAGGCAAGGCAGGGATGGGCGGGAAGCTTTTTCTACGATGAAGGGGAGTCCATCGTGGAGAGGATTCGTACGACTTCCGCTCGCTGAGTGGGTGATATGTGCTGTGTCATATGGACGATGGAATCCATGGCAACCTCGGGATTGGCCTGTACCAAGCTGGAGAGGAAGATTTGGGATGGTGAAGAAAAGAGAGGCAGCAGGCTCTGGATTAGGGTGGCTTAAGAACCGCCCAATAACCTGCTAACAGAATCCATGGCAGACACTTCAGTTGCCACCTCACCTGATTTGTTTTCCTACTTGAAAAAAGTCCCCTGCAGCAAGGCAGGTACAAGATGGACTGGACACATTTTGAAATGTCAAAAAGTAAGGAATTACTTAAACAAACATTAAACAAACAATGGGGACATGTCACAAAGAAAGTGGAACCAACACAAAGGTGCTATACCACTGGCTAAGTCTTGGACATTTTGGGTATCGAAGTAAATATGATAATGAATTACAAATTATTAAAAAAAATAGAAACTCATGATTGGTGTGGACTAATGAATACATACAGGACTGTGGAGGAGAAAAGACTTCCTGCTTACAAGACAGTTGGAGTGGGGACTGTGGAGGACGCAGAGTTGGAAAGTTATCCTTTTATAACCTTGTCTGGGATCAGACAGGAGTCATCCGGGGATCCAGGGGGAAATCCTGATAGCAGGATGTCTGCATGGTCTCGAAGTGTCTCCGCACAGATTGCTTATTAGGTGCAAGGCAGGGGAAGGGGATCAGTAATTACACAGTGGAGAAACTGAGTAACATCCTGACCAGATGATTTAACGTCAGGAGGGACAGATGGCATCAGGTGTCCAGATGTGGTACCCTGTGAAGGCCACTTCATGTATGTAATATTCTAGTGGAGAGTGTATAACCTGAATCTAATCATGAGAAAACATCAGACAAAATCCAAATGACCAATGTCTTACAAATGGTGGATGAGATAAAAGCTTTTATCAATGTTAAATTTACTAAAATTGATCTGTGGTTATGTAAGAGAATATCCATATTAGCAAACGCACACTTTAGTATTTGCTTTATATATATAGGAGAGCAAGCACCCTCACAAATGATAAAGCCAATGGGGTAAAATGTAAATAACAGGTCCATCTGGGTACAGATTTGTTCTCTGCACTGACATTTAAAAATGTCCCCAGCAGTCTCCCCATCCATTCAGTGGAGAAGACTGAAGACTCTAGAATAGAGCTAACTCTTGGCTCAGGGAGGGGAGGAGGTAGTTTCCAAAGAAGCTGCCATGAAATCAGCTTTTCTCACAAGATCTGTACTTGGAGCTAATAGTTGGGCACAATGAACTAAGCCTTCATCTGGCTGAGATTACTAAGTGCCCCTAGAGACCAGTAGCTGAGAAAGAATTGCATTTCAAAGCTCTTGTTTTTATCTGTGGGTCAACTACAGCAGTCCCAAACAGAAAGAAACCACAAAGACTGTAAGGCATCATTTCACGATTTGTTCTTAAATCTTTGCTCCTTCCAAAGAAGTGAGCCCAATTTTTCCTACATAAGCCCCCCACTGAGGGTCTCACCTGCGGATCTGCTTGAGGACATAGTCTCTACTGATGTATTTGATGTTTTCCTCGATTACTGAGCGAACACCATCTTCCTCGGTCAGCTGTTTCTCTAGCCACTCCACCAGATCCTTGTTATTGTCCCAAACATAGGCCTGCAAAAAGATGACTCCTGGTCAAACACCCGGGGCCAGGCCAGGCTGGACACCCAGATTGTTCACTATCTGGAAAGTTCATTCCAAAAGCTTGTTCACTGTACAATAGTTGTTCATGATTCTCCACTATTGCTGGCATTACAGTAGTAAGAGGAAAGAGGCCTCAGGACAGGAGCTGTCCTCATTCTCCCTTTCCTTCTTTTGATACAAGATGCACCTTTGAAGCATCCACTTGGGCCCCTGGAGGCATTAGTGCTCACACTCTGACTCAAGTCTTATCATTCTTAGGTCTCTACCTATTCCACAAAAGCTGAGACAAGGTAATCGCCTGATGGACTTGAGAGAAACAGTCAAAAGCCCAAATTGTTTAGTAAAGTGCTGACTGAGAGGCATCTGGCTGGCTCAGTCAGTAGAGGATGCAACTCTTGATCTTGTCATCATGAGCTCAAGTTCCATGTGGGTGTAGTGTTTACTTAAAAAATAAAGTCAACATGTGTTTAAAAAAATGAAAGGTGTCTTTTCTGAGGAAGTAAGACACAAGTCTTAAAATGTAAGTCTCTGGCCCCTGCCAGGCTGGCAGATGGGTTGCCTGGTTGTGAAGTCTTTCAACAGGTCGTGGAGGGGGACTGACATGCAGGAAGTCTTGGCTACTAGGGGAGAGCCACTAAGTCAGAAACCTACCCCCCATCTGACTTTCTATTAGAGTATTCCAATGGGGCAAGGCGTCTGTAATCCTGAAAGTCTCAACAAACCACCCTCTGCCTTTTTTTCAAGATCATTTAGCTGAGTATTTCCTAGGTAGTTGACTACATAATAATTCAGGAGTGTGTTAGAAACCTAATAGCCTTCTCCTTGGTCTCCTCTCATTTTCTTTACAAATCATTTAGGAATCGTTTTGTTAATGGTTTCCGGAAAACCAAGTACCACCATTAGGACTCATTCATATTTATGTCATTTTGTTTGGGTAATTAAACACAAAGCTCGTCATTCAAAGGTGCGCTATCCTTCTCTGTTATCACTAACGAAGTCAAAGCCAGAATGACAATGAGTTTGGCGCTGTAATTTAATAGGTGGGTGCATCAGGGACTCTCAGAGGCTTTGAGGCTTGAGATGAGGCTCAGGAAACCTTGTATACAAGCAAAGGTGCCGGGAGCCATGGCTGGAACTTCAGGACCTGTGAGGCACAGAGGGAATGTCTTCACACCCTTCAAGGGCAGCACGCAGTCAGAAACTGAGCACTGTGTGGTTTTCTTTCTATTTCATGCCTTCTAAAGTAATGGTTTCTTGCAGACTCTTCCCTCCTCATCTCTAACTTAGCTGTGACTGGTTATTTACTATGTCATGTAATTGACTTCCAGATTTCTAAAAATTCTTAAGGAGTCCTTCACAGTTGAAGGATTAAGGAGGCCAGGATTAAGGGTCAGCAGTGCACCTTTTCTGGTTCTTTTGTGCAGTTCTTTTTCTGGCGCCCAATGTGCCTGTCTGTTGAGAATTGAGGCTACAAAGATCAGCTCTCTTAGTCAGGGTGGAATGGCCACGCCAGCGTAAGCCTGAGCAAGCCTTCCCACTTCTTTGTGCCTCCGTCAGGACTCGGCTGCCATCTCTGAGGCAAAAGGCAGGGAAGTATCTTGTTTGAAGGAAGGGAGGTGCTGCGTCACTCTACTGACAAAGGGGGTGGGTGGTGAGGTTTCCCCCACAATGCAGTAGTGGTCTTCACTCTGGCATCCCAGAGCATGTGCGCCCCACATGTGGACGGGATACACCGGGACTCTTACCCGCTGCCACCCAAAATTGGACATTTCCATCTCTATCATCAGTAATTTAGACTTCTCCAGGGTTTGAGGACTTATGCACTTGTCCTTACTTATGCAGATTTTGGGGGGAGGGGTGGAAGAAATAAAACAATGAATGCTTCTTGGGTTTCAGAATGGAAAAAAAACCCAAAAAAAACCCTAGATTTACCCAAGAATCCCAAAGCCTTTAGTTTAGGAGAATATTTAATACTCTTATTAATCATTTTTAATCCGTTTGCTTTTAATTAAGAAACAGCATGATGCTTTCCTATCAACATATGCCAGGGAGCAGATTAATTGTGGCTTAAGATAACTCTCCTTGATTGGTGTAATGTATTAGCTAACGAGATGCCTGCTTCTAACGATGCTCAGACACTATGCTGGAAAGCCAGCTACCCTCTAGAGAAAACTCTTCTTCCTTCCCCTCCTGCAGCCACAGAATATTCTAGGTGTTTAAATTAAACATTAAAAAAGTTCCTAGACAGGATTAAGGCAACACAATCCATGTTTTGGAGTTGTTGCTCTAAAGTCTCCTCTTTGAAAATATGGTCCCCATGTATGAAAGATTTGCCTTTCACTCAAAATACAACCGATGACAACCACCAAGCAGGACCTCAGTGAAGTTTAGGTCACAGCAGAGTATATGAAGGCAAAGGGTCGCAAATCTTGGTCCATAGCGTTTTTAGCAAGAATAAAACTTAAGTACCCACAGCACTATAGGTTTTTCCTAACAGACCTGGAGGGTTTAATGTACTGTTTTGACCTAACTTCCTTCACCCGGGAAGAGCAAGGCTCCCTTCCTTCCCCTGGGTTAGGGAGTCTGCAGTTCCGTGTTTGCCTCCTAGGACAGAGCTGCAAGATTCATCATTCCAGCCATACAGAAGGACAGGCCGACCTTATTCCCAGAAAGAAAGCAATTATCATTTCCCTCCTTAAAATTATGAAAATGCGGCTGATTATTCCCACTATTCCATCGTGGATTTTGAGCAAGTGTGAAATGCTGGGCTGCTAATCTCATGACAGGCTTGGCCCATAAGTCACTACCTGCCTCACACTCATCCCAATCACAACATTTTAGTACCAATAAAATATTGATAATTAAACATCACAATACTGGTCTTACAATAAATGCTCAGCAGATAATTTATCTCTCTCTGCATCAGTGGATAAGTATCTCAGGCACTACTCAGCCTCACTAATTGTATGTAGTAATTAGTCTATCGTACAAAATCTAAATGACCTGTTTAGAAAGTTTCATTTCTAAGTATTGGATAGCTGTTAAGCCCTCCTTATTCAATGTACAGGAGAACCAGAGAGTGACCAGGGCATAGTCTGATGGATGTGAGTCTTGATTACCATGCCCTGTAGATAACTCACCTTGTGAGCTGCCTGGAGACACTGCTGGCAATGTGATTTTTCCTGAGGCTTTTGAGTAAAAGAGCAAACAGCCATGTGGGCTGGGGTGGCCTGTGGACTCTGTCTCCTTGGAGGTACTCCAATTTCAGCCCCAGGCTCACACAGGGCCAAGCAATGTTTTCCAGGTTCCGCTTTCCCTCCTCCTTCCCTGGCCCTAAATCAAAAGTTTTGTCCAGGGGTAGCGTGAGGCCAGTCTTTGGGGACAGTGGGAATCAAACAACCCTATCAATGGTGCTTTTTTCCTCGGTCATCCTTACAAGGGCCTCCAATGACTGACCATGTCATTTGGAAATCCAGAGTAAGGGTTGGACAATATCTGGACAATAAGAATGTGCTACGGCATCCTAGATCGTGGATAAGTTAGAGCAAGCCAAATCAAAGAACATTTACTGAGAATCTACTGCAATCATGGCTCCTGCCAAGATCATTAAGTTAAACATCTTTAACTCTTAGCTGATGTTATGATGTTTTACCTTCTGGCATGCTGTGTGGAGAGAAGAGACATCCTGCGTGTCTACTGAGTGCCAGACATTGTGCCCCATATCTTACTTATCATGTCATCCTAAACTCACTGCAAAAGAAGCATCATCTCTGTATTACAGATGAAGAGATGGAAGCTTAAATCAATAATATGTTCAAGCCAGCAAATGGCAAAGCTGGGATGCAAAAAGTTTGTGAGATTCCAAATACCACTTCTCATTGCCCCAGGCAGAATTCTAATCCCATTGGGGCCGGGGAAAATATTAGCCTATTTGAAAAACCACATACCTCAAACTGTGGATCTAAGAATCAAGAGAGAAAGCCTACCCGTGAAACAAGCACGCACCGTGTTATGAACCAATTTAAACCCAAGTTCTTGTTACTGTTTTCAGGGAACTGCAGCGATGCTTTTCTCCTCTCTGCAGTGAAACTTGGAACCATAAAGCGTACTATTTCCTACAACAGGACTATCCCGGTGGATTCAAACAGAATCCTATAACTCACGCTAACAGATTCCTCTATGGGAAACAAAGAATTGCACTGCTAAGGTACATAACATCACAGTATCTTCAAATTTTCTGTCCCTAGATCTCTTTCTTCAGGATTAAGATAACAAACAAACAAATAAACACACACACACACAAAACCCCACAACAAATTCTCTGGAACAAAAGAACACACACATGACTAACAGATGCCTATAACTAAATGTCTTTCCCTACCAGTAACTACAATGAGGATCAGAGGGTCACTTCCTGGTGCAAAGCCAAGGTGTAGAAACAGCCAGTGTTTGTACCTGAGACACAGTGCATGCTATCTATCACTGTTTGAAGAACCAAAAAAAAGGGGGGGGGGTTTGTGACATTTTTAAGGTTTTAAGCCATTCCCAAACACGGAGCAGATTCTATGGAGGCAGCACAGACAGCTTCTGAACACTGCAACACTTTATTCTCTCAAGGGCGCTACAGATTTTATCATCCACCCCACACTAAACTAGGTCCTGCTGAGCCTGCAGAATACAGAAGGAGGTTTCAAAGCCACATCATAGTCTCATCGCCCTTCCATTCTTCTCCTTAGCTGTCCTCCTGGATTAAAGAGCTCAAGGGAACGCTGTCTTTTGTAGATGGGAGGGAGGGACTAGCCTTAGTTCCTGGGTATAGCTGGTTCCCAGTGTCTCAGGCAGCCTCCTCCTGACCTATGGGGCTGAAGTTGTCTCCGGCACTTGATTTCCAGCGTGGAGTCTGTGTACATACAGCCAACTATTCTCTCCATATCTACAAGATGGCAATGACCGATTTCTCCACACACACTGTCCCCTGGATACAGGATGCTAAGGAACAACAGAAGGGCCTATCCACTCACTTCATGCTCAGAGGGAAGCTATTCCTTCTCCTCATCCTTGTGCTTACTGAGGCCCTGCATGTCCATTACTGACTAATGTGGTAGGAAGGCGGTGCGGGCCTCTCCTGGCCACACACACACACACACACACACACTCCATTTACCTAGCAGGCCACTCTTAACTCGAGAACAACCTCTTATTTTACACTTCCGTGACTTTCAATGCCAACTTCCACTAGAAGCTGCCAGTAGCCACTGACAAAATTGTCTCACTCAATTATGATGCCACAGACTGACCTTAACCTGAACCAGATGTCGCATAAGGCTGTGCTCGCCCACTGCACATCTGAAATATTTATCTAAAGAAGCTTTTCAGTCGTAAAGAAATGGGTAGGCTTAACACAGAGGTGAATCTTAGAGGCACCCAGATTCACGGGCTTTAACAATGACGACAAATCTTTGGAGTTACTTCCTGAGAACAGTCAGCAGAGACATCAGGCAACACTTTGCAGGAAGAGGCTGACAGGCCTGCCCTCCCTCAGTACTCTAACCCAATAAGGCACCAAATATTTTGATCAAAACAGCTATCAGGAAATGACATTTTCAGCATACACTACCAATATTCTGATAAAATTTATATATGATGTATATGATTTACTTTTAACCCATATAATAACTACTAAGAACAGTTAGTTTCTTTTTCTTAGTAAAAGGACATAGAGAAATAAAAGGTCCAACTCTTTCTTTCCATCCTCCCATGGACTGTCCTGTGCAGACCACAATTCTAGGGGAAAATGCTGGTGCCTGGTCACCCTGGGCCCAGACCCCTCCCATCCCAGCCCTGGGGCAAGAGCACCAGGGACACCATCTCAGCAGGGTCACTGGTCCAAGGCATATGTCCTCTCCACAGGATCGTCCCAAGAAGATGTGGGATTCATAGTTCCCTGCGGTCAGAATGGACATTTCCTTCCAGCTCAGATGTGAAACCAGAAGATCTTTAGTTGAAGCCCTAGCATCTTTGGCCTAAATAAACCATCATCTCCGATTAGGCTTCTTGCACCTGACCCCTTCCTTTCACTTCTACCCTCCACACAGCCTCCTGAGTGGTCTTCCTATAATACAAATCAGAGTATGTCACTCTGCTGCTTTAAATACCTCAGTGGCTTCCCAAAGACCTCAGTCCAGACCCTTAACACAGCTTCCATGGCCCTGCAGATCCTGATCTGAGCCATCCTGAAATATCTACAGTGCTTTGGATGTTTGATACTCTTGCTATCAGGCTTTGAAACATGCCACTCTTTCTTCCTGGAACATTCCTCCTACCTTCCCCTGATACCCTGACGCCCCTATCCTAACCCCACCCTTTTCTTCTGGTAGTAGGACTCTACTTTGTTTTCTGGTTGGCTGGGACATCACTTCTATAAGTCCTAGACGCTCCTCCTCCTTCCCAGAGTGGCTCAGGTGTCCTTCTCTGTATTCCATGATGTGCTGGGTCTGCTGTGTTTAATATCAGCCACACAGTTGTACCTGACCTCTTGGCTAATCCCATCTCCTCCCTGAGATGGTGAGCTCTGTGTGGATGGGAACAGTATCTGCCTCTTTCAATTTTAGGGCCTAATGCAGTGTCTGGTAAATACTCGAAACGTTTGCTGAATGATACAATGAGCAGCAAAAAATGTCCTACAATGAGCAGCAAAAAATGTCCTACAACCTCTTCTAACAACCCATCATGACATGTTGCAGTGTGGGGAGGAAACAGGGCTTAGGCCTGTATGCTTCCCTTCCACTCCTGCCTTCAGAGGCCTGGGGATCCTCAGGTGGGCGTGAGGAACATAGCACCAAGGTTCCTCCTAGGGCACCCACCTACCTTCACAGTTCCTTCCACTTCTACAAACCAGCGCCTTAACATGGCCTGGATCTGACCATCAGTGAGCTCTGGGTTGGCATTGTGGATTTTCTTTTTGACCAGGTCCTCCAGCAGGAGACGTCTCAACCGCCAGTAGAAGAAGGTACGGGATGTTTTCCAATCCAGGATGTCCTACATACAGACAAGAATAAGTTTAGTTACCCCAGCCCTAATCCCTGCTCAGTGACCAGTCCAGAGGGAATTCCACAGGCACAAAAGCTTATCTTCTAGTAAGCCCCTCAGACACTTAAGAGCCAGCTGTGACCTTCAGCATCTGCAGCTATCTCCCCAGTTCAGAGGTGCAGTGCCCTCTCTAGAGCACTGTGCACAGAGCACTCTGGGTCTTGTTAATGCTAACGTGGCCCACACGTGGCTGAGATGTTCTGGAGAGGAGGCTGTGACTTTCAACAGAACAGGGGGGAATTGGTTTGGAGCAGAATGGCTCACACAACGTATACACAGATCAAATGTGAATTTGCTGATGCTGGAACCCTGACACTGGTGTAATCCACAGCCTGAGGGCCACCTGGGCAGCTGTCCCCAGTGGAAGCACATGAGACTCAGTTTCCCACCAGCAAATTGGAGTCTGCCTCCCAAGGAGTCCACGGTAAGGTAGATCATAAATTGTTCTGGGGTGATCATGGATATACAAAAAAGGGAAAAATCTCTCCAAAAAAACTGAAAACGGTTTGATCCACACAAGCTGTTTTAATCTATCCCTGCTTGTGAGCCTACAAACATGAGACATACACTCGCTCACTCACAGGTCTCTGACAAGTCAGGAGAAGTGGCAACCACTGTACTTACATTAATAACACCCTTCTCCTGCATCCGGCCTGGTGTGTCGTGCAAGTCAGCAAACTGCACAGCTACCTGATGGTAAATGGGAATTAGGAATTCCTCCCGCTCCTTCAACTTGTTCTCCAGCTCCTTCCGCTCAGCTGCGCTGAGCTCTGGGGTGCCTGCAATTAAATAAACCTGCCCGTCACACTCTGTGGTGACCAGGAATCTCTTTGTACAGAAGAAGCCAGTCATGGGAAGCTCAAAAACACCCCCCTCCCTCTGTGCCCTGGCTCTCCATTGTCTTCACCACCTCTTTGCTGAGTAATAGGACTCTGTGAGACGCCAGACTGGTCCTTATCTTGCCATGGGGAGCCCATATGACCTCCTTTCCCTGTGGAGGTCACAACTATAAAAATAACCATGGGAGTTCCTCTCCCCAAGTCTCTCCCTGCGCAGGTGCAAACAACCACCTGGGGGCCTGTGTCTCTCATTGTCTCACTGACTGACAGCCAGGTCCCTCCTTCCCCATGCAAGACACCATGCCCATACATGGCTGCCCAGTATTAGAGCAGCCGGACTAATCTGAGTGTGGGACACAGTAGTGGAGGAGCCTCTATGCCTTCAGGCCCAGACCAGCAGCCTCTTCTCCCATGTCCACAGGTCATCTGCCCAAGGATTCCAAAAGTTGTAAGCTGCTGTTATCCCACAGCTTCTAGTCTCAGGTTTGAAAACTTTTAACCTGAAATTAGTAGAATCCATCCTAATTAGAGCCAGAGCCATGTGTCTTATGTCAGCTCAATAGATTAGATTAGCCAGCTTCTTAGTATACTGCCGGGCTGCTACTGCCAGAACCAACCCCTGACCAGAGTGACAAAGACATTCTAGTTCTTGGGTTAAAAGTGAAGGAAGGGGGGAAAAAAGAGAAACGCAATCTACAAATCCATTTGGATCACTGAGCTCATAAGCACACAGTACCCTCAATCAACAGATTCCTCTAAGGGATCTGGAATTCCTTATGACAGGGAGGAGGCCCCGCCCCCTTCCAATCAATGGTGTCCCAGTAGAGGTACCGCTATGTTGTGCTTTTCTTCCTAATTACTCTCAGAATGGGCCTTGTAATCAATACCGAAAATTTAGCTGCCTGCCTCGTAAGAGGAGTAAGTCTAGCTGAAGGAGTAATAGGTGACAGCCCCTGGTGTTGTGGTCAACCTGAAGTGCTTTGTCACCAAAGCTGACAAATAAATACATGACCACAGGTGATGGGTTGCAGAAGAGAAAGTTCTATGTCTGTCTGGGAACAGGCCTTGCTTTTTATGCCACTATGAATCATATGCCATAAACAGCCTTGGGCTGCTGAGTGAGCCATAAGTACTATACATAAACACATGTTAATAGAACAGGGATGTAGCTATAGTACCTAGCTTCATTTTTATGAGATCTTTAGATGCCCACCTCCACCTGTTTTTTTTTTTTTTTTTTTTCCTTAAAGCCCACCACTACTTGAAAACTGTGAAGAGGAGAGCTGAATGTTATCTCTTCTTGGGCTCTCACACAGACGGCAATCACTGACCTATCACATGGAGGGCCCTAACACTTCAGCAGCCTTCTTTCTACCCCAGGCAGAGAGCAGGACTGTGAGATGAGATGAAGGCCCATCCATTCTAGGGTGGATCTTCCCAGAGAGTCCATGGGAGGAGAGCCAACTGGTTTCTTCTGAGATGAGACTGTCTCAGTAACAACATTGATGATGGTAATTTTGACAGGGTAAGTAAACATTATTCCTTCTCTAGTAAGAGGAACCAAGACTCCTTGGAGAAACGGTTGATTCTAGGGCTGGAGCAGGAAAAACAGAAGATGAGCCTGGAACATACTGTCACAAAAAGCAAGGAAGCACTCAAGAAGTGATGGAGACATGTTAAAAGGGCATAGGAGCCAGCTGGAAGGTGTTTCCACTGGCCAAATCTGGGGCAGTCTGAGTATGAAATTTGTCATAAACAGCATGATGATGTTAGTTATCGGACAGAATATTTATAGAATGAAATCAGAGCCTATGAGTGCATCCTGATATAAATAATTAGATGGAGGGAAAGGGAAGGGAAAGTTCTCTTCTCCAGCAGAATAAGAATTAATGGACACAGAAGGAATGATGGGATTAGAAAAATCACCTTCTTGCCGCCATCACAATAATCGATTCTGCCAAGAATTAGGAATGGATACTAAAACTAGCGGGTGAGGGTTTGACGGAGAACAGGATATTTACATAGTCTCAAAGTATCTCCTCAAAAATTACTATTGTGAACAAAACCTTAAACAAGTAATCAATATTACCATCACCAAGAATTAGACAAACTGACACATGCCTCCTGATAAGATGTTCTGAGAAGATCATAAATAACACTTTTGCAATATTCCTACCAAAAATGTATTATCTGAATTTAACCATGGGGAAATATAAGACAAACCCAGATTGAGCAACATGCTGTAAAAAAGTGGCCTGGGGCGCCTGGCTGGCTTGATCAATGGAGGTGACTCTTGATCTCAGGGTTTGTGAATCTGAGCCTTTGCGGTTAGGTGTGGAGATTGCTTAAAAAACAAAACAAAACAAAACAAAAACAAAAACAAAAACAAAAACACAAACCAAAACAAAAAACCCACCCCAAACCAGTGACCTATAGTCTTCAACAAAAGTCAAGATGATGAAAGATAAGGCCACAGAATTATTCCAGATTAAAATAGGCTATTGGCACCTGGGTAGCTCAGTTAGTTGGGAATCTGGCTCTTGATTTTGGCTCAGGTCATGATCTCAGGGTTGTGAAACTGAGCCCTGCCTTGGGCTCTGTGCTGGGCATGGAGTCTGCTCAGGATTCATTCTCTCTCTCTCCCTCCCCACCCCTCCCCCACTCACACTCACTCTCTAAAATACATACATATATACATACATACATACAATAAAACAGACTAAATAATTAAAAACAGATTACAGTGTGTGGCTTGGGGTTAGATCTCTGATCTGAACAACAACAAAGTCTGTAATAGACATTATTGGGACAACTGGTAAACTCTTGATATGAATCATGAATCAGAGAGTGGTAGGGTATCAATGTTACAGTTCCTGATGTAGATAAATGTCTTGGGTTATATAAGGAAAAGTCTGTGTTCTTAGAAACAAAAACTAAATATTTATGGATAAAGGAGCATGATGTCTACAGATTACTGTCAAATGGTTCACAGAAAATGTGTGTGTGTGTGTGTGTGTGTGTGTGTGGAGAGGGTGGGCACGCAAGCACATATACATGAGCACACAGAAATGATAAAGCAAATGGGACAAGAAGTTAACAATAGGAGAATCTGAGAAAAAGTCATCAGAAGTCCTCTGTACTGTTCTAGTAACTGTTCTGTAAAACTTATGAAATGGAAAGTTAAAATACAAGCCAAGCTAAAAAAATGTTTTTCCTGGCTTTCAGTGCCTGAAATCAGAAATCAAAGTTAATATTTATAGGGTACTGGGCACTATTCTAAGTGCTTTGTATCTATTAATTCACTTAATCCTTATAACCACCTTAAAGTTGGTATTCTTACTATCCTCATCTTACAGGTGAGCAAACTGAGGCACTGAGAGTTTGTGTCACCAAGGTCTTAAAACTAGGAAGGAGCAGAGCCAGGTCTCGGGTGCAGTAGTGTGCCCCCGAAGATTTGGAGCACTATGTTACCCTGTCTCTTCTTGTTTACTTGGGCACAGGACAAGTAAGTGCATCAGTAGCAGAATCTCTTTAATTTCAGAAAAGGCTAAATGAAGATGGCAGGCCCCTGGCTGATAAAGATGAAGTTCTATTCTGTAACTGAGACCAAGACAGTATCTCCGATAATTTCTGCTCTGTAGATCTAATATGGTTTCCTGGGCGAGCCCAAGATTTTTTTTTTAAACTTTATCCTAATATTTTTATAAACACTGATCATAATATTTACCATGTTACATTAAAAATATCTGTTTATGAGATTACCTCCTGAATCAGGAATGTTTGTTGAACCATTTCTTTATATCCCAAAGTGCCCACAGCATTACTAAATATCCATCCTCCAACCTTCTTTTTATTCTACTCACCCACATTCATGTTGATATAAACACAGTGTCGTGTGGATTTGGTTGCACCATTTTAGAACACCCAAAGTGAAGTTTTTATATTAGCCCAGACCTGGTTCCTTGGTTGCCAGGGTGAAATAGAAATGTTTACTTCACTCTATGAGCAAGCAGTGGTCTCTATATCATCCAAGAAAGCGCTGATTCTAGACTTGTTCATTACAGTGATTCAAGAACTTGTCCTTTTGATACTGTTGGGGAGTATTTAAAAGTTCATGTAGATGGCTTCTGTGACATGGGACCTGAAAGGCACTAAAGCCTTTTTATTTTGAATGCCACCCTTCCTGTTTTCTATTCTTCAGTCTAAACCTGCCCATGACTTATAACTTATGCACACTTCTCACTAAGGGCAAGTGCTTGGCATCCTCTGTGAGCATTTTACTCCTTAATCAAATGGTAAGTCTAGCTTGGGAGAGTACGTCATTCACTCTTGTGTTGTAGAAATAGTCAACAGCCACATTCAGGCACAGCAATTTCAGGCAGGAGACTGGTTGTATAGGGGAACCATAGTCATACAATACTTCTGTACTGGCTGGCAAACAGTCACAGTCCTGAGGACCCTGGGCATCCACTTCCCTCTCCTGGGTACTACGGCAACTCATGTTCCAACCCCAGGGTCCCTGAAACCTGCTGGGCAGCCCTAAGATTTAAGGGTAGCTCCTCGTGTTATTGTGAGATCAAGAACTAACATAACAGCAGGTAAAATCATAGCCCTGCTGGGGGTTGCAGGGTGGTGGTGGGGATAAGGGATGGCAGGACTGTGGATATGGAATGAATGGGAAGTTCTAGACCCTCAGAAAATCCTCCAACTGGGTAAACAACGAACACTGTGCTTGTATATGTGTACATCTGTACATGTACATATATGCGCATATCTGTACCATATACATACATACTGAGCAGGCACCACACTTAATGCTTTCAGGATCACATAGCTCATAAGTCACCGTGCACAATTCAGACCTAGGTCTGGCCAGCTGTTAACACTGTTGCCAAGCTGCAGACCTCAATGTCACCGAGTGCTTCCCAAGTTGCTTCACATACATCACCTCTGATCCTTAAAACAACCCAACCTTAGAGACAGGGCATCTATTTTACAAATGAGAAAACCAAGGCTCTGAAATGTAAAGATATTTACCCAGTGGTATTTAGCTCGTAAGTAGCAAAGTCAGGATTTACACTTGGGTCTGGCCACCTTCAAAGCTGTGTTCTTCCACATGAAATTATACCAATGGCAATAGAAAGGCAATCAGCTGGAGAGTGTGGTTCATTGTGTTAGAAAAGAGTTAAGAGCAGAGCTCAGCACTGGGTGCAGAAGTGGAGGACTTCTGGACTTAGAAGCATGGCATTCTGGAAACAAGGCCTTGGCTTTACCAAGCTGGAGGGACAGAGAAGGCTGGCTCTGGACTAATAAAGGTCTTGTCTACCCAGTCAAATTATTCCAGAGCTTTAAAAGAATAATGAAATAAACACCTGCAATGTTCTGGCCCTCCTGAGACTAGAAAGATCACAGAACATTCCCCCAAATGGTTGCCTTGTTTGATTCCTTTAGTAATGCCTCTGATTGTAGTTCAAGACCTACCTCAAAAAAGCATAAAAGGAAAAGACAGAAGTAGAGGATGTATGTATTTTAAAATACACACGAGAGAGTCAAGGACTTGTGTGCATTAAGTGGGGAGGGAGAAAAGGTTTGCTATATTTTATTTTCTAAAAATAAAAGGCTGCTTTTAAGTTAGTTAGACCCTTGTGTAGCACACGGAGGGCCCCTCTCTTTCTTGTACAGCAAAGCAGCCAGCCCTGGTAATGATTTAGGGGAGATTAACAAATATGTCAATGTCTATTTTCTGCTTAATTTAAAAGCGGCGTCTATAAAGATTTTTGACTTCTGAACCCTGTTCTCCTGAAAGAAAGAAGGTAAGAATGAGGAGGGGGATAAAGAGTGATTATCCTATCATTGATCGTTTGTCAGGAGCATTTCTTATTCACTGGACTATTGTAAAAAGCTAAGCTCTCGATCAATCCTGTAAGCTCCCTGTACAATTAAATATCTTGGAATGGTTTTCTTTCTTTTCTAGCCAGATTGCAGGGCCTCAGGGTTTTTAGGAAACCAAGTCATTGTGTGCGTGTGTGAGTGTGTTTAAGAATATGCTACAGGGAGAAAAGTCATTCTTTTCTAGAATCCTACTTCAGGAAAAGGCTGAAATGGGAGAAGAAAGGTAGGTTACTCCCATTTCTTTCTTCCCAAAATAAAAAGTCCCCATGAAATCCTAAAAATTCAACCTTATAGTTAAAAAATATTTCAATGTAAAGAGCTAAATACAGAAGAGTACTAGTCTGTACTAGTCTGATCCAATAAGAAGAGGTAACGTTACTGAGATGTTACTATGTGCTAGAATTGTTTAAGTACTTTTCATCTCATTTAATCCTTGCAAACACCCTAAAAAGATCACCTTATAGATAAAGAAATGGAGGCACAAAAAAGTGCCCAAGGCTGCAAAGCTAGGAAACCATGGAGCTGAGATTCAGGCTTAGTCTAGCTTCAGAGCCCATGCTCTTTTTAAATTTAGTTTTTATTTTTAAAATTTCCCCCAAAGGGGGTGCATGGTTCCTGGAAGTACCGCAATACCAGATGGACGAGTGGAGTGGATGGAGCAAGCTCCTATTCCATCTCCTAATTCCAAAAATCCATTTAATATATTGTCCTCGGATAGAGGACATATCAGATATTAAACTGATAAGAACAGATACTATACTTGATCTTAGCCAAAAGGCTGAGAAGCGATATAGAGCCAATGCCCTTTAAATGAAACAAGTTAAATTGACCCACAAGTGCCCACAGGGCAGCAGCCTGTCAGGTGTTCCTGGGGCCAGGACATAATGAAAAGCCACATCTCTCCTCCACTCGGTCAAAGCTGAAGAGAAGCTTCCGAGGAGAGAGCTGATTTCTGCAGCAGGAGGTGTTTTTTACCCAGCCATGACACTGAAGGAGGGCAGGAGGAGGTGAGCCTCACCCTATGGACGAGCAGATCACATCCTATGTGTAGGATTTGGGGGGAGGGGTGAGACCTTCAAAGCTTAGAATGAAAATCAGACTGGTAGGCTGAAAATTCTCTGCTCAGCCAAAGGCACCAGGTGACCTTGCAGAAATCTCTTTTCTGTGCTCAGTTTCTCGTTTATGTAACAATAACCCTAAGCTGGTAAAAAGGAAAAATGTTTTATAAAAGAGAGTGATATTAAAGTGTTTTTTATTTTTTGGTTATACTAAGAAGCTTTATGTAAATTTAAACCCAATTTCAACTTTTATGGGCCCTTCTTCCTTCTCCTAAGAAAGCAATTTGCTTTGATTGGTTAAATACTTATGAAACTAAAGAAAAGGACTAGACCACCCACCCTCCCTCACTCAGCTCCAGAGTATCTCAGATATAAGAACACACACCCGTACCTCAACCTTGAGACTGAAAAATCAGCATAAAAAAAGACTGGAATCTTATTAAGATTCAGAAGTACAAACATAAGTAGATGTTTAAAAGATCTGTGTAATCACATTTTCAATGTTGAAAGAAATTTCTCTATAAAGATAGTAAGATAGGATGAAAAAAAAAAGAAACCTTGCAAAACTATGTTTGTATCCATCACAGGTGTGCCTTTCTTTACACAAAAGCATTCTTGAAAAACTGCGTAAATCAGATCCTGTTTTAAATGCCTTAAGGGAGCTATTTAGAAGGAACCCTGCAGTGAATCCTTTGGTAAAGCAAATAATCCTTTTGTAATGGGAATAATTTCTCCCAATGTATCTAGTTTTTTTTAAATCCCATTTTCATATATCTGCTTTTCTTCAAAGGGGGCCATACCTATCTAAATACAACTGCATTTGCATATTGATTTTAACAGCAATCCTCTCAGGGATATTTAACCGTAGGTTCCTTGCAATGGTGTTAGTGCTCTGCTGTTCATATTTTTAAAAATCATTATAGTCAACCCAGAGATTTCCAAATACGAATCAAAGAATCTATTACTCCCCCTGCAACCCTGTCCTCCAGGGCCCCCCATGCCAACAGTCCACACAAAAGGGTCAGGAAGCCAGCCGCACAGAATTCTCTGAATTCTCATGTCAGTAAGTCTCGAAGTCTTTACAATTCTCCTTTCCTTTGTTGCTCCCTCTGAATCTACCAGGAACAGGGCTCTGGGTCAGCTCGGGCTAGGTGGGAACAGTGCCTCTCAGACATATTCTGACAACAGCCTGCAGGCAGGCAGAAGCTTAGGTTCAGTCCAACAAAATGCCAGCCAGGTCTCTCTGCCTGATGGAACTGTGAATCCCTGTTTCCTGGGAAGAGGCAAGCCCAAGTGCTTTTATAAACACAATCAGATTAATGGATCAGATCAAAACAACTCCTCCTTCCCAGAAAATGCTGTCACTATTGCACCAAATTTCATCAAGCCAAAGAGCTTCTGAATCAGTGTGATGAGATGGGTTGTAAGCTGCTGCTAATAAAGGGAAGAGGCACCATGCCATAACCTTCCTCGTGGGCCTGCCTACCAGAGACCAGTGCCTGGACGGCCATGGTGCCAGTGAGGACGTTCCACGTGTACCACACAGGTGACAGAGCAAGAGACCACATCCCAGGCATTAGTATCAGAAGTTCTTTCCTTAACTTTCCAGGTTAAGGATGCTGCTTTCTGACTCAAACAAGCAACTCTAGCTCTTTTCAGCTTACAACATCTTGAAGATGGACACAAGAGATCGAAAAGCACACACAGCTCGGACACTTCCATCAGTCTTGCCAGAAGACCAGCTTAACTCCTGAATCCCCTTAACCCAAGGAAGTGTCTTTTTCTTGTCATCTGGCCGCTAAAGAGGCGGCCTGGGGGGAAGGCATTCTGCAAGATGTCTATAGACACATTCATCTTCACCTGCAAGCCATAATACTCCTTCTGCACCTGGGATGCCCTGGGCACAAGGCGTACTGGTGGAAGGGCCAGGCGCAGGCCCACTGCAGTGCTCAGATGGAGTGGCCTCTGCCTGTGTCAGACAGGCATTCTCAGGGCGTGCTGTGTGGGCACAGCCGAGGTGCTGCATGGCAGGCTGCCCGGGAACAAGGCCACGTTCAAAATGTGAGTCTGGAGCAGGATAGTTTCACTAAGTGGCTCCTTTGCTTAGAGACTACTTGTGTTGAGGAAGAGGGGCAGTGGGGAACTTATGGCTGCTTCACACTTGGACCGGAGTTAGCTTGCTCTCTTTTTCTCTCCCAATTGATTTGTAAGGGTAAGAATTCAGGAGAAAAATCTTAGGTTCCCATGTCAAGAGGCCAGGCTAGGAAGGCCATCCTATCCCACACCACTTCCTGTTCCTGGCTCTCTGAGGAGGTAGAAGGATGTCAGAGAGACAAAACTGGGGCTCTATTTTCAGGGAAGAAAGGGAATTTCCATAAGGCAACCAGACTGGTAGGATGTTATCCTTTCTGCACGGACTCTACAGAGGCTGTTCTGAGACTCCAACAATGTAAGACTATGGTATTTGGGCTTATATCACATTCCTTTCTCTCTTCATCTCCACCAGGAACCAAACTATGTACTATTTTCATACGCTATGATAATCACAGGAGTACAACCTAGTAATTCACCACCTTCTACCCAAACTATATAAAATGATGAAAGGTCATTTTTTAAAAATAAGAAATCTGAAAGAGAAGAAGTTAGCTTTTCAGAAATTAAATATTACTCATTATCCTTAGAGAATAAATAGTAATAATGTTTTTGAACACAGTCAAATCAGTTGTGCTCTAAGTGATCTGACAGCGTGTTCCCCAGTGCAGAGGCCAATCTGGAAAGAGATTGGGAACATCTCTTTCCACCTCTACAGGCTTTCTCCTAAATCAGATTTTTCTCAGTGGAATTGGCTTTAGATAACAAAGGGAAAGAATTCTGGTTTAATTTTGATCAGGCTCAGTATTCAGCTGAGGAAATCCTGAGAAATGCAGTAGTGAGGGAACCAGAATTTCATTCTGGCTCTGATGTACACTTATTTTGTATCTTGGATGATTTATTTAAGTCTTCTTTTTGCCTTCATCTCTCAATCTGGAAAATGAAGTTATTTTCACCCACTTTGTGTGAAAGTATTTTGGCCGTCTTTGGTTCTAGGCATAGAGAAAAGAGCCAAAAGCCTAAGGGAACCCAAAAGGAGCAGAGTTCATAGCATGTTCTGCTACATCTTTGCTGGCCTGTGACCCCACAAATACACCTGGGTATGTATGATCTCCCTGAAAAACTGCAATTGCCTGAGAACAAGACCACATTTTCTACTTCTTTTCATATTTCCTTTCCTATACCACTTGCTCCAAAAGTAAACCTATGCCACAGAGATAGCAAACATGGCTGTCTCCTTCTGATAATTAAGGTGGGAAGGAAATGATGTCAATCCCCATGTTTGAAAAATGCTTCACAGATTCAAAGTGAATGCACATTCATCTGATCTTCACAGTGGCTAGGTTGGGGCGTTATCCCCACTTTCTAGATGAAGAAACTCATGTTCAGAGAAGTTAAACAATTTACCTACAAGCAACCTAACTGAGGCTTATACATGATTAGTTTTATTCTAGACCCACTCTCATGTTCCTGACCTGCCCTGGGCCAGAGCTGCTTCACATTTAGCAGACTAAGGAGTCTTTCTCCAGTGCCATTTTGGTCAAGGTTAAATAAATATGGTTTTCTTCAATGCAAAGAAGAAATTGATAATGAGATGATTTGTAACAAATGATTAAACGGCCATCACTTGGGAATCTCCTCCCTCTCCTTTCTGTATTTCAAAAGTTAAAAGGTGCTGGGTGAAGGTGGAAGGGATATCACTTTGCTTCAACAGAAAGAAGCTTTGGCCCCACACCCCTCACCATCCGGTTGCTCTGCAAACAGATGTCAGAGAGGATCCCTCTTCCTACCACCCAGTTACTCTGAAGGGATGATAACAGCCATTGGGGGGTTAAAAAGAGGCAGTGAACCCCCAGTTAATGAGTAGGAATTCAGCAGGCAGTGTAAGATAAATGGAGCTCTCTCTGCTTCTGCTAGAGTCAGCATGAACTGCGGCCCTGCGGCTTGTTTGTGGCAAATGGAGTGCGCGAAATATCAAAGGGCAGTGATCCAGAAGAAGACCGACTTTGACAAATTTTAAATTGGCCAGAAAGAAAACCAGCAAAAAAGAAAAAAACAAAAAAAGAAGAAGAAATGAAAAAAAGAGAGAGAGAGAGAAAATTATGCAATTCACTGTGTCCTGCAATTGTGGCGTCAGTGCCTTTGTACAGAATTAGTGGTAAAAACAGCAGAACTACTGCCTGATGCTGGGAGCAATTATGAGCCATCTAAGTGAGATGCTTATCAGTGGCTGAAGCTTTTAGAGCTCTCGCTATATACAGTTGTGAGGAACTTGCTCTTGAGCTGCAGTTACTTTAATTAAAGTGTATGGGGTTGGTCAGAAGTAATTATCCTGTTTGGAGAAGAGACAGAAAAAAAAACACCTCAACAATTCTGGGTGGCAATAGATTTTAGAAACAGCTTTGCCAATTCTTGTTGTATGTGTGCACTTCCCATAAAAGGATCAGGCTGAGATGGGTTAGACTTATTGGTGGTTGTTACCTAATGGCAAACAATGGGAGGCACACAAGTCACCGTGACTGGCTGGCAACCTGGCTCAGGGCTCCAACTGCCAGGATGTGCGGTCTCTAGAGTGCAGGCAAACACTCAGAAGTTTTTGTGTCTAGATGGTGAGCATATAAAGGGTCCACAAATGGTACTTTATTAATTAAATTACTATTTGAAACATAAATGAACTAGCACCTCTCTTTTTTATGCCTTCCATTCAAGGAATTTCACTACCTTTTAAAGACAATCACTCTGTTTCTAGAAAAACAAAACCAAAACAAAAAAAAAAAGGACCCCAAGCAATTATCTTCACTAACCTAGCGAGGGGCCCAATGGGAAGTCTGAGCAGAAAATCAGTGTTTTAGAAGAATGTGAAATGCATTCAGTCTCTGGACTTGACAGAGGGCTCCCACAGTTTAGTCCTATATGCAAGCTGCAGGCCTTCCAAAAGTTCTGAAAACAAATGAGCAACAGAGCAGTGGCTGGAAGCATCGCACACAAATATTCCCAGGGCTGTGCGCAGTCTTTACTTCTATTTCTCTAGCTCGGGATGGCCCCAAAACTCCACCTGGGTAGGTCTCCAGCTTCTCTGTCCCATGACATCGACTCACATCCCTCAGAAATGAGGTGGGCTTGTTCAAAGAGACATCCAGAAACAGGACTCTTAAGACTTCTGAGGTCTTTTAAGCATATTCTCTGCCTGATTAGCCCAAGAGCAATTTCCCGCTAATTGTTCTTTATGAGGACATCCACAAGGCCAGAAAGACAGACTGTGTGAATTATAAGTAAATATCAGAAGAAAACTTGGGTGACTTTTGCTTTTTTTTAGGCCCCACTTTTCCCTCCTATTACATACACTATTTCATTCTACCAGGGCTCTTACCATATAGAGGACAGTAAATAAAGATTATCATGAATTTGATCAAATGCTTCAGTGCCTCCTCCCCTGGCCTATGAATGCACTCATTACAAATCAGCTGAATGGCTCACTGATTTGCCAGGAGGACAAGCAGACATACCCAATCGCTCAGCCAAGCTAATGTAGACTGGGTCCACCCGACGCATGGTTTTCACCAGATCCTTTCTGCGGAATTTGATTTCTACTGTCCCTTCTGGCTCCAGAACTGATCCCCTGGATCAGAGAGAAAGAAAACAAAACAGAAATAGAGGCACTTTAAAGGAAGGAGACAACTGAATGAGGCCGGTTACAATTTGCAGACCAGGAAATAGCTTCATTATGGTTTTGGCCACCCATGGCTCACAGGAGTAACCCCAGGGAGAGAGGCAGGCATCAGAAAATGTCTAAGCCGGCTGTGAGAAAGGCCTGGCAAAAAGCAATTAAAATAATTCTCATTACCACACCAGTCTACTTCCATCTCGAAAGAGAAATACAGATTCCACCATCTACAGTGGATAAGGGTAGCAGGAATCACATTATTTTCCAGAAAGGGAAAGAGAAAAAAAGACGATGTAGGCACTGTGGCAGGGGGACAGCCTCCAGCACTTAGGCTGTACAATGAGGGGTCGATGCTGATCAGTTCCACGCACAGCTGTCAGTCTGCTGGCAGGATGACACACTGGGCCAGGCCAAGCAGGAGAGAAAACGTTCTACCTACTGCTACGGAGAGGTCTCAGGGTTATTTCTAGTGCATACTAATTTTGTTCTATTACCAGGAGCTTTACCCTAGACAACTTAAAAAAAAAAAAAACCCAAACTTTTCAATTAAAAAAAAAATTACAGCTAGTACTTTGTATATACAGGGCATTGTTCCAAGTGCTTACACATGAATCTTCACAGCAGTCCTATACCCAGTCTACATCCTCTATGAGGGAAGTTACTATTATCTCCCATTTTACAGATGAGGAAACTAAGGTACAGGGCGTTAAGAGACTTGTCCAAGCCTAACAGGTGACAGAGCTGCATCTGAAACCCAGTGGTCTTGTTCCACAATCTGCAGAGGAACTGTCTGTAATCTGGTATCAGATCAGGGGCTAGATTTGGATTTAAAAATAATAATTCCCTGGGTGTAGACCACTAGCTGAGTAATTTGACAATAAAACTACTGGCCTCTCCCCAGCAGCATTTGAAGTAGGAGACTAATAAAATTCTGTGGAAAGAGAGAAGCGGGTACTCTAATAAAATGATCAGATGCAGGAACTGACATGGAAAATGTCAAAGAAATACAATGTGAAATTTCCCTATTTTGGAAAGGGCTGAAAACTGATTGTGAAAGGAAGCTGGATGTGGTCTGTTTTACTTAAGTAGTTTCGGGGACTACCTCTTGACAAATATCTGGGACTTTCCCTTGAAGTTCTTTGGATGCTGTAAACACTGTTCTCCAAGTGTCCTCGGATGCCGGAGTGTGACCCTGAACTCTGAGGGAGCAGCTCTGGTTTGGATCACAGAAGGCAGGTGCTGTGGTACACCTCAGTGACAACCAGCTTGTTCAGAAGAGTACAACTGCTCCAAGCTCCTCGCCAGTCGGTTAACGCGTCAGAACTCTGGACTAACAATTTAGTCCTTCTATCCCAACTCACCTTCAGCTCTGTCTGCCCCATAGCTAAGAAAGAGATAGTGAGTAGACCTATTTGAACAATAAGCAGAGGAGAGAATCTCTCTGAGTCTGGGGATATGTGGGATAGAGTACTTCCTGGTAAAAAAAAAATCTGGGGTGGGGGACCCCACTGGGAAAGCCTGCTTTCTTTCTCATCCCAGCAGACACTATTTAGGAAATCTATTTTTCTGACCTTGGAACCCTCTGGAAATAGAGATTCAAATAAAGTTCTCTTGGTTATAATGTTCTCCAGGAGGAAACCAACAGCTAGATGATCCCCAGAAACAGTGAATGGAAAAAAAGAAGAAATGCTACCTGCTTTCCCGGTCAGCATACATCTCCATGTGCCGGGGGTTGATGGTGGGGTCAATCACAACCCAGGAGCCACCCCGGAGCTCAGCTTGAGGAGGAATGTAAACCAGCACAGGCTGGGAGCACTCCCGTAAACTATCCACGATGTAAGCACCAAACTTCAGCACTTGGTCGTACATATCTACGGAGAAGAAGACGAATTAGATATCACGAAACAATGCTTCCAAACATTGCTCACATTGTGGCATACACAGAAAACAATATTTGTATGGTGAACTGTGCCTCTATGAGGAGGTTGCTCAGACCAGAGGTGACAGGTCTGGGGGTTCAGCCACCCCAGGTCCTGTCTGGCCACCCTGAAAACTGAAAGGATAGGAATTTCCATCTGTATGCTATTCAAGACTCCACAGGATCTTCAAAAACACAAGAGAAGTGCACTGTCTTTCATAAGACAGTGTGCAAGCCCTATGGATTACATATCCATTTTATATCCTATCTGAATTGCTGGATTCCTGTTTCATCACATTAATTCACACTTGCTCTATGGACGCTGAGTACTTTTCATGTCAATATGTGATCTCTCTCACTACATTAAGTTTTCTGAAGGAAGGAACTATTCAAGCTCTTTTCAAGTCTCCTCATAATACTTAGAATATGATAAGCTCTTAAAATGTGCAGCTAATGGAAATAGAGCCTTCAAAATTTTTATCTTCAAAATGGCATCTTTCCTCTTGGTATCCCCAGAGCCTTGTCCAGTGCCGGGAACATAGTTAGCACTCAAAGTAAGCATCTGCTGAATGAATGGGTGAGCACATACACACTTTGGAAAGAACATAACGAGAAAGAAAGACAAGTTAATTCTTTAACAGTTCCATTTTTACCAGGGCATCGATATGAGAAAACATTTTAAATGCATATGTATTTATTGGAAATATCACACAGCCACATAAAAAGAAGAGCTACCTCTTCATTTTGCTAAAGAGTACACTTTGTAATCCACCCTCAAGGCCAGGAGCAGCCTGAAGAAAAGGCACTCTGGTGCATAAATAAAGTAAGTCCTTGGAAAGTAGGATCAGTTATTATTTATTTCCCAACAATTTATGGACTTCTTCCCATTTCCTAGCTCACTGAAGTCTGCACATGGCTTAAGTTTTAGGTTTATGATTCCAGATGTTTAATGAGCAGTTCAGCGGAACCACAATGGATCCTTTCTAAACACCACATAACAGGTTCAACTGAGTTCAAACTTTCCTATCAAAGCAAGGATCTCAATTTGGAATAAATCAGTTCTGGAAATCCAGAGCAAAAAAGCATTTTTCAGAAAGTTAAGAGCAAACCCAAATAGAAATTGCTTTCATTGTAGTTACTGGCAAATTAAACTGCCACCTTCTTCAAAGTAAAAATGGTTCTCTCTATACAAACCATCAGTGAGCACAGTTAACTGCAAAGTATATGCCTCTCTCCATTGCCCAACGTGGCGGCTGCTCTGTGAAGACTTCTGAAACTCCAGAAATTCAGAAGTTGCTCCAGGAAAAATTCCCTACCCTATGAGGAATGTGTATGGTCATATACTCTGTATATATGATCAGAGCAAAGACATTTATCCCTTTGGGAGGAAAGCAAAAACCAAAAAAATTTACTGCTAATTACACAACTGCTGTATGAAGAGCAGGGAATAAAGGACTTTAAGCGCTTTACGCTAATTCTGTGGTTATGAAAATAATTGCTCAGTTCAAATTATTTTAACTAAATTAATTCTTTAGTGGATATTTCAACCAGTGCTACATAATAAAATAATTGTGTAATTAGCAGTACATTTTTCAGTGCTGCCAAGAGTACAGTCTCAGCCTCAGAACAAGTAACAGAAAGGAGTGGCCCTCAGTGGTGTCATGCACAGAGAAGAAATGGAAGACATGGATAAAAGGAGAAACTAAAACAACAGAAAAAAGCATACAAAAAAGTCATCCTATGTGAAAGAGGAAAAAGTAAGTTAGAGGTAAATGAAGACAGTGTCCAGCCTCCTCATTGACTTCTGTTTCTTAAAGATACACCCACATCAAAATCTGTCTGTACTATCTATGATTAACATACTCAGCCCCCAGAAAGGCCTTTATTTAAAATGTGCGTCCACTTATTTAATTTTTTAAACTCAAGTTCATATGGGATGCCTGGGTGGTTCAGTTGGTTAAGCATCCGACTTCGGCTTAGGTCATCATCTCATAGTTCGTGAGTTTGAGCCCCGCGTTGGGCTCTGTGCTGACAGCTGGAGCCTGCTTTGGATTCTGCCCCTCCCCGCTCGCATTCTGTCTCTTTAAAAAATAAAACATAATTAAAAAAATTTTTTTAAAACCCTCAAGTTCATAGTATATGCAAATAGTTTGGGATGAAGCTGAGTGTGCATTTTTTACTTTCTGAAATGAACTTTGGTCCCTCTTTTTCATTATCATGGCTAGTTTACTGTGTACCAGGGAGCATGATTTCATATACACACACATATGAATCATTTAATCATCAGAAAACCATGTTCTTTTACCCAGGTTATAGGTGAGCAAACTGAGGCTTGGTTAAATAAGTGAATAAGTGGCAGTGCATGAGACTCGAACCCAGATCTTTTTGACTCTTGAAGTCGACTTTCTGCGACCTCATTCTTACTGGAAGGAAAGAGCATGAGGCCAAAGTAAGCTGCCTTCTAGCATGTGATACAATGGCTGAGTAAAATAAAAACCAGAAAAGAGACTGGAATAAATGACTGAATATTTTAAAATTTTCCCTGGATTTTTTGTATGTTCAGAAAAGTAAGAATTATACTGATGACACTACCAGCTATGTGAAGGGCTTGGCTCTGACTGCCAAGCAACTACCTGTGACTGGGAGTAGAAAAGGGGCCCCAGGCTTCATTAAAGCTAACAGGCTCGGAACCAAAAACAATGCCTCCATCTAACCAACAGACCCACAATCCAACCATCAAAACACCCCAAAAGCAACAAAAGGCTGTTAAAATATAAACTGACACACACAAAACAAACTACAAACAACACGCTAGTACTGAATCACAGCAGCCCCAAACCTCACATTCTGAAGGGCACGCTGAAGCGTGTAGCTATAGTCTGACACATATTTGGCTGAAATCCCTTCCTATTTGAGATAGAGCAAAAACACAGCCAAGAGTAGCAGGGGAGTGTATTCCCAAGGGTTTGGGCTAGAAATCAGTCTAGGGAATTTTAAAGCTATGCATATGCTGTCAATTCTCAGGCCATGGGAAAAGCAACTGAGAATGGACAATACTGATAGGTTCTTCAATGGAGAGGCGGGGGCTTGGCACTTTATAAGCACTGTGAGCAAAGCACATCTGTATATGTTCACACAGCCTTTCTAGTGCATTCTCAGCATCCAAGCACCAACCCTGCCTGGGGCCTTCATTGTTACACAACATAGATAAACCATGGCAGCCACATGTACCAAACAAGGGAGCAGGGTGTTAGGGTGTTTCCACAGTGCCCCATACTCTTGAAACTGGAACAGATCTTATTGGCTTGGGGCAAGATTATCTGTTAGAAGCTGAAGGTAAACATTAGGCATACACAAGCTGCATACTCATAAAGTCAGTTCATTACGGCCAGCTGACATAGTCTTTCAACATCCAAGTAATCAGAGAATTTAAAATAGACTTTCATTCTGGTTAAAGTTTTCAATAAATGTTTTTTTATTGTTATTTATAACCTGTCCCAGGAAAAAATAATAAGTATAACATGAAAAGCCAACTGAGAGTGACCCTGTAGCACCAGCAGTGAGGCAGCTTAATATCACTGGGATTTGCATCCTATCAAGCTATTCATGCTGAGGCTGGGACCCTGGTGCTAATTTCTAGTAAATTTCACGCTTGATGTCTCCCTGTTGTGGGTCATTGCCGGTTCGTCTAAATAAACTGCTTCCAAATGGCTCTTCCATCTAAATATTCAGCCAGTTTTTATAATTTAATTTTGCATTATGCTGAATAGCCTTCCGGCCAGATAGAACTCATTGGGAAAAAAGCACCAATACCATCTTGACATACTTTTATTTATTTATTTATATTTTTACTGCTCGAATTAGACCTCCTAGGCTGACTAGTAAAGAGTTTTTTTTTTCTCTCCACTAATGTCAATTTTCAGCATAGCAAGAGCTGTCTCTAATCTTTTCCTACTCATTACACACAATTTTGGAGTCATTTTACCCACAGTGCAGTCGGCTCCTGGCTGTGTGTTTGTGTGCACTGAGGGATGGCATAATTGTTTATTTTCCCTCCCTGCATAATCCCCAGCCAGTACTGAAACCAAAACTGCAAACATCTCCCCAAGGGATATGGAATGACTCTCAGCTTAGGTCCCTTTACATGAGATAATATGTAGAAAACATCCTGACCTGTATGTAAATATGAAAGGCAATGTTCTTCCCCCTCCTACGTTCACACTGATCTCTATCTTCCCCAAAGCTTATTTATCTTAAGTGATAATGGATGCAGTAGCACCAAAACTCCGAAGGCAGAACTGGCCCTGGTCTGTATCAGGCCAGTAACTCATTTTGACCAGGGGCAGGGAGAGAGGGGGATGGGGGAAATTATTGTTTAATGGGTTCAGATTTTGTGTCAAGGATAATGAAAAGGTTTAGGGTATATGTAGTGCTGATTGTTACATAACACTGTGAATATATTTAATGCCACTGAATAGTACACTTACAGATGGTTAAAATGATAAATATTATGTGTATTTTGCTGCAATATGAAAAAAAAAATAACTGCTATCTGAGCACTTGAAGTTTCTTATCACAATGACCAAGTACAGCTTCAAAGCAGAGGACAGGTAGGTGGCTAATAACTTTCTCAGGAACCTACAGTCTATTCTAGGGATGTTCTAGTAGACCTGGTTTGGCCCTAGGCTCTAAACTCAGCCAACGGTGTTGGAGGAAGTCAGAAAGATCTGTGTTCCTCTTCCAGCTCTGTCCTTCAGCTAAACAATCTTGGGAAATTTACTTAACCTAAGTCTCAATTTATGTAAAACACAGATAAATAATATAGCCTACCCCTCAGAAGTGCTCGTTGTGACAATTATGTAAGATAGTGCACATAAAATGGTTAGCACAGTTTTTGGTGAAAGGAGCTCAATGACTCTTAATTGTTGTTGCCCTTATTGTTACAGGGCTAGCAGCCGATCTGGGCCTGAGCCACAACACGCAGCAGACCTGAAGCTTTTCCTGCAAGTAGCAAACTTCTGAACTCTGAACTCCTTAGGACAAAAGAGCCAGGCTGATTTACTGTTAAGGAAGGTCAGGAAGAGTGAATTCTCAGTGGCCCTCAGGAAGAGAGGTAACTAAGGAGTACTGGCATTGCATTCTCTCCTCTAAGTCTTAATGCAAAACGTACAGCCAAGAAATCTGGGATGAGGTGAAGCTGGATGCTAAATAAACCTCATATAAAGGAATGAAAGGAGTCCAGACTCTTCCCCCAGAAAAAAAACTTCAGCACAGTATCAGACTTTTCGGAACTGTGTAGTATTTTGTTCATACTTTATATCATATGGCTTTATCATTCTGCCTGAGATTTTCCTGCCTTGTTGAGGCAGTGTGTTTCTGACTCAGTTTTGTTTTCTCGGAAGCAGCTAGCATAGTCCTTGCATGTAGGAACTCAATAGCAATGTGCAGGATTGACTTGTTTAGCCTACATTTTCAGTATCTTGCGGCATTTCCACTGATTTATTATCTTTGTCACAAAATTCACCGAGAGTCTATCAAAGTATACAAACATTAATTTACATGTATAGTCCAATTCTCCCCCCAGGAAAAGTGCAAGTTGTGGTAGATTTCCAGGAAATATGGGCAAAGGGAAACTTTACACTTAAAAAAAAAAAAAGAAAAGAAAAACCATGCTAGTCTTCTACACTTTGCAAGGGAAGCCTGGGTGTACACGGCTTTTCCTAGCCAGGTGAAGGGAAAGTTGTTGGCACGAGGCTCTAATCTCTCTCCACACACAGCTGATAACCTATAAAAGGGTTAACTTCCTCAGGCTTTTCCTCTCTCAGAGCCAGAGATGCTCCTGTACCAAGCTATTTCTGGGTTCATTCTTTTGCATTTAATATGTCCACATCTCTGGCCACTCTACTCCAGCACTGCCAACCTCTCCCTCCTTCTGTTGCTCTCACTCGTTCTACTGCTTCAGAACCTAGACACATCCCCTGGTAAATGAAGTTGACATTCATCAGTGTACTCATCCCCTCCTGGTATGCAGTCTCTGGCCTCAGCATGGCCATGAATCTCTGGCCATTGGAGAGAGTTTCGCTGCTGTAAGAGGTAGAAGGTGTTTCCTTTGGCTCTCCTGAACAATCCACAGTGGGTCTGCACAGGGAGGATTCTCAGTAAATGGTGATACTAGTTGCTGAGATCACTAAGCGATTCCCATAGTACAGAACAGAGCCTGTATAATAATGGTCTAATATGCTGGAACCACAGGCCCACGGCTGTTGTTGGATAAGAATGAAATACACCATAAATTACCACAAAGAACAGCCTCTGGTACAGAATTTGTTCATTTTCTTCTGGTGAAGCCTAATTTCAGTGTCTACCTTGGTCATTATAGAGTGTTAGAGCATAACATCAACAAAGATTATGCTCAGAAAAGAGGGACAGAGACTAGCACAATCACATTTCCCCAGGACCATCAGAATAGTCTATCATTCACCTGAGAAAGCTAAATCCACAACAGCAGCCCATCTAGATAACACTAGAAGACGGTTCTGAAATTTTGTATGAAACTGTAAAACATACAGAATTTTCCCACTCACGTTGCAACTCAGAAGATATATTTCAGAGGAAGTATAATCCCCAAAACGCCTAGGGTGATGACTGTCAGGGTACCCATTAGCTCTGCCCTGCATAAACCCTCCCTCCCTGTGCTATGAGGTTCTGGGGGATCAGTTATGCCTCTCTAGCCCAGAGCCAGGGCACTCACCTTTCATCCCACCGGAGAAGCCCCTCCAGTTGGCAAAGACCATCAGAGGCAGCCCTTCGCGGTTGAAGTCCTTGATAGCCTGATAGGTCTTAAACGCAGAATCTGGAAACCAAACCTGGCCAGCCTGCTGGATTATCTATTGGGAAAAGTCAAAGAGGAAGACACAATTAACAATGGAGGTTGAGGGGAAGTCTCTCCAAGGTGAACAAGGTTTTACTGGTTTACTTTAAAAACTCAACCAAACCGAACAAACAAAAACAGCTGTTCATCAAGAGGGGACCATCTTTTGGGGAACCTGGGTGGCTCAGCTGGTTAAGTGTCTGACTCTTGATTTCAGCTCGGGTCATGATCTTACGGTTTTCCTTGGGTTTGAGCTCTGCATTGGGCTCTGTGTTGACAGTGTGGAGCCTGCTTGGTGTTCTCTCTCTACCTCTCTCTCTGCCCTTCCCCCACTCACACTGTCTCTGTCTCTCTCAAAATAAATAAATAAGACTAAAAAAAAAAGGATCATCTTTGAAGTAAAAAAGAGGAAAGGATTCTGGATCTTTGACTTTGTTAAATACTCCTCTTTTTAAGTCCTGGGTACACCACCACTCCTTAGTCAGAAGGAGGAAACTTTACTGCTTCTAATGGATGAATTCGGTCTTGGGAATCTCGTTCTAGGCTTCCCAAAGGCAACCTGTAAGCAGCTCACCTATGCTAGTCCTCAAAGCAAGCTAACGGTTACGTACGTAGTCTACAGTCCTCTCACTTCTGTGCTTAGTACAGCTTTCTCCATCCTGGAGTTGATCAGAAAACCCTTGATGTGCCACTGCTGAGTAACCCTGGTTTCCCCCACCCTCATTTTCTGGATCTTATCAGGATGTAAACACATAATCTACCCTTTTAAAAAAGCAGATGGGTGGCAGTGTTCACATGTGGCATTAGGGCAGACGTCTTATCTGTGTATGTGTTCAAAGAATCTGGGACCAAAGAGCCCTCAGGTGCAATGAATCTAGCCTGTTTTCCAGCATCAACAAGACCACTGTAAAGGCCCAAGTAAATTTTTCAGGTAGATTGTAGTCCATTTACAGTCACCTTAGAAGTGAGCACATGATGGTCTGAAATTATTCAAGGATGCTGACTACCGCTCCCTCCAAAACTGGTAGTTGGCAAGGCTCCCGATATGTCCACAGGCTTTGCAGAAGGGAAACCCAGCTCCAAGCACAGGAGCACAGGGTACTTGAGGTCACCTACCTTGGCTTCAGAATCCAGGTTTGCAGGGTCGGCTGGGATACTTAGTTCCACTGTTCGGGTTTCTACAGCAACTACTCCTACAGGTATTCCTCCTAGCCTGATTAAAAAATGAGCCAAATAAGAATCTGATGTATGGAAACGTAGAGATATTTATTTTCCAGCCCCACATCAAAACATTGGGGCGGGGGGAATGGAGACTGCAAATACAGAGAACAGAGGGAAATCTGACTTTTCTAGGGGTGAAATGTGAGACTCTGGATTTGATAAATACTATATTTACATTTTTATAAATCCAGGGGAGCCTTCCCTCAGAATCCCTTCTATTCTCCACATAATAAATTCAAACCAAGGGTTGTACTAGGGGAGCCTCAGCAGTTAAACTCCATAGTCTAGCTGTGTGTGTTCACATATACGCACACATGCACACACCTATCTCTGTGGATGCAAATGGTATTTCTCAGCTCACTCTAGAGCATTGTTTTGGTGAAAACAGAGGGAAAAGGTCTGAAAGTAGGAGGCACCTGAAACTTTGAGTAACTCTATTAATAAATGCTGGCGTTGCTGGAATAGAGCTCTCATTTCTACAGAGTACTAATACTGTGGTTCTGAATAAGATTATTTGAGGGTACAGTGGGTCTTACACTGGGTATATGAATGGGAAATGTGTAGGTGTGTTATGGAGATGATGAAAAACAGTGCTAAGGGCACAGAGGTGGTTAAATAAACCCTTAACTTTCTCTTTCATTGGAAGAGGACAGAGATAGCTTGCAGTAGTAACCTTGGTAAAATAGGTGATCTATATTGAAAGTATACATATAATCTCCAACATATGTTAATTTAAAAAACTCTTCAGGAAAAGTCTCTGCATCTATGTTCCATGATTCCCTCCTAAGTTGGTCCTCAGAAAAATTTCCTGGTAAACATCAGGAAGAAAGAGAAGAGGGGACGGCGGCTGCTGTGAGGTATGGTATGAGTGCTTGCTCTGGGAAATGTGAGTCAGGCTGCACTTTCTTAGCTGCATTCCTTGAGGATGGGATGGGTTATAGCCTCTCGTTCCCCACAGCATCTCCGTAACAAACTTTTCCATGAAGGATGGTCTTACACTGGCTACTGGAAATGGATTCTTGTCATCAGAAGAGGCCTGACAAGGGCCTGAGTGGGGACCACCCACCCCCTTGTCACTTGTCTGCACTGAATCAGAATCAAAAGCCCTCTAGACAACCAGACAACGAGCAGAAGGTACACAGGAGGGTTTAGAAATATTTCTGTTCACAATGATTAACAATCCAACTGGAAACTTGTAATTGCAAAAGCCACCCTAAATCGGTAACTTATAACTTATATATTAGGGCCCATGTGACCTAATAAAGAACATCTTTATCCGAGTATTACAGTTATTTATTGAACTTGAAAACAGCTCAGAACAACTTCTGTTTTCTATTATACTTCATATAAATTTTATCAGGCTAGCACATGAAGATGCTACATCTTGTTTTATAGTGTGTCCCTGGACAAGGTGCCATGGAATAATAAAAGACAATTTACAGCCAATAGCACACATATTCCAAACATACATACCAAAGATGAGTTTTGGCAGCACTTACAGTAACAATCCCAGAAGAATACATTTATATTTATTTCTCGAAATGCCACTGCTTTTGAAAGAAGCTAGCTCCATTTGTGTTTTATATACTTGGAAGCATGTGTATGTGTTTGGAGTAAGAAGCCCAGAACTCATCAGATGGAAAGAAAGGAAGAAGTCAGAGTGGGTGTTGTAATAAACAATGGCAGAGCTAACTAAAGCCAAGCTTGACTGATCTTGCTCGTAGAACAATCCCTATTCTTCCGATCATAAGGGTAAAGCATTACTTTCCTGTTTCCCGTGGGAGGATCTTAAAGACCTAAACAAAGGTTTCACTTTCTGAGGCTTAAAATCTGTCATGTTTTTTACAGACAGGAAAACTGAAGCAGAATAGGTAACAGACAAATTTTCAAAAATGTTGGTCTCAGTGTGATATAAGGACCCTCCATAACAAACCAAAAGATTCTGGTAGAAGGGTTCTCTCTCCAGTGTACCCCCCTCCACCCCCTCCCCAGAAGGAATTTTACCAGGCACAAAGAATAGTTCTCATCGGGACCCAGAGGACTGTGGTGAGGCAGAAGACCTGAGGCGTGAGAGAAAATGGAAGCTAGCTCCTGCAAGTTTCAGTCTGGGCTGACTCCAGGCCTGACTCTTATTCAGTCACAGTGGAAGACCCTGTCTGTTGGATCTGCCATCTGATGGCTCCTTGTCATTGGCAGCATGAGATGCGCTGACCTGCTGTACTGAGAGAACCACAAAGCCTAGAATTATTTTCAAGGCTAGAATCTAAATCTTAACCCAATGTGGCATGTTTGAGAATCTTGAGCAGGTGCCACTTTTCACCAAGATAAGGAAAACTGATTGCCCCCAAGAGGAAGGTGAGTTCCAGATGTGGGTCCCTGGGGCAGCATGTCTCCACAGTGCAGAACGAGATTAGGATCAGCCTTGGCAGGTGCTCGTTACAGCAAGTGCTACAGATGATTTTGTGCAGAGCTTGCTATTGAGTGAAGTACTTCTTAGAGGGGGTATTAAAATTTAATAGAAACTTCAATTTCCCATTTGAAAAATACAGGTAGTCCAGCAATCTATTCCAGTTTATTTTACTAATTCCTGTTTCAGGCAAACTTTTTTATTTAATTTTTTTTCAATTCAAATCTGATGATAAACCAATATAGTGTGTTTGTTACTTAAATAATCTCACTGCCAGGAAGGGACTTCTTCTAGGTTACATAGATCTTTTGGATTACATGGAAAGGTAGATGAGTCTGATTCATTTGTCACCTGCCTCTGAAAGAAAATGGTCTTTGGAGAAGGGGAAGGTCATTGGTGGGCTATGGCTATTGTATTTGGGCTTTACAGCCCTCAAAGAGCTTTTCTTTCAGCATTATAAAAAGGAAATGTCAAAACCAGACTTCAGATTAAACGCATCATTGGAGTGACACACTAAATGACTACTGGGAACCAGCCCTTCAGTTATGCTGCCTTGGGCATGACTATAATCCAATATTCTTAGAAAGTTTGGACAAAGAGACCATTATTGGTAAAACAAAACAAAACAAAACAAACCTATATAGCTATGGCCTTTTCCTCTCTTGGTTTTAGTTGGGAGGGAGAAGAGCTTCCAAAACAAAAGAGCTCTTACCTGGCTCTGCCAACCACCACAGTCTGTGCCCAAGGTTGCATGATCTCAGAGAAAGATCCATAGTCAAAGAATCCACTCAGCCACTGACCTTTTTGGGCTACAGAAGGGAAAGAAAGAGAACAAAGGGAGAATAAAGACCATCAATCCACTGAAAATGCACTGGAACTGGCAAATTTAAGGTTGGATTTGGGGGATTATTTTGGGGAGTTTGTTGTTGTTTTTAACCATATTATAATAGATGCACACATTAGGCAGCTGAATGTTCATCTGCCTTTAGACATCATCTGCTATTTCATTTGCTAGTCTGCATAAAAAGAATCATTTATCAGCAAAAGCATCATTTATTGTTAAACGATGGGGTTCAGCTAGCAGAAAGTTTGCATGCTTTTAAATAAATAACTTGGCTTTTTTCAAAACACCATAAACATTTGTCAAAAGGCAGCCAAGTCATTAAAGTTTTTTCAAAATGTCTATTTCTATTTTAAAACTTAGCTTACAATTTTGTTTGATTCCACTGACTTTTTGTAATGGAAAGCTGAAGACAGCCAATGATAAGTATTAATGATCAGATGAGGACCCAAATGTGGGGAAAGGAAAAGGGGCATGGCTTCTCTGCTAGAAAAGCAGCAAAATACATCTACTTAATTTACAGCTGACAAAGTATAATCTTTCTCTAAGGAAGGGCCATGCCCACATACTCTTGACACATAGCAAAAATAGAACGGTTAAGATGCACACACTTAATGTCATTAACCACCCTTGCACATAAAATTTCCTTCACTGGCAAGACACGTAACTTTCGACACCTCAGGTTAAGAAAAAAACTTCTGTTCTACAGGTATCCATGTTTAACCAAGGCCCCATAAAAGCTCTGCAAATAACTGTTTCCTAGCTTGCCCCTCAGCTCACGGTTTCTCAGTGATCCTTCTAATTTGAACATGGCCCTCTGTCCCCTAAAAACCCAAGTCCAAAACCAATTAAAAGTGGAGATCCGAGCAAGCTAACCTCTGCTGACTTAAACAGGATGGAGAGTGTTTTATCAAGACTAAATTTGTAATTACTGTGTTCTACATTCCTTGCCTCTATGGCCCCAGTGTAAAATGTGATCATCCATTTCAAAATTATCTCTCTATCGTGAGCCCAAAGCCGATCGTTTAGATTCTGGTCTCGTGTTGGGCGTCAGTTTGAAGAATATCACAGCACTATCGCCTCTAATAAATGACTTTAACTTTTCACCTAGAAGATATCTGCTTTAACTTATCACAGGGAATCATCTGCTTTCTTTAACGCTTCCACTAAATTAAAATCTGAAGTCACTCGATTTGGGAGCGAGTGTTAGCTGCACATAGACAGCAGGATGAATTACTAGGGAGTGGATGAAAAAATATTATCCAAAAAACAGAAAACTTAGTTTATCACAAATTTCATTTTATTCTGTGGATCACATTAATAATGGGCAGGATAATGCCCACCTGCATTCACACACGTCTGTTCACCCCGTGAAAGAGGGTTCAAATTTTGATGAAGATTCTAAATCAAACTTCTAAATGTATCAGGATACTGAAATTTTAACTTTGTATGCTTGGATCATTTTATGATTCTTACTTCAATAATAATGATTTGGAACCATAAAATTCATCAAAATGGAAAGACTTTCTTCTTTATAAACTTTCCTGCCTTGTATTTTGACTAGGGAAGGGGAGTCATTGGGGGGCTATGGCTCATGTAGGTGGACTTCACTCCCCTCCCCAAACCTTGAAGAGCAGGTTGTGTTCAGTTCAGATGTAGAACTTAGAAGTCAACTAAGATGCCGTCCCCCCTGCCATCCCCTTCATGATTCCCAGGAAAAGACTCACTGACTCTTGTTCTGAATTCTCCCAGAAAGGTTCTGGATTTTAAGGCTGACAGGATCTTAGGTTCATGGTTCTTATCATAATCATAGCACATATATGGAAGGTAGGGAGATTACTATGGTGATTCTTCTGGCTATGTAGGAAAAACTATTTTGTTTTATGAAGAGTAACAAGAAAAGGAAGGCACTGGACAACAAGTAAAAATTGAAATTGAAATTCCTCTGGTGATTTTTCTACACTATCTACAGTTGGGCTGCAGATTAAGTTTCAATTCCTAAGTAACAGCTGTGTGACCTTGCACAAATCACTTAACTTCTCTGAGCTTTTAAAGTGGTGATCTCTCTTTTTTTTAAATCTCTGATAAGTAGTAAGCCTAAAGAAGATAATGTACATGGAAGTGCTTTGCAGTCCCACCTAGCTCAAAGTGGGTACCCGCAGAGGTTTAGTAAGTCTTCCTTATACAGACCTCTTTTTTCTTTCAACAAAATCACTGACTCTTAAATTTAATGAATTATCTTCTACATTCTATTCTTCTTTTAGATAAGGATTTCTTTGAAATAGTTGCAATAAATATGCAAAAAGAACAATTTCTCAAACAACCTTAAAAAAAAAAAAGACTCAAAATGTAGCAGGGGGATTTGGGGCTTCACAAAAGAACCACCTGAGAAGTAAGGTTTGTTAAAGCAGCCTAATGGACCGGCAAGTGAGAATGTACATTCACCTTACATGGAATCACCACTGTTTTTCTGTTTTGTTTTTGTTTTACAGATAGGTCAAATCAGCCACAAGACAGGGATATATGAGATAAACATGGAGGAAGGGCTTGTTCTCACTCGACGTATTTATAAAATGAAGAGTTCTGGACAATCTCTTCGTGAATAATGACCTTACAAAATAACCTTACGTTAATAACCACAGCAAGTCCCAATACTATTACCAATATAAGAAAAGAAGGGCACATGCAGGCTGGATGCTCAGAAACAGTGTGCTGAGAAGAGTGTGGTTACGTTCTACACTGAAGGGTCAAATATCGTTCCTAAAACTGATCTGATTCACTTCTGTTTACAGAGACTAGACGGTCGAAGATTCTATGACTTTATTGCTTAGATTTAACTGTTTTAAAGTCTTTGAGCCCATTAAGTAATAAGTGCTTTAATAACAGAATTAACAGAAGAAATGTATTAGTGACTACTGCTTATGTTTCAGAGACTGACTTGTACATCTAATTTCCTTTGTTTCTCATTTGTTCTGGAAGTGTTTTCCACCTTGATCTTTAGAGAGCTGTTTTAAAGAGATCTGTCTCATTTCCATTAGTAGCTCTGTTTTGTCATGTACTGTTGTGCAAGAATTGGTTACTGAATAAAAGGAAGACGGACAGCCTGAGGGCCAGGATACCACAGGACCCTCAAAAAATACATACTTGGGTGAGGACGGCCTGCTAGCATCCATCGAGGATCATATGGGGCCTTCGTAGGAACAAATTCGATGATTCTATCTATAGGATCCTTGGAGTTCAGGATAGGTACTAAACTGTGCACATTCTGAAAGGCAGTGGGGAGGAAAGAGCATAGCAATCAGTGAATTGTTACAAAGGCTAAGCCATAATCTTTACAAAGGCACTAGGGAGCACATATGGAATCACACCCATCCATCCCAGTCATCAGCGAGAGGCATCCCGACTGTATGCCAAGGTCTGAGAATATGCACAGGTCTCAAGTATCATGTAGGGGCCTGGCAAAATGTGGTACATTCTGACTCTTGATTTCATTGTACCCATGCTTTCTGGGAAGCTTCCCAGGGGGATGGATGGCTACTACAAAGGAGAAAACCCACAGCGAGGAAGAGGCCTTGCTATGCTGGGATGTGAGCCCAGATAGGCCATGAAGACTTCTGTCACTGGAAAACATCAGAAAGGGGCCTATACCAATGAAATACAAAGGCATTTTAAAGTAGAAACCCAAAGACAGCTGCAAGGAAAAGAGAAACCAACAATTTCCAGAGGAGTGTTTCATAAAACAATTTCTCTCCCATAAGGAGGAGACCTCAAACACAGAGGCCCTGTGATCTGTGGTGGAAAGGCCTGGTTCTGTGGGCTTTGTCAATGCTGGGTAGGAAGGGCTCACCTTAGGCATGTAAGACAGCCAGTGCAGGACAGTGAAAACCCCTTCAAAGTCATCACAAACGGTGCTGTGGGTCACCCCATTGTTGTGCATAATCTGGATGCCCCCGAGCTGATTATTGGAGGTGTATACTTCCCGCCCAAGGACCTAAAGAAACAAGCAAGAGAAAAGACATTCATCTTGACAGGAATAAAGGCAAAGTCTATTTTGTGATTCTCTAAAATGGGTTCTTTTCTCCACAAGACACAGATTCCCAGATTCCAGCCTCTGTGGTTCCTTTTGTCTTAAAAAGAAAGCTTAGAAAAATCAAACAGGCTTTTGAACAATAACATATATTGTTGCAATTTAAAAACCAGCAACCCTCTCTCGCCCTCTCTCTTAGCTGCCATAGATGCGTGTGGCATACTTTGACTCAACTAGAGCCATGGTGGTGGGTGAGGCTGGGACCCTGAAGTGCAGGCTACCCCACCCTGAGCAGGGCAGTGGAGTTGCTATACATCTACACAAAGAGGTTATAACATGCCTGTCTTTTGACAATCTTTAGTGACAAGTCTCAGTTAAACAAATGCTATGAGGATTAGGTTTCTAATTTTTTTAAAGGATTACTTTCCCCCTTACATTTGATTTTTTGAAACTGGTCCCCACACACAGCCCTAAGGCTGGCAAAATCCTGAAGTGACCCATGATACATACACAAACCCTTGAGTCTAAAGTCCTCTTTGTGTGCTGGGTGGAGGGCAGTGATTTATACGCAAGCCCGCCTCTCCTCTGTCTTTTTCTCCCAAGGTTCCAGGGAATACACAGGGCCTCAATCCCTGGTGTATCTCTGGAGGAGTTTAACCCATGTGAGGTTGAAAGGTACCTGCAATTGGAAACCACAAAGTTTCCCTCAAAGAAGAAAAAAAGGAAGAAAAAATATTCATGGACTTGGAAATTGTGGTTTCTTTTTCCCTCGAAGACTGGTTAATAATTTCTTTCAGGGAGGGAGGTTTTCTGACCCAGCAATGGAAGCCGGGCAGCTTGATCACTGACTATTGCAAACTCCTGAGTGGGTAGTAATTGCCAGTCATCTAGGGTAGCCCTGGAGAGCTCTAAACAGTTGTAGAGCACTTACTGTATTTCCCCTTTCTTTTCCCCTTCCCCTCCTCCTTCAGAAAATAACAACACATTTTTTTCTTCCTACTTTAGTAGTAACTTTTACTCATTTTTTAGTCTCTGGGAAGAATCTAACAAATGAAACACCAGCAAAATCTACCTGTATATTCCCATTTTGCCTCTTGTTAGGAGCTTTAAGATGTTCTCTTTCATGCTGGGTCAGCCCCTACATAAAGACCCTGCAAAGGATGAGGAAGTTGGTGACCAAAGTAATCCCCTCAGTATGGCCCAGCTGGCCTCAGACCCATTTAACTTCAGCTAGGAATGATGGAAGAGACTCCCTGAAAGGGATATGGAAAGCAAAACTGCTCTCAGATTACTACCTTCCTTGGTAAGGAAGTGCAGAGAACCAGTGTTTGCAGACAGCCCTGAGCTGGACAACATGCCAGCGACTCCTCTGAAGGAACCCCAGCACCAGGGGAGAGCGTATCTGACCACTGGGCTCCCCTCCTCCTCCCAGTCTGTCTTTAATCTCAGCCCAGGCACTGTGGCTCCTTTCTCATTCTCCTGCTGTCTCTTTCCATTTGCCCTCTCTCTGACTGATACACTGATCTCTCGGTCACTCGGCTTTCTGCTCCACTGGGTCCATATTACTAATAACACCTCCGCCACGGCCAGTTTACCTCATGAAGGCAGGAGCACATCATTACAAAATAAACTCATAACTTTGACATTCTAGCAAATACACGCCGTTTGTTATTTTGATGGCTTTAGTCTTTCTAACAGGCAGCGGGCATTACATACCTGTTTCATTTATATCTTTAAATGTGTGCACACATGTACAGTCACACATGCATTAGGAAACAAAACAGAACAAAAAACCAACCCAAAACAAATGTCCAAAGCAGTCAGTTGATGGGGGGACCCTGGTGGAAGCAAAAACCCTGTCACTCAGGAAGGCCATGCTCTGATGTGGCTCTGGTTTTATGGACATCATAAACCCGATGGCCCACAACTGGTCCTTCTGGGACAGACTGCCTCTCTGCCAGAAGTCATTCAGTGTGATCAGCAGTATTTTTAATTATTAAAATAAAATTGGAAAGGGGGAAAGAAATAAAAAGGAGACACTGCACTGACCCTGAATATCTGATATTCACAATCTATGTCAGGAGACAAGAACTCCTTGCTGCCTGGAAGAGAGCTGGGGCCATTTTATACTCAGAAACATGGTTTTCTTTCCTATGAAACAGTACTTCGTACTTGATAATGTCCATCTGCTTAGAGCCTCAAACTCCTCCAAAATTAGTGGACTGATGAAGGACCAATCTTGGAAAAAGGAACCAAAGCAGACCAAAAGCCGCTCAGCTAATTCAAATACACCTTCCTCACACATCTTTGTCCCTCATTTAGAAAGGGAAGAGCATCCAGGACTGGGCTCTTCTCGGAGGCGCTGCCACTTGCCCATTCTACCCCATATTCCTCTAAATCAATGGGAGACAGACATGGAAGGAGCAAGAATTTAATCACTTAGCACAACTTCCCTTTACAAGTAAAACTCCGCTTCTGACCCTTTGCCATTGTTCTCAAAGGCAGTATTTGTACACTTCTCCTATGGATTCAGAAAGAAACCTAACCAGGGCTTACCACTACCAAGGACACTATTTCTGAACTAAAGAAATGTTTGTCGTGAGAGAAAATTCATTTATTTTGGCAATTAAAGGGAAAAATTATAGGACAGACTAACAGAGTATCCAAGTGGCTATTACCTTTGGAGGTGGGGGTGGGGAGGGAAGGACACACGGAAAGGAAACCTGCTTCACTAATCACAAACAAATTTGAACAATCATAGCTACTTAACAATCGGTGAAGAGAAAGCAGTCCCCTCCAGTTCATCTTCAATGACCGTATGTTTGGGGCATGCACCAGTAGAATGAGGGCACACACAATAGCTCCTGATTTATAGGGGTCGTTGCTGACTCAAGTGGTTTTAATGATTTTAGAATACTTCACAACAAAAGCTCCAACCAAAGAAACAGAATCTGGGCTAGGACAAAATCCATTCTGCCTAACTCTGAAATGATCACGCTGGAACAGTTATGCAAACCCTGATCAGTATCTAGGGAGGCAAAGAAAAGAGCCCACATAGACAGTACCACTGTTTTATTATTTGGTGTTCCTCTAGCAATTTTTCACAGAAAAATTTGGGGTACACAACCCTCACCAACATAGTATCTTCACGAAGTAGGTGAGCTTCATTCATCAGTTTTCAAGTTCTGACATACATGTTTCTATACAAATCAAGCTGCTGGCCATTTTCCATTTCCCAAATTACTTTTCTCACATTTCCTACTGCATGATATAAACTTTTAATTTCTCTTCCCAACAAGCATCAATAACCATATTTAAACACAGGAAGAGCCAGTCAAGCAGAGGTAGCTCCTGAGGCCCCATTTTGCTGCTCCCCAGGTTTAGGTGGAGAAGCAGTACTACAAAATATTAGGAACAGGCACCACCTCAGGGCCCCCCGCTGAAGAGTGCTCACACTGACAGAACTGAACAAGGGCTGACTCTGGGAGGAAAGAGGATCTTCACCCACTCAATATAAACTTAAGCCTCATCCCTCACTTCATTCACTGAAGCTGGCAGACCTGAGAATTAAGGGCACCGCATAAAAGCCAGTGATTAGCAGAGACACAATTGTTAAAGGCTCCACCAAAGATGCTACACAGCCTTTAGAAATTTTAAGATACATAAGAAGTACAAATGAATGCAGTCATATACACATGCTAAGGCCTCTGCTGCTGTTGCTACTTATCTAGAGACATTGCAGACAGCTCAGGTTTACCATAGCTGACAGGCAATGAAAACAGTCTAATATACTGCCTGCTCTCTCCCTTAAATCCCTTTTTGGAGATCAAGATAAACACATTCTTCCTTTCCCCAGTGCTCCAGACGTCTGACTGAAGTGGCAGAGCATTGTGAGGTTTTGTGCAAATGAAATCACTATGTAATACTGAATGAGTATAGTATTTACTTGTCAGGATATTTGTCAGCACAGGCATTGAGATTTCCAAGTTTCATAGATGCAACTTAGCTCAATTTTTAAAAAACTGCCCTTGTCCTGATAAACACATTATGTTGGGGGCCTTTAGACTTATAGGCAAATATTTGCAATCATGTGCTGAAGATGTGAACAAAAATGATGCATATCGATGGAATAAAAAATGAAATCTGCTGTTTTCTGAACCCCTTTAGCCAATCTTCCCTCCTTTAAACAATGCTTGGTTCAGGGCAATCTTCTATTTAAAGAAGCAGGAAGTAAAAAATTCCTCTTGCATCTAAGAATTTAGGCTACACAAACTGAGTCCTTGCTGCATTCCTCCTTCTCATTAGGGTATTTCCATTTTCAAGAGGATCTGAGGAATTTTGTACATTTCCCAAGCAATCATCGTCACTGGATTTTATTCATGATTCTAGATATTAAAGTCACTCTTGGATTTGTCAGGTTATTGATAAAGGTTTGGCTAAGGCAGAAACAGAGATAGATATGAATAAAAATAAGTGGGAGCAGGAAAAAAGTGGTAAAATAGAGACAAAAGAAAGGAGGAAGAATGAGAGGGGAAAAGGGAGGGGGAGAAAAGAGGAAGGGAAAGAAAAAAAATGCAACAGCTCATCTACTCATGCTGCTAACACCCTCCTCTCTGACCTGAGAGGACTACATTTTTAAAAGCTGACAAGTAATTCAATCTCCAATTAACAATTTTAAGTGGTGCAGCACATATTACTGTGTAAATGTTTCTCCAGGACTTTTTCCAAGGGTGAATGGAATTAAATCTCTAGGGAGACAGAACTGGTTGGTGCCTTTGAGACCAAGAAAATCTGGGGGTTCCCAAAATATAGCCTCTTAATACAGAGACTCAGGGTTACAACTTCTTCTCCCCTCTTCACTGGCACTTGTCACTGGCAAACTGGAGTGCTGGTTGGCAGCTGGTAGGCTAGGGTTGCGTGTAGAGAAGGGGCACAGTGACCTACTGCTGGCATAGGATGGGAAAGCCTCTGACTTGAGCCACAGCTGGATTAAAGACCATCTACTGCAAGACTAAAAACCTCTCTACAAACAGCAGTATTATGAAGTAATCAGGTCTGTGGATGGGTAAATTGGAGTAAGGACTGTACAACTAGAGGAGGGAGAAGATATTTGGCTGAAAAGTGACTGAGATACAGGACACCCAAAACACTGGAAGACCTCTGCTTACGGAGGGGGAGAGGAAAACAGAGGAATGAGTTAGATGGTAGAAGTATGACAAGGATTTGAAGGTGGACTGTGTGAAGAACAGAAATGCATTTTCAGTGTAATGGGGGTTAAGAAGAGCCACACGACAGTTTACTTGTCAAACATATGAGAAAAGATATAGGCTTCCAGAGTGAAAACTGATTGCCAAAAAGAAATCACTTATCTCAGGGATCCATCAACTGCTCATTTAGCTACAGATTGGAGCATACTGACAATAAACTATTCCAAATACAGAAATTTTTGAAAAATCTAGTTTATTGAAGTATAATTTACATATAGAAAAATCATCCACTTTTAGGAACAAAATTCTATGAATTTTGACAAATACATATAGTCATATAACCACCATCAAAATCATGCTAAAAGTTTTCTTCACCCCCAAAACTTCCCTCAATGGGGCGGGATCAAGATGGCAGAGTAGGAAGATCCTGAGTTTACCTCCTTCCATGGACAAACCAGAAGTACAACTACATATAGAACAACTATCTCTGAAAATGAACTGAAGACTAGCAGAAAAGATTTTACACAACTAAGAATATAAAGAAAAAGCCACACCAAGATGGGTAGGTGGGGCAAGATGTGGTCTAGTCAGGACCCACACCCTTGGTGTGGTGATCCACAAGTGGGAGGGATATCGCGACTGTAAAGCCCTTTCCTAAGCAATGAGGGGTCCAAGCCCTACATGGGCTCCCCAGTTCAAGGGACCTGCACCAGGAGGCAGAGCCCCCATAACATCTGGCTTTAGAAACCAGTAGGGCTTATGTCCCAGAGGGCAGCAGGAAACTGAGACTTCTAAGAGATCCACTAATTTTAGGACATGTGCTTGAGGGGCAGATATCTGTTGGAACATTCTCCAGAGAAGGAAGCACTGGCAGGCACCATTTTCTTCACCCCTCTTCTACCTAGTTGTCCTGGTGGTGGTGAGAGACAGTTCTAACACTCTCCATCTCCTGTGCTAGCACTACTCACCACACCCCAGCACTCCCCTGTGGACTCCCCAGCCTCTATCCACCTACCCTGGCTGAGTCCTTCCCAAGTGGCTCCCCACCCTGTCACACCCAGGGGGTAGCCTCCACCAACACCAGAGCCCCTCCCCTCCAGTGGCCCCTGCTCCAAGGGGCCAGCCTCACACACCAGCAAGTCTGCACTAACTGTGGCCCAGCCTCAACAGGAAGGTGTGTGCAGCTCATGGGGGAAACCTTGGGGTAGGGGAGAGGGGCAGGTACTTGGACTGAGTAACCAGGGTGGTTTTGTGCTACTGGCCCCACAGGACATCCTCTATATAAAGCCACTTCTTCAAGACCAGGAGATAAAACTGATATACCTATACATAAAAACAAACACAGAGAGTTAAGGAAAATGAGGAGACAAAAGAACAAGTTCCAAATTGTTCAAGAGAAGAACTAAATGAAATGGAGAAAACCAATCTACCAGGTAAAGAGTTTAGAGTAATGATCATAAAGATGCTCACTAAACTCAGGAAAAGAATGGAAGAATATAGTAAGAACTTTAACAAAGAGATAGAAAACATAAAAAAGAACAAATGAGAAGTAAAGAATAACTGAAATGAAAAATACATGAGAGGGAATCAACAACAGATTAGATAATGCAGAAGAATGGATCAGTGATTTGGAAGACAGTAGTGGAAAACACACAACTAGAACAGAAAAAAAAAAAAGAACAGCAAAAATGAAAAAATAAAGGTAGTTTAAGGGACTTCTGGGACAATATCAAGGATACTAACATTCATATTATAGAGGCCCCAGAAGGAAAAGAGAAAAAGAAAGGGACAGAAAACCTATTTGAAGAAATAATGGCTGAAAACTTCACTACTAACCTGGGGAAGGAAACAGACATCCAAGTCCAGGGCACACCAAATAAGATGAGCACAAAGAGACTCACACCAAGACATGTTATAATCAAAATGTCAATAGTTAAAGAGGGAATCTTACGGGAAGCAAGAGAAAAACAACCAGTCATGTACAAGGGAACTCCCATAAGACTATGAGGTGAGTTTTCAGCATAAACTTTACAGGGCAGAGGGAGTGGCATGATATATTCAAAGTGTGAAAGGAAAGGACTAATAACCAAGAATAGTCCACTCAACAAGGTTATCACTCAGAATAGGAGGAGAGAGAAGGGGTTTCCCAGACAAGCAAAAGCTAACGGAGTTCATCACCACCAAACCAGTCTTACAAGAAATTTGTTAAAGGGACTGCTTTATTTTTATTTTTTTGTTTTTTGTTTTTGTTTTTTAAATAGGCTTCATGCCCAGCACGGAGCCCAATGTGGGACCTGAAGTCACAACCCTGAGATCAAGACCTGAGCTGAGGTCAAGAGTTGGACACTTAACCAACCGAACCACCCAGGTGCCAAGAGACTTCTTTAAATGGAAAAGAAATGGCATAACTACAAATAAGAAAATTATGTAAGAAAAAAACCTAACCGGTAAAGGTAAACATATGAAAGGTAGTGGATCAACTACTTACATGGTTAGTATGAAGGTTAAAAGACAATAGTAGTAAAATTGCCTATACCTACAACAATTAGTCAAGAGATACAACCAGAAAACAATCAACAAAATGGCAATAAGTACATGTCTCTCAATAATTACTTTAAACATAAATGTACTAAATAATCAAAAGACATAGGGTGGTTGAATGCATAAAAAAAGTGACCACCAGGGCCCCTGGGTGGCTCAGTCAGTTAAGTGTCCAACTCTTGATTTCAGCTCAGGTTGTGATCTCATGGTTGTGGGATTGAGCCCCATGTTGGACTCTGTGCTGAGTGTAGAGCCTTTTTGGGATTCTCTCTCTCCCTCTCTCTCTGCCCCCTCCCTGACTCATGTGCTCTTTCTCAAAATAAACATTAAAAACAAAACAAAACAAAAAACAAGACCACCTATATGCTGCCTATAAGAGACTCACTTCAGATCTAAAGACATACATATATTGAAACTGAAAAGGACAAAAAAAGATATTCCATGTGAATGGTAATAAAAGAAAGCTGGGGTAGCAATACTTATATCAGACAAGGTAGACTTAAAAACTGTAACAAGAAGCAAAGAAGGGCATTACATAATCATCAAGAGATCAATCCAACAAGAGGATATAACAATTTCAAATACCTATATACCCAACATAGAGGCACCTAAATACACAAAACAAATATTAACAGATATATAGGGAGAAACTGACTGTAATACAATAATAGCAGGGGATTTTAATACCCCACTTACACCAATGGATAGATGACCCAGACAGAAAATCAACAAAGAAAACAGTGGCTTTGAATGATACATTACACCAGATGGATATATATATATGTGTATGTAGAGAGATAGAAAGAGAGATAGAGGGAGAGAGAGAACATTCCATTCAGAAACAGCAGAATACACATTCTTTTAAATGCACATGGAACATACTCTAAGACAGATCACATGTTAGGCCACAAAACAAGTCTCAATAAATTAAAAAAGACTGAAATCACACCAAGGATCTTTTCTGACCATGATGGTACAAACTAGAAATTGATTACAAGAAGAAAACTGGAAAAAACACAAACATGTGGAGGATAAACAACACGCTCTAAACAACCAATGGGTCAATGGGAAGAAATCAAAAAGGAAATCAAAAAATACTTGAAACAAATGAAAATGGAAACACAATGTTCCAAAATCTACAGGATACAGCAAAAACAGTCCTAAGGAGAGAAGTTTATGGCAATGAAGGCCTAACTTCAGTAAACAAAAAGATTTCAGATAAACAACCTAACCTTAAACCTACTGAAACCAGAATAAGGACAAAGCCTAAGGTTGGTGAAAAGAAGGTAATAATAAAGATCAGAGTGGAAATAAATGAAATGGACTTTTAGTCTGTTAGACAACAGAAATGATCAATGAAACTAAGAGCTAGTTCTTAGAAAAGATAAACAAAATTGATAAACCATTAGCCAGACTCATCAAGAAAAAAAGAGAGAGGTCCCAAATAAAAATGAAAGAGAAGTTACAACCAATACCAACTCTTGGTGTTGGGTTTGTGAGATCAAGCCCTGTGACAGGCTCTGCACTAACAGCACAGAGCCTGCTTGGGATTCTCTCTGCGTCTCCTCTGCTGGGGCATGCTCTCACTTGTGCTCTCTCTCTAAATAAATAAACTTAAAAAAAAAAGAAAGAAAATCTGAACAGGCCAAATACTATTAATTAAATTGAACCAGTATTCAAAAAACTCCCAACAAACAAAAATCCAGGACCAGATGGCTTCACAGGTGAAATCTACCAAACATTTAAAGAAGAGTTAATACCTATCTTTCTCAAACTATTCCAAAAAATTGAAAATGAACTCATTCTATGAGGCCAGCATTACCCTGGTAACAAAACCACAAAGCCCCAAACAAAAAAGTATAAGCCAATATCTCTGATTAACATAAATGCAAAAAATCCTCAAAAAAAAAATGATGAGCAAACTGAATTCAACAATACATTAAAAGGATAATACATACACAGATAATACAATACATGGATAACATCCGTGATGCACGGATGGTTCAATATCTGCAAATGAATGAATGTGATACCCACATTAACAAAAAGAAGTATAAAAATCACATGATAAGGGCACCTGGGTGGCTCAGTCAGTTAAGTGTCTGACTCTTGATTTCAGCTCCAGTCATGATCTCACAGTTGGTGAGTCTGAGCCCCATGTCGGGCTCTGGGCTGACAGTGTGGAGACTGCTTGGGATTCTCTCTCTTCCTCTCTCTCTGCCACTCCCCTGCTTGAGCTTTCTGTCTCTCTCTCAAAATAAATAAATATACATTAGAAAAATTATATGATCTCAACAGATGCAGAAAAACACTTCATAAAATTCAGTGTCTATTTATGATAAAAATTCTCAACAAAAAAAGGGTATAGTGGGGAACATACCTCAACATAATAAAAGGCATAGATGACAAAGCCACAGCTAATATCATACACCAACAATGAAAAGCTGAAAGCTTTTCCTCTAAGATCAGGAAGAAGATAAGGATGCCCACTGTCACCACTTTTATTCAACATTGTATTGGAAGTCTTAGTCACAGCAATCAGACAAGAAAAAGAAATAAAAGGCATCTAAGTTAGAAAAGAAGTAAACTGTCATGATTTGCAGATAATGTGATACTATATAAATAAAATCCCAAAGACTCCACCAAAAAAACTATTAGAACTAATAAGTGAATTCAGTGAAGTTCCAAGATATAAAATACATAACTCTGCTGCATTTCTATAGACTAATAATGAACTAGCAGAAAGAGAAATTAAGAAAACCATCCCACTTAAGCAATTGCTACAAAAAGAGTAAAATGCCCAGAACTAAATTTAACCAAGGAGGTGAAAGACTTGTACTCTGAAAACTATGAAACACTGATGAAAGAAATTGAGGAAGACACAAATAAATGGAAAGATATTCTATACTCATGGACTGGAAGAATTAATGTTAAAATGTCCACACTACCTAAAGAAATCTACAGAGTCAATGGACTCTCTGTCAAAATACCCTATCAAAATGACATTTTTCACAGAATTAGAACACATAATCCTAAAATTTCTATGGAACCACAAAAGATCCAAATAGCCAAAGCAATCTTGAGAAAGAAGACAAAGCTGGAGGTAATCATACTCCCTGATTTCAAATTATATTACAAAGCTATAAGTAATCAAAAGATTATGGTATCAGCACAACTATAGACATGTAGATCAATGGAACAGAGGGTCTAGAAATAATCCATGCTTACACAGTCAATTAATTTTCAACAAAGGAGGCAAGAATATACAATAAGGAAAAGACAGTCTCTTCTATAAATGGTGTTGGAAAAACTCAACATGCAAAAGAATAAAACTGGCTTATTTTCTTACACCATACACAAAAGTATACTCAAACTGGCTTAAAGACTTAAATTAAGACCAGAAAGCATAAACCCCCGAGAAGAAAACAGGGAGTAAGCTTTTTGACACGTCTTAGAAATATTTTTTTTTTTTTTTTGGATTGGTCTCCTTAGGCAAGGGCAATAAAAGCAAAAATAAACCAATGGGACTTCATCAAACTAAAAAGGTACAGCACAGTGAAGCAAACCATCAACAACACGAAAAGGCAACCTAATGAATGGGAGAAGATATATGCAAATGATATATTCAATAAGGGGTTAATATCCGAAATATATAAACAATGCACACAACTCAATATCACAAAAATGAACAATCCAATTAAAAAACAAAGGACCTGAACAGACATTTCTCCAAAGAGGACATACAGATGGCCAACAGAGGACATACAGATGGCCAACAGGCACGTGAAACGATTCTCAACATCACTAATAATCAGGGAAATGCAAATCAAAACCACAATAAGATATCATCTCACATCTGTCAGAATGGTGAGTACCAAAAAAATAAGACAAGTGTTGGAAAAGAATGAGGAGAAAAGGGAACGCTCATGCACTGGTGGTGGGAATGCAAACTGGTGCAGCTACTTTGTAAAACAGTATGGAAGATCCCCCCCAAATTAAAAATGGGGCACCTGGCTGGCTCAGTAGGTAGAGTGTGCAACTCTTGATCTCAGGGTTGTGGGTGCGATCACTGTGTTAGGTGTAGAGATTACTTTTTAAAAATCTTAAAACAGAATTACCATATGACCCAGCAATTCCACTTCTGGGTATTTAACCAAACAAAATGAAAACACTAATTCAAAAAGATACATGCTCTCTTATGTTCATTGCAGCATTATTTACAATAGCTAAGGTATGGAAGCAACCTAAGTGTCTGTCAGTAGATGAATGGATAGTGAAGATGTGTGGCATATGTGTATCATGGAATATTATTCAGCCATAAAAAAATCTTGCCAATTGTGATGACATAGATGGACCTAGAAGTTATTATGCTAACTGAAATAAATCTGAGAAAGACAAACACCATATGATTTTATTTATAGGAGGAATCTAAAAAACAAATGAACAGGACACAGACTCAGAACACATAAACAGACTCAGAAAACAGAATGGTAGTTGCCAGAGGGATGTGTGTGTGTGTGTGGCAGGGGGGTGGACAAAATAGGGGAAGATTAAAACAAATTTTCCAGCTACAAAATAAATCACGGGAATGTAATGTGCAACATAGGGAATATAGTTAACAATATGGTAACAACTCTGTATGGTACCTGATGGTCGCTAGTTGTATGGTAGTGATCATTTTATAATGTATACAACGGTTGAAGCACTTACATTATATACCTGAAACCAGTATATTATATGTCAAGTATACTTGAACTAAAAAAAATTTTTTCCCTCATCTCCTTTATAATCCATTCCCTTCTCCCCTGCTTTCTGCCTCAACAGTTTTGCCTTTTCCAGAATGTTCTATAAATGAAGTCATATACTACAAAGTATTTGGAGTCTAGTTTCTTTTAGTTAGTGTAATGCATCTGAGATTCATTCATGCCAATGTATCAGTAGTTCCTTTTAACTGAAGAGTAGTATTCCATTTTATGGAAGTACTACAACTTGCTCATTTGCTTGCCTCTTGGTGGACAGTTGGGTTTCCAATTTGGGGAAATTATGAATAAAGCTGCTACAGACATTTGTGGACAGGTTTTTGTGTGGATATATTTTTTCATTTCTCTTGGGAAAACTACCCAGGAATAGGATTGCTATGTTATATGGTAAATGCTTATTTTTTAAAAAAAGAATGCTAAACTTTAATTTTTTATTGAGGTATGATTAACACACATTGTTGTATTAGTTTCAGGTATACAATATAATGATGAAGCAATTCTATATAATACCTAGTGCTCATCTAGAAAAGTGTACTTTTAATCCTCTTCACCTATTTTACCTATCCCCTCATCCACCTTCCCTCTGGCAACCACCATTTTGTTCTCTGTATTAAGAATCTGATTTTTTGATTCTTTTATTCTTTGTTCCTTTGTTTTGTTTCTTAAATATGAGTGGAACCATGTGGCATTTGTCTTTCTCTGGCTAATTTCACTTAGCATTATATCTTCTAGGTCCATCCATGTTGTTGCAAATGGTAAGTTCTCATTCTTGTTTATGGCTGGGGTAAACTTTTTCAAATTGGCTGTACCATTTCACATTTTTAGCAATATGTGCAAGAGTTCCAGTTGTTCTGCACTCTCACCAATACTTAGTATTGTCAGTTAAAATTTTTATAAAAAAATTCTTTTTCTTTGAGTGGTGCCTAATTGTGGTTTTTAATTTGCATTTCTCTAATGACTAACGATAAGCATCCTTTCATGTGCTTTTACCATACCTTTTTTTTTTCTGAAATGTCTGTTCAAATTTCTTAAGAAAACTAATTAAATTTAAGCCATTAAAATTTTTTTTAATGTTTGTTTTTGAGAGAGAGAGAGACAGAGCACAAGCAGGGGAGGGGCAGAGAGAGAGGGAGACACAGAATCCGAAGCAGGTTTCAGGCTCTGAGCTGTCAGCACAAAGCACGATGTGGGGCTCAAACCTGCAAACTGCGAGATCATGACCTAAGCCGAAGTCAGAAGCTTCACTGACTGAGCCACCCAGGTGCCCCCTGAATAACAATCTTCTATCATATGCTTTCAAAAGATGGAAATTAAAAAATAAAATCTCAGTGGTTTTCTGACAAGGATAGAAGATGTGAGGTTGGTGTGGAAAGACAGAGGGCTGTGTGGCTGATTGTGCTCACCAGTGGCTAGGCAAAGAGATTGGTGCTTGCTGGGGTCCGGCTTCTTGTGGAGTAGCACTTACCAGTTCATCTTGGCAGCATTTTTTTTAAGGTTTATTTATTATTTAGAGAGAAAGATGGAGAGAGAGAGGGAGGGAGAGAGAGAATCCCAAGCAGATTCCGTGCTGTCAATGTGGAGCCTGACCCGGGGTTGGATCCCATGAAACAAGAGACCTTGACCTGAGCCAATATCAAGAGTTGGGACACTTAACCAACTGAGCCACTCGGGAGCCCTTGGGAAGACTTTCTGTTTGTTTTCTCATTTACATCATGTGGGCAGCAATTCTACTTTTTATCTTTTGAACACATGAAAAGCCTGTTACTGTCTTTCAAGTCTAAATTTGAAGCTCCACGAAAGCAGAAATCATAACCACAGCATAAGAATAGAACTTTACACATAATAGGCATGTAATAAATGCATGTGAACTGCCATAATTCTTAGTGCTCTACAAAAACTCAGCTTTGATTAATATTTTCAGCAAGTTGAACTAATATAAGCAAAAGGAATCTTCTACATTAACGTTATAATGTGTAGCAGCTTTCTTAAGCAAAATGTTTTTCAATTGTCCCATCCTTTTAGTTTTCTCTGGTGCAGACACTGGGTTTTTATTTCAAAATTCCTTACCTGAGCTAGAATTAAACTAGCAATTCTACCTAATATAAAGTCATATTATATTAGGATTGCTCTACTGAGCTGCACAAACCTGCTTTATCTGTTGAGAAAAGGCATATTTTATCAATGGGTCAGATAGAAAATGAAAATATTCAAAACCTGATTATGTTTCAATGGTCCTCACTTCTATTTGCATCTTATGCTGTTAGTGAAATTTGGGTGGGTTCTTTTCCTTAATAACACTGATTTCTCAATTTCTCTTAGGTGCAGGCTATTTTGAAAGGCTTAAATTCCAGACACTGAGACATTATTAAAATTAGGAACCAGTCAAGAATCAACCAGAAAAACTTAAAGTTTGGGCTTATAAACTGTAGTTCAATCTAAACAGCTCTTAAAGCTTCTCCTTTCAGAATTCAACACTCCTGACTGTGTACATTAGCTGATCAGACTGTGTGAAGATGGCCACTCTGAGAGGGGACATAGCTAGATCTGGATCCTGCATAGGGGACACCTCCTGGAATGATAAACAGCCAGGAGCCAGGTTTCTAAATAGTCTCGTTTCCTGCGTCTTTATCATATTCACACAGCAGTCTGCGCACAGCCAGAGCCCAGGTCTGTCTTTCTCCTAGGAAAGGCTGGAGTCCTTGCATTCCTAATCTACCAACGTGTGCAGTTCTTGCACTTTTAATTTATGAGTGTTTAGGGGGGAACTCTCTGACTTGGGAACATATTGGCTCGGTCTAATGCTTGGAGATTATTAAACTTGGAGCTATGCTCCACTATCAAGCCTACAGATCTTTTATTTAGAAGATATGGTGCTCTAAATGCACAAAGAGCTCCCTGTCACCTTCACATTAAAGCCCCTAGTGCCTGGTAAATGGAATTATATAGCTGTCATCTCCTTTCCCCAAAGTTTTAAGAGTACAATGGGCTCATTTTTTCACACTCCATCCCAGCTTCAGAACTAAGAGACCTACTTTGTATTGATTTAAGGTCTCAGAAATAAATAAACCTGCTTCACTGCTGTGATTCACAACAAATTCATGATACACTATTGCATGATATATTTCAAGCTCTTGCTCTGGCTCTCTTTTTCCTCTGGTGAGTGATGGGGGAGGTGGGAGGTAGTGGGGAGCTGCAAAGCTGACAGCCTGATGGTTATTGGAGATGGCTGCTGACTGCAAATCCAAGAAAAGACACTGTTGGAGGACTATGGGTTGGGTTTTTTTTTTTCTTTTTTTTACTGGGGAGCAGGGGTGAGAAGCTAATTTTCTTGGGTTTCAGGCTCGTGCTGGGGAGAAGAAAGGTTAAGGGGAGAAGATAAGGGTAAATGGAATAGGCAAAGCTTCCAGTGAACACTAATTTGCAAAGACAGCGCTATGAACATTTGTAGAAAGAGAGAAAGGTGAAGAAAATCCAGCATAAGAAAGGTGTAACATAGGACTGACTAGAAAATGAAGCAGCTGAACTGCTCCATCTAAGGGATCAGTCCTAAGAAGGCACTCGGCTGGAGTTTAGGGACAATGTTTTATTACAGGCAGAAAGTGCAGAGACCCTGCATGCCACAGAATCTGTGAGATAGAGGTATTTCTTCACTCTTAATACTCAGGAAGCAGCACGATCCTGGAGGTTGAAATGGACCACTCTGGAGAAAGGGCAGGGAGATGACAAAGGACCACACGGAGAAAGTGAGCCAGAGACTGCTGAAATGAGAGGGTAATAGAGTTTAGCATTTTAGATTTGGTTGTGTGCCCTTAAAGCTTTAGAGTACCTCAGTCTACAGTCATCTTTACTGATTCCTGAAATAAGTACTACCTAACTGTAGACCCAATGAGTTTTAACTAAATACAGTTTTATCTAAAAACACAGAACCCAAGGGGCGCCTAGGTCGCTGTCGGTTAAGCATCCAACTTTGGCTCAGGCCATGATCTCACGGTTTGTGAGTTTGAGCCCATCAAATTGGGCTCCGTGCTGACAGTGTAGAGCCTGCTTGGGATTCTTTTCTGTCCTCCTCCGCAAAATAAATAAATAAATGTAAAAAGAAGAAGAAAAAAAAAGAATACACAGCACCCAAGAAAACATCCTCCAACCGTGTAGAGGGTCAACAAGGCAGGTGGTGGGGAAACAGGAGATAAGGCTCTTAAAACCTTGCATGACATCATGTGACAGACCCCTAACCTTCTACAGAGTACTCCCAAGTGGTGTACATTTTAGCTGTTTCTCTTATAATTACTACTTATTTCACAGTTTTGGCTGGCAAGAATGTTATTTCTGAATCCAGTTTCCTTTCTATCTTTGGATAGCATTTTCATCCTTACTCTGTTCTTAAGACAAGGCCAGATTCTGAAAAAAAAGTACATGGGAAAGATTTTGGTTCTTTCCATTGGTTCCATTCAATTCCATATGGGTTATACCATAACATTGGGAGTTGCTTTGTTAATTCTGAATACTACTTTTTAAGAGGAATTGGTCTGTACAATCGAACAGGCTATAGCTAAATGTGAACTTCTGAGCTCTCCTTCGGTTGAGTTTTTCAAGCATAACTGAAAAATGTTAGGCAGTAACATGTTACAGAGGAAATTTGAACACCACTTGAGTGGTTGGACTTTTGAGGGTCTTCTACTCCCAATAATTATAATTCTATGACTACTTGCTGTCATCAATAGTTAACATCATTAACACCACCACTACCACATGGCATTTATTTTTCTGTAATAGGGATAAGAAATGAGCTTAACAAAGTTTCCTTTGTTTATTCTTTCTTTATTATTCTTTACAACTCCTATTCCTAATCTTGCTACTATGTAAAAACTTCACGTCACTAACCTATAATCTCAGTAGTATATAGCACCCTAATATGTAGCAACTTTTATTTTATTTATATTTTTAAGTTTATTTATTTATTTTGAGAGAGGCAGAGACACTGTGAGTGGGGGAGGGGTAGAGAGAGAGAGGGAGACAGAGAATCCCAAGCAGGCTCTGCACTGTCAGCACAGAACCCAATGCGGAGCTTGAACTCACAAACTGTTAAGATCATGACCTGAACCAAAACCAAGAGTCAGACACTTAACTGACTGAGCCACCCAGTCACCCCTGTAGCAACTTTTAGACCATACCTATCCTCCTTCCCAATCTATCCTCTCCCTGCTCCAGCCTAACATTGTTTCCTGGCTACAAATTAATAGATAACTTCACAGCATAACAGAATGCTAAAAATTAAAGAGAATTTAAGATTAAGAGACCTTCTGGTCTTCACCTTAGGGTGGGAAATGTATTTTATAAAAGAGGAAATTGAGGCCCAAACAGATGAGAGTTCAAAGTTATTTACCTAGTAAATGGCAGGGAGCGGAATGATGAAATGTTTTTTGTTTGCTTTTTTTTTAATCTAAAAGTTTTGTAACTTCAAAAAGTTTGAGCATTTATAATATTGTGCCAAACACAATACTTCCTGAGTCTGTATTTAATGCTCCAGGCAAGGCCTCAGAGTGCTCCCTCTATCTAGAAGTTCAGTACTGATACTTGTTTTAGGTTCTCCCAAGTCATTAGTCTCCAAGCCACACAGGGCTCTCTTAGTCAGAGGCAACTTCTCTAATGGAGCTCTCAGGGAAATTCTAACCTGCAAGATCTCTAAACCAGACAGCTAGGGATCAGGCTGAAGGCAGATCATAATGACTCACAAATGGAGTTAAACATACCTGGTACAGTTTTCTACCAAACCTGAGGAACATCAAATGAAAAAACAAAAGAACCCCCCAAATGGGGCCAAGTTTGCCCATATTTTGTGTGTGGGTGTTGGTGGTCCAGGGTAATAGGGCTTGAAAACTAAGAAGATGTGCCCATCGCAATCCTGAGAACCCATTCATAATGCTAAAGCGAGCCTTACTCAGAAAGGAAGCTCAAATGCCCTCTTTAAAAGGAGAGCGATCCCATCTGGAGCTTCCGGAGTAGGAGTACCGGGACCGTCTATTGTGAAAATAGGTAGTTAGGGACTTTTAAAAATGCAAATTGCTGGTCTGATCCTTAGAGTGATTATGGGCTATTGTATCAACAAGTCCTGCGGGACTACTGTAGACAGATGACTGACACATATACTACCCTATCAGGACCCAGCACGGTGCCTCTGACGTTAATGGCTTTCCAAAGTGCGGTGATTGTCTTTAGGTAACATCTATTGGGAAAGTCAATACATGAAATGTACTGCCATGGCGAGGACGGACATCTAACATTTTCTTAAAGGAATTTTTGCTTTCAAGGATCAGAAAGAATGGAGAACGTTGTGTTTGTATTTCCTTTCCAGGACCTGGACAAGGCATTGCAATGAGAAAGAACCCTAAATTCTGCTTAGGGAACACTACAACAGTGTCAGTGATTTACCTATATTAACTCATTTAATCCTCATAAGACCTGGTAAATAGGTACTATCATTATCCTCATTTTACAGTTAATACAACTGTGACCCAGAAAAGCTAAGAAAATTGCCCAAGGTCACACAAGCTAGTAGGTAGCAGAACCAGGAATTAAACCCAGGCAATTGGGCTTTAGTGTCCATGCTCTTAACCATTCCAGCTCTTTAAATTATGTGAAAGTTACAAGGCTGCCTCACAGCAAGAGCTAAATAATCTCTCCTTCCTTTTTCAAAAAAATATATTTTTTAAAGTTATCTCTATACCCGAAGTGGGGCTCAAATTCATGACCCCAAGACCAAGAGTCACATGCTCCACTCCACTGACTGAGCCAGCCAGGTGCCCCTCTTTCCTTCCCTTCTTGAGCCTCTGTAATTCTCTCATGTTGCACGTCACAAAGTCAGGGGGGGAGTATGGAGAATGCACAGTGCAGGTCCCCAGTCCTACAAGTTTGTGGGAGGAGCTCTGATATTGCACACAATGGAGTGAGCAACAACTTCACATTTCATATTGCACAGATACATAAAAATACGTGTTTGCAAACTGAGATCCAGAGGACTTGTATCAAGTCTCAAAAACAAGATTAGAATACAGACCTAACATATATAGCCCTAGCCACACCATCACATAATTTCTTTTTTCCTGGAAGATTCAGTGGAAATAGGGGCCTGATCTCAGTAAGGGAGATGAGATTATGGCATTCGCCGCCCCCCCCCAAAGCAGAAGCTTTATCTTTCATTTATTTATTTTTTTAATGTTTACTTATTTTTGAGAGAGACCAGACCGTGAGAGGGAGAGGGGCATAGAGAGAGGGAGACACAGAATCGAAAGCAGGCTCCAGGCTCTGAGCTGTCAGCACAGAGCCCGATGCAGGGCTTGAACTCAAGATCTCGAACTGCAAGATCATGACCTGAGTTGAAGTCAGACACTTAACCGACTGAATCACCCAGGAGCCCCAAGCAGAAGGTTTAAAATGTCATTATGTCAACTCCAGAGTGAACCTATAATCCCATCTCTCACAGCCATCAGCACATGCCTTACCTCCACAGACAATTAGGACAGGCTATAAATTGCAAATTCTGATTTCTCTGTGTATACTTCAAGTCTGGGGGACGGACTGAGGACTAGCAGGCTCTAGTATACATCAGTGTTCCCTTACAATGCTAGGTCCTTCCAGCCTATCCACCACCTAATGTCATCATATTAGAGACTTATTAGAGACATTGGTTGAGTAGGGGAAGTAAATCTGAAAGTTACTGGAAATATCCAATGGCACCATGACTCAGACGTTTGTGACTATATAAACTGCCTCAGCCCCTTAAGGATCTAGCTTAACCAGTTCCCCAAACACACTGGTTACTGCCTTTGCCAGGCTAGCGTGACACTCTTCCAACAGGGTAGAATCACATCCCATCAGGCTTGCCTGATCTCTCAGTGAGGCATTCTGAGCAATCTAACACCTACAGCTACAGTTTGTAGAGGTAAGAACCTCTACCTCAAGGTAGAAGAACCCTTCTACCTTGGGGGGCATGAAATAGCAGACCCTTAGATGCTTCTCTTATTTATATCATCATGCTCATGACATCTGAACAAAAAGGGAAATGACCAGGCCTTGTGAATGCTAAGCACAGGGGACTGAGCTCATTTTTTTTTTTTTAAGTCTACTTATTTTTGAGAGAGAGAGAGAGAGAGAGAGAGAGAGCAAGTGGGGTAGGGGCAGAGAGAGAGAGAGAGAGAGGGAAGAGAATCCCAAGCAGGCTCTGCAATGTCTGCACAGTGCCCGATGCTGGGCTTGAACTCACGAACCGGGAGATCATGACCTGAGCCGAAATCAAGAGTCAGATGCTTAACCAACTGAGCCACCCAGGCACCCCGGGACTGAGCCCATCTTGAATGAAACTTGAGGATGTGGAAGTTCATATTCTGATGCAGATTTAGTTTTTGCCAATAGAACCAAGTCACTTTATCTCTTATTGTTTTAGTCTTTCCATCTGTAAAACAGCCCTGACACTACTAGCCCACCCCAGAAGGTAGCAAGGAGCTGGAGTGATGTTGATTTTAAGTTTCAAATAGAGTCATCCAGACTGCTTCTAATCACCAGCCCAATGCCTTTTGTTCAGATGGCAAATCTGCTTCTGCAGCACTTACGAAAACCCAGATACTACACTCCTCAACTTGGTAATATTTTGAATGTTTTACAAATAACTACAGGCAACAGAGAACAAGATAGACAAGGAAAGAGAATATACAAATACTGAGATAACATGGGGAAAGGGATAAAATTACAAATGCGGGAAGCACTCTCTGGTTTTGGAACAAAAGACACAGTGGCAAAGGATGGTGCCTCTGAATAAAATGTGTAAATGTACAGTAAAACCACTGAAAGTAAAAAACAGGAAACTGCCAGATCATTTATATTTTATTTGCAGGTTACTACTGTTGGCTACAAAAAAAAAAAATCCTTTACAAAGTGAGAGTCTTTGGAAGCAAAAGGTAGGAAGGTCTGAACTAATTAAAAACAGGTCGGCTAACGACAGGCAACATCACGTGTGCACTGAGATGGGAGTGTAGCCATAAAAGCTTGATGCATACATGCAATATATTAAGTAGGAATGTGTGTCTCTCCAGCTTCATATCTATTAAAGGAACAATTTACATGTTGCTGTATTATAGGAGTATGATATGTGGTGTGTCAACCCTTTCTCTTCAAATTGAACCATGTTAAGTCAAATCAGTGATGGGGGGTCAGGGGGTGGGGAGGGGAGGAGAAAAGCACGGAGAAAGAAAGTTTCAAAAAAAATCTCTGCCTCAGCAAAAGTTTTCATTAAAATTTTAGACAAATGATCCCTGTGTCCTTCTCCCTTGCTGCCTGGGGCTCCATGCTATTTCTATGCAAATAACAACCTCGTGGTTTATATCTTATTATTTCCACCGGAGCTGCAGCGACATGACCTGAGACGTGTAAGAGGTGGGGGGGGGGGGGTGGGAATTGGAGAGGAGAGAGAAAGAGAGAGAAAGAGAGAGGGAGAAGGGGAGAGAGAGATGGAGTGGGTGTTCACTCAAGTGTGAAAAAATATTGTTAGGAGTGAGCGTCAAGAACAAAAAAAAAATTGCAGGGATAACGTGTTTATTTCAGTCCCCCCACCCCCAGCCCCCACCCTACCCCCCCTTGCAAACCGGCACCTTTTAAAATTCATTGGGCATCAGGCGATCATGCACAATCCATCTGCTTTCACTTTATCATTTGCATTTCATGCCTCCTGGCTTTTGATGTGCTGATACTTTGATGCAGTCAGGAGACGCGCATTATCATTATTTCAATTTTCAAAGGGGTCAACGGGATCGGCACTTGCACACACAGATTTCTTTTTTCCTACAACCTCTGCACACCCCCTCCCTTCCTATTCTTCACCCCAATGTTTAACATAAAGGATGAAGACTCAAAAAGGTGGGGGTCAAATGTTTACAGTCTAAAAGCTTGCATATACCTCTTACATTGCCACTTTGCACAGGTACATGCATACTTGAGCAAAATGGTCAAGGCTTAAGGAGGCTCTACAGTGTTTTCAGACACACACAAAGACTTTCTCACACATGGATACTCAGGGAGGCACACAGAGAGAAAGAGAGGGATCTAGAAGCAAGATACAGACACAAAGAGACGAGAGACCAGCACTCACGAAGGAAGAGACATGCACTCAAAGTGACCTGCACACACCCGGAAGAGACAGATTCCCACAGAAAGGCAAACAGAGACGTCGAAAGACACCAGTACACACAAAGACAAAATATGCAAAAGGAGTGAGTCAGAGGAAGCAATCTATGCTTGCAGCTTCTGTATAGTTTCCTTTTTCATACTGGATAGGCAAAGGGGCAGATAGGACATTCTGAATGAATTTGCATGAAATCGGTTGTCTTCCAACAACACGTCTGTGTACTTAAGAGGCACTGACGTGAAGACAGTGAAGCAGGCAGGGCAGGATTAGGTAACCTCTATAACTTGATCACTCCCTTCAGCTACAAATGAGCATGTCCTTCTGTAAATGAGCATTGTTTGGTAAGTTACAGCTGCCGCTTTCCTTGTCCCTTCCCCTGCAACCATACTTCTCCTTTAACAAGCAGCCCTGCAGGCTAGGAAGAAGGAGAACGTAATAAATCTGATCAGAACAATTCAACCAGATTTTAAGAAAAATTCCCTAATGCTTCCTTATGGCACAAATGAAATTCAACTGGCAAGTTTTTAGGCAAAAAACAAAAACCAAACAAACAAAACCCCCCAGCAGCAGCAACACCTTTGCTTTTTATATTATTCTTAGTGTATAACATGTTAATAAGGAGAAAATAAGAAAATGTAATGAAATACCCTTCAGAAATTAGCTCTCTGTCCAGGTAGGAGAATACTAGTGTCTTCTTTAAATTCCATCCTTACAGATAATCGTACCTACAATTCTTTTCGACATTCATCAAGATCTCATCCTAAGAAGGTATCCAAAAGAGCAACTTAAAAAAAAAAAATTAAGACTCTCCGTAGTTTTTCCCACTGCAACAATCTCCTTCAGTAGTGGCAGTTCACAGTCTCTATTTCTAAGCTACTCTCTAAAGGGGAGCGGGATATGCAAGTTTGCCATTGTTAGCATGGCTTTGCCTTTCCCTGAAGGGAAAAGCAAGCCCAGAGAAGGATACAGACCTCTTAGGAATGCAGAGAGCAAACTGCATCAGATGATTCTCCTCATTTCTGACATCTCCAAAAGCTAACTGGACCAATGGATTTTCATTTTAAAAAAACAAAATTAACAGGACACTTAATTCCTACCCTTCCACTGGAAAGTCAAGGCTTGATAAAGTTTGTGCAAGTCCAGTAAACCCAGTATCTGATACAATTCAGCGTGCATACAACTCCACAAGATAAATCACCAAATCGTACAAGAGAGAAGAAAAGGGAACTGAAATTGTAATGAGGATCAACACTTTGTGCCAAGTGCTAGGTATTCTTACGTATGTTTTCTCATTTGATATCCACTGTATCATTTAAGCATGTAAATTATTATCCCCCTTTGACAGACAAAGAAAGCCGAGGAGATGAGCGGTTACATGAGTTGTACAAGGTCAGCCAACCAGTCCCAGACTATTACAAATTCCTGGCTCTGGAGAGAAAATAATTTTCCTATGTCTGCAGAGAAGTCTGAACTACATTGTCTTTTGTATATTCAGGTATTCTTAGATAGTTTTCACTCTTACAAGCAGTGACCTCACCAACCAATTTTTTTTTCCTTTGGAAATGCCCCTGTGAGCTTGAATTGAAAAGGCACAAGAATTTGTTTTGAAGGGATGATAAATTTCTGTCATATTCTTTCCCAGAAATCCATCCATGCATCCATCCACCCATCTTCCCATTCAATATTTACCAATTATTTCCTCTATGTACAAGGGACCATTGTAAGTGTCCTTTTTAAGAGGTACATTCACATATTTCTCAGAACATTAAAACTTGATATTGTCAACATGTTCAGAAGATGTTTCAGAGACAGCTCCACATCTGGGAATAGATCTCTTCACTTACTCATAGATGAGAGAAAGGGAAGGAGGGTAGAAAAAAAAAGCATTCAATTAATTCTCTTTCTAGAAAGCCACTAGAATGTAAGCCCTTCAGAGCACGAGTTCTACATGGACTTGGAACAGTGCCTGGCACAGAGTAGGTACTCAAAATATTTGTTGAATATGATGAATGAATGAATGAATGAATGATTAGGTAAGCAAGGCAATGGGCAGGAAAGATGGAAGGAGAGGGGAATAGATTCAGGGAGGCATGGACTGAATGGCTTCTCCTCAATCAGAATCTTGAATTAAGAATTCACAATCATCTTCATACAGCCTCACACACTTCCCTCTGACCCTAGAAACTTACTTTGTTGAGGGCCCCAGCTCCGGTCAGAATTAAGTGAGAATTTTCAACCTGGATGGTTCTCTGTCCCAGCCGGACAAGGTAAGCCCCAATTCCAATAGCGCGGCATGTAACCTTAAAAAAGAATAAATTAAAAAGAGAGAGAGGGAGAGAAAGAATAAATTCTACATGTCACATATTTATGTCCCCTCCCAAGGTGTAAGAACTAAGGCACAGATGTACAAAATCTACATTAACAGAAAAAATAATATTGCTGTTTATAAAGTTTTCTTGATTAATAACAATGTTAAAAAAGCCCCACAATTCCCTGGTCAAAGAAAAGAAGGTACAGAATTCACTGAATGATTCAAGTATTGGACACAAAGGTTCATAGGCCGTTTACTTCTCTTACATTCTTCCCATTTCATAGATGCTTGGCATCTATACTAGAGGTAAGAACAAGAAAAGTAGTTAAGAGAAGAAATTCAAGCTATTAAAATTCTGGTAGAATATTTAGAGAAATAAGTTAAACCAAAGGCTAAAAAGAGGCGCTAGGTTTTTCTAGAAAATTCAATTATTTACATTATCATGTACAATTAAAATCATATTGTGGATAATTTTTAAGAAATGTTCTCATTTGGGACTGAATTGCAGAGATGGGACCAAAAAAACTCCTAGTCACACAGTCAGTTCTTCAAAAATTTCGCATTCTGATATGATTTACCAAGCTGATGGTGATGATCTCATCATAGGCCAATGAGGATTCTCCAGCAATCATTCCAGAGCCTCGAAGGTTCTCTGCTCCAAGTCCCTCTTCCTTCCCAATAATATCAGTTATCTTGTACCTATTGTACACAGCCATGCCAAATTATAAAGGTTAAACACAAGAACAACAATCCACTAAAAGAATAATCACTATTAAAAGGCTGCTGGAAGCATACTGAAAGCTTATTTAATGCCAGGGCTCTATACTCTTATACTTTTCATTCATATATCTTTCCTTCTTAGCTTGGTGCCTATATTTTCTGGAAGCAATATGGTATAGCCAAAAGAGCAAAATCTGTAATTAGTAGACAGGTTTAAAAAACCCTGCTCTGACACATACAGCCATGTAACTCTGGAGATAATAGTAACTTCTATAAAATGGAGATAATGGTGTCTACCTCTAAAGGTTGACAGAGTTAAATTAAAGGAACAAAGAAAGGGCTTGACACATAAATGGCGCTCTGATTTTAGATGCCCTCTTACTTTCTAGAACAAGTTTCTTAAAAGCAGAGTGAATGTATATCTCTCTATAATCAGCAATAGCCATTAAATCAATAATTTTAGATACATGTTACAAAGGAATAAAAAAATCCAGAGTCACAGTGAGAATGCTCAGGTCAATCTCTCAAGTCAAAAAATCCTTTCTCTTTCCAAGACAGGGATGAAGGGCAAGATGAAAACAGTGCACTCCTATTCCTGCTCAGTGCACTCCTATTCCTGCTCTTCTGTAAATATCAAGTGCATACACAGAGGGGTCCTGGCTCTAGTCTTTTGACTAGAGGGGCAGGTAGAATGTGTGTGGAAGTGAAATGCTGGCCAAGTTGTCCAGAAAGCATCCTGTGGATCCAGTGAGAGCCACTCGTCTGTCTTCTTGGCAAGGGATCAGGAGTGATAGCTGATAATGGGAAATGGGAGATGGGGAGTGGAACTAATAAAAGAAAGGAAAAATATAAAGTTGGAAGCAGAGATGGGCATATATTATTTACAGTTCCATGTGTACCCAGAAAGCTTGGCACCAGGCATAGTTTTATAAATTGAAATAATAAATAAATATCCCGTAGTGGCTCTTAAACTACTATTTTGTCCCCATATTTCTCTGTTCCCTCTTCTTTACTTCTAACCTTCCACCAATTCTTTCCCTTTGCCCTTGCTGTTGGCTTCTGGCTTTGCATTTGTTTCCCAGATTCCCTGGCCTTTCTATTTTTAGCCTCTGGGAGCCTTCTCCCATTCAGGAATTCTCCATTCTTCCTTTTGCTCTGTATCTAGGCTCTAAATTCTAGAGTTATTTTACAGGTAAAGCTAATCTCCCTTAAGGGGTTAATGAGCCAAAATAATTGGAGGGAGGGTTAATATGTCCTTTCTAGAAGGCTCACATGCCATATAGTCACAAACACTCATGGGCCCAGTCAGCATTCCCTGCAAAGCAGATCTTTTCCCTCCTAAGGATTACATATTGCTTCACAGGTATTCATGACTTGTTAAGTGGCATCTTCTCCCTTTGTATTACATGAAAAGAATACAAATTTCCTATTTTCTGCTCTATGATCTGAGTCTTCTAACACTGAGACTATCATTCTTTAAAGTAGTATCAAATTTTAATGTTATTTGTAATAAAAATCTTTGTATAGTGTAATACATATATAGTGTATACATTTTGTAGAGTATGTATATATATATATAGATACATATATATATATATATACACATACTATTTATATATACATAATTTTTGATCCTCACAACAATCTAGTGTGATAGGTAATATCCTCTCCATTATTACAGATAATAGCAGCCAGGATTTATGACTGCTTACTATGTACTCAGTCCTATGCTAAGGGCTTTACATATATTAATTTACTTCATCTTCATCTTAGAAGGAAACTAAAACTTAGAGAAGAAAAATGACTTGCTTTAACAAAAACAATATGTAAAAGCAATAGCCCTCTAAACTATCAGTAACAGAGATACCACCTCACGCCAGTCAGAGTGGCTAAAATGAAAAAATCAGAAGACTATAGATGCTGGCAAGGATGTGGACAAATGGGCACCCTCCCACACTGTTGGTGGGAATGTAAACTGGTGCAGCCGCTCTAGAAAACAGTGTGGAGGTTCCTCAGAAAATTAACAATAGAACTCCCCTATGACCAGCAATAGCACTGCTAGGGATACAGAAGTGCTGATGCATAGGGGCACATGTAACCCAACGTTCATAGCAGCACTTTCAACAATAGCCAAATCATGGAAAGAGCCTAAATGTCCATCAACTGATGAATGGATCAAGGAGATGTAGTTTATATATACAATGGAATACTACATGGCAATGAGAAAAAATGAAATCTGGCCATTTCGTAGCAACATGGATGGAACTCGAGGACGTCATGCTAAGTGAAATAAGTCAGGCATAGAAGGACAGATACCATATGTTTTCATTCATAAGTGGAACAGGAGAAACTTAACATAGGACAATGGGGGAGGGGAAAGGGGAAAAATAGTTGGGGAGAGGGAGGGAAGCAAACCATGAGAGACTCTGGAATACTGAGAACAAACTAAGGGCTGATGGGGGAGTGGGAGAGGGGAAGGGGAGTAATGGGCATGGAGGAGGGCACCTGTGGGGATGAGCACTGGGTGTTATATGGAAACCGACTTGACAATAAACTATAAAAGAAAAAAAAACTATCAGTAATAAAGAGTTAAAAAATATAATGGGGAAGGGGAATCCATTCCGAATAGCAGGAAAAAATACAAAAAGGGGTGCCTGGCTCAGTTGGTTGAACATCAGACTCTTGATTTTGGCTCAGGTTATGATCCCAGGGTTGTGGGATCGAGCCCCATGTTGGGCTCCATGCTGAACATGGAGCCTGCTTAAGATTCTTTTTCTCTCTCTTCCTCTGCTCTTCTCCCCTGCTCCCACTCTCTCTAAAATAAAATTAAAAATTAAAAAAAAAATTAAAAATGCAAAGTACTTAGGAATAAGCATTTAAAAAATGCCAAACTCCATTTTATACCCACACTGTGCACCACATCACCTCAGGTAACACAGTGAACTGCCAGGGGCACTGTAGGGTATTTTACATATTTTAGAGAAACACTATGATATGTAATATCTGTTGAATCCCATGTTAACTACTAGCATTAGGTGGTTCATAATTAAACATTAGATAATGCTACATTCCTTTTGACAACGTCTTATCTTTGCAAAGCTGGGTTTTCAGTTTCTGTGAAAAAACAACAAAAAACCCCCCCAAAAACCCAAGTCCTACACAAAAATCAATGCAGAATAAGAAACAAGGGTGGCTATATCCAAGCTAAATCTGAGTTTTGAGAGTTCCTATATATGCAAATACCCCATTTGTAAGTAATTGTAATTATTTAAAAGTGAAAAAACTTCCAATTTATGTGTATATTTTCAAATAAATATTAATTTGTTAGAGCATAAATACTTATGAAGTTCTCTGGGTCTGACTACTTAATAAACAGAAATATTAGGCATATCTTTTCAAAATTGCTGTGAAAAAATTACTGAGACAGCAAGGGTGTTAAGAACCAAGACAAACTGGGAACCAACATAACCTATATGAAGAAAACCATAAAATTTTAAAAAATACACTTGAAAAAAATGGAAAAACATGCCACGTTTTTTCTTGGGAAGAGTTAATTATGAACATGTTAGATTCCTAAACTAATTTATAAACAATGTAACTTGAATCAAAATCATTATGGAAAGTTTTTGGTAATTAAAAACAATGAGACTAATATAAAATGACAAAAATAGCTAATAAAACATGGGGAAAAAGTAAGAATGTAAGGAAATCTGCTGCATTAAAACAGTTAAAATAATGTGGTATTAGCCCAAGAATAGACAGCACCAAAAAAAATGATACAAAGCCTAATTGAATTAAGATTATTACAGAAGTGAAAAAAGTATGAATTACTCAATAATTGGTATTGTAGTAGTACTTTCAGACAGACTGTAAAAATGGTGAATCTCACTAGTATTCAAAAGTACCAGTTAAAATAATTGCTGTTTTTATCCTATTTTATTAATTGACAACAATCAATATTGGCAACGGGAGAAAAATTAAAGGGGAAGAATGCACTGTAATATCTGCTCATGGAGTATGGGTCCTGGGAGGGCAATCTGAAATCATCAAAAATATCTTTAAAATGGACCTACTTTTTGACCAGTAATTCCACTTTTTAGAAACTAGCCCAAAGGGAATAATGAAAGATATTCCTAAAAGTTTATTTAAAAGAACACTTAGCCCAGGAATACAATAGTAAAAAGCTGGGATTGTCTGAATGTTCAAAAGAGAAAAATTTTATAAAAATTAAATAAAATTTTGTTTATTAATAAATTTTTATAAAAATTAAATAAAACTTTATCATAATAAAGTTATTATCAAGCCATTAAACATATTCTCAAATGATGTTTAAAGAATACACAAAATTTCCCCCAAAATAGTTTTTAGTGAAAAGTGCAAATTACAAAAGAGTTTTTCTATTGTGACTCTGATTATGTAGAATGAAGTCATATACATACAGAAAAGACAGCAAGAATATAACACACATTAATAATGTTCTCTTTCAGTAGGTTTGTAGCTGATTTTTATTTCTACATAATTTAGATGTTCCAACTTTTCTAAAATGAATAAATATTATATATATAACTTAAAAACCTTAATAAATAAGGTCTTTCAGCTAATTAGTGATAGAGCTATGATAGAAATCTAGGACCTCTGGATTATGTAATAAGCAATCTTCATTGCTCCTTCAAGGTCATGATCAGCAGGACAATGAGGAAGAAGTGATCATATTCACCTTTCTTTAATCCATGGCTAAATTATTCTGATACATATACACCTACCTGGATTCTCCTTCATCCTCTACATGTTCACAATGGACAGAGTTGAGAGCACTGACTCTCTTATAATCCTGAGGGGTCAGATATAAGTATTTGTATCCCTGTGAAGTACAAATAGTTTTTAACTCATTATTTGCCATCATCACATAACCAGAAGACATAGTAAAGCATGCATAACACAGCTTGTTCCACAGCTAGCTTTAAATTGCCACATCACTTCTTAGAGTTACCATCTAATAGAATACTAGCATAAACAGTTCTCCTTTGAAAGATGGAAGTGCCTATTTCTCTAGTCACTGTCCTTGAAATAAGATATCTTGTAGCTACCACTGCGACTATATCCCATCCATTTCATTTTCATCAGATTTTTAAAGGGCCATTTCTGATCTTTTGTGACACCTCTATTAATGATATCAACACAAAATTGAAGAAATGTATGGTTTTCTTTAGTAATGTAGATTACTATTCTTTACTTTTTCAAATCGGATGGGATTGCCTGGGTGGTTCAGTCAGTTGAGCATCCAGCTCTAGACTTCAGCTCAGGTTATGATCTCACAGTTCATCGGATCAAACATTACAGTGGGCTCTGTGCTGACAGTGAGAAGCCTGTTTGGGATTCTCTGTCTCTCCCTCTCTTTCTGTCCCTCCCCCACTCACATGCATGTGTGCATACTCTCTCAAAAAATAAATAAACAAATAAAAAGAAAGTAAATGGGTAAGAGATAATTGAGAGGGTCACAAAAATGGGAAGGCAATATTAAAACCAGAAGTCTATGCGGTGATAATCATCAATGAATACTGAATTCATGCCTTTTGCATTTTTATTATTTTTTATTAAAAATTTTTTAATGTGTATTTATTTTTGAGACACACACACACACACACACACACACAGAATCCAAGGCAGGCTCCAGGCTCCAAGCTGTCAGCACAGAGCCCAACGCAGGGCTTGAACTCAAGAACCATGAGATCATGACCTGAGCCAATGTTGTATACTTAACTGACTGAGCCACTCAGGTGCCCTGCCTTTTGCGTTTTTAAATAAACAACTTGTAATTCCTACTTACATTTAAAAATTCATACTAAGTTTTTGTAATTATTTTTACAAATACATACACACTCTCACAAAATAGAATTACAGGATACATGTGTTTAACTTAAGTGAATTAGTCACATAGCCAAAAAAAAAAAAAAAAAGGTAAACAGAGGAAGATGTTTAAATACTGTGACAAATATCATTTAACTCAATGAATTTGTCCTACAGTGAGCACAACATGGAAAAGACACGAATCTGCCATTGAATTTGTATGACTTATGACAAGAACTTTGTAGTGCTGAGGGTCCTGAGTATGTCAGTCAGCATGTTTTATTGAGTGCCTCTTATGTGTAAGGTACTGTTCTGGGCACTCGTGAACTTATAGAAAAGCCCAGGGAAGTCTTCATTGAAAGTGGCTTCACTGAAGAGTGGAGGAAATGAGACATCAGGATATTGGGGGGGGGGGCGGTTGGGAGAGGATGTATTCTAAGCAGAAGGAACTGCAGGTGCAGAAGTACAGGGATATGAGCATGCCTCAGAAAGAGTTAAAGAGGCTGGTGGAACCAGGGTGGAGTGAGACTATCTGAAAGAAATGAGGGCAGGGCGGTATTGGAAGGCCAATCTATGTAGGGCCTTGGGTTAAAATTCACATAATACTGGCCTTTGTTTGTTTGTTTGTTTGTTTTAGTAATCTCTACAACCCAACATAGGGCTTGAACTCACAACCCTGAGATCAAGAGTTGCATGCTTCACCAACTGAGCCAGCCAGGGACCCCAAAACTGGCCATTTTAAAGAGTTTGATGTTGTGCAATCATCATCACTCTCTGATTCCAGGCCATTTCCATCACCCCAAAAAGAAACACTGTACCTGTGAGTAGTCACCAACAATTTTCATACACTTTTAATAGGAATTTTATCTAAGTATAATTTACATGCAATAAAATCCCTTGATTTTAAGTATTGTAGTTTGGTGAGTTCTGACAAATTGTATACACTTGTATAATCACCACCACAATCAAAATATTAGAATATCTCCATTATCCTCTGAAACACTCTTACATTGAAAAGATGTCTTAGCAAAGAAAACTGGGAAGGAGCAGTTAGGAAGCAAAAAGGAAACTCTGGGCCCTATAAGCCAAGAGGACAAAGTATTTCGAGGATGAAGGAGTGACCAACTGTGTCAAATGCTGCTAGGGCATTGAGTAACTCAAACGAAGACTAAGATTCATGACAAAATTTAACAGTATGGAATCCATGGTGACCCTGACAAAAGCAGTTACAGTGGGCTGGTGAGGGTGTAAGCCTACCTGAGGCGGGTTCCGGAGAAATGAGAGGAGAGCGTCTGGAGACAGCAAGAAGAGACAATGCTCTTAAGAAGCTTTGCTGTCAATAAGGGTAGTGATTGGGGGGGGGGGGGGTAAACATTTGTAAGCTAAAGGGGTATATCTGGTAGAGGGAAAAAGTGATGATTTAAGATGGAAAGGGTAAGCGTCGAAGAGGAGTGACTGGCTTTGGACAGGGGCAGGGACTGTCCATCCAGAGTACAGGGGAGATGGCAGAGAATAAAGGCACAGATGCAGATATGTGGGAGCTTGTGGATGCTCTCTTCTCATTGCTTCCATTTGCTCAGTGAACTGGGGAGCAAGGTCGTCAGCTAAGAGGGAGGATGGAACAAGAGGGTTTTGGAGCTTTAAGGAGAGACTATGTGAAATTGTCCATCAGGAGATTTGTAAACTTGAATTGACAGTAAACCCAGTCAACAGCAGTGGGTATTTTTCTCCATCAGTGTTCAGCTATGCAGGTTCATGTATGTGAGTCCATGGAGAATACTGGATTTACACAAGGTTTTGTTGTTGTTATTGTTTTTTTTTTAAAGAGACAGAGTAAGCAGAATGAGGATGAGGAAAGAGGCAAAAAAGTTGAAGGTGTAGAAAAGGTGGTCATTATAATATTATTATAATGATTAGCCTATGATTGAACTTGGAATGTAAGCTGACAGGAATGAAACAAGGATTTAAAGAGGGAGTGAAGGATAGAAGAAAGGTTGTAGGATCAACAGTTGCAGATTCTGAAGGGTTCAAAGCATTGTTGGAGTTGGTATACTACAGAAGATGAGCTGGAAAGATAGGAAAGGGATAGTTGTAAATAAGATTATAGGGAAGAAGAGGCTGAGCTGGGGTAGAAGATAGGAAGTCAAGGATCTAAGAGGCTGGATTATGGAATGGATCATCTATATGGATATAGAAGTCACCAAGAATAATAACAGGGCTAGTTGTACTGGAGAGAGTGACAATGTGCCAGCAACTAAAAGATGCAAAGAATGAGGAGTGACCAGAGTTGGGGACCACTATAATAAGTGGTGGTTTGACACAATCTGATGACATTAAATTCAAAGATGGGGGTTTTCAGGGGTGTCTGGGTGGCTCAGTTGGTTAAGTATCTGCCTCTTGAGTTCAATTTAGGTCATAATCTCATGGTTCGTGAGATTGAGCTCCACGTCAGGCTCTGAGCTGATAGCATAGAGCCTACTTGAGATTCTCTCTCACTCTCTTGCTCTCTGTCAAAATAAATAAATAAACATTAAAAAAAAAGATGGGGTTTTCAGAGAGAAAGGAGGGAAAAGAATCTGAAAGTAGCAATAAGGCACAAGGAAGACACTCTTCCCCCTCTAGGTTCAGTGGTACATGAGAAAGAGAGATCAGTCACTCTTTAAGAAGGCTAGGGGAAGCAGAGTCTTTAGGGAACAGGCAGATTTCAAGTAGAGAAGAAGCTGAGGATATGAGGGCTTCAGTAAATGACCGTTAAGTCATGGAAGCCACAGTGGAATAGTTTAAAGATAGGTATTTCTGGCTTAACATGCATCATGATAAATGCGTATCTATTTCCTCTGATGTTCAACTCAAGAAACAAACTGGGGAAAAAAGCTGGTGAATATATTGAGAGATAATTTGTCTCCAATATGGTTATAGCTCACTTTGAGTGTGGACTTTTGAACTTAAACCTCTACCTTTCCCCCCACCTCTTTACATGTGTAGACACACACACACAAGCACACACACACACACACACACACACACACACACAGAGAACGATATACTGTCTTGAAGGTTTATCTTTTCTTAGTCTGTACCTTGTAAGGATCCTCAGGATCTACCCAGGCCACATGAAACATATGACGAATTTCCTCTGCCAGTCCAATTCGTGCTCCACTGTTGGCTGCTACAAAGATGCGTGGGATGCCCTCTGCCCTGGCAAGCTCAGAAGCTCTGAGAAACAGCAAATCCTCCTGGGGCCCAAAGGACCCAATTCGGTATGTGATGTCATTGCCAATAACAATGGTATCTCGGCCTTCTGGATATTCAGGACTTTTAAGGGTCATTTTCCAAGCTACCATGCCAATCTGCAAAGGCACAGACAAACAAATAAATAGAAGCTTCTTAAATGCAGATTTTTTTTTTCAGGTTCCCTGAAGGGATCAGACTATACCTAGCCACAGCCTTCATGTAAAGATATGCACTTTACACGAAGAGTCATGTAAAGAGCCAAGTTTCCTGTGGGAAACTAGAACAAACATTCTAGTAAACTTCTCTAGGTTACGGTGAAACAGCTGGCTTACTATGTATTTCAGTTGTTTCAATTCCTTCTTCAGATCTGCTTAAAAAAGATGGAAAAACCAAAGTCTAAATGCACTCAAGATACATGTGGAAGAATGCCATGCTACAGGGAATTAAATCCAAAACTTCCTAGCTTATTACCCTAACTACTAAGACACTAGCTCCATCTTCAATGAGATTCTTTCTGAGAAACCTCTTACACATGAGAGGAGAAAGAGAATCATCTCTCACGGACTATACAACTTCTGTGATCCTGGGTCCTTTTACTGTTCTCCAGCATTTGATAGGAATAATAGCAACATTCTTTACTGGCTAGCTTCAGGTATCCTCCATTTCTGCAAGAATTCACTATAGCTCAACATTGCATCCTTGCTCTGAGCATCTCTTGCCACTTTTTCCCCACCACCAGAAAACCAAAGCATGCAAGGAATGACATATGTAAATTTCTACTCTCTGTTCAGTAGCATCTGACCAGCCACACAAATAAATGATATTGACTTAAAAGGCAGGGGTGACATGTCTCTTCTCAAACCCTCACAGCCCTTTCTTCTTTTAATCCCCTTCTATATGAGATCTAGTCAATCCTTCTACTTGTTTATTCGCTAGTTCCATTTCTTTTCTATTCACTCATACCCCAGTTACAGCTGCAGTTTTTCATGCCTGCCTGTCTGTTTCCCTATACCCAGATAAGTAATGTTTTCCATTCCTTTTTTCCCCCTATTTCTTTCTGTCTCCCTCCCACCTCCCACTGTACTATCACTCCCCCCCACCCAACTTGCTCCCAAACACAAAGCCTACCAGATGAGCATTCCTAAAGCCTACCAGATGAGCATTCCTGGTCCTGCCTAATGGAGCCCAGCCACATCTGCAGCCTTGGTCCCTCATCCCCAGGCTGCTGCATATCACCTCATTGGGGAGCCGGCCATCAAGAAGGGCCATTAACAGATGTAAATAGCAGCATCCCTGGAAAGCCACATGCATCACCCAGACTCAACCGGGCCAGTGATCATAAGCTCTGAGTACACATTCCTCAATCCAATTGCACATCCACTGTAATCAGGCTGGTTGAAGCTTTCCACACAGCTATTTGTGATTCTCAGCATTAAGAAATATATATACGAAACACCTACAGATAAATATAAGCTATTTAATATATCATACCATTGGCCAAATACAAATCAAAATGGATATAATACACAGAAAAAAAATCCAATCACCTTCTGAGATAAGCTATTACTCTATCTGTTCATTAAAGACACAGAAAGGAAGGAGAAACAGATCATCCAAAATATAATGAGGAGAAACTGCAAATATCAGGGTAACTTTGGACACGGGTTTTAAGAAGCTGGCTAATATAATGCCTGTGTGTGGAGAAATATTTTACCTGCCTTCTCACGTGGCCCTCTAACCTAACATCTCTTTTGTTTTTCAGGAAGGAAAAGCTATTTCCTCTAAATGCATTTGTAGTTAGGAAGACTGGTTTTACACCAAATTTTATGATATATTAACCTTAGCCACCTAGGCTAGAAGTAGCTTAGAAACAAGCCTTGAAGAATCTACTTTAGCATTTGCATGCTAATGCAAACGTTGTGTCTGTGTGGTACTGGGCAGACAAATAATACTCTTATCTTTTGTTATTACCTGGGGACTCTAACTGTGTCACTTGGGCAGTCAGTTCAGCAATTGGCTAGGTCATTATGCTTGCAATATTGACTTCTAATTAGGTGTCAACACAGCAGCACCAAGAACACACTACTCTTTATCAATGTCTTTCCAAAGTATGTTCCTCATCGACACCTCCCTCTTCCTTTAAAAAGTACCAATACAGAATGGAGAGCGCTATCCCAGTTTTTATATAGTGAATTCCCTATTAGAAGAGATTAAGTTTTGAGTAAGCATAATGGATAAACATCCAAGAAAGCATCTATTGCTCAACTTATATGGAAATTTATATTTTTTAAAAAGTTTATTTATCTTTGGGAGAGAAAGTGTGTTCGTGCATGCTGGGGAGGGGCGGGAGGAGGGGGGGAGAGGGAGACGGAGAGAGAGAGAATCCCAAGCAGGCTCTGCACTAACAGGAGGGTTCGATCTCAAGAACTGACTGAGAGATCGTGACCTGAGCCGAAATCAAGAGATGGATGCTTAACTGACTGAGCCACCCAGGTGCTCCCCTGAAATTTAGATTTTATTGCTAATTCAACAATAGGGCTCATCATGGAAAAGATGGGCTTTGGAGTTAAACTAACTTGGATCTACATCCAGGCCCTATCACTTGCCAATTGTGTGACTTTAGAAAAATAACTTTATTGAGCTTCAATGTCCCCACATATAAAATTAATACTCCCTATGGGTTTGATGAATAAACTATTCAAAACAGTAATTATATTATCTTCAACATACAAAATTTGCTCCTTTCTCTCCTCTCAATCTATCCAAATCTTACCCATTCTAAAAAGATTCATTCAAATTTCACTTCCTTAGTAAAGCTTCGCCTAGTCTAAAATGACCTCTTTCTTCTCCAATCTTCTCCTAAGACCATCATGTAGAGAATTCATTTGATAATTAATCATATATTGCCTAGGACCGTTTCTAGCTTGCCAGCCTAAACCTCCAACTATCTAAACTATCATCTCCTCCAGTGCCTAGCAGGATCCCTACATATAATATGGGAGTAATAAATATTTGCTGGTTCCATAGTCATTTCATTTTTTAAATGATTCTTGGAAAATAGTCAACACCAAGGGCTTAGAACATTGCCCATGACTTATCTCTAGAGATCACAGAGTTAACAGTCTTAAACATCATTCAACTCTTCTATTTTTAAATAGTTTTTTTTTAATGTTTGTTTATTTTTGAGAAAGAGAGACAGAGTTATTAAACAGGGGAGGGGCAGAGAGAGAGACACAGAATCTGAAGCAGGCTCCAGGCTCCCAGCTGCCAGCACAGAGCTGGACACAGGGCTCTAACTCACGGACCTCGAGATCATGACCTGAGCCAAAGTTGGATGGTTAACTGACTGAGCCACCCAGAAGCCCCTCTTCTATTTTTTAAAAAACAGCAAGAGTAATAGCTCCCATTAAGTGAACATCTATCACATGTTGTACTATACTAAATATTGACATATACTGATATTACGTAAGCTTTGTTCTAGCTGTATAATCCTGGACCAAGCACTTAACCTATTCATATAGCCTCAATGTTTCCAATTATAAAAAGTCCTCAAATTATTATTATTAATTCAGAAGCAGCTGTTATTATTGTCATGAGGAAACTAAGGTATACAGAAATTAAATAACTAGTTTTATACCTTGTATGTTTATTTTTTAAAATATCGTTTGCATAATTTCCTTTACTAGAGAAATTACAGAAGTATAGTCTAGACTAGTGCCACTGCAGTTAGCAGAAACAATATAGAAAGATGAACATTAGTAATAACACAAACATAAATGTCATTGATCCCTAAATTCAATGTGGTATTCTGGAACTGAAAAAGGACATCTGTGGAAAAACTTGTGACATCCAAAACAAAGTCTGTATTTTACTTACTGGTATCATAACAATGTTAGTTCTAAGTTTCGATAATTATACCATGGTTATACAAAAAGTCAACATTAGAAAAATCAATGGTTTCAGTTAGATCTATTTTAACACACCTCTTTCAGTGGACATAAAGATTATTTGAGCAACAGGAATAACGTAAGATGTTAACATTAGGTGTATAGGAACTCTTTGTACTATCTTTGTAACTTTTCTGTAAATCTAAAACATTTTAAGATAAACTGTTAAAAAAATAAACGTCATGATAAAAACTTTTTTAGAGGGAAGTAAATTGGCTAATAAGGCCATCATTAGTGTCTTGTAAAATGATGGCTATGAAGACTATGGACAGCATTTTAAAATACCCATGATGTGGGGAGCCTGGGTGGCTCAGCCAGTTGAGTGTCTGACATCGACTCAGGTCATGATCTCACGGTTCGTGAATTCAAACCCCATGTCAGGTTTTGTGCCAATAGCACGGAGCCTGCTTTGGATTCTCTGTCTCCGTCTCTCTCTCAAAGATAAACATTAAAAAAAATACCCATGATGTAATACCATATTTGAAGAGGTAGTATAACAAAATTGTGTATCATAATAATGTGAGAAGCAAAACAGTGTGGTGGTTAAGGGCAGAGACTCAGAAGCCGGATTTGGAGAATCCAAATCTAACAGAGCCTGACAGACAGAACAGAGATTCAGAGTTTTCTAGCCACTTTAAGTAAGTTATTGACCTCTATGTGTTTCAGTTTCCTCATCTGTAAAATGGGGCAATAGGACGCTATTCTATTAAGTTTATTGTGAGGATTAAATCCATGGTAAGCCTTAGAACAGTACCTGGCACACAATAAGTGCATAGTAAGTGTTACAATACTGCATCTAAAGACATGCTGGGGTGGAAAGGGAGAAATGAAATAAAAGAACATAGCAAAATGAGATGATAATTATTAAGAATGATGAGATTGTGTTTTTTTCCCCATTTTCCAGATCTTCCTTAATGTGTTTATAAAATCATCAATGTAATACAAGTTTAAAAGGTAACTAAGACTACCAAATAGTTCTTCACTGAGTGACAGGTAAAGTATTATCTTTACTTCAGTGTACATTTGAGCATCTCCATAATAATAAAAAAAATTTTAAGGGAAAAATAGCTCACCAGCCTAAGGATTTTTCATACTTTACAAAAACTGACTCTAGGTTTCAGTCCTGCTACAACAGATATTTATATAAAGTTAGGAGGAGAGAAATAAACACATGAAAATTAAAAATCAAGACCCACCTGGAAGGGAGACTATCAAGCACTGCCTTGGTTTGTTGGGACTATGATTTCATTTTTACAAAAGAAATGCTCTGCAATGATGTTGCTGAATGTAAACATATATATATATATATATATATATATATATATATATAGGTTTATACAATATTAATATCTCTACCTGAGAAGTAACTGCTTCAGTGTTTTTCTGGTCTGATGGTTAAATACATATTTATACTTTTAAAGTCAATATTTGTACAATAGACAAGGACAGTGCCTATCAGCTAAATACATATTTAGGACTGTACCACATGTATTACAAACATGTACTAAAATCGAAAGCTTATATTTATACAGAGCCTTTCATCTTGAAGGGGGCTAAAGAGCTTTACAAACATATGTACATAAAAGGACGTTTGCACTGATAGGCAGGCAAGGTATCAGTTCACCCACTCCCCTGTTCCTCCCAGCAGTCTGGGGTAGGGACACATGGTGTCAACAGATATAGCTCCGTAACAACTGCAAAGACATGTAACACACTAATCCACCTTGTGGTGCACAGTCACTGGAAGAGGGCTTGCAACTTGAGAAGAGCAACTGCTCTCTTCCAGTGGAGAAGAACCCCGGCCATTTCCAGCTTTGTGTTTTTAAATTATTCTCTACCAAACTCAACTAATCACTTGACAAAATTGAATTGATACTGGAAATGGTTTCTGAATGCAAAATACTTTGTCTGATGATGAGAAGTAGGTTGAAAAATGCTTCCCCCTGCCCTTGTTAGATTGAGAGAGAGAGAGAGAGAGAGAGAGAGAGAGAGAGAGAAAGGGTCACAACATTCAGGAGAAATGGTTCAAAATATTCTATCTAAGAATAGCTTCGTCTCAGAGGATTGGGTCATTACTTCAGAAGACAGTCATATTTTCCCCCCATTTAATTAGGACACCGTAAGTTTTTCAGTCAAATTACTTTATATAGATGGGTCTAGCTATATTATATACACAATGGAGACTTTATATTAAAAATTCTGCAATCACTACAAAAGCATATACAAGTGTGACAATGTGATTAGGAATGTGACATTCGCTGATTTTACCTTTGCCTAGTATATGAACTGAAAAATAATAACCAAAGGAAATTCCATCACTGAATCCCCTTGTTCCAGCTTCTCTCTCCCTCCAATGCTTTTATGCAGGTGAAACCTAGTGAAAATGACACTCCAGGACGAAGAGCTAAGGAAGCAACAAAAGGGCAGTGGCCTGAGACAGTCTGTGAGTGTGGGTGGGTTTATGGCCTAAGGAGGTTCAGACTCAGGCTCCGTGGCCCTGGCAGTACACAAGCTTCCTCCCTGACCACTGACTTACCAAATGGTTCTAGGCACTTCCTGACAATTATGTGTTCATTAATATAGCCATAAATTGTTTAAAAATACGTAATTTCAGATTATTTCTGATAACACAGGCTCCTTAGGTTTATGGTTACCAAACTAAACTAAGCTGAGGGAAAAAGGGAACATGATCAAAAGAATTACTGTGAATACGCTGAGGATGAGCAGAAATAATTATCTGCCTTATACAAGTTCTAAGGAAGAAAATATTTCTTTGGCCACTGTCTGATTCTGGAATAAACACACGCAAGTGAGGGAGGAGGGAATAGGTAGGAGAAAGCAAGCAGAAGAGAACAGTCTTATTTAACTGTTTTTATGTGGGTAAAATGATTTGTGCCACAGTATTTCCATAAGAAGTGGGACCATTATTTTCCTGTAGAAACACATTTGGTTTGAAAAGTATCACTGGACAGGATGTGAAAATCAAACTGAATGAATTATTCACAACCCCCGATCAGAGGTGATCATTATTTCTGATGCTCCAAACAGTGATTAGGATTCTGCCCTGAGATGTCATTTTCTCGCTGAGTAACACCAGCGACACAGAAAGGCATTATCTATCTATCCATACATGTATTTTTTCTCCTGGGAGGACCTTGGTTTAATGTTACTATAACAGATACTAAAAACATGACAATATTAACATTTATTCTGATGGTGCCCATAAATGCCATTAGTCTGACACAAAGTGTCAACACTAATCATGACCCAAAATTAACACCAAAATTGACATCAACATTAATTGTACTATCAGTATGAATAGAATGTGCAATTGTGCGTGCACACGCACGCGCGCGCACACACACACACACACACACACACACGGACACGGACACTTTCCAAAGCTGCTGTTACTACAAAATAAAATACTAATATTAAGCTCAACCAATAAATTTGAAGGGAAAGCTAAGGGGCAAAACAGGACAGGATTGTGTTTTTAAGAATGTAAGAAGCATCCATCAACTATAGCTATCTATGCTGTGGGAAGCAGTTAAAGTATATCTTTGCCATGGTTGCCTTTCTTCTATCTCCTCACTTTGAGTTCAGCTGTAATAATATTTTTCTATGAAGACTTAAATAGAGGCGAGACTGTGGCTTTAACATTAAAGCTTTATTTGCCATGCTAAAAGTCTAACGGTTGAAATTTCCTGGCAAAGCCTCCTGTAGCTATTGTGTTACTACTGCTAATGCCAGGAAGATGACCATTCTGCAAGGCCCTGGAGCAGCAATACAAAGAATTCTCCCACATTCAAGCTGAAACGGACCTAAGCATGATCTGCATTGTGGAGATGAGAAAATGAAGGCCCGGTGAGAAAGAATCCGAACTTGAGTTCCTTTACAGATGCATAATAAAATGTTACCTCCCCCCACATTTATATCTTGTACAGAATGTTACACCTTCACTTTTAGTTGGATTCTATCAAAAAATAGTGATGATATTAACTCATGTTAGAATTTCATGAAAAAAATATACTTGATGAAATAGTAGAAAAATACTGTATAGGTGTTAAAATGTACCTTTTTAAAACCACAAGGCAATACAATGTTTGACATAATTTGTGCCATTCAGAAAAAACAGGCTGAAAAAAATGTCAATGCCTTTCCATATTGTATTATCTGCTGGATATCACATTCCGTTGCCTAGTGTTGTATGATCACATAAAAGAGCTGAAAACAATTTTAACAGCTGAAAAACTCTCTTTTCCATGCTTGAATAATTCAAAAATGGCTGAACAAACTTACTTCAACCTTTCCAAAAAACGATAAAAGGGTAAGAAAAAATCATTTTTAGAGCAAAAAAATTTTCATCCCAGAGGTAATTTTTTGAAAAATATTACTGAAGATTAGAAATAATAATTTCTAATTGAACAGGGGAATTATATCTCCTGAATATTTATAAATATGAAACCATAGTAATTTTATGCACATACACACACAATGCTTTTACCAATTAAACATACCAATTTTTTTTTAAAAAAGCATGCAATAGAGCACATACAAGCCAGTGGTATTTGAGAAATGGGGCACAGGAGTAATTGGATGATATGGAAATTAACCAAGTTGGCCTACTGCTGTTCAAGAAGCCTTGCCCATTAATCATACAAACGAATGTTGAACTCTGATGCTCTACGCTACACCTCATCCTCGGGTGTCATCTGTTGCTGTCCTGATGTTCATTATTGCCTTTAGTTTGAGCTGCAAAGTCTCTTGACATAGGGTACTATATCACATCCTTTTTCAGCAAAATCTTAAAACTTAAGGTGTATAAAAATGTTGGCAAGCATATCCTTTTGTTTAAAGGCTATCTTATCTTTAGAACTGACTTTTGAAGGGGACTGAGGAGCCCTCCACAAGTTCTGCTTTGGTTGCCCAATGGATGCAGTAGGATTTTCAGTAAACCTCAATGGGCCTTGGTTCCCTAATAATGAAATGAGTCAAATGTACTAATCCGCCTGTTGAAAAATCTCCAATACCAATAACAGCCATTGAGGAGGAATTCTAAGAAAAGTATATGCAAAGTAAAAAGGTGATGGGTATTAACGAAGGCACTAGTTGTAATGAGTACTGGGTGTTGTATGTAAGTGATGAATCACTAAATTCTACACTTGAAACTAATATTACACTGTATGTCAACTAGAATTTAAATAAAAATTTATTTATTTACTTATTTTCGTTTAGCCTTCTTTTTTTTAATAGTTTTTTTAATAGTTGGTTTCCATATAACACCCAGTGCTCTTCCCCACAAGTGCCCCCCTCAAAAAATAAATAAATAAAAATTTTTAAAAAAGAGAAAAGTATATGCATCCCAAAAGAATAGTGTTAAAATTCATTAAAAGTAATTCTGTGGCAGGAAGACATATCTTTCAAAATTAGCCTCAATATTTTTCTAATGAAGGGCTCAACTTTGCTTCCAAGGATCATTTTAGACAAAGACTCGTAACCAAACATGCTCACTCAGAGGATAAAAGAAAAATGCATAGTAATTTTAAATAAAACTATCTTAACTACCTATTTCATAACATGTCTTTTTCTATACTTGAAATTCCTATCTTGTTAGGCCTAAAAAGATTCAAAACTGCGGTTTGGGGAAGCTGTTGATGAAAAACAAGACAAGCATAAATTATGAATGCTTTTATGTAATCAGTGGTGTGTGATACTTTTCTGCTGAGGATCTCAAAGCACTTACAAACACTTCCCCATCTTCAGGGATAGATTGGTGGCAAGGACCATTAGTCTCTTTTTATAACCTGAACAATCAATGCACAGACTATGGTCCTGTTTTTCAGATCTGCTTTCTTCAGGTATATTTCAAAGCTCACCTTTAGCATACTACAATACAAATATGCCTCTTTTCCAATACATATCTAAAAGATTGACATGGACTCAATTACTATACCCAGAATGAAAAGGTAAACTGATATCAAAAGAATGAAACAAAAGTACAGTAAAATACATCCAAATTAGCTTCACATTCATGGAGCTATTCTGAGGTTAAATTGAGTAAAACAATATACAAAAGTCTAATGTTACACTAGAAAAATCTTTGGGTTCTATGTGCATGAGAGACGGGCTCAAGCCCACAAACATGCACAAACTCTCTCCAGTCAGAGTTCAAAGAATAAGAGGTTCCACTAGAATCTAAGTCCACAATAACACAAGGAATTACTTTGAGAGGAGAGAAAATGTCAACTAAGTAAATTCAGACAGAGGGTTATAGTGATTTTTCTAAAATAAGAGGTCCTTTGGGTTAAAAGGGTTAGCCTAAGAATTGTCAAAATGGGTCTAATAATTAATTTCTTCCCATCTTTCAGGCTTCTATAAGCTTACCATCTTCCTTTCCTTACCAACACCGAATTTTTTTTGTTTGTTTTGATACTCAAATTAGAGATTTCAAAGGATTATAGCAACATATAAGTGAGGAGCAGTGTCAAAATGATAAGATTTGTTTAAGCTAGTTAGTAGATGCGGGGATATTTGATACATCACTCTCCAAATTTTTTCTAAGTTTGAAATATTTTAGAATAAAAAAAATTACAGATACTTACACCTTGGTGAAACCAGATATCAACACGTTGCCAACAATTAAATATTGGCAAGGCTGAGCAGTTCTAGGACTGAACTCCTAACTCCCACCATCCCTATCCTTTCACCTCAAGAATATAAAAGATACCAGTCATGATGGCAACCAGTCTTTAAACTTTACTTTACACTATTTTTTTCCTCCTCAATCATCGTCTTCCTAAAAAGGTGTTTCTTATAAAAAAATGTGTAGGGCAAGGATGTGATATGGCTTGACAGATCTCTGCCCAAAGAGTTAAAAATGCAATTGCATATTGGAGGAATACCAGGCAAAGCCTACCACACCAACTGAAAAAAAAAGAGGAAGGATACCACTGGATCTGCCTCGCCAAACAGGGCAATTCAAGAGGCCTGTCTGAATGCCAAGCTGCTGAGAAGGAAAAACCCTGACACCTAGTGCCTATCTGAAGTAATGAAGCCTTGGAGCTACTGCAATTCTTAAAAGAGTGGTAGTGTGTGTGAAGGTAGTCATCAAATTGTATTCAACTTGGAATATGCTTATCTCCCAGAAATATTTTAAGGAAAAAATTTAATGCCATGCAAAATTCCAGTCTTTAGTTGCTGATCCTTTTTGGAATACACATCCTGTACCTAATTATTATAGCTGCTTCTAAATAGAGAACCTTCCTCTTATCTCAGTTTTTCATTATGACAGGAGAGATGAGGGGGAGGTTTTGCATGGTTAAAAAGCCCATGTGCTGATAGAGTAAGGAAAACAGGGTCCTACTTTCTGTCCACACTGAAAGTGCTATAAAAGTTGCTTATCATATCCTTCATCGCTGCCCAGTTTAGATATTCACGATTTATTTCATGGAGCAGTTAAAGGAAATATAATAAAAGAATGCTAATAACATTTCAGAACAAATAAGAATATAGTCTCAAGAAGGGTAGGGTTTTCTTTGTCCTACACCATGCAAAGTTAAGTTGTTCTCTGTCAAGTCTGTTACCGCCCTTGGCTTGATCTTAGCCTAAGCCTTTTAATAACAGGATTTAGTGCGAAAAGTAGCTGCAGTGGATTGTGAACTGTTACTCAAAATGTTCCCACCTGCAATTACAGCTTCCACCAGATGATCAAGACAGGTTAGCAAACTGGCAGGAAAATGAAAACAATTCTTCCAAAATTGAGAAGCAGTAAAAATAGAACTGCTAGTTGGCTGCACTTCCTCTGTATCTAGGCCCAGCAGCATACCGCTCATCTAGTTGTGTATTTGCATACACTGCCCATCACTGTAGCTTCATAGCAGCTAGAATTGAAATAAGTTTAGTCTATGTTGCTATCACATTTTCCACAATTTTCATCTTTACTCGAAACTATTAAAAAAATCCTAGACAACTCATCTTTGGAGCTATTTGCAAGTAACATAGTTCACAGATTTGGTCTACATCTCTTTTATTCCTACTCTAAATTCATACTAAATGCAGTGCCATTCAAACATGACAATGAGAAAAATGGGTTCTCCTACACTTCCATCATGAATAAGGTGGCATTCCTTCAGTTACATCTTTCTTGATGGGGAAGGGACAACTAGGAAAATAGAAAGGAGAAAGTGGCTAACACCACATCAGAAAATCTCTCTTTCTCCTGCTTTTAACGTGGGGACAATATTCAAAATGCAGGTCACATCTCTGCTGAAACAGCCAATATTCTTTCTCAAATGGCAAACAAGTTACCTAAAACTAAATGGTACTGAATTGCTCAAAGTCCTAGTCCCATCACCATTTTACCTCTTTACTGTCCTGGAAAAAACAAACAAACAAACAGGGAAGAAAGCCTGGCCACCCATATAGCCAATGCTCTGGTAAGTACAGGTATTCTGCTTTTGATTATAGGAAAACCATCTCGATTCATGGGGAAACTCTGCAGGAATCTCCAGTTTTACCTTTATTCCTTATATCCATGTGTTAGCTTTTAAACCCAGAAACTCCAATCCTTCAAGGTAAAGCAGTATCACCCACAATGATGACCTGGTAGAGCCATCACCTTTGGAGAACACCACATTATGATGATTTAATGTCTATGTAGCATCAATACATTTACATTGAGCCTTGGCTCTCAGAACATTAACAGGTCAATTTTTTATTCCTTTTTTAATAAAATGATTTCTCAAGGCTCTGTTCAGATGCCCATTCTCTTTGGGACAGGACAGATTTGCTCCAAATCTCATCAGCATGAGCTCTTTTCTTTCCCTTCACATCACTCTTGAGGTAATGCGTAGAGTGCCAGGCTCATGACAAACTTGTCTCTTTGGCCAAAGAAAATTAAACTGCAATAGCTGAAAGTCAACTTGCTCTGATAAAACTGGGCTCAGCATGAGGAAATACATCCCACTGACGCCTTGTCATCTCTTAGGCACAGCTGTCCCTCAGAATTCTGACTGCTGAAACTCCATCTTCAGATTGGTTGGTTTCTCAGTGAACGTGCACCATTGTATGCTCAAGCTATTGGTAACAGAGTTTTGATGCTAATACCCCAACTCCATTCCTGTTGTGCAATACCCTATAATCTAGCTACAGCCACTGACTGACTTCACCAGCCATCCCAGGCATTAGTCACTAACTGCTCACAAAAGAACATCGGTCTCACTCCTCCTGAGCTCAAAGACTCAGAAACAGCAAGCTAACAACTCAGCCTCAATCCCAGTCAATCATCTGAAGAAAAAGGAAAGAGAACAAAGAAACTAGGCAACCCTTTAAGGAGGGAAAAGAGTAGATAAGAAAGTGAGAAATGACAAAAACAAAAATAAAAAATTTAAATACAATTAGATTTCTCAATTTCAAGGTTATTAAAGCACTGGGCAAAGGGTACCATACGGTCCCCATACTGACTCTACTGCTTGTAACTATAGTACTATACGGCTGTTTAAGACATCCCTTTTCTACCCAGGTTTGTTGAGTCTTAAAGGGGTTAAAAAAACCTTTAATTTTTTTTATTCTTTTGTGTGTGTGTGTGTGTGTGTGTGTGTGTGTGGTCCTTGGGTACAGAGTCCCGTATAATAAGACTATTTGTATTCATACTGGCAGAGTAAACACTACATGTTCATGCCCAGGCAGCTCTGTGCTTGTAATTTCAGCAAGAACAGAGCTCTGTCCCTCTGGGACTTCACTATTCCCCCACTCCATTCGCTCAAACACAGAATGAGAGCAGAGAGAAAGCAGGAGAGAAAGATCATGGCAAGAGGTTTCACAGAGCAGTGCAGCTAGCTTTCGTGTGGCCCAAAATCTCATTTTTTGTTTTAATTACATTACTTAAAACCGTTTTTCTCTCAGCCCCATGTTCACAAGGGTGCCTTCCATTCCTAAAGATTACACTGTTGAATGAATCAGAATTTAGGTCTAGCACAATGAAGCTTTTCTTTGGTGTTGAGGGGCTCACTATGTAGATGCCACACTGTGGTACAAGCCTCTGCTTCAACTTGGTGTATTAACGAGTACATATCTATTCTTGTGAAAATTCTATGCATCTTCCCTCCCTAGCCTCTTGCCTTTGCTATTTGTTGAGGCATTCGGTTAGAAGAACTGTAAGTCTGATACTCTCCATCTGGTCCAATGCCTGCATCCATCTTAATACCAATTCATCTACTTTTGGCATCCACTGGTGTACTTACTGAAACAGCATACACCTTGTATATACAGTAACATTTCTTGAAAAAGATACTGCACAAAATGGAAAATACCACATATTATCTCCAAAGGTCTACCCAGCCTGTTTATGGAGAACACCTGGGTAAAGATTACTCTTTCTAAAGAATGAGATTTATTTAGGGGTTCTATCTCAGGTTGAAATAAAAACCTATCTCTTTTTAGGTTTATTATTATTGTTTTGGTTGTAATTGTACCTTAGAAGGATAGTTAAAATCAGGAAGAGGAGGAAATAGGGTATGGAGAAGAATATGACTTTATATCATTATTAAGTGTTCCATAAGAGAGAGGATTCCAATGCCAGAAAATGAATTCTTAGATAACTATCAGAAATGGGCCTTCTGCTACATTCTTTTATGTTTTTTAAACCCCTGGGTCTGACTGAGTCCCTTTAAGAATATATTTACCATGATCGTAACAGCACTAGATCAAATTACCTGAGCACAGAAAATATACCAAAAAAAGTGTACTAGTATGTAAGTACCCAAGTAAAAAAAAAAAAAAAAAAATCAAGCCAAACAATACTTTAAATGTTTTTATTATAGAAAAATCTCAGGGGCACCTCGGTGGCTCAGTCAGTTAAGCGGCCGACTTTGGCTCAGGTCATGATCTCGTGGTTCGTGAGTTCCAGCCCCGCATCAGGCTCTCTGCTGTCAGCATGGAGCCCGCTTTGGATCCTCAGTTTCCCCCTCTGCTGCCTTTCCCCCACCTGCACACACGTGTGTGTGCTCTCTCTTCTCAAAAATTAAAAAAAAGAAAAATCTCCAAATTTCAGGTATATACAAAAATAGAGAAAGCACTCTATTCCTATGTATATATAATATAGCTTTCATTAACAACTCACAGCCAGTTTGTTTTTCTCTATACTCCCGCATTCACCCCTCTATTACTCTGAAGCAAATCCTAGACATTGGATTGTTTCATCTGTGACTATTTTAGTAGTTATGTGTAACAGCAAACATTACTGTTTTTTAGAAAGCAAAACTGTAATGCCATTTTAAAAAGAACATTATCACACCTAAAAAATTAATAATTCCTTGATATGCAGTCAATGCTCTCTCCCTAAAGAACTCTACCAACAAGAAAGACTACTATGTGCCTATGCAGCACCTAAATTAATGCTATTTAATGACCACCCCTATGGAAAGCTGCTACTAGTGGGCACAGAGATAAGAAAAGGGGGAAGGGGACTCAACTACTTGCCTCATTTCCTCCTGGAAGCCTGTTCATGTGGACCAGCTGACCTTGATCATCCAACACGAGCTCAGTATATGTCAGCATGTCAGAAGGCAGGGGGGGTGATGGAAGGAATGCTTGAGTGGACATAGACTCCCAGAGTTTGATCAGAGACTAGTGGAGGAGAGAAGTTTGACTAATCAGTGACAATAAGTATTTCAACATACACAAAAATAAATATTAAGTTTCAGTCAATCTGATTTTGCTCTTTCCTTTCCAAGAGTTCTGCTGAGCATCAAAGCATTAGACCAAATTCTGCAGCTCTCATTCTCAGTTAAAATAGATTTGTAATTATTTTTCACATAATGTTTTTTACATATCAAAATTAGGCACTTTTCCAACAAAGTCAAATAAATTACTGAGTGATTCTGAATCAGCACAAGAGCATTAACAAATACAGTAGACCTAACGATACCCAGGAAAATTAAAATAAAAAACTAAATAAGTAGCATTAATCCTTCTTTTTTAAAAAAGAAGACAAATCCTAGAAGAATAGAAAAATAGTCAGGAAAAGTGATATGACACACAGCTAATACCAAAAATAATCTAAGAAGGCAAGAATAAAGTTTTTTTTTTTTTTTTTTTTTTTGAGGTTCTGGCTTGTTTTATTGTCATTTAAAAACTTTTAAAACGCGATTATCTCTGCCAAAAAAAACAAAACAAAAAACAAAAAAGAGCCAAGGAGATAGGACCATTTGACAGTTCTGCAGACACAGCTCCCTCTAGGAGTCCCAGGGCTCTGGCCCAGTCTGGAGTGCCAATGTCAGGCCAACACCAGCTGGCAGGCCTGTGGGGCTGCGGCCTCCCTCTCCCAGTCCCTGCCTGAACTCTTGGGGCACCTGCCCCATGTTGAGAACAGGCAGGTGGGCCATGTCACTGATGAAATGCCCACTGCACGCAGGAAGAATAAAGTTTCTACTAGAGGCTCAGGGGAAGGATCCTTTTCCTAATGTCTTTTCAGATCTATAGGCCCATATGTAGGAATTAGCTCATCAGGGATGTATAACTATTTGTAAATGTGCAGACCAATTCTGCTCAAATTTGAGAAGACAGACACACCTATTCATTTTAAAACCATTATGATTTTCATTTCCAACTTCCTATTACCAGAACAAATGCTTCATGAAGTGGGAACTAGCTGTTTCTTTGGTTGTCTCAAAACATCTAAAGGCAATATGATGCATTCATACCTACATGTTCCAATCACAGTGTTTATGTCTATTCTATAGGAAGAACTATATAAAGTGTCATTTCTATTTATAGTTCTGGCACTGGGGAACAGAAACAACACTCAACTTGTAGGGTAACAATGTTGGCAATACTAAATGAAGATAGCTATGTTTCCATAGAGAGAACTTGTAAACAAATAACTACATACAGGAAATCTCTTGTATTTGCGTATCTACCAAGGCCACATAATATTACTTTGTTAAAATTCAAACGTGGTAATACTAGCAGTATTGACTAGAGACTTGGAAAAATCCTATGTTCATAGATTGTTTTCTTTAAAGGACAAATTCAGTATTCTTTTGATATTCTATCTGTTGCATTTACTGCTGACGCACTTTTCTTACCTTCTATTGATGGAAGAAAAATATGCAGCATAGAGAGGATTCACCATACAGATCAAAGGAATTTATTTTCAAATAAAGGATGAGAATCATAATGTATTTTCTCACACTAGTTTTTATTCAGCTATAATAAATCTCCCATGAAAGAACTGATACTTTAAACTGTATATCATGAACTCTATATCCATTTATATATGTTATCAGTATTGATTCTCATCATATTAACCTATCAGCTAATGACCTGGGTTATCCTGGAAAATAGGAAAAAGAGAACTAGAGTTTCAAACCTCTTTTTTAATATCCATAATTCGATTGTAACTCAGGAGTTATGTTCCTCACATAGGTCACTGTAAACTACCTCACATAGGTCATTGTAAACTACCATCACAGGCATGCTGTCTCAGTTTACTTTCTTCTCAATAGAGGCTTCTATTCTCACCATTCCTCCAATTAATTCATAAAGAACTATCCAATATTGGAGTTGGCAGTCACCATATCCCAAATGAAACAGAAATGAGAGTAGTGTCAAGATATGTCTTGGGCTCTGGGCCGTTCCAGGCTAGCTTCATGTAATGGAAATTCAGGAAAACCTTGTCTCTTTAGAACATATCAGAGCCCCCCCCCAGTTCGCCACCTCTACCTGTCGAAACATCTCTGGGATATCATATATGTATGTTGTCCCCAAGGATTGCGCCTGGAATCTCTTTGATTGAAGCAGGTCTTTGGTGACATATGGAGTGTTGATTAACATTCCATGCAATGGTCCCTGTTTGTCTCCATATGCCTGAAACATGATCTGCAGGAGAAAGAGAACGACGGGGGAGTTAAGAGACAGAGAAGAAAATCAACTGCCTAGAGGGGCTTTTTTCATAAATGTTATTTCTTGACACGCATTTTTGGTGGGTTGAGTAGTTAAGACATGCCTTTACACATTGGGTAGTGTTCTCAATTCTCTACAGATTAACCAACCCCAAAACATGGTATGTGACCAATGATACCCCATGGGTTGCTCTCACTTTTGGATTAGTTGAAATCAACAAGAAAGCACACTGTAAATTTCACATCTCAGAGACAGACTGACAATGCTTGCCTTCTAAAGTGACTTGAATTCCATATATCAGAAATGAAGTATGTCAACTAATGAGTCCAAGCAGTCCTCACACTTAAGTTGAGGAACAGCTATGTGCTGAAGAGAATTCTGCTCTTTCCCAAACAGTGTAAGTCCAGGTCAAGACTCTACCCTATTATCTGTGCTTCAGTCCACCTGATTAGAAGGTGCTTCATAAGTGTTACTAGCCACACAAAGGCTTCAAAGATTTCTGCCAGAGGTGGATTTCATCCAGCCATCTTGCTAGTCAGTTCTTGTTAGCTCATTAGACATAACCCATAGTAAAATAAATGTATTATATATATAATACAGATATATATTTATATCCTCCAGTATACTATGTCTACAACTACTGAATAGCTCCTGTAATACCTATATTGTCACATAATGAAATCACACCAATTTTTAACCATTTCGGCTCAAGTATTTCCAGAAGAGTATTTCATACTTCATATATTTACATAGTTTTATTTGCTTATAAATATAAGGGATGCCATTATTTCAATTCAGTTAATATTTATTAAGTGCCCAGAGGTTTTAAAACACTAAACTAGGCACTTTATGCATGAATACATAAAATATAAGTTCCCAACACAGTGAATACAAATGGAGCCTGGGAAATAAGGGTATGTGGGTATACACACATATCTATTCTTGTCTAAAATGTATAAGCTTAAATCTACCATTAAAGAATAGATTTGTGAACCTGATATACAGACCTAACAACATAATTAAGTACTTTCCCAAACCCTGGACACCATTTAGTTAAATGAATCCTTAGCCTCCTACCTCAGAGGAACAAATATATTCTGATGACTTGTCAGTCAGGTCCTATACTGGGCACAAATTGTCTTGGGCCACTTAAAACCCCACGGAATGGAGCTTTCAGTCCTATTCTATATGACTAGTGGTGAAAGTCACTGGGTGGGAGGTAGAATTAGCAATGTCTTAGATAGAAATGGTAATGTTTTAAGAGATTCAAAGTGTTAAGTGTGGTCAAGGCATTAGAATGAAAAAACTGGACTCCTCAGAGAAGATAAACCAAATCAAAGTAAGAAAAAGGAGTAAAAGCAGCAGGTTCATGGAGCTACATTCCCGTCTATTAGGAAAGACCAGAGCTGTGGGTACAGAATTTGAGACTCACTTTTGCCAAGGTAGAATGAAATCAGGCTGGTCAGTGGTTAAGCGACGTAACTATGTGGACTGAGAAAGGAAGCTGGAGAAAGCCCTCTAGGTACTTTCGGGGCTGGTAGGACTTTAAAATGGTAGGACTAGGGGCGCCTGGGTGTCTCAGTCGGTTAAGTGTCCGACTTCGGCTCAGGTCATGATCTCGCGGTTTGTGGGTTCGAGCCCCGCATCAGGTTCTGTGCTGACAGCTCAGAGCCTGGAGCCTGTTTCAGATTCTGTATCTCCCTCTCTCTCCCCACCCCTCCCAGCTCGCGCTCTGTCTCTCTCTGTCTCAAAATTAATAAACATTAAAAAAAATTTTTTTAATAAAATGGTAGGACTACTTTGGTGAATAGTTGGGCAGTTTTTTATAAAGTTAAAAACACACTTCCTGTGACCTAGTAATTACATTCTCATATATTTACCCAAGAGAAATGAAAACACATTTACATAGACTTGTAAATGAATGTTCATATAGCAGCTTTATTCATAATAGCCCAAACTGGAAAATAAACTTCCAATGTCCAATAGGTGAATGAATATAAAAATTTGGTACATTCATAAAATGGAATACCACTCAGTGATGAAGAGGAACATACCCAGAGTCTATGAAACATGGATGAATCTCAAAAATACTATGCTGAACAAAAGAGGCCACATAGACACTCCACATAGTGTCTAATTTCATTTATATCAAATTCTAGGACAGGCAAAGCTCATCTATAATAGCAAGCAGACCAGTGGGTGCCTAGAACTGTGACTCTACCTTTGACTGCAAAAGAGAATAAGAGACCTTTTGGGAGTGTCAGGATGTTCTCTATCATGACTGTGATGGGAGTTACACAGGTTTATACGATTTCAGAATGAATTGAAGGATACACATAAGTACATTTTATTATATGCAAATTGTATCTCAATAAAGGTGACTTAAAAAATGTATATTTCTCCCTTATACTACACATTGCAAATCAACTGACTCATGCAACAGATTACCCAAATCTCTTCTCCCCACTGTGATGGCTGGCATCAGTGTTCAATTACAGCTAACACCACAAAGACTTTACAAGGCAAATGAAACAAAATGAATCTCAAGCCAGTCAATCTTGCTCCTTGTTGTCAGAATAAACGATGTGCTGAACAAGAGGTTGATGGTAATGGATAGCACTGAATGATCAGCTACCTCCATTAATTTCATTTTCTACTATAATGGACATAGTAGTTAAAAACTGGTAAAGTGTATGTCTTACAGGTTTATGAAAATATGCATATATTTTATATATCATACACCTTTCATCAGTGGCCATCCAGGCTTCTCTTGGAAAACAATCTCTGATCCCATAGTCTGCTCCCTTAGAACCTTGTACCTATTTTATGATAGCACAAATCATAATCATATTACAGACAAACTAATTATCTGTCTTCTTCCACCCTGATGTAAATTTCTTAAGAATAGAGATCACTTTGAATCCATAGTGCCTGACACACTATATAGGTGGTCAATCAATGTTACATCAGTTAACAAATCAATGAATGATACACAGGATTCTACATTATTTTGAATTCATATAATGACTCACTAGAACAAAGAAAGGGAAAAAATAAATTGGCATTAAGTATCAGGTAAGCATTAGCAGTGCCAGAGCTGACTTGAAGGCTGTTCCTTTTGCTGGTTCCCTCCTCCGGCCAGGGGCTCTGGGGTTCACATTCCACAGTGACTATTGAACTCTCTCAACTGAAGAGCCTGAAGGAGACCTTTTCCTTTAGGGCTTCCTAAATAGGTAGGACCCATGCTAATAGGGGTTCTCCCTCAGGCAAAAGGTAGCTCATTCATTCTTTCAGATACTTATTGAGTACTTATTTCGTGCCAGGCATAGTACTAAATCCTGACTGAAGGCATCTGAGCCTTTCATGCCCCTGTGTCACCACTAGCCAAAATGAAGGAAATCTAAGAGCTTTCTAATAAAAGAAAGGAAAAATAAAGTAGTTATGAAGAACAAACATATGTATCAAAACCATTAAAATCTCAAGTGGCCATCTTATTTTTCACAAGAATAGACCTGCCTTGAAGCCACTGTAGAAGTTAATTAAAAATATCCCTGCCCATGGAAAGCTCTGACTGAAAATGTCTTTAAGGCTGTCTTGAAAAACATCAAATGCAGCAAAAATTATTGAATATTCTTTCTCTTGCTCACCCCTTACACTCTTGTGCACACGCTCTCTCTGTTTTAACTGTTCACTTCTCACTGGATAGATTTCTCTGACCATCTAACTGGGAATCAAAGCACAAAATGAAAGGTCACTCTGACAACTATCCAAACTCAGATTTTTAAAACTCATTTTCAAAATACTGGCAAAAATGTCTTTTCTTGCCTCTGCTCCTGGATTTAAAAGGATAAAGATAAAAACAAGAGATATATCATCTCTTCCTGGCACCCACTGCATAGAAGAAACTGAAACCCTCATGTACACGTACTGAAGTAAGGTCATCCTTTAAACAGAAGAAATGCACTTCCCAAGTTCAGGCCAAAAACCTAAAATAACGTCTCAGTTCTTAAGAAGATGTGAGCAACGGCGAACTAACCCGGATCCAGTATCACAGCAAATGGCACAAATATTTAGAAATGAAGGTGGTAACACAGATTAAAAGGAATTCTGTTATGACATAATCAACCTACTGGAATAGTCATCTTCCGTTTTCACATTCTTGATTTTTCTACCTAAAAAAGGGGTTAAAGTTTGCTACTTTGCTCTTTTATAGATCTATAATACTCTGAACTCTTTGAAGGAAAATAATGTGTGTAAATGGAATAACATAATGGGTAAATATGAGAAAGTCACTGCTTGACATTGCTCAAGCTATTATATGATGCTGAAATTTTCCTTAAGATCAAAGTTGGTGACATATTTCAACAATTTTCTTTTCTTTACTTGCCAATGAGTAGGCTGTCAAGGCTGAAAACAGGAAGGACAGATCACCCCAGAGAAGATAAGATTGTACAGGTAGCTCAAGAGCCCTCTAAAAAAGAATGCTAAATTGCAGAATTACCTCTGGATTGAGGTTCACTTGGCATCTGTTCAGGCTTACCAGTACGTCACAAAAGATTGAGGGTTTCATAACATCCGTGATTAAGAACGCAGGCCCATCTTACAAGGCAAATGAAGTTTTTCAAATTCATGTGAGCACTGAAGCTGACAGAGGATAACTCTGCTACGTGAACCAATGGGACTTGTGAGTTTGGGTTTTCCATAACAAGGATACCTGGCTTATCTTTAGGACCAAATCAAAAGTCTGAGGAGCCCTTGACTACTGTACCTGTGCTGTCCTGGAGTCAGTCACTTCCTTATACAAGCTGATGTCCAAGTAATAGCCAGACTCGTTTGTCAGGAAGAGACGGATGGGAATTGCTTTTCCAGTTGGTGTCAGGCGAATGTTGATTTTCAGTTCTGCCTGGAGGACACGTAATTTCCACAGCCGACTTCCATAGCGCATTACCATGCTCCGCACAGATTCCTCAATCTGCCACAGACACGTCACCAAGCACAAAACTTAAAACACCTTGTACCTAGAACCTGTTTCAGGACTGCCCATCTTTGGGAAAGAAGGAATGGAAAAGGTGCTGGTTTCTGGAGATGTGCACTACATGTATTCCTTATAAAAAGTAAGATAATTTCTCCCCAGCTTAGAAACAAGTTGGGGACAATTTCACACCACACTGGCATTTGAATGGGGTTCTCTGGTTCACAACACCCAAATCTGTGCAACTCCCTACCCATTTCCCAATTATATTCATATTCTATATCAAAGATCTGCAATATCTAAAATTACAAGCCATGGGATTTAAGAGAAAGCCCCAAATAAGAATAAAATCTCTAGTTAAACAGCTATTAAGTAGCATTTATATGCATTGTAACTATGTTTCATTGCACTTACAGGACCTTAAATCATCATAGCAATTACCACCATGAGCTTTTTCCTATACAATTTTATTAAACTTTGTAATATATGCCTCTTGGTAAATTGCACAAATTAAAGAGAGGCAATTTGTAGGTGGTGCTAGAATGTTCTCTCTAAACAGAGCTCTGAAGCTTGGTCATTGCCAAGTCCAACTGGGATTTTAGTAGACGGGGCAGATATTCCATAGTTTCTCTAAGGCTTATACCCAGGCAGCTTAGTGCTCCTAGTTTTCAGGGTTTGGCAAGTTATTTGGCCTTAGATGGGATTTTCCCTTACTGACAAATGGAATTTTGTTTTCCCAATATGGCTGAAGGCAGCCAGGACATACTACTCAAAATTAACCCATTTTCTTAAATGAAGTATCTTTCTAAAATGCTTTCTCAACTTAGAAAATATCAAAAATATCTTCTACCACCCTTCTCTTATGGTTCTTCAGAAGTATGTGCCACCCTTGCAGTTTGTTTTAGCACCACAGAATGTCAGGTTAAAGGATTTCAAGGAGTGGACTTATCTAGTCCCACACTTGCTTGTTAACCAAAGGGTATCTACCTATTCTTTTCTGGAGAGAACAAAAGTCAACAATCTCTACATTCAGGAAGCTGACAATTATCTTTTCTATGATTAGAAAGGCATAGCTAGGATGTATGAGAATTTAGAGTAGAAGCAGAGAAGCAGATATGAAAAAAGTCACTGAGAAATGGTTAAGTCAAATCTAAAAATATATACAGTTAAATAGTGTCCTGGCCATGTTTTCACTCTTCCAGCCTCAGCAGTCCCAGAATGCTTAAGAGAACCTTCACTTGAACTAGATGATGAGACTCGTACTCAGTGAGTAGCCCTGTCCTTGGCAACCTATCAGTAGTTTGGAGTCTTGAAGAAAAAAAGCAGAAAATGATTTTTTAGGTCTTAGATATTAAGTTCAAAAATCTAAAGTCCATGCCTACAATTGATCTTGAGAAAGGGGGATACTGGTTCTCCTAACCAAATTCCACAATACCAAGATAGAAAAAGGTTAGAGCAAATACAAACAGAGAGCAGCCTGTCTTTATTACACCTGGGATAAAAGGTCAAGTACAGAATCACCCTGTTTACCTTTCTTAAACTATAGGGAATGCATTTTAGAATAGAGCCTCAGGATAGAAAACATAATACATGTGAAAATTCTTTATCAACCAAATTGTCTCCCTGTGGAAATATACTGAAGGGAAATAGGTTAGACACTTTGGGAAGTTGTACTGCCTCCCTAAGGCCACCAGGTAAGTTAACATTTAGTGCAAAGCAGCAGTAATTTTGCCAAAATGTCCAAAAATAGCAAAGTTATTCCAGATGAGAAATCCTAAGGAATTATATAAAAACAGGACAACTATGATGAGAAACATCAAAAGCAGGTATCAATGGAATAACAGAAAGAAACTTTATGTTTTTGTACTGCTTATAAATGACCAGCAAGATAACATTATACCACCTTCAGCTTTGATGTCTGCTTTCAATGGCTTTATCAAATTTTTGACTCCCTCCCAGAAACCCTGTCTCACAAGTATTCTGTAAACTTTAAAGATCAAGGGCTCAACTAGCTAACCAAGTGTACTTGTTTTCAGGTTCAAGTGAGAATAAATATGGATGAATCTCTCTACTTGTGCTTGGTAGTGCTGGGAGAGAAGCTAAAGAGAAATGTACCTTTGATGGGTCCATAATGACTGTGGGCACAAAGTTAAGGAAGATATGGTTGCAGTCAGTGCGAACATTTGTATTATTAAAAGCAACTTCCAATTCATCCATGGCCTCCAGGAGCAGCCGCTCCCCTTCATTTTGTAGATATTCAAAAGAAGCTTCCTATACAAATGAAAATCACCATCAACATTAGTGTGTTTTAAAAAAGTCAGTAGGGGTGCATGGATGGTTCAGTGGGTTGAGCATCCGATTCTTGATTTCAGCTCATGATCCCAGGGTTGTGGGATCAAGCCCCCATGGACTCCATGTTGATCATGGAGCCTGCTTAAGATTCCCCCCCGCCTCTCTCTCCCTCCCTCCCTCTGCCCCTCTCCCCCACTCATGCGCTCTAAAAAAATAAATAAATAAATATTAAAAAATGAAAGTCAATAAAGAAATGGCTATTACACCGACTTAAGCAGTGATATGTCATGAATCATAAGGCACCTGTTGCAGATGCTATCTTTCTCCCTAGAGTCAGCCCAATGACCATAGGCAGCAGAGGCAGGCAAGGATCTAAGAGTTCCTGCCAGCCCTTCCTCCTGCCTCCTAGGGAAACATTTCCTTCTAATAGGTAGAGACGCGGAGCATCCCCAGAGCTATACCTCCAATAGGAACACATTTTACATATACCAAACAGAGCAGTTTAGAAAGGAAATCTGTTTAGAAAGTAAACTTTCAAGAAAGGGTATAGATATGGGATGCAGTAATTAACACACCAGGAAATGCCTTGCTACACACAGAAACTACCCTACCTCTAGATGGGCTTACAGTGGGGTCATCGCTAACGTTTCTCTTTATCTTCTATCATCACCTAACTATCCTTGTAATTTTTCTGTTAATATGCTTTTCTTTTTCTCAAATGAGTGCTTTTATGCTTCCATTACCAAGAATAAATTTTTTAAAGCCCTTTATCATATGAAATATTTATTTCTGTGAGAGAAAGGACTCTCAGACTTCTAATGGCTACTGGAGAGTGGGGATGAATGAGCATAAGAGCCTCGATTCAAAAAATAAAAACCCAGGGACACCTGGCTGGCTCAGTTAGTAGAGCATGTGATTCTTAAATCTCAGGGTCATGAGTTCAAGCCCCATGTTGGGTGTGGAGGCTACTTAAGATTAAAAAAAAATTAAAAAACAGAAAAAATGAAAACCTGATTTTGAATGATGCCTGTTTCTCTGTCCCTTCCCTCAGGGATAACTTCCCATCAAAGTACAGTACCTACCTTGGTGACCAGATCAGAATGTCTGATGATTGCACGAACAAAGAACCTGTAGTCTGTCACTTCAGTGCCCACTTCTACCTTGGCTGCCCCAAGATACAGGTGCATCTTATGATTAGCACATGGAATGGCAGTAAGGTCAAAATTTCTCATCCGGTTCAGCTCTAACTGGAAAGCTAGGGCAGGCTCCAGGTGACGATAGATACGATCCTCCTCAAACTAAGCACAAAATTGGAGAACAAAAGAGCTCACAAGAGGCAGTTAACAAAATTATATTACGAACGTATACATAAAAGGGATGCTTGAAAATAGAAACATAAGCGATGATGGGCTAATAAGCAACAGAAACGAGCTAGCTACATACAAGGATAATGCTATAGCTTACATAAGATTAGGGACTAAAATACCTATTTACTTCCCAAGCTTTCATCATTTATGCTTTTACAAATGGTGATGCTCTCCATTAAAAACAAGCAAACAAAATACCAATTCCCTCAGAACTCCTACTGCATTACTGTCTACACAGTTCATTTCTGACAATTACCCACAGACTGCTTCACATTAACATCTACTTCACATACTAGTGTTTTGAGTTTACCCAACTAAAATGCTTACAGGCAGGGCCCAGTTTTATACTCTTATCTGGCACACTACAAAGGACACATGCCAAAAGGCATGGAAAGCAAGCAATCCTGAATGCAAATATCTTCACAACAAATAAAAGAGAACTAATTCTTGGCAGGGATGGGCAAAGACTTACCAAAATTGGAAAAACCACTTTCATTAAGTTTAGCTAAGAAAAAGTGTTATGAGATTATACAAACTTTTTTTTTTAAATAACTTTGGAGCAAATTTTTAGCTCCACAGTGGGGTCTTCTAAATTGAAGATTTCAAGTCAGTAGATGGTCAAGTCAACAAATAAACATCATGTAACTTAAAAAAAATAGAGATATTTGGCTTTGGAATATTTTATATCTATAGATTAATACTACTACAGACAGTAGTCCTTTAACATATCATTAGGATTGTCCTGAAGCATAGTGATGATTGTGAAAGTTATCACTTTCCATGGGTAGCTCAATATACTGGACTGTTTCCTACACCAAACTCTTTCTGGAGTCCTCCTTGGTTCTAAGACACATGTAAGGCAAAGGGAAGTGCAAGTTCAGTTAGAGAAAGGAGAAGGGCAAGAAGAGCACATGGCAAAGATAAGCCACTCTTGGGTTTAAAAAAACAAAAACAAAAACAAAAAGGTGGGAGGCAATCAGTCCTTACCTTATCCCTTGCTCGGAATGTGAAAAATTTAGGAAATTCTCTCTGTGATACAGAAGGGAAAATATGTCAGTCTTTCATAGATATGGCTCTTTGGGGATAAACACATAGTAGTACAGAAGCAGTCAAGCATCTAGAAGGCAGTTCCTAGAACACATGCTCCTTATCTAAGCTTAGCCCGGGGAATAGGAATAATCTTTTGGGTAAGCACCACTGTGACCCCATTTCCAAATTTGAAATCACCACACTATTATCCTAACTTCAATAGCTAATCTCTCCTAGGGGGAAAAAAAAATTAGTTATTTTTTTTTTATCTCCCAAGTGGAAAAAAAAAAGTCTTCCCCGGTGTTGATTTTGGCACAACCTGGCAAATAAAACCAATATACCCTATGCTACAGCATTGCAATAGTAGTTACTGGACTGATTTCCCAAGTTTCCCCTTAAGAAACTCTTCAAATGCAAACTAGCCAGATAGCACAGTTTTCCCCAATCCACGTTTTTTCCACATTCGCTCTTAAGTCAATAATTCCAAGGGTTTAAACAATAACATTTCAAGACAAAGAAAAATATAAGATGATACTTTGGTCACTACCACACTGTGTATAGGAAAGAGGGGGATGGAACTAGTGAACTTGTAGTCATTAGGTCTTACTGCTCTTTTGCAGGGCATTACACAACAAAGCAGCCAATTTCCTAGAACCTTATTAATTAACAAAGATGAATTCAATTAGCAGAGTCCATTAGTTTCTGAAATTTAACTTATTAACACCAAATACCCGTTTCTCGGATGGGAGGCTCTACTGGCAGTGTTGGAATCATGTCATTACTATTTGCCTCTATAGGAGGTTTCATTAGGTATCTTCTTCATTATGAGTGCAATATAATCAAACACTTATTGGTACAAAGCAGAGAGACCAGGATTAGCTGCCTAAATATTCCTCAATGTGCTTTAGGAACCATGAAGGAAACATGAATAGAATGCCATTTAGGTGGCAGGTGCTCTCACATGCTGTCCCATAGAATGCTCTCAACAACCTCCCAGGTATATATCATGACCCCATTTTACAGCTGAGGAAGCTGGGGCCAAGTGATATGCCCAGGATCATAGAACCAGAACGTGAACCTGAGTCTAATACCAGAGCCCATACCCTTCCATTTCTACCACTCTCTCTCAAGTATAGGGTACTACCTTTCCATAATCCAAGTTCCCTATTTAGTCGATTTCTCTTTGTTGAGATAAAAACAGAAATTAAGACTTTAAAGGAAAAAAATAAAGCAGAACTCATGCTGAAAACTTGTGGTTCCTGAATTTACTGAGAACTTCTTGAATACTTTCTACAGGTATTATACCTCACTCTTACTTTAACTAAAGCTTACACAGTTAATAAATCTTTTTACATTTCCATGGCATTTTAACTGTAAAACTGCATTTAACAGGTTTCTAGGAGCTTGTTTAGCAAGCCCAGGAAATCCCTTGTTCAGGCCTGGGTCTTTAAAAGCCCTTTGAAAGTGCTTACACAGCGCTGATCTTTTACTGATGATGTTTTGTTCTAAATAATTCCCCTGAATGATAGAGAAGAACATGTGGATGACTTCAGGTTAAGCAGGAAGATGTTCAGCTGAGTTGTCAGTAGATTTCATGCTCATGGCTTTATATAGCCTAGTTTTGATTTTATTCTTGAGAGGTATGGCTTTCAGGGCATTAGCTAAAAAAGCAACTTAAGTCAAAAAAGGAAAGATAATAAAAAGTCCTTTCATGAAATTTTCTGAAAGAAGAGTCAAGGTAAGTGATAAGATCTTTTAAGCATATACCCTTCTATTCTGCCAGAACTATTAATTAATTAAAATATATTTATTTAGTATGCCATTTATTCAAGTGTGTATATATGCAGAATCAAAATCATTTTCCTTCAAAAACATCACAATAGTAACAAAAAAAAAGCTGTCTTTACCACTCAGCCAATTATGAAAATTTGTAGTAACCAAAAGGCATGGAAAGCAAGCAATCCTGAATGGAAATATCTTCACAACAAATAACAAAAGAGAATTCTTGGCAGGGATAGGCAAAGACTTACCAAAATTGGAAAAACCACTTTCATTAAGTTTAGCTAAGAAAAAGTATTATGAGATTATATAAACTTTTTTTTTTAAATAACTTTGGAGCAAATTTTTAGCTCCACAGTGGGGTCTTCTAAATTGAAGATTTCAAGTCAGTAGATGGCCAGAAGTTCTGTGCGATGAGAAACCAGGATTACTGAGAAGATTCTTGGAAAGGGAGACAAGTTCTGAAGAGTTTTACAGCAAGTCATTTCCTCAGTGCTCAAAAAAATCGCAGAAACACAGAAAACACAGAGAAAAAAAGCAGAGGTCTGGTCCTACAATTGTAGTCAATTCCTTCACCCTATCTCATCCTGAGACTTCCAGTTTTTTCACTAACAGTATTCATTCTTATTCCATCACTAATGTAATTGCTTTCCAGGCATTCTACTAGTGTTATGGGCAAATATCATAATTGAATGTACACAGAGAAAAACCCTCTTAGTGTTCTGGTACCAAAAACCAAAAGAATGCAACATTTCTCAGGAAGAAATTATACCCCTGCTGTGTTCTAATCAGCCAACCATCATCAAGACAATCAAAATAATTTGCCTAAATTAGCCAATCAAGACACCCTGCAAATCAGAGAATGTGAAAACCTGCAACAGAAAACATCATAGCTGATTATGATACTAATAATCGTGTTAAAAACCTAATGAGATGAAGAAATTGGAAACTTGCTGGTGCAATTCTCTTTTACCTCAACATGCTGAGAACTAATTATATAGACTGTAATTAAAACAAAAACCCAAACCAAACCTTCTGAAAAATAGTTGATCCACTAGCAAACGAAACTAACAATTTTTTTCCAACTTTATTGAGATATAATTGGCTTATCAATTTTTTTAAAGAAATAAACTACTAACCATGTTAACTATTTTTAAACATTCTTTAAAGTTTATTTATTATTTTGAGAGAGACAGAGACAGCATTAGTCAGGGAGAGGCAAAGAGAGAGAGGGAGAGAGAGAGAATCCCAAGCAGGCTCCACGGTGCTGTCAGTGCAGAGCCTGATGCAGGGCTCGAATTCACAAAACTGAGATCATGACCTGAGTCAAAACCAGGAGTCAGATGCTTAACCGACTGAGACACCCAGGTGCCCCACCATGATAACTATTGTTGATAGTGGGTCCTTCCATTAGACCCAAATAGGTGAGTATCACTCATATAAAATTGGTAAAACTACAACTAATCACCTAGGAGATTTATAGTAGAATTTTTTTAATTGCCTAAAATTGTACAAGCAAGATGCAAAAGGAAACTCAGATGCAAAACTGATTTACCAGTGTTTGCACCCAATGCTTTTGTTTGGGTTGCCAAGGACCAGAAATAATAGGATTTTTAGGAAAATTCGCACTTCTGTATCCTTAACAAAACTTTGCTGAGAAAAATATGGAAAGCTTCAAAAAGCTTAATACTTACACTCCAATCAAGAACAGCACCTACTGCTACACTTTCTGGAATTCGAGATCTGAAATGTAGAGTGAAACTAAGAGACTTAAATACTACATAAAGCTGGAGAACTGCCGCTGATACAGCTGCAGAAATTCGAAGACCCTGTTCCTTTGCTTTTAAAGCTTTAATTTTTTTTAATAGGAAGGAGATATTTTTAAAAAAATTTTTTAAATTTTTATTTATTTTTGACAGAGAGAGAGAGAGAGAGAGAGAGAGAGTGAGTGTGAGCTGGGGAGGGGCAGAGAGAGAGAGGGAGACAGAATCTGAAGCAGGCTCCAGGCTGAGCTGTCAGCACAGAGCCCGACGCGGGGCTCAAACCCACGGACTGTGAGATCATGACCTGAGCTGAAGTTGGCTACTTAACTGACTGGGCCACCCAGGCGCCCCAGGAAGGAGATATTTATAAGGATGGGTCTGTTTCTTCTCAAACTTTGTTTAAATACCAATGTTAAGCAGTTATTCAAGCCCTGTTATGGACACTTGATTTGGTTAGATGGCCAAGGAAACAGCCTCAATATCAAGACTCCTTAGTGCTGGTGAATAGTGCCAGCTCAGAGGAGCAGGCTACATGTTCTAAGCGATTCTCTAAGAGACTAAGGCAGTAGCAGACATTCCAGGGCTCAGCTCTCTGGGGACTGTGAGGATAGACAACAAAGTTTTGGAAATGCTTACAGTCTTCACTGGCATCTGAATAAGCACCTAACAATATATACACTCTCCAGGAACCTTTACTGTGGCCCTCATTTGCCTTGTTTTGGTTCTGAAGCAGCATGAGACACGAGGACCATATAACAACGGCACAGCTGCTTCATTCCACACCAGCCAATGTTGTTCTTGAACAGACTTGGTAACCTTCCTCCTCTCCTTGCCCCCTCATGTGCACATTTTCTCTTCAATAATGTAGGGATTTCACAGTGTAGAACAGGGGAGGCTGCATACATCACAGTGGATTACCAAAAAGCCAGAGAGATCAAGGGATTCATCTCTAACACTCCCAGAAAGCTTCCTCTTTTTCACACTACACTAACTATGGGGCAGGCACACATCAGATGACATGACAGAGGCTAAGCATCCTCCATGAATGGCAAGCTACCACCAGCAGAGAAACTCCGAGTAGCACTAGGACAACGAGCCCTGGATTTGTACAACTCCTGCCAAGGCTTCCTGGCTATTGTAGATCCTGGATGGAGCTCAGTAATAGTTGCCCTTGCCCCCTGCATAACCACTAATCATTTCTAAGGAGTCTCACATAAAAACACCCCAACTCTCTGTCATTCAATTATTCAGAGAAAACCCAGTCCACACTAAACCTTAATGTTCTCTATGTCCCAAAGAAACCTTCCCTACACTCATGACAAGTCACTTGATAATTTAACTGATTTCTCACTTGATGCCACTATAAATAGGAACTGGACAATGATCCCTGGGGAAGACCAGCTGCTGGGCTCATTTCCTGACAGATTTTGCCTATATGTGTCCCTGTTCAACCTACTGGATGGTTGGAGAACAAAAAAAAAAAAAAAAGTTTTAAAGCTGTAGATACACTCTAGGACATGACAAAGATTCAGAGCTAAGAAAGTACAAAAGAAAAATAATGCCCACTGGGGCACCTGGGCGGCTTAGTCGGTTAAGCATCTGACTTCAGCTCAGGTCATAATCTCGCAGTTCATGAATTTGAGCCCTATGTCAGCCTCTGCACTGACAGTATGGAGCCTTCTTTGAATTCTCCCTCTCTCTCTCTGTTCCTCCCCTGCTCATGCTCTCTCTCAAAATAAATAAAAAGAGAAAAGAAAAAGAAAAATAATGCCCATGGATATTAATCGCTTTGGCTTTTTAAAAATTTTAGTGGAGAGTTTTAATCCATCGTGGAATGCTTACTATAGGAAACCAGTTACTGTGCTATAGACATCAAGACTCCATCTGAATTATTAGAGAAAAGGAAAATAATTTTACAAGTTCACTATTATTCCCCAGAATATTATATTATCCCAAAGTCAGTGGGAAATGAAATATCACATTAAAACTTAAGAATCTAGTACAGTACTCTTCCCAAATCCAGGTCTTGGCTCTGGCATGTCTACCTTAGTTCAGATCAGCATTTAACAGTCATTCTATTTATTCGTGGGCTTCCATATTCTATCCCAAGTATCAATTTTATTCTCTAAGCTCTTGATTTTTCTTCCTAAAGCTCCAGGGTTCTCTTTAAGCTCCTCATACTCCTCCACTGCCTCTAGTTTCCTATCTAAAGTTATTGATTGATCTATATCTGCACTCTGCTTGATTTCCTGACATCAATAACACAGGGGAGTTGTGCAGTCCACAACATTTCCTAAAGAATTTCAAATAATCTTAGCTCTTTAGCTTGAGGGTAGTCTGTCTTGTTTCTCTGTAGACTAGACCAACAAGGTGAACTGTGAGAAGGAAAACAAAATGTCAAGTGCTACAGACCTAAGAAACAAAGGGCAATAAAAGCAGTCACACATAGGTCCTTGAATTTAGAAAGTCCTTTCCAGAAACCAAATGCTATCTTCATTATTACAAATGAACAGTGCTTGAAAACTAACTTATCTTAATTGTTAAAACAAAAAAGAATTGTTTTAAATGTTTTAATGTTTTATTTATTTTTGAGTGAGACAGTGTGAGTGGGGGAAGGGCAGAGAGAGGGAGACACAGAATACAAAGCAGGCTCCAGGCTCTGACCTGACACAGGGCTCGAGCCCACGAACCATGAGATCATGACCTGGGCCGAGGTTGGACACTTAACTGACTGAGCCACCCAGGTGCCCTGAAATTCTTTTTTTTTTTTTTTAAGTTTATTTATTTGAGAGAGACAGAGATAGCACAAGTGGGGGAGGGGCAGAGAGAGAGGGAGAGAAAGAGAATCCCAAGCAGGCTCCGAGCTGCAAGGTGTGGAGGCTGAATCCACAAACTGTGAGATCATAACCTGAGCCAAAACCAAGAGTGGGTCACTTAACTAAGCCAACCAGGTGCCCCCAAAATAAAGTTCTTATCAGGAAAATTAAGAGTTCCTAATATCTTCTGGAATCTTACTTAGCTACAGTAAGATAAATTTTTAAGGAAATATGTTAACAATAATCCGTCATTTTAGAAAATAACATCTTGAATGCAAACTGGACTTTTGACCTTACTACTATCATTACAATGGGTATGATTGTGGGTATACCATAGTTTGGATGGCAGGCTATTAACTTAGTTCTGTTTTCAACAAAATTTTTAATCTCATAAATATTAACAGTTAATTCAGTTAAATGGGAGAAGCAGTTTAATGCTTAATTTTATTTATTTCCTGCTCCTAGAACTAACCTAAGACAAAACACCAACTTGGGTTCTGTTAAGACATTTTAAATAATAAATGATTGGTTTTCAGAATTGAGAATTCTCAATAATAGAACCTGAATCCAACTTTGGTAGACGTCAAAACCCCAACATACAATCAGCAGTTCTTGATTACTGAGTCCCTGTATTCACTCTGCACAGAAGAGATTAGTAGTTAGTTCCCACTTCTTTCTTAGTCATCTGGATAAATGCTTGTGTTCATTCTTAACTATTTCTCAGAGTTATACTGCGAATCCATTATAAGGTTAAAAAAAACCACTTTAGCTGGAACACTAAAGAAGAACTGGAAGATTCATTTTAACACTTTCTAAAAGAAGAACCAAACATTAGTCCAGCCCTTCTAAATAACTCACACATACTCTATATTTAAATAATTGGTGTCAAGCAGATAAAACAGTAAGTCATCTATCATTGTGGTTCCTTTTACTTACATGAAATCTCTGATCCACCTCATAGTTGACCTGTTTTCTGAAATCCTTTCAAATGAAAGACAGAAAAGAAGAAAAAACAGACGCTGGCAATTAATAATAAAATTAAAGATGAATTAAGTAAAAGGTGATGAGTTAAATTAATGTCTTTTTCTTTATTAAATTTATAGAAGATAGTTATTAGATTCTATAAGAAATAAGTGGTTATAATTCCATATTTTATTTTTAAAAGCTCTAGCAGCAGCATAAGACATACTGCAGGGGGTATCACTCACGTGCCAGTACCTTTTGTGCGACCAGGAAAGTAAGGCGCCGTATCCCATGCTCAACCAGGGTAGCTTTCTATTAACAAACATGTAAACAGAAGATAGATGAGATCTCCATTCATCCTAAGTTTTACCCCATTTAGTCTTCAGAAAGCTCTAATAGGGCAAGTACTCTTTTTTGGATATCTACATCTTGCCTCAGTACCTTTAAACTTGGAAATAAACAAATCTCAACATGGCTCCGATGAAATAGGTTTCATATATTGATCTGGACAAAACTGAAGGAGAACTCTGTGGAGAACAATCACGTGCAATCACCTAAATTCTCTAAGGACTGATTTACGTCAGTCAAGGTAGACCTTAACACAATTTCTGCTTCCCAAAAATCACATTAGTGGGCCTGTATTCAAATGTGAAGATTCATACTGATACAGAAATTAAATGTAATCAGGCAGAGGGAAAAGAAGAAATTTCCGTAACACAGAAAATTCAGGTCCTACACTGTTACTTACAGATACTACCTATTATCAGATACTGCATTCCTAGAATTCAGCAGAACAAGTCCTGACCTTTCCAGTTCTTCTAAAACATTTCCCCCCTATTTTACATGAAGGTATTTTTTAAAAAGATTCTCTTTAAAAATTGGCAAAAGCAATGTTTCACAGGCTTTTAAATTTAGTGGTTATTTATTTACATCTCCACTTGGCATAGACGAGCAGCATATTAGAAGGCAACAGACCCCAGCAGTTTCAAGACAGACTCTCATATGAGTCTTGGGCCTTTGGATCTAAGCCTTTGTCTATAGCATACTGCTTACTTATCTCAAAAGTAGAGACAAAGAAACAGGTTAATGAATTAAGTAAGGGACATACTTTTAAAGGTCCCTAACAAAGAGGGGCTACATGGCAACAAAGAGAAAAGCAATCCCACTAGATGAATGTCCTGAGAGAATACATGAATAATACAAATAGAAAAAAAATGTGGATTTTCACAAACTATATTCAGACTTTGGTTTGATCACATTCCTTGCTGTAACTTGAACCAAGAGCTATGTTCATTAGCCAATTCTTAACTTTCATGATACTATGTATTTTTTAAATCCAAATTAGCTTCCCCTTATGAATAGGCACATGCCTGAGCCATTTTCCTCCTACTTCTCCATTTCTACTATGGCACTGCTTAGTAATAAAATTAACTAACAGCATAAACAACAGATAACTGGAAAAATTAATTTTCTAATAATAAATCCCCAGGCCAAACATGAATAAATTTTGGCTTAATAACATTTAAAAAGGATCTATGCTGGCATCATACCTTTTAGTGTAAATAACCCAGTATTGATACTGCAGTAAGACAAACTGTTTTAGAAGAACAGAGTGGAGTGGGGGCTACAGTGGTTATCGGTCTTTAAGCATGCCTAGGAACAGAAATGTTTTTTTCCAGCACCAACAAAGAATTCCACTGCAGCCAAGTCCTTCAAAGACAAGCATCAATAGCTATGTTCTGGCAAGGGAAGAAAATAACTTTAATAATGCCATGATTTAAAATCAAAATTGTTATTGCTTTTAAAATTCCACAAGTGGCTGACAATAACAGCAGAGCAACAGGATTCTGATTACATTGTAATAATGCGGGTCTCACAGCAAGTCCACAGCTATTACCCAGCGATTAGGCGTCAGCACCTGGAGAAACTCCATTTACAGTGACTGCTTCAATCTCCTCCACAAGTCATTTACAAATATATGATCCTAATTTCTATGAGAGAAAAAGACATGCTGGGACTAGAAGATTATTTGGACAATTTGGATCAACCTATTTGATAGTTTAATGTGTGCTTAAAAAAAAACTTTTTCTAAACTGCTAGGAGCATGATCATGAAGTGAAAAACAAAACTAGTTATCATTTCAGGTTTTTTTAATTGCTTTTCCATCCTTTTCTTTTTATGTTTTTTTTTTCAAAACAAGTAAGTGAAAATGCCAAATAGCTTCTCTAGGCTTAGAATATCAGCACAGTGTACCCTTAGCCTTTCAAAAAGCCATAGACAAAGATGCTGGATTTCTCTGCCTCAGTTTACAAGTTCAGTAAAGGAAAAAGGCAATTTCCTATTGCCAGTTAATGTCACAACTATATGTAGTAAAAATAAAATAAAGAAACTGCTTCTTTAAATCAATTTGTGATGATATATAAGACTTGGATTTGAGGGTAATAAAAAGCCTAAAGTTGAGGTCAAAACAATCAAATACAGGCAATTAGTGCCTCAAAACCTGGGGAGAAACGGTCATAGATTATTTCATCAAGCAGCAGAGTCAGCAGCCACATACAACAGTAGGTCTCTTGCAGCTAAGGTTACCTTGGTCACTGGTCTCAAGTAATTTTATGAGGTCACTAGCCCAGGTCAAGAAGGAAGGTAAATTTCTCTTCTAAAGAAAAACTCCCAGGCATGTCCCGTACCTTCACTTCTCTGAAAGTACCTTTTCCTCATGTTGGCCACTATAATCTCACAGTCAGTTTGCATGCTTTGAGAGTATAATGGATTAAAGACTCATCTGAAACATAAAGTTACCATCTTTTCCTGAGTATCTACCATCAGCATTACATGATGTGAATGCCTATGGCACTAATTGCTTATACTGCGAAGTTAATATTTAAAAGACATCTACTGAGCTCATTCTCTATAAGAAGTAGTATGAGTTAGGTGCTTTCCATTCAAAAGAAACACATGAGTGTTGTCATTAAGGGCAGCTGAAGAGAGACGCTATGGCATCTATCACATGTCACAGTGAAATATAACTGCAGATTATCTGAGCATGTCTAACCATTCCCTCCAATCAGACTATAAGCAACTTCAGGGTTAAGAATGTATTATTTACTAAAGCACCTAGATCTGTGACCCCTAGAGCTGGCACCACAAGCCTTAAATTCTAGTTTTTGCTGTATCATCTACCAGTAGGTGATCAAGGGGCCTTAATCTACTTGAGCTTGAACTTTTCTCCACATGTACAATAGATAGAATAATTCCTGACTAATCCACCCCATGAGATTGTGATAAGGTGCAAATAAAAAAGTTTACATAGAAGCTCTTTATAAATAAAAAGTGTCATTACTGCTAATAAATGTATGATGACCAATTAGAAATGCAAGGAAGAAAAGTACATTTTAGTGAGGGCTACTCATAGAAGGCCTCATGAAACAGGTGAAATTTGAGACAGCTCTTAAAATAAGCAGAAGGAGGGAAGGAGATTGGGAGGGAGGAAAGGAAGGAAGGGGAGAGAGAAAGATTGGAAGGAAGTTAATATGAGTAGAAAACCTTCCAGGTGAGGGCCACAGAAGAGATGAAGTAAACAAAGGGAAATGAGACAAAGACTTAAGAGTAGCAAAAGCTAGATTGTGAGCCTTCGTTAATAGGATAATGTTAAATATCAAGTTATGGACGTATCTTGAGGTAAGAGAACCATTGCTGAGTGGGAGAAAACCTTGGTAAGGGCGTATTTTGGACATTTAACTTTGTGGAAGTGAGCAGAACCGAAGCTGGGAGGAGAACAAGGGGAACAGAGGTGGATTACAAGTAAACCTGCTGCCATGCCTCAGATGTGAGGTTAAGAGTTTACACTAGAATGGTGGCAGTGAGAATTTAAAAACTAAGAAAGAAAGGGTAAGAGACACTGTAAAGAAAAACCTCAGAGATCCTGATGTCAGACTAGATGGAAATAAACAAGTACAGATTGTGGGTAGATGAGTAGATTAACGGAATGGCAAGGAAAGGAAGAAGTCAATGATTTCCGAATGACTAGGGGTAAAAGGTTTGGTTACTTGGGTTTGGTTGCTTGGGTTTGTTCTGTTTTTTGAGGGTGCTTGGGGGAGTCATAAGAGGTAAAGGAAAATGATGGAAATTTAGGTTTAAACTATGAAGTTTGATGTCAACATAAGATATCCAAGTGACACAGAAGTGAAAGGAGGATGGACGTGTAAATGATACTTTCAAGGGACAGAAGGCAAGGATATAGAAGGAAACCCAGGGGAATCTGGGCCTAGATTTGTGGAATTAAGTCACCAAAGGCAAATATTCAGCAGGTGAATGGAAGTTCAAGACAGGGCTCTGGGAAAGATTTAGGAATACAACTTACTTTCCTTAAAAACATTCTGAATATTTGAGGTCTATATTTCTTGACATAAGATATTCATTATATACTATTAAATCACTTTGGAATTTCACCCCTACAGGCAGAACTATGTAAAAGACATAGCCATTACCAGTGATAAAAGGGTGGATAGGATATAGCAGCAGGAAAGTGGCCATCATCAATTTCCACCCAACCGAGGACTTACATTTTGTTGGGTAAACTCTCTGAACATAGCTGCCAGTCTGTCATCCTCAATATCACAGTCAGTCTTGATAGCCACATTCAGAATGTGAATTGGTTCATCCCTGGGGACCTATAACTCAAGAACACAAGAGAAACAAATTAGGAGGCTGGTTAGTATAGAGGCAGAGAGAAGTTACAGTACTTGGTAGAATGCCTAAAAAAGAGATACGCCTCACAGGACATTCTGGTTTGCCCACTAGTATGAATAAGCAAATTGAAACCATTGACCAGCGTCTATTTATTTATTTAACAGAGGTTAAATAAAGTAAAACATCTAACTTTTCAAAGATAAGGCGGCAAAGGCATTAGCCAGAGGTGGCCTCAAATCTTGACTTGACATGAACTCATTGAAGACCACTGTGTCAACTTTTTCACCAATAAAATGGGAATGAAACCATTTGTCACATTTCTTCACATAATGTGAAGAAAAACGAGTGGAAGAAGCCATCTGAACATATTCTCACATATTTCCTAACAATTTATCAAACATGTATCAAAGTATCAAACCATGGGAAAATCACCTCATCAGGAAAAAACAGAATTATCTGTTTACTGTGAAATGAAAAGAAGGGATTTAATAAAAGGACAAAGTTTTAAACAAAATGCCTATTTTTCCCCCTGCTATCTAAAGTCTACCATTCCCTGAATACTACGATAGCACCATTCTGCAAATATATAAGCCATCACTAAGAATCAAAGCAACCACAGCTCGAGTCTAGGCAGCTGCAAAGGATACAGCTGAGTCCATTTGCTATTCACACTATGGATCCCAAGATTAATACAGTTTGGTTTTTCTTAAGGTTAGAATTTATATTCCATTTGTTCCCAAAAATATTTTGATGAGGCATATACAATTAAATAATATAAAGTAGGGTAAAAAGATGAATTCTTCCCTATAATGTTCCAAAGCCAGAAAGATAACATATACTGTAAGTCCTGTGTCTGAAGTAACAAAGCAGTTTCTCAAAGGGAACACTATACCTTGTCTTCATCATACAGAGATGTGTGACCTGCCTCAGGGAACGTGGGGCTTTGGGGTGGGGAATCACAGAAGCAGCCCATCACTTCATCAAAGATCCTGAAAAATACCAGAGAAACACCCACCATGAAAACCCAAGTGGCAGAAAACCTAAGTGGCAGGAAATTAACACTGCCATTGCCAGCCCAGGCCACAAGAAGAATCTATCCTACTCTGGGCTCAATAGTCAATGGAATAGAATCACCAGTGGCTAGAGGTGACATGCAAAATTTCACCAAGTGGCAGAAATTAGGAGGATGGATTGTTTAACCTTTAATAAACCATATATATTTTTTCTTTTAAAAAAAGAATGATCTACAGCTTTTTTGTTTTTTTTTCATATGTAAGCTATGAGCACCGCTGTCATCATCGGTCTTAAAGTAACAGAAAGAGCCTGGGACTGGAGCAGTGACAGACCAATGTAATTACCCCTCCCCCTAGGGTAATGCATCAGTATACATCAAGAGATAGATGCTGAATGCATTTAATCAAAAGATGTATCGTCTCTGGTGGGGCTCACTCTGGTGTTGTGTTTAATTTCTCCTGACATTTCACTCATCACAGAGCAGACAGCTTCTTCTGTTAGCTCCTAAGGAAAAGATGGTTTTTGTTTCTTTCTTTTTTTCTGACCAGGCTCATATAACAAGTAGAGGCTTGTAGAGTCTGAATAAGAAGTAGAAATGGAAGAACATATACCTCTCCAAGGACATATACAGCAAGGGCTATATCTCTTTAGCTGGCTCATGGCTATTCTGGGGGCCTTTATTCATTTGGCAGAAATCAGAGACCCCAAAACAGAAATGCCCATGGCTCCCTTTACACAGACACAGTTCGACGGTGTCTTACCTGACAAAATCTTCGAAAGTCCGAAAAGAGACCATTCCACCCATCCGCTGACATGGTGGAGTGAATGAGTTGTCCAACAGCACATCGCTGACACTAGCTACGTGAGTCATGCCATAGTGGTTGAGGTTGGAGGAGAAGGACATTCTAAATGGTAATTCAATCAAGTGCATTAGACAAAGAAGTTAGGAGCAGGATTGGGAGAGTAACAATAGAGAAAAGGAGCAAGAGAAAACTCTGGGGTAGGGTCAGGTTGCAGAGCAGATTTGGTTTTTTACCCACTGTGGACAAGACTGGCTTGATGGATTCACATTAACCCTTTCATTTCAATTTTACCCCACACAAGCTATTTTTAGCACCCCAAATTTTCTTCAAATAAAAATCTAAGGATAGTGAGGAACTATGTAGCAGTTTTAATATAAGGATGCCATGGCATGTCTGATGAATGAATAGCACATAGGGGTTAAAAACCATCCTGCATCTTCTCCTTCCCTAAAACATTCCCTCTTTTAAAAGGAAGAAAGCAAGCCAAGTGGGTTGTAACTAGGCAACACTTAATCTACCATAATTCCTAGAGAAAAACACCTTATAGATATATGTATGTACAACAACAAGTAAGTCATTTGGAATGGTTTAGTAAATTATCATAGAAAACATTATTTATCATACAGAAACAAGTCACAATCTATAAAAGGAACTTTACTGAAGTATTTACTTCTTCCTTTATTGGGCTGATGGGGACAGCAGTTGTAAGGATTATAGCTCCTCCCTTTTTGAAAAAGAGACATTTTTTCAACTCGAAATTGCAAAGTTTCCCTTGTTATATTGAAACACTCCTATTCCAAAGTCAACATATCTTCATCGAAAGCCCTTAAGAAATCGTGGTGAGATGCGAAAGGGCAGAGCATGGGTCTCAAAGTATGTGTAAGCATGACAAACAGGTGATAAAGGGAGATGTTCCAAGAGAACTGTTTGTTCAATCCAAAAACATAAGGAGTCTGTATATTCCTTGATGCACCTCAGCAGTATGTACTGAAAAGTAATACTGGGAAGTATTTGCAAATGCCCAGTCAGTCCGACAGCCTGTTAAGAAGGACAAAGTAACAGATGCCTTCAGGATTTGCCTGACATGTTACTGGCATACTGATCAGAAGCAAGTTCAGAACAAGGCAGGGGCACCTGAACTTTGGGGAGCTGCTCAAAAGTCTCCTTGAAGTGCACCACCTGCAGTGTTGTGGGGGCAAGAGAGGCAGCAATGCAGACTTAAGATCTGGGTACATACTGTACTCGATTCAAATTGTCATTATAAAAGGCAATGGAAATTTTCAGGGGATGGGAGTGCTGCTCACACAGACTATAGAGACTGACACTCCAAGTTTTTATTCCTTTGGCAAATGAGGATTGTGAAAAAAGCACTTCATCTTTTGACAGTACCAGAGAATAGAAAGGCAGACTGGGAGAGGAAACCATTGATACCATGAATGAAACAAAACACATGAAACACACATCAAGCAAGTCTTGCGCATGGTGCTCACTAGAAACCAGGATTCAGAGTTGTATGAACTCAGAAACGCTATCATCCTCTTTTCTAGGATCACCAAACAAATTTAACTAAAGGAGCAAGTTTGTGAGGCATTATATCTTTTTCTACCTGCCTGGCATTAGACAGGAAAGATGAAAGGGTTCCAAATAACACTTAAAGGGAACTCCCTCTGAATAAGCTAACAGGCTGTGTTTGTGGCAAACATGGGGTTAAGTATCTTTTTCACTCAATTGAACCCCAGGGGAAATCCACTGTTCGGTTTCCCCCACTACTATGCTCAGGGGCTAGGACATAGCTGTTCTGGCAGGCAAGAATGAACCAAGACCCCTCTCCAAGGGCAGACACAAAGACCAAACCAAAGTACTCCCTTTTCTCTCCCCATCCAAACTGGACTCTAAAATCTAGAGTCAGTTTTGATTACTTAATATTTAAAGGGAGAGGAACAAAACAAATGTAAGTCTATAAATATTTCAATGTATAGAACTGATCATCTACAAAGAACTTGCCACCAACTTATTGCTTGCTGCTTTGGCATTTTGTAGATTCAATTCCAATCAGAACTGCTAACCTCTCAAACTTGCATTGTGTTGCCTTGCTTGGCTCAGAAGCAGGTGGAATCAAAATTACCAAAATATCACATGTGTTATATATTGGCCTGGAAACTTCTTCACAGGGCTACACACATCAAAGACTTAAATATACTTTTCAAATATTAATCTTGTCAGTCTGAAATAAAATTTGATTTTCATATCATTGTAACACTTTACAAAAGTAGCTAACAAACTGATAAAACATGAGATCAGCTATTTCTGCATTTACATCCTGCTAAAAGGAGACGCAAACTTGATAAATTAAAAATTGAAACAATTATGAACAATTTGCCATGGGAGGAGTAACCTTAAGAGTTCCTCCTCTGAAAGCCCCAAACTAGGCAGAGAACATAGCAAAAGATGTTTATGGCAAAGCTCAACAGCAGGCAGACAACTCCCCTATCATATACAGCTAGAAGGGGGGCTTCTCCATACTGAGGCTTTCCAAGTGTTGCTTTTTGAACAGCTGAAGAAAAGCTGAAGACATGTTTTCCAAACAGAAAGAATAATTTAGTATGTCCAAAGGGGAGCTCAGGACTCCCTAGCAGAAGACAACATTACTTGTCAAATGTAGTGTTAATTTATTTCCCTGATTTCACTATTCTAAGTTACAAAAAAGGTGCTTTTAATTGGAAAAGAAACTAAACATACGGTACCTGTTAAGCGTGGGGATGTTCCCTCTGTAATTAAACAACCACAGTTAGTTACTGATAGGTTAGTGAAAGCCATAATAAAAGAATTGTCAGAGCAGTTACAGACCGGACACGAGGAGCTCCAGCCTGGCAGCTCTGGCATTCAGCAGACACAATTAGGTGCTCATTATCCTTCACCCCCCAGGGTACCTCCAAGAGGCATGCCTCCTGACCTACCTCACCACAGCAACTGTTGATGGAAAGGGTCAAAATGGATTTACTGTGGATTTTTAAAAATAAGTCTATTACAAAAAAATGCAGAGTGGTGATAAAACACTGCCTCATGAAAATTAATTTAAGTTGTATGGATATGGTATATTAAGCTTCAACATGAAATGTCATTCTTGACAAGTCTTATAGAACCTTCTTTCTTATTCCTATTTTATCAAAAATTTAGTAAGGAAGTCCAGAGAAGTTGGCTCCACAGCTCCTCCCTCCTTAACTGCTTTTCTGGGATATGAGATGAACTTACAAACGCTACTTCAAAGAAAAGTAGCCAGGATTCCCAGCTATCTTTTCTTAAGCCCCTTTAACCATGTCTTCCTCCCACAAACCAGGGAGGTGGCGAAGGGTGGTGGGGGTGTTGGAAAGGCAGATCTCAGTACTATGGGAGCTTAAAAAACTGAAAATCATGCAAAAATGTAATGATAAATGATTCTATGACTAGAGTGATATACTTTGTTAAAATTAAGTAATTTATACTTTTTAATGATTTTAGGGTAATAATGACTTTTTAAGATTGCTGCAATTTCAAAAACTCTAGGTCTCTCATAAATAAAACCACACCTACATTTGGCTAGCCCTAGAATTTCCTAACCAAGTACTTGTCAAAATTATGAAAAACAAGATTAGGGCAAGAATGGAAATTGCAAGGCCAAGTCTCCTGCATTTTCTTTGGTCTTTGCCACCAATGCTTTTTTTTCTTTCCCCTTAATTTGACGTAAGTCATTTCCTCAACTGAAAAAATTAAATTAAATTAAATTAAAAAATCCTCATTTCCAATGTTAAAAGGCCAAAGTTATACTTACCACCCATAATTTAGGAGTACTGTAAGGGCATTGATTGGTTGATATCTTAACCTTCTAACATCCTTTTATCAGCATTTAATCATTGTTGGGGTTTTCTGGCACACACAGGACTTAATGGGCAGAACATAGTGGGTGGTGCTGATGATATGTGGGAAGGAGGAGAGAGGGAGGAAAATGATGCACTTTCCATGGCAGTGAAAGGAGCAGAATAGACAGAGCTGGCCATATAAATAAAATGCTGTGACATATCACTGCACACAAACTGTATACCTCATGTGATTTGTGAGTAGCAATGCTCTTTGCATCAAACCTGTATCACAGAGCTAATTCATAAGGCAGCAAGAGCAACCTCTGAGTGCAAAATCCTGCACCTTTGCTGTTTGGGTTCTTTGAGCTTCTCATTCAGGGGAAGTGGTTTCAATTTACAAGAGATCCTTAGTTATAACGCACATGGCCATCCCCAACCAGCAAAAAGTATGCACAGGTTCTAGAGCAGAGGGAGTTGTAGCTAAGCAGAAAACTAACAGTAAAATGCTAATGAGAATACAGGAATGTCTTTCTTTTAAGACATCAAGGATTCTAAAGAAAGGAGCCACCTGCACAGTCTCCTACCATGAACCTCAATTCAGAGAGAAGAATCCTACAACCGAAGCAATCTTAGACTCCATCTATTCAGGTTTCTGGAATTTAGAAACCAGTATAATCTCTCTAAACTGTTAACCAATTTCTTAAACTACAAAATGGTGCCACTACTTCTGTAGCTATACTCTAATCCCTTAGAGAGTCTTCACAGGATGAGGGCTAAGTTTTCAGAAGAAAAGGTCCTGAAATGAAAAGAACATCACCAACCAAAAGCCAGCCCTTTTTCATCAGCAATTCTCAAGCTCTCATAGGGAGCCCCCTGCTGCTTTGTTATAGGAACCATTCACCATCTACACAGTATGGGGTAAGAACAAAAACTCCCAACACCTCCAGTTTTTAACAGAAGGGCCCCAACTCAATCATACAAGAGTTAAGTAGAGGCAGCTTATCCTCTTTGACAGAGTAAGAATCTGTAGGGCTGTACAGGAGATGAGCAGGGAAAGAGGGATAAACTCTATCACCAGGTAAACACTTAGCCATGTCCATAACGATCGTTCATCTTTTGTGTTACCCTTACATAGGGGATATTTGCTCAATTTAAGAATATGACCAATGTGGGATACTGCACACTACTGTGACACACTAGAAAGTAGAACCATGGCCTACATAAAGATGAACAACCAAGGGAGAGACTGTACACGAGTCACAAAAGCTATTTATACAGCTTTTAATAAGATAAAATCTACCACATTTCACTGCATACTCATTATGCAAAAACAGTCAAACTACCCAATCTCTGATAAGGCAGTCATCTGCATTTTGAAATACATAAATGGGATATGAATTCACTTTTCATTAGACATCTGCTGTTTAAGCTTTTGGACACACTTATCATAATAAGTCTTCATTCACCGTGTTTTGATAAATACTGGAATCATTTTCCTTCCAGCAGATTAGCTCCATTTTACAGATGTGATAACTTGAGAAAGCAAAGGGAATGTTTTCCAAGGACACTGCTTAATACAGTATCATAAATCAAATTCTATACATTTTCTCACCTGTTCCTGAGGCTAGCATTCCACTTTAATGTAGACTAAATTTAAAGGACAAGAGAAACCCTTTGAATTCTGAGGTTCTTGGCATTAAGTCACCTCTGATTTTATTGATCTGTCTGCACAGAACAGCTGGAGAGCCTGCTTCAATATGAATGCAAAGTCAGAGTTGCTGCCTGCGAGCTGAACCCGCTTTATTTAAGGAACACTGACTTCTCTGGCAGTCACAAGTTCTCTCAGCCTTTTACCATCCCTTCCAGCTGAATTTCATTTTGCTTCATTCCAGCTAGCCCTACATAAATCTTTTATCATATAAAAATGCTCCCAATTCTTGCACCTTCTAACTTGGAAAAAAAAAAAAAAAGACCCTATATGAAAATGATGGGGATGCATGCAAACAAGCAGTGGTTACATCAAGCTGTGACTGAAAGCCAGTATAGGGCAAATCTTTTGAAATAAGGCAGCAAAGCAGAATCAGAAGAGGTCGGCTGAATAACCTACTAGCAGTTACTAACAGCACTACCATAGGAGAAAGAGCAATTTGGCTGGCTGTGACCAGTGGTGGTCTCCTTGTGTGACTATATTTCTGCAGGAGAATCCAAATCAAGAGCTGTAAAACACATCTGAACCATGTATTTCTACTTGGCATCTCCCCCAAGACCTCCTTGCAGTTCAGATGCCCTGGTTCCACTGTAGAGCTTTAGTTTACAATAAAATGATCATTGCTTCATTCACTTGCAGCTCCTTCAAAGCTCCTTCTTTGCTCTGCTGGAAGGTTTTGCTCTTTTTGAAACAAGTATGCCAACAGAGCTACAGCATATTACTGTTGCCTGCTGTATAATTAGCTACAAACTCACAGCACAAAACTACAGGGATTTGCAGGTGCCTGGATTCTGCTTTTCCTTCCCCCTGGAATCAGCTAGTCTTCTTTGACAAGAAGGGACCTTGGGCTACCCTAATGATATATTGAGAGTTTTAAACCCGGCTCTCCAATCTTACAAGTCTAGAGTGCCAAAATAACACAGCAGAGACTAGAAGCTGAGCCATGGATACAGAAAAGCACTTTGGTAAGCACTTAAACCTGCTGAGAACCTTCTCTTCTGCCAGATGCTTGCATCTTATCAGCAGACTACCCTGAATGAAGGAAGCAAGCACTGTAGGATTTTATTTATTTATAGCTCATTCTGGCCTGCTAACTACAACCAAGTGCTCCCACTGCTAAAAAATGCTACAAGTTGGATGACTTTTGAGTGTCTCAGTAAGATCCAAAGAACACTCTAATCTCTGGGTGTCAGAGATTATCAGAATTCTCAAGAAAGGCAGCAGGCTGCTCATTAGTCACATGGAGGGCTTCTGATTTCTAAACTTCCTCACAACGTTCTTTATAAGAAGGCCCAGAGACCACCCACTGACAGCTAAACACTGGAGGTGCCAAGCAGCCTAAACTGAGTCATGACCAAAACATGTGCTTTCAGGGGAAAGAGAACACAGCCAACCTCTTCTGGATGTGAAACATAAGAAACAAAGTGCTTGAATTAAAATATTATAACATAGAGGGCCAAGTTCAGAAGGAGCAAACAGCAGAGAAGGTGCAGTGCAACATGAGTTAACTAAAGCATGAATTTCCATCTAAGAAATAGGTGGAAATAAACACCAATAGCTCCTCACCCATTTATATATGTACAGAAACATACAACAAAGTATACTTCTATCTCCTGCATCAATTTTGATGCTTTTTATTTGAATCACAGATTAAAAGTTAAAAAAACAACTATATTCACAAATGTGTATTACTTATGAAAATCATTTGGAGTTTTAAATTTCACACTCCCAGATTATCATAATATGCACAGCCACAGAGTTTATGGGGATAATACTTTACATATGTTTGTATGAACATAGCTATACTCTAAAAGATCAAATACATAGACCGATTAAAGAACTTATTTGTTTACAGATTATTGAGTTACTTAATGTGCCCACAGCTAAGTAAAATCCTAAATGTCAAATGATTCCATGAATTGTCGAAAATAAAGACATTCAGAATGATGCGTTAGTTTAACAAGATTTTCCATCACCAGCACCAGAGAATGATAAACTAGGGTTTTGGAATGGGAAAAAAGACAAACACATACACACACACCCCTAGGGTTCTAAACCCTGAGTCTCACTAGAGGAAGGAAAAGGGAATGCTGAATGATCTAGTCTGAGCTCAAGGATCAATCCATGTAAAATACTGACTGAATTCGCTAAAGAGCTAGGCTGATGGAATCTCAGACAAGAGAAATAAATCCTATGAGTCTAGATAATAATAAAATGTTCTTTTAGTGCAGACCAGCTGTTCTGACGATTCCTACACCAAGAGAATGACTGAAAAAACTCACTCACTACTTTAAAAACAATTGCTAACTGGTTACAAGGCACCTTTAAAAACAAACACCTAAAAAAAACCCAGGGATACCTGGTTGGCTCTACTAGTAGGTGGAGCATGTGACTCTTGATCTCAGGGTTCTGAGTTTGAGCCCCACGTTGGATATAGAGATTACTTAAAAATAAAATATTTTGTTTTTAAAAAATGCTTATTTATTTATTTTCAAGAGAGACAGAGAACCCGAGCGTGTGTTGGGTGGGAAGGGGGTGGTGGTGCAGAGAGGCAGAGAGAGAGAGAGAGAGAGAGAGAGAGAGAGAGAGAGTGAGAGCATTCCAAACAGGCTCCGCACTGTCAGTGGGAGCCCAGTGCAGGGCTTGAACTCACAAACCGTGAGGATCATGACCTGAGCCAAAATCAAGAATTGGATGCTTAATGAAACTCAGCCATCCAAGCACCCAAAAAATAAATTTTTAAAAAAACCCCAACACAACAAAATCCCCTCCCCCTCTATTGTATGAGAAAAAATTCTCATACAATAAGAAATAGCCTTTCTTTTCTTTTCTTTCTTTTTTGAGAGAGAGAGAGCAGGGGAAGGGGGAGAAGGGTAGAGCGAGAGAGAGAATCTTAAGCAGGCTCCAACACTCAGTGCAGAGCCTGACATCGGGCTCGATCCCAGGACTCTGGGATCACGACCTGAGCCAAATTCAAGAGTTGGACCTTCCACCAACTGAACCACCCAGGTGCCCTTGGAAACAGCCTTTAAATCTCAGAAGAAACACAAAGAAATAAACACACACACACACACACACACACACACACACGCAGGTTTCCTATTATGCTTAAGCCAGGAAAATCTCTGCAGTTTCTGTTCAAGTAAAGGGAATTTAAGAAGAAATGGGTACAACTATACCAGAAGCTTCTCTGAGTGAAGCTCTAATAACTGGATCCTCTGGTGAGTGAGACCTACAGATGTCAAATAAAGTTGCAACTACAGCTCCCAGAAAAAAACTTGGAAGTCTTGGATAGAAGATCAAGAAGATAACATACCTTAAAGATAATTTAATTTTTTTTTTTGAGAGAGAGTGTAAGCAGGGGAGGGGCAGAGAAAGAGGGAGACACAGAATCCAAAGCAGTCTCTAGGCTCTGAGCTGTCAGCCCAGAGCCTGATGCAGAGGTAGAACCCACAAATCGTGAGATCATGACCTGAGCTGAAGTTGGACACTCAAACGACTGAGTCACTGAGGCGCTCCAAGTAGATAACATACCTTGCCTTGACTGAAGACTACTTAGTAGGAAGAAAGATTCAGAAAGTCACAGAGATTAGAAACTTTCATCATCTCCTTTTTTAAAAATATTTATTCACTTATTTATCTATTAAATGTTTATTTATTTTTGAGAGAGAGAGAGAGAGAGAGCACGAGCAGGAAAAGGGCAGAGAGAGAAAATACCAAGTGGGCTCCGCACTGATAATTGATAGCACAAAGCCTGATGTGGGCTTGAACTCACAAACCGTGAGATCATGACCTGAGCTGAAATCAAGTCGGACACTGAACTGACTTAGCTACCCAGGTGCCCCTTGTTTTGTTTGTTTGTTTTTTTTATTGAGAGGAATATTAGAAAAAAAGCCAACTGTCCAATTATACTGAAATATACAGTAAGTAAACATCAAGCAAAAGTTTCAGTCAAACAAAATGAATAAGCCCTAGAGATCTATCATAGAACACTGAACCCAAAGTCAACAATAATGTATGGTACACTTAAATATCTGTTAAGAGGATAGATCTCACATTGTATTCCTTCCATAATCAAATAAGTTCTAAAAGTATTTGAAAATGTCAAGCAATACAAAATTCCATGATGAATTTAAACACAAATAAAAAGGACCAAACATGTTGGCCATACACTAACTGTTCAAAGGGTGTCTTCTCCCTTCTTAGAGGCTGTTCCACTTATTTCCAGTGGAATTTATGTTTTACCTACTGCTCTAAAAATCAAAACATGTACCAATGGGACAGGTCTTCAACTTAAACAGTGTCTAAGGTGTTTTTGAGAAAAAATACTCTGCTGTCATCAGTTTGCGGAGAGCTGTGTTCCATCCCATCTCATGAGGGCTAAATCACTAGTCAAAAACAAACTGCAAGAATGGAATTTCACCAGGTGACCCATACACAACAAGAGACTGTAGACTTGCTTTGATAATATAGCTTAGAAAGCTACTTCTAAGGATTGCTGGACAAAGTTAATCTACTTCAAATGAATGCCTAGCTAGGAATGTGAAAAACAAGCACCAGGAAAGAAAATTCAAAAATTGGTTGAAGAATATATCTGTTTTCTCCAAGAATTTTTGGTTTGTTAACTCCAACTGGGAAAAATACTGTGAAATTCTGTTTTGCATTGATAAGTAAAATATACATATTCATATGCTTGTTCTCTGTTCTCATTGAGTTAATTTTTAAAAACTATTTCCTTGTTTATTTATTTATTTTAGGGATATAGCAAGCAAGCAGGGGAGGGGCAGAGAGAGACTCTTAAGCAGATTCCATGCTCATCATGGAGCCCGACACGGGGCTCGATCTCAAAATGGTGAGATCATGACATGAGCCAAAATCAAGAGTTGGATGCTTAACCAACTGAGCCACCCAGGCGCCCCTCATTGAGTAATTTTTAAAGTATGCATAAAATATTGTAGCAGAATATCCACACTATCAGATGTAGATAATTTCTGTAACTAGTAAGAACAAGAAACCTAAGAATAAGAAGTATTTGGTTTTTTTAAATCCATCCCAGGGGTACTACCATTAACATAAAATAAAGAGGGCGCAGTGTGACTGTCTTAACTAATTTTTGGTCTAGAGCTGAGCTGCCCATGTGGCTAGGTAGTGTTTGAATTAGGGCTAATATGTATTGAGACATGCTGTAAATGTAAAACACACTCTAAATTTCAAAGACTGAGTATGAAGAATGAAAATTATCTCATGAATAATTATTACATATTGAAATGGTATTTTGGATATGATGGGGTAAAGAAATTGTTAAAGGTAATTTTATCTGTTTCTTATTACCCTTTTAAATGTGGCCAACAAAAAACTTAGAATTACATACGTGGCTTGCATTGTATCTCTACTGGACAGTGCTGGTCTAAGTAGCAGTGATTCTTAACTGCAGGTGCTCGTCAGAATTATCATAAGAGCTTTTACAAAAAGTGGTCCCCTGGAGTCTGGTTCAGAATCATGGTAGTCAGTACTTAAAAAATATTTCCTAGGGTGCCTACGTGGCTCAGTCAGTTGAATGTCTGACTTTGGCTCAGGTCATGATCTCACAGTTTGTGAGTTCGAGCCTGGCATCAGGCTCTGTGCTGACAGCTCAGATTCTGTGGAGCCTGCTTCAGATTCTACGTCTTCCTCTCTCTCTCTCTCTGTCTCTCCCCCACTTGTCTCTCTCCCTCTTTCTCTCTCAAAAATAAATAATAAACATTAAAAAAATAAAAAATATTTCCTCAATAATTCTAAGACTCATTAATTTAGAGGTTAGTGGACATAATTGTGTCCTTGAGCTTTACAAGCTTGGGAGTGGAAGTGACACTGGTAGATTGTCTCCTGTAACTTATTTCTGTAGAGTACGAAACAATATGCTTATTGCCTGCTCATTCAAAACAATAAGAATAGGAAAGAATAATAGTACTAAAGCTGGAAAAAAAAGTTGGAACTTGCCTTAAAACTAGTTAAAATTAAGAGATCCTGGAATTCTTTTATAAGATGAATAGGCCTATTATATAATAAAGAATTTGACAGGCCTTTGTCCCTGATTCCTGGGAAAGAAATTCTAAGTCCTTGGAATGTCTCAAAAAAAACCCAGAAGTATCTTCATTATTCACGAGACCCTTGGATTACATCTGAGTAAGATGATGTGGTAACTCAGGACAGGGGCTGCTCACTAGAAAGACCAATCTTGTGATTAGAGGGTTGGGGGCTTTGAGCCAGCTGGACCTTTGGGGAGGGGACAGAGGTTAGAGATTGAGTTTAACTGTGTGGTCTGTGATTTGATCAACCATGCCACTGTAATGAAATCCTGATAAAAACTCAGGACACTGAAGCTCAACGGAACTTCGTGGTTGGTGAACACACTGATAATGCTAGGAGGATGAGTACCTGATTCTAAAGGAAAGAATGGGAAAGCTCTGTGTTCAGGACACGCCCAGACCTTACTCATCTGGCTGGTTCTGATCGGTTTCCTTTATAATAAAACTGTATTCATAAGTATAGTGCTTTCTGATTTTTGTAAGTTGTTCTAGTGAATTATTAAACTGGAAAGGCTGATGGGAACCCCAAATTTGTAGCCAGTTGGTCAGAAGTGCAGGTGGCCTAGGTACCCCACTTGTGGCCCCCTCTAAAGCAGGGACAGTTTTGTGAAGGACCAAGCCCTTAACTTGTGTTATCTGATCTAACTCAAGGTGGTTAGTGTCAGAATTCAATTTCAGTACACGAGTTGGTGTCAGAATAAGGTCATACTTTCAAATTGTAACAAAAACATTTGTAAGAAAATATAAAATCTTAAAAAGCTAAATTCAAGTAGCAAATCTATGAAATGTGGAAATGCTGAACTCTAAAATTGAATATATCATTCTGTGATTAAATCTGATGGCACATTTTATATTCCTAAACTAACAAAAGGACTTTACATCTAAAAAGGCATTGGAGCAATTTTAACATTTTTTTGGTTTTCATGAAGATTATTTTTACCTTTCCTCCTTTACTTGTCCTTACCTTCACCTTCCATCTATGCTGCTGCTGCTGCTACTACTAACCCAGCAGTTTATAATTTTCTACACACATAACCAAGGAAGACTAGAGACAGAAAATAGGATCAGATCACAGTTCTGTTCAAGTCTGGTCTTTCGCTATAGGGATGTGTAGACCTCAGATGTTGGGAAGGACGAATAACCACGTTTTGAAGCCATAATAGGAATAACCAAGATTCATACCCTTGAGATGGAAAGCTGAATAAGATTTCTTAACAAACAGTTAAGAAGCATTTCTCTCATTTTCCAGTCGACTTTCCTTCACCAAACTGGACACGTATCCTCAAATAACAAAGTAGGACAGAGAGAGCAATTCAAAAAGACAAGGGGAGCAATGAGGAGGGAAGGAAATCCAAAGTGGCTCTGCAGCCTGACTACAAATCACTGCCCACAGGGAAGAAGCTGTAGAAAGCAGGAAGAAAAGGAGAATGTCCTGAGAATTACAAAGAGCATTAAGTATAGCATGTAGTTCTCTACAATTATTCAAGGAATGCAGGAGAAGAAAGAAGACTGAGTGCTGAGCCCATGTGTGCTGTGAGTACCTCGCCACTCGCTGAAGGACAACCATTTGTTTCTAGAAAATGAGATTCTGAAATCCATGGAGGCAAAAATGTACTGAGAGATGCTTGCTAAATCAAGGATATATGCTTTTCTCTGCCAGCCATAAGGTATTTTTGAGGTAGAGATGTGAAAGGATCTTCTGAGACAAAGAAGAGAAGTACTTTTTCTGAAGATGCGACCGCTCATCTGCTGACCTCTGCTGGATCAACAGTGGCATCCAGTGGCCAAAAGTCTCAGCACAGACTTCTTCGTCTCTAGGAAGGGTTTCTATTGCTTTGGGTGAAGTGGCAATTCAGAACAAAATCATTTCTGTTGTCTATTACTAAGGATCCCCAAACACATAGTACTTTGTAATACAAAGTGAAGAACCAAAGGCCATAAAGAAGAAATGGAGGGGGGCAGTTTAAGATTGGCTGTGGTATTTATATTTCCTGTGGTATTACTAAAATGAATGAAAATACAGGAGGGGATGAACATATGTGTGGGTGGGAGTCTAGGTTTTCATTGCTTCAGAATACTTTAAAAATAAATCAGTATACAAGATATTTTTATTTTAAAACCAAAGGAAAACTGAAACAAATTTCCATATGCACATTTTCTTTCTTAAAGGGCTTAGGAAAGAGAAAACAATGGAATTAGCATAGCTTAAACAGTTTACTCAAATTTCAGTTTGCATCTGAAGTGTGATTTTTAAAAACTGATTTGATTTTCAGAGGCTAAAATCAGATGCCTGTTTTTAAGGAGAGAACGAAATTAGCTCAGATATAGCCTTAACCTATAGCAAATATACAGAAAGGAAAAACATTTCATCCAAGATATTTTCATGTTCCAACTGCTTGACTTAAACTGCTTAAAAAGCGATTTTCTGGCAAAGTTCCAGCAAGTAAAACGCCAGTATATTCCAACTTAAAAAGAAGAAAGAAAAGAACTAGTTTCCTCAGTGACATAATACAAGCAAACATGAATGATGGAGTAATCTTAAAATTTTTTATCTTACTTAGATTATACTTCATTTCTCCAGGTCAAAGATTAAAAAAAAAAAGTGGGTACCAAGAGGCTTTTTTCTCACGATTTAAATCTGTTCATTTTGGGGCGCCTTGGTGGCTCAGTCCATTAAGCTTCTGCCTCTTGATTTTGGCTCTGGTCATGATCATGGTTCGTGGGATCAAGCCCCATGTGGGGCTCCATGCTAACAGCATGGAGCCTGCTTGGGTTCTCTCTCTCCTTCTCTGCTCCTTCCCTGCTTGCACACGTGTGCATGCTCTCTCTCACTCTCTCAAAATAAACAAACTAAAAATAAATGAATAAATAAATCTGTTCATTTTCTGCTCTGTTTCTAGCCAAAACCAAAAACCCATGGAACTGTCATATACATTACTCTCTTCAACTCTCCTGATAGAGATCTGGCTGGCTCATATGCACAACCCAGCTCAAACTCACCTGTTTGGATGAGATGTGGGCAGCATGAACTGGAATTCCACCACACAGGTATTGTCCTTAAGCTGGCGATGTTGTACGCTGTTAAGTTCGTAGGCAATGTAAGCCCTTCGAACATAAACCTGGTTAAAAAGAACCCTCAGTAAATATACTCCTTCAAAAACAGAAACTAAGAGATGGTTAGCCAGGAAAAAGATAGTCTTGAGAAGAGGGATACAATGTAGAAGAAGGCTCTGTACATAAATAACTTGCTTTAAGTAATAAAGCTGCAGTCTTAGGGCACCTGGGTGGCTCAGTTGGTTGAGCATCCAACTTTGGCTCAGGTCATGATCCCACAGCTCATGGATTCAAGCCCCGCCATCAGGCTCTGTGCTGACCTCTCAGAGCCTGGAGCCTGCTTCGGATTCTGTGTTTCTATCTCCCTCACTCCTCCCCCGTTTGTGATCTCTCTCTCTCTCTCTCTCAAAAATGAATAAACATTAAAAAAAAAAAAAGCTGCAGTCTTAAAACTATACCCATGACTATAAATGAAAATAAAATTAGCCTGCCTCTGCTGGACACCCCTGGCTGGGCCATAAACCTATCAAACTAATTTCAGTAGAAGATAAAAGCAAGCAGTGAGAAAAATGAGAGGCACTGATCTGAGCCACCTGAAGAGTGAAGGCAGAAGATAGAAACAACTGCTGTACAGTTCAACTCACTTACTATCTTGTATCTTTGTTTTGTTGTCCCACTACCCCAAATTATTTCTTTATTTATATCCCCCAAATCCTAGGCAAAAGCAGTAAGGCATAATTTCACATAACATCTCAAACATACTAACTTGACTCAAGAGTTAAAGAAATACCAACAGGCTACATCTCAGCAAAAAAACATTAGTGTGACCTTGTGCACTTCACAGCCAATTTGCCATGCACATAAAATGCTACATGGGATTCTATCATTATGTGAGGTATATAAGGAGATTTCTCATTAAATGACATGAAAGCACTCTAAGACACTTAGATATTTTTAAAATTTGGTATTTACTGAGTAGGATACATTACATTCTATCCACAGAATACAAATAAAAAGTAAGCCAAAGGAGCTTGCAACAGATTTCAGTGATGTCATATTACATAAAATCATCTAGAACACTCTTCTTCGATCTTCAAAAAACATCTACTTGGCAATTTTACAGCCGTATTCAGGGCCTGCAATTTTTGTGCTTAATGAAATAGTGTGCTGGAAACAAGAAAAGACTTTGAGCCAGATTGACCTGGGTTCAAATGCAAACCCTTCTGCTTATTATCTATGTAAATGTGGACCAGTCAGAGTCAACCTCTCAGAGCCTCACTTTCTTTTTGCTTCAAGAAGTAATTGTAGGTTTCAATGAGAAAAACAGTAAAGCACCTAAAACACAGTTCATTATATGTTATTACTCTCTTTCTCATGACAAAATATTTCAATAGAGCTCCTTAAAAATTCAGAATATAACTAAAATCCATTTTATTTGGCCTAACTCACAAAATGGTACATGTTCTGGTCAGCCATATATTATTCATTTATTGTTTTATAGGGAATCCTAATTTATTCTGAAATGAGAGAATTCAAATACCTGGAAAGTAGAGACTATTGAAAAATGCTGGCAGCTATTATCCTGTGATTGGAGCCCAGAAGTGGTGATTAGTTCAGCTGAAACACTTGAGTAAAGCAAGTATTTGTTTCAAAGGAAAAGAAGACTCTACTCTTTAGCACCAATCTTAAGGCCAAAGAAAAAGGACTGATATGTTAGCCAAGTGGACAGAAGAAATCAGCTAGAAACCAAGAAAAGGGTGATATCACAAATACTCTGAAAACTTACCTCCAGAGCTGCCATCCTCACTACCTGGTTGCTGTGATAGAAGAAGTTTGGTAGGACATCAAAAATAGATGTTTCAGATAAGATGAGTTTCTGGAAGGTAGAGAGAGACGGTTAAGCCATTATATCCAAAAGGGAACAATTTCAGTGGACAATATTTAGCATTTTGAAGCATGTAGAGAGAGTAACCTATGAATTCTGTCTAGGAATGTCATGTATGAACTCACCTTTGTACCCCAGCTTCCTCAGCTACAAAATGGGGGTGGTGGGGGAATGACACCTATTCTCATGGGTCTGTTGTGAGCATTAGAAGAATTAATGTATGTAAAATTCTTAGAATAATGTAGTAGTGTATTATATGTTAATATTAGTGTTAAAGACCATAATTAACATCCTTCCTGACATATATCTATACTCAACTTCTTAAATACTGTCTCAATCCTCCATTATGATAAGCCACAGATTTGGACCCCAGTTGAAACCTTCTATTTCAACTATGAACCAAATAAACAAAAATATCCTTTCCCCCTTTCTAAAAGGTTCTCCAGAAGGAACTCAGGCAGAAAGCCTGAAGATTCCCTTGGCTAGCTAGAACAATATTACTCTTACTTGCAGGTAGAAAAACAAAGTCATTCCTGAGAAAGTGGTTCTGTCTAAAAAATAATAGTCAAGGTCCTTCAAATTAATAGTAAAATTTTATAAAATTGGCTCTGTATAAAGCTTACTAGTAAGCATTATAATAAAACTTAGATGACTTAAGTGGCTTTGCCTCTAGAAGACTAACAACTACCTGCTTATATGTCTGATTCAAATACCAGACATCAACTAGTGCTACATTCTAGCATAGAATACTTTCTAGATAAAAAGTACAAGAGGTAGATACTTCATTTTTAAGCTAAACCACAATTCTAATAGCATTTTTATGAAAAAAAAATAACATAAGTGTACATCATTTTATAAAGTCAAGGCATGAAACTTCATTACAGATTGATTAATTGAACCGGGCTTAGGAATAAAGTGGACAAGAGTGCACAGTGGTAGAAAAGGGCTTTATGTATACCTGCAGGTTCTCAATGCAAAACTGATGTCCATACATGTCAATAGCTGAAAGGAAGATAGACTCTACTTGGTTATGGCGAAGCTCATACGATGGCAAATGGGAAGCAATAAGAACCTAGAGTGAGAGCAAAATAAGAGGCATAAGTTCCTGAGGGAGTGATTATTCTAGGCTCCTATTAGGCAGCTCTGATACAAAAGCAATAAATATAAATCTGTAAGTGCAGGCATCAAAGATAAAACAGAGACCAAGTAAAACAACTTCTAGGTCCTGTAACATAAAACCAATGCCACCAAATACTGCATCTCAGTTGACTCTCACCATGATTTGCGTTGTGGGCAATTTCTCACAGGGGGGCAGGGGAAAGGCAGAGAAAACAGCTTCAATCAAGTTCCCTCAGTGCATGTGATTTACCATTGCAAAGCTGCTAGTCCTGGGGACTGCATGACTAGCTGTTAATTGGGAATCAGGTCTGGCAGGGAGCAGCTGTGGGGAAGGTGGATGTCACAGAGCTAAGCTTTTGCAACTCTGAAGTAGAAACAAAGACTAGGAAAAGCTGCTCTGACAGCCCCAGGTACTCAGTATCAAGTATCAAGGAGGAGGTATTGGGATGTAACCCCAATGCATGTGAGGGGCAGAGAGAGTGAAAGCAGTGTCACAAACAAACAGGGACACGGTAGGACCTGAATACTCTCAGCAGGTCACTGAGAGGTTCAATAACTTCGAGTAGTTCAGTGACATGGATACAATTGTAGAGAAAGCAGAAGGTCACTGAACAGCTTCAAATGCTGCTTCCTTGTCAATGCTCATGCACTGAAACACAAAGGGAGCGCCACTTCTTGGCTTCCCTGCTGAAACCTTTTGGAATGGAAATGAAGACTATAGGGTGAAACTAACTGGACTTCTCCGGTTGCTAGTCCTAAGAGTCACTGCATTATCTTTCTGCTTTCCACACTTGATTTTTTTCTTACACACTTATGAAAAAGTTTTCACTTGCTTCTAAGCTCCCTTTGGGAAGTGAAAAATATTGAGTTTATTCTCATCCCTTAGTTTCCTTTTCCCCATATGACCCTGGTTTACTATCACAAGACTACTAGGACAGTCCGGAATTCATAAGGGAATTTTATCAGGGGGGAAAGACTTCTATTTTAAACAGACTCAACATTAATGTTTTCCTTTCTCTAAAAAAAACATACTACGGGGGTGCCTCGGTGGCTCAGTCGGTTGAGGGTCTGACTTCAGCTCAGGTCATGATCTCATGGCTCGTGAGTTCAAGCCCCACATCAGGCTCTGTGCTAACAGCTCAGGGCCTGGAGCCTACTTCCGATTCTATGTCTCCCTCTCTCTGCCTCTCCCCTGCTTGCGTGCTGTCTCTCTCTCTCTCTCTCAAAAATAAATAAACATTAAAAAAATTTTTAATGTAAAATAAAAAATAAAAAATAAAAAAACATACTACATGGGGCACCTGGGTGGCTCAGTCAGTTAAGTGTCCAACTTAGGCCCAGGTCATGATCTTGCAGTTCGTGAGTTTGAGCCCCCCATCCAGCTCTGTGCTGACAGCTCAGAGCCTGGAGCCTGCTTCTGGTTCTGTGTCTCCCCCTCTCTGCCTCTGTCCTGTTCATACTCTGTCTCTCTTTCTCTCTCTCTCTCTCAAAAATAAAAATAAACATTAAAGAAAAAGACAATTTGGCATTATCTGTCAAAACTACAAATTCTCTCTCTCTGGAAAATAAATAAACATTAAAAAAAACATACTACGTGAAAACATTTATTTTGAGGGTCATGAGAAGATGTACATAGAAAATTGGATGATCTGTGTCAGGTGACTGAGTAAAAAGCTCATTGTATATAAGACCAGTGCCCAATCTATGAAATCCATTTCTCCCTCAAGATAACCAACACATGTCCTTCAACACATGTCCTTACCTGGCGTGCTCGAAGTGCCACTTTGGCATTGGTGGTCTTACTGAGTTGAGTTAGCTCTGTGAGGATATTCAGCAGCTCATCAGTGAGAGTAGGGTCCCGACCACACAACTGATCCTAATTGTTAATGTGAAAAAATATACATCCACATTAAAAAGAACTATGGACAGAACTTTGAAATGGGAAAAGGGAATAAAAACAAAGCAAACACAGCAGGATTAATAAGAAAATGCAAACTTCCTATTTTTTGTATCCCAAACAATGTGGTAAAGAAGATCCCAAAAGAAGCCACTGCTAAGGAGAAGCCCAAATCCCTCAGCCATTCAGATTCAAAATTCCTAGAGAATTTCTTTATCAACACATTATACTTTTAACATGCCGAAGAAATCATCAGGGACCATTAAAAAGGGTCAGGAGATTCTGAGTAAAAAATAACACATGATGCCTCCAAGTTTTAAGAGGTTTTAAATAATATAGGGACTGAGTCAGGCTTTTCCTGTTCCCTCTCCCACTTTTGGAAAGAAGGCAGAATAAGGCCAAAGGAACCACTCCTGTGGTTTTCATTCCAAACACCAAATGTTCAACATCCCAGGAGGGTGCAAAATAGAAACACAAGAGCAAATTATTCATTTATAAACCCACACTACATAAAAACACCATCTCATATGCTGACAATTCTGTGTCCAAAATCATTTATCCTCTTGCTGTACCAAGAATCATCATTCCATGATAAATAAACACGGTGAATCCTTAAATGGATTAGAGGAAAAAATCAAGCTACTATTATACAATCCATGGGTTTATTCAATTGGGTCCTTCCTCTTTTAAAAATTAAAATTAGTTAAGAAAAAAATCTATCATATTTTGAGAAAAATACTTCTCCAATGGAATATTCATTCATTCCCTAAATTCATCCATTATCCATGTAATTTTCAACTAAGCTGAAAAAAACTGATGTGGATTTTATAAATGGCTGTCCTTTTTTTGAAATTTATAGAGCTATTTATAGAAATTCTAAATACCAGGGGCACCTGGGTGGCTCAGTGGGTTGAGCGTTCAACTTCGGCTCAGGTCATGATCTCTTGGCTTGTGAGTTCAAGCTCCGCATTGGGCTCTCTGTTGTCAGCGCAGAGCCCACTTCGGATCCTCTATCCCTCTCTCTCTTCATCCCTCCCCCATGCTCTCTCTTCTCAAAAATAAACAAACATTAAAAAAAAAAAGAAATTCTTAAACAATACCATGTAAATTATATATGTTTAGGCATAGTTCCCTCTACTTGGAGTTTGAAATAATTGTTTTTATATTGTAGTGAGTTTTTATTCTCCTTCTACTATAAATAGGATATGAAGATGACCACATCCCAAAGGCTTCCTGTTGCTGCCTTTTAATTTTCTTCCTTACCTTGATTATCGGCCTTTTCCCTGAAAAATCTCCAGTTCATACTTAACCTTCCTCATCTCAGGGATACTCTTTATGGCCCCTTTACCACAACAGTATAAACAAAACTTGATTCTTTCAGCTTTTGGAGCAGACAGGTATTTCCTAAAACACCTCTTCTACAACCCCTACTGCCTTCCACACCCAGGGTAAACAGTTTGGGAGTACTCAGCACCACTATGCCAGGAAGAAGACTTCTCAAACATTTTAAAGAGGAAATACCTCTTGGTTCTCTAATCCACCCACCAGAGGTCTGCTCCAAATATCCAGAGGTTTAAAACACACGATGGGACTTCAGTTAAAGAAGTGCAAGTACTGTTTTCACATGCTGAACACAGGAAATTCACTGATCTGAGGGGGGAGGTGAAAGCAGCCTATCAAGTGACTGTAAATCCAGGGTTTGGTTGAGCATGTGGTCACAGACCAGAGGGCCTATTCCACCTACCCTAGAGCATAAGAGAAAAAAGGAGGGAGAAAATGGAACTAAGCTGCATCTTTTGTTGAGATCTAAGGAGTGAAATAGAATTTCAAGGAAATGTATAAAATCACCAGAGACAAGACCACAGGAAGACAGAAGAACAGACAGATCACAGTGAATAAGGAAACCAAGATAAGGTTTTCCTCTTTTCCTAATGTTCCTAATAGAGAAAAACATTCCTTTCTGAGAGGTACTTCCTCCATTCATCAGAACGACTCATTGAAAGATCTAAAAACCTAATAGGTATCCTGAAAAGTAAAACTAAGCTAACTTTGCAAAGGGCCAGACTTAAGTCTCAGCATCTAACAACAAAAACCAACATAACAAAATAAGAACACTAGCTACCTACTTGTATCAGACATGACAGCTTTGGAATGTTTTCCCTTGAAAGGAAATCCAGGTTTACCTTTTGAGATTAAAGTAAATAAAAATGGAGCCATCTTCTTGCCTAACTATAGATCTTGTCTAACTTAAAACAACACACAAAACCACTTTCTAAAAAAACCACTTTTTTTTTTCCTTTTATCTTTCCACTATGAGAGAAAAGGAGGGAGAAAAGAGGTAGAAAAAAAGAAAGAGTATCTGAAAGAAAAGGAACTATGGCAATTTTAAAACAATAATCGGGAAATAATTATTCATTCACAATCACCAAATGACAACCTTTTCCTGGGCTCCTTGTGATAAAGTACAGAAACCAGGCCTTTCTGGGATGTTAAGTATCAAATACACTATCAATAAACTACTATGTCCATTAGTTTATCCTGACTTGGATATTTTCCATTCAAATATTATTTTGTCCATTGTCATCATGAGTACTTAGAAAAAGTTTGGCAGGGGCGCCTGGGTGGCTCAGTTAGTTAAGTGTCCGACTTCGGCTTAGGTCATGGTCTCATGTTTCATGGGTTCAAGCCCTGCACTGGGCTCTGCACCGACAGTATGGAGCCTGTTTGGTATTCTCAGTCCCTCTCTCTCTGTCCCTCCCCCACTCGTTCTCTCTCAAAATGAATAATCTTAAAAAAATTTTTTCAAACAAGAAAAAGATTGGCAATAGAAAATTACATATAGAGTAACCTTCTCAACCCTTTTTTGTCCTTGTGTTCAGGTCTTAAAAGAAACCACCAGACAGTGAAGACAATTCTACCCATCAGAACCAACCATCCGAAGACAGAAACATCCAAAAGGAAGTTTATGGCTCTCTAGCCTAGAGACAGGCTTCCTTTGGGAGGCCCAACATCACCATCTAATTCTGGTGAACATTTTGTAACAATGACATTAAACGGTGACTCAGTCAGCAGATGTGTTTCTTCAATATAGAGAGGTTCTTTTAATAAGCCTACCTGCTGAGTCTGGGATTACAGGTTACTTGCACAAATCTGCAGGCCAAGGTAAAAATAATTACTCAGTAATGGTTAAGGTTGGTACCATATATTTATTTCTTGTATTTATTCTTAACCTGGATGGTGGCTAACTGCAGGGAATATTTCAGATGTACAGAAATAAAAGAAATGTGCTTAAGTGTCAAAACCATAACCAAAATTATGCAGCTGACTGCCAGAAGAGCCCAAAATAATCTAACTTGATCTTAGCCACCTAAGATTTGAAGACAATTCAGAATGGTTATCATTTGGTGATTGTCATTTGTAAGCTATGTGACCTAATGTGTAATGCTCTCAAGATATTAACTATTGTTCAGGTAGGTGAGACGCTAATCCCAAAATCAGCAATGGACTGGTAGCTTCTTCCAGTCACAGCTGGACTTTTTGAAATCCAAGGATGTAGGATGTCATAGGACAGGTTTAATAAGAAATTGTTAATATCACCCTTATTCAGTAAACTAGAATTCACTGAGACACACTGGATAAAATTATTTGCAGTCATGTTAAGACGAAGAAAAGGCTTCCAGTCTAAACCAAATCAAGGTTCACAGGCACAGCATTACTCATAAGGAAGCATGATTTATATCTTATTCATGTGGACCATACCAGAAATAACATATAAGTAGTGAGGGGAGGACTACTCAGCATCAAGTTGGCTACAGGACATGTACTTTGTTATCTAGACAGCTATAAGAATGTTGATAATTTTTATTGGTGCTGAATTGCCTAATTTGGCTAAAGAGTCTCTTAAATACCTCTAAGTAAACATAAATAATATTTCTAAGCTTTCCCCTATGAAATTAAATTTAAGAAATAAAAAGAGCTTTCAAAAAATAAATTTGGTCTTCCAGACTTTGGTTTTAATCGAGGCACCGTGTTCTCTAAATGGACTTTTGCATTTTACTTGATATTCTGCTTTCCAGATAGGGTGAAAGATTAGATCAAATTTACTCAAGAGGCAAGTTGCCTGAGGCAAGGTACTACTAGGCAAGCTATGCTAATACCTGGAGGGGATGAGGGGTTCCGTGGAGCAGCCCACATTTCATAACACTGATTCACAGAGCCTGATTGTCTTGATCCCTCCCTCTAGGTTCAAAAGCCCCAGAAATCATCATCTAGCTCAGCAAAGCACACCATCAACATTCCTGCTTCTAGAAAGCAAAGATTGAAATGCCAGGCACATAACCATCAATCAAGAAGCCAAGGTAAGCAAAGAAAGGGGAAGTGGCAGAGAACACAAGCTGTGGAATTCCAATGCTACCATGTCCAGATGGTATCTGTAAAAGACAGTGAGACCTACAGAAAGAGTGATCCAAACCAGTAAAATAGCTTTTATCAGCTACCAACATTAATGCAGATGTAAGGTGGGGTGATGGCAGTGAGACCCTACCATTACCAAAGAAGGAATGAGGAAACTCACACCTGGTATCCAGCAATATCACATCAGAAAGAAGGACCTCTCAAGCCTTCATTCCGGCTGCACATGATATGGCTACCTGGCTCTCAGCTCAAGCATATCAATTAACTTCTTGATTTCCAAGTCTCTAAGATGAGGTGAAAGCAGCTGATATTTCAAAAGAAACTCGATGATATGAAAGCCTACAGATCCTACTTTATTTACTGAGTTTTGGTTTGTTTTTTTAAAGAAAAATGTGAAATGCCAAAATAAAGAAAAGGACAAATCCATCTTTCTGGTTCACATCTTCAACCTTTTTTCTCTTCCTCCTCCCCCTCCAACTCCTCCTCTGCTCACTGTCCTATGCATCCAAACCCAAACACTAATGACAGCTCTTTTCTCCAAAGCGCTCAGCCTGTTGGAAAGAAAGTTTGGGCACTATCCAAGCAGGTAAGAAGTAATCAGGATGACAAGGTGGAGAAAAAAGAACAGCAGCAAGTCAGAGTCCCATTGGCTTCTGCCTGTCCTGACTGGCAAAAGCAGAAAGCAAAGCCTCAAACCAGTTCTCTGACAGGGCCCAACGCCTCTGCAGCACCCCCCGTGTAATTACACACTTGAGTGACTGGACTCTGAAGAAAATTGAAGGCCTGAGCTCCAAACAGCTGCCATTTTCTCTCTCCATCACACCAGCGTGATTACTTGAGAAATGAACAGCCCCGGCTCAAAGCTACTCCAGAATTCTCAGAGGAAATATGGCTCCGTGTTCCAATAATGAGATTCTTAAGGCAAGCGTTACTTACAATCACTCCGCAAAAGGAGCGAGCCGAGCCCCTATATCTTACAAATTAGAATTTAAGAAACCCAGCGACAGTCCTGGACGATCATTACTCTTCTGCTGCTCCAAGGACTCTGGGCTTTGGTCTATTTTTAGTGCAGAAAACTGTTAAGTCCTTAAAAAGGTAATCATAATAAAATGAAAACTTACCATCATTAGCTCCCTAAAAACGCAAATACGCCCCATTTTAGGTCCAAACTGTTCCACTCCCTCCTCATTACCCTTTTCTGCTGGAAAGTCTTGTTTTATCCAAATGAGAATTAGCAATCCTTGTATTAAAATTAAAAAAAAAAATCTAACTAGTCAGAGATTTCTTCCTTGTTTTGATTGAAAAAAAAATCATCAAATTGCCAGAGATAATAGCACTTCTTTGCTGAAACCTGTCACTTGGGGAAGTTGAAATATTATATACTGCTGATATATATATTTTTCTTTCAAATGCATCTTCTGATTTCCCCACCATCTAGCCATTCTAGGGTAGCAAAGGTAATGAACTCTCCTTATAATTACATGTTTCTAAAGGTGGCTATTCTAAAAACAATGTTATATCCTTGAGAGTTAACCAGCTAGGCAGACATTAAGTTGTGGCACTGCTGTTAAATACGAATGTGAGGTAGGTAGTTTCCCTTTATTCTAAACTATGAAATAAAAAACAGCAGTGGCAATTTATAGTATTTTTTTTCCTCCAAGAAGAAAGGATGAAATTAAGGATAATTCCACAAAAGGACAAGAGAGGAAACTCTAGAAGTAAAATGGTACTTTGGTCCCCAAAAAAGGCAAAAAGGCAGCTGCAAGGCTGCTTCATGGGTTGGGGACTCTAAGAATAGTCCTATTGTTCTCTGATTCCAAGAACTAACTCAATCAGAAGCATCTAGGAATGAAAGACTTATACACTGTGTTTAAAAATCCTTAAGTCCACAAAAATTCTACCCACTGGTCAAATGTACATTAATTTTATTCACATTCTCACCTCTCACTCCCACTTTCTACTAGTTCTCATATTACGAGGTTATAGGAACAAAAGCATGCATCCACTACCATTACAAGAATCTGAGCTTGGAGTTCTATGTAAGTAAAACAGAAAGGGACCAAAGAAGATGCAGAATAAATTTAAATTTCTTTGGTGTGAGGGGCAGTACTGGATTTCTAACACTGTTTTTCATTCTACATTTTGGGACCTAACAACCATTGCTGATATTCATGGAAAAAAAACAAGAGTTATGGAAAAAAAGTATACTGGCCAGATAAGACTCAATTTTAAAGCTACTGTCATGAATGACATCAGGAAGCACAAGGCATCTCAGCAGTCAAGAGATTTGAGTTCCTGTGCATGATTGCATGCATAATAGCCAGAACAACCCTGACAGGAGGAGGCTCCTTCAGGTCAAGGACAAAAGTAGAGGTGAGAAATTGTTCATCTACAACCCAAGCGGCATTTGTGCCAAAAGTACAAAAGACAAGGAACTTTTCCTCTGACCACAGAACCTCAGAAGGAAAAACGCTTTCTCAATAACATCACATCCTTACAGGTTCTGAAAAATGGTACTCACAATAAGCATTGTGACCAGAAGATTCTTCTTGGTGACTTGAGCATGAGAGAAGATATAGTTCAGCACAGTGTTCATGTCACTCTTGTTCTCTTCGCGAAGGGCGAACACACATTTGTCATAGTGACCTGCAAGCAGCAAAAAGAACTGGTCCTTATCCATGGATGAGTAGTCACATTTACATGCTTTCATTTGTTTGTTTTTAATGTCTATAATTCACCTGATAAGCAGTGAAAGGAAACATTTTAAGAATTTGCTTGGATAGGGGCACCTGGGTGGCTTAGTTGGTTAAGCGTCCGACTCTTGATTTGGGCTCAGGTCATGATCTTGTGGTGGTGAGATGGAGCCTCGTGTCGGGCTCTGCTCTGGTGGTGCAGGGCCTGCTTGGGATTCTCTCTTAAGAGAGAGAGGGAAGTCTTTCTCTCTCTCTCTCTCTCTCTCTCTCTCTCTCAAAATAAATAGAAATTTAAAAAAGAATTTCTTGGATGGATTTGTACAGAATTGGCTGTGAGGTTTAGAAAAAGAAATGCTGGACTAGGAGTCAGGCAATCTGGTGTAAGATCTGGGCTCAAAGCCTAGCTCTATTACAAGTTTCCTATGTGCTTCTTGGCAAATCACTTTACATCTCTGAGCCTCATTTTCATCCCCCGCCCCTCAAAATAAAGGTAGAAGGAAGGTTTATCTTAGAGACTGAGCTGTTGGTGGTAACTCCTACCCCCAACCCTTACTCTAAACTTTCATTTAGTTTCCTGGAATGATTTCCTTAGAAGAGATGATTCTACTGCTTAAAAAGAAATGTCAATACCATTAAACTTGATGATCTTTAAAGTCTGCCCCAGCTTGAGATTCTGGTTTCAGGTCTGACTCACTGAATATGTTTCACCCTAACTATAAGGAATAGGTTTTTATTTTTGTTTTGGAAGAGGAGGTCAATGGAGAGTCAGAATTCCAAGCAGTACCACATCCAGCACAGAGCCCAATAGGGGGCTCAAGTGAGATCATGACCTGAGCTGGAATCAAGAGTTGGATGCTTAACTGACTGAGCCACCCAGGCGCCCCTAACTATATGGAACAGTTTTAGCTCAAAAATAAAGCCACACAAACTTATCAGTATCTGTAAGAGGGATGGCTGCTACCTCTGAAATCAACATTTTGCCCTGTGACTCCATGAAATAGCTGAACAACACCTAGGCATTCCAAATCCAAACTAAGGCATAGATCAAGGAGAACCTTGCATTAAGTCAAAAGGTCTGTAGGAAGAGTACAGTTATGTACATTTTTACTGGTCCTTCTTAAGCCCACCAGGGGCAGGTCAGTTCTGGGTAGGAAAGCTATGTTTTGCCACAGAAGCATAAGCTTCAAGTTTACTGTAGTGATATCTACCATGGCATATAAGTAATATTCTTCAGAAAACAGTTTACCCCAGAATTAAATATCCAAGTAAAGGAGAATTAGTGTTTCAATAGTCTCAAGGTCAGAATTTTATGAAATCATGAAAATACTAACGGATTTTCATCTCAGTTCAGATTCCATTTTAAATTACAAAACACAACAGTTCAACTGCATTACTACAGATTCCTAGAATACCGACTACGTTCAATCAGGGTAACTCGGCTCTGTTTTAAATATTAGAGATTAATATAAAATTTTTTTCAAAAGGAAACTAAATATATCTGAATAAAGAACTTAATTCAGATATATCTGAATTAAGAATTGACAATTTCGGGGCACCTGGGTGGCTCAGTCGGTTAAGTGTCCAACTTCAGCTCAGGTCATGATCTCGTGGTTCATGAGTTTGAGCCCCACATCCGGCTATGTGCTGACAGCTCAGAGCCTGGAGCCTGCTTCTGATTCTGTGTCTCCATCTCTCTCTCCCCCTTCCCCGCTCGTACACTCTCTCTCTCTCAAAATAAATAAACATTAAAAAAAATTGACAATTTCATATAAGACCTATTTAGAACAAAATGGAAGCTATTTAAAAATTAGTTGTTCTACATAAATTCATACTTTTCCCAACAGAGACAACTTTGAAGAGACAGCAAAAATATATCTTGGTAAAGGGAATTACTAGGACAAGGACAAATAAAAAGAATATTTACCCAAGGGAGACAGCAGAGACACTAAGCAGAAAGAAAGCAATGATACCACATTTTTAAACTTTTTATTGTGAGATACACATACAGAAGAATAAATAAATACTCATATAACTACCATCTATCTTAGAACATTTTTAATTATCTTTGAAGGATCCTATGTGTTCCCCCCCTCAGGAATACCTACTAAGCTGAATTTTATGTTACTCACTCTTTGGCTTTTTTTTTTTTTTTTTTTTTTTTTTGCTTTTCTTTACATTTATTCCATTTATGTCTCAACATTATGTTTCTGAAATTCATCCTTCTGTTCATATGTATAACTTGGTTCATCAACTTTCACTGCGTATAGTAATCCATTGTAGGAATATACTAGAATTCAATTATTTATTCTACTTGTATAATTCGCATTGTTTCCTGTCTATTTTGCTATTATGAACAATAGTGCCACGAACAGTCCCATATGTATCTCCTTACAAACACGTGTAAGAGTTTCTCTAGAGTTTATTATCTAAGACAAAACTGTTTAAGTTGAAGAATACATAAAATATTCAACTCTATTAAGTTCTGACAAACTGTTTTCCAAAGTGGTTTGCACTTTGGAAATTTGCACCATCACTTACAGAAGTAGTGGAGGATGATTTTTTAATTTTTGGCAATCTCATCGTGCTTTTGGCTTTCTCTAATTAGCAATGAGGTTGCACATCTTTTCATATATTTGTGGATCATTTGTATCCTCCCTTTTATGAATTATCTTTTTATATCTTTTGACTATTTTTCAAGGAGGTTGTCTGTTCCTTATTTATTAAGTAGGTTTTTATAAATACCTTCTCCCACTTTGTGGCTTATGTTTTCAGTCTCTTTATGGCATCTTTTCATGAACAGAAGCTCTGAAGTGGGGTCAAATTAATCGGTCTTTTCCTTTCCAGTTAACACTGTGTGGGTCTTCTATGACAAAATCTTTCCTACCCTGAAGTCATGAGGCTATTCTCTTAAAAATTTAGTACTTTTGCATCTTTTGAACACGTTTAAAGCTTTAAGTCATGTGGAATTGACTTTTGTGTGTATGGTTTAAGGTAGGGATCCGTTTCTTTTTTTGGTCTTGCAAATAAGCCATTGTAGTAGCATCATTTCCTGAAAAGTCTATCCTTTCCGCATGATCTATAATGCCTGCTCTGTTATAATGTAAATTTTCATATATGTATAGATCTGTTTCTGGGCTACTATGTTCTGTTGGTGTATTAATCTTTCCCTATACCTATATCACAATATATTAATATGGCTTCAGATTAAACCTTGATATTTCACTGGAAAAACCTCTCCACTTTGTATTTCTTTAGAAGTATCCTCGTTATTGTCAGACTTTCCTTTCATGTAAATTTTAAAATTAGCTTGAAAAATTCCATGAAAATATCCTAGGATTTTTACTGGAACATCAATGAATCTACAGATGAATTCCAGGAGAAACAATACTTTGCAGGTGTACATTCCAATCTAAGACCATGATATTTATTTAGATCGTCTTTATTATTGTTCACTCATTATAATTTTCTTCAAAAGAGGCTTGTACATTTTTTATTAGACTTATTCCTTAGTATTCCATATTTTGGGTTGCTATTTTAAATGGCATATTTTTCTAAACTGCTTTTCTAAACAATTGTACTATAAAGACATAAAAAATTCAAAATACATTTGAATTCTTTATTCAACAATTCTGTATTCAACCTTTTCAGACTTTAACAATAAACATGTGGATTCTTTGAGGTTTTCCAGGTAGACATCATGTCATATCATATCTAATAGTGGCAGGTTTATTTTCTTACTCCTTTCAAGTCTATATGTCTTTTAATTCTTTTTATCTTATTGCATTGGCTAGGACATACAGTATGGTGCTGAATAGAAGCAATGAAAGCAGGTGCCCTCGTCTTATTCCTGTCTTAAAGAAAATGCTCTCAACAATGCTTTCAAATTTACCATTATGCATGAGGTATCCTATAGATTTTTTTGTGGGGAGACTTTACATGTTTAAAGAAGTTCCAGTTTATTCTTCATTTGCCAAGAGTTTCTCACGAATGAATATTAAATTTTGTCAAGTGTTTCCCCCCATATCTTTAGGTGACCATGTTTTTTCCTCTTTGAATCTCTTAGATGATAAATTACGTTAGTTGGTTTTTCCAATATTAATCAAGCTTGCATTAGTAGGATAAAGACAATTTGGTTGTGATGTGTTATTTTGTATACACACTGATGGATTTAGTTTGCTAATATTTACTTGAGGATATTTGCTGGTTATGAGTGGCACAGCCATCCTTTAAAAGATGCAAAAGGAAGCAAAATATGTAAGAAAATGTTAAGTAATATTTCAAATTCTATGATGGTTCACTGCCACCTTGTGGCAGGAATCAATATCAGCAGTATGCAGCTTTTAAAATCCTAGCTAGAGGCGTTTCACATTTAGAGACTTCATACATCATTTAATGAAGCTCTTCACAGAAAGCCAGGGATAAATTCCACCTAAATGATACACTGAAAAGTACTGGAAAATCTGAGCCTTTTTCAGATGAGTGTGGTTCAATCTGTGGATTAGCTGCCAAGAGGCAAGTTCTTCAGATAGAGTTTTTCAATTTCAACCTGGTCATGACTCAACCAACTCTCACTAAACAAGGTCAAGAAGACATCAACAGGGAATACTAATCTATACTAGAAAAATTATCTCAGCCCTTTCCCAGAAGGCACACCGGATTTACAATCTCATCAAGCTGTCTCTGTTGTTCTTTCTTTGTCACTAGTGGGATTTGAGGTTTAGTTTTTAAGAAAGTGGTGACGGGGGAAGAGTTTGTTAATGGCAGGTGTTAGTGACAGGATGAACTGGCTCAGCTTCCACATAGTCCTACAGGGAACCTTTCTCAGAAACAGAGTCCTCAGGAAGAGGCTTACCATTCTGGAACTGTGTCTCTACTCGCAGGTACTGCCGTAGCAGATCCATCACCACAGCCTTCATGTGGCCTCGGATGCCACTTCGGTACCTAGGCAAGCAGAAAAAATCTCCACTGAAAAACCTGAAAGGCTAATACTATTAGATAATGGACTATTTAAATAAGACCAGGGCTTAAATTCTAAGCCTCAAAAAACTGCCTATAGACAAGATTTTTTTTTTTAAATAAAAGGGAAGAAAAAAGGAGAACAAAACCAAACCACTTGACAGCTCTACCTAACAACATCCTGGTTCAGTTCCCACTGCTAAGTAGAAATAATCATTACACTCCTGAAATGGCTATGGGATATTTGAAAAATTTATGAGCATCTTAGAGTTGAAAATGTTCTGTGAATGTTCCTTCAGTCCAATAGTTGGCTATGTAAGCTAAGAAGAATGAATGTCTTACTCGGCCCTGTGCCAGAAGAAAAATTAAAGAGTTTCATCAAAATTACAAGGAAAAAGAAGGGAATGAAATTTCTGTGCTTTAATAATTCACAGAAAGATGCAGAACAGAAAAAAGCCATCAGAAATATTTTAGCTCATAATCCTAAGATATTTAGATATTTAAGGTATTTAGAAAATACCTGTATTTTCCAAGACACAAGTACTTTCTAATAAGTCAAACCTGAGATAAATCTCTTGTTGAGTACTTAGAAGAAAGGAAGGTGTGGTTATGAACAGGTCTGGGAATCTGGAGTTACGTGTAACTACCTCTGTACCAGCTGGACAATGCTCTGAGTGTTCATGAAGAAAACTTCCCGTTCAGATTTCCGGTTCAACGTAGCTGCATGGCTATCTAGGATGTTGGCAATCTAAAGAAGAAAGAGAAAAGAAAAGAAGCCCAACCCAACAAAGGGACCTAAAGCATTAGCCTGTGTAGCATCACCACCAGTAATCTTTATTATAACACGATAATTTCCATCTTTCACATGCTGGGAGCAGCTGGAAGTTACTGGGCATAGTTTAGAGGCTTGTGTTAAATAACCAACTCATCTCATTATTATGGATGAAATTAGAGATGGTGTGACTTAGATGTTGAAGGGAAAACTAGCCTTTTTAAATCATTCATTTTAAAGAGAGGGTAAACTGTAATTTTATTTATTATTTTTGTTTTGTTTTGTTTTGTTTTAGGTGATGAAGATGGTATTTCTTTCCACACTTCCCCTGATGAACTAATGAGTGTATCACAGAAGCTACCATCCTACCAGAGGCCCTTGACAGGCAAGAAATGCTTATGGTCAAGGTTCAAACTTTATTCCCACTTGCCTAGCTTAACTCCCTACATGTAAGTTAGCTTTTCAGGCAAAAATCAAGCATGCTGCTGGGGTAGTAAGAAAGTCGCTGCTAATAAAACTACAAATATCCTTCCACTTTAAATTCATAAAATTCCTCTAATTAGGGCACAGGCCCAAGAATAAACCTCTATGAAGTAAAAGACCAATATGTTTTTCTCATAACCACAACCACTTTTACATTTCACATATAGTACTTTCGTTATTGGGCTTATATCCTGAGACACATTACTGAAGGGCACAATGCTCAAGACTCCAAGAGTATAATATCCAGACAGTATCCAAGCAAGAAAGAATCCCACAACATGAACTCCATAATTGGTAGCTAGTAGAGAAGTGTAACTCCAAAAATACCTGCTGGCTGGGAAACTGACAGAGGACTGATGTGATGTTGCTGGCATACTGAGCCATTTCCTTCTTGATAGACTTCTCCACATTGGGGGGAATACGACCAGAGACACTGGTCATGATATCCTGCAATTCTAGGAGAGGCAAGGAGGGATCTCTGAGGGTCTTCATTAACCGCTCTACCCAGTCTTTTACCTGAGAAGCAAATAATAAGATACAGACAAAATTAAAACGATCTTCAAAATAAAGTGATGTATTTGGATGCAGTATCATGCAGTATTTACTATGAAACTGTATGTAATACAGGCATCTAACTCTGCCCTTATTCTCTGGTTTAAATCCCAATTAAGTGTGAAGTCAATGACACAGATAAGCAGCAAGGATTTAAAGACTCCACATCCCACAACTAAAGGTGAGAGAGTTTCAGGCCAAACAGCTTTCTTTTCCTCTCTCTTAAAAAATCCTTATGCAATTTTTAAACTATCTGGGAGATAAGGTACCCTATTTGTAGACCCTTTCCCCAAGAGAAATGATTCATACCCTGCTGCTAAAAAAAGGATCTGGAAGGCAGTATCCACTCATTACGTTGACCAGATTATCCAGGACATAATGGAACACTCGATGGAGCTTCTCGCCTCTCAGTGCTGTGCTCTGGTTCCGTGGCAGACTACCTGTGTGAAGCTCAGCCTGTCAACCCCAATGAGAGATCAAGTCATACACTACCTTCTAGTCAAGTAACACACAGACACTGCAACTTAGAGTCATCATTCAAAATCAAGACCTCCTTTACCACACCTAGCTACAAGGAGAGAAGTCAATGGAGGAAGCATCATGAGGAAATCACAGAATCAATAGTAGAATACTGCTAGTATTGTAGTAATTCCTGCAAAATCTAGTTCCATAACACTACAGCCACAAACATAAGGCATGAGATCAGGGGGGAAAAAGCATAAGAAAAAGCTGGCAAAATAAGCACGGAAATCACCTGCCCCTCCAAACTACCCCTACCGTATAATCAACTCTTGGAGAGCAATATTAAAAGTAACTTCCTACTTACCTGTTGAACCTTGCTGGGGTTGTCTAATTGCATTTTGGCTATTACACAGCCAGGATCAAGAGCTGCTCCAGGCCGTTTGACATAATGAATACATCCAGACTCTGCAGCTGTTAAGGTCATTACCATCTTCATCACCTAAAACAAAACAAAACAAAAATAATAAATAAAATTACAGTTTACCCTCTCTTTAAAATGAATGATTTAAAGAGGCTAGTTTTCCCTTCAACATCTAAGTCACACCATCTCTAATTTCATCCATAATAATGAGAATGTTGAAATCTCCAACAAAGTAGAAGGAGGGCAATTAGAAAATCTCTCAAGACCTAGCTTTAGGGATTAATGACAGCTACTGACATTTCTTGTTTCTAATGTTTAAACTGATTTTGCCCAAGTTTGTATTTTACTTGTTTTATATTTAGAATTAATAGTTTAGCCTTCTCATACCCATGATCTAGGTGTTGGGTCTGTCTACCTAAGATGCCCACGTCAAAATCTGACAGTCATTCTTTACCCTTCTTTCTCCCTTATCTACCAATTACCAAGCCCAGCCAAACTTCTCAAAAATCTTCCTCTCTTGCCATCTCTGGTTTAGGCCCTCATCATACCTGTCCTAGAATACTTGAAAAACTTCCCAACAAAATTCCCTACCACTGTATATCTCCAACGAGGTCACTAAATGCAATCATTCTACAGCCCAAATCTCGTTGTATCAGTTGTCTGTGTAAAATCCCTCAAAAACTCCTCAATGCCTCCAGGGGAGCCCAAATATCTTAGTGTCTCTCATAAGGTCCTTCATGATCTCAAGTTATGATGACTTACTTAGCATGTTTGCTTGCCACTTCCCATTAAACATTAGCCAATTCTCAACAATACCAATATGTACTTGCAGTTCCCTAAATATACTCTTCTGTGCCTTTGTACATGCTGTTCTTCCCTTTAAACATTCGTCCTGCCCTTCTTCACCTGGTATATAACTATCTACCTTTTAAAGCTTTTTTATTTAAGTTTATTTATTTATTGAGAGAGAGAGAGGGTTTTGAGAGAGGGAGAGAGGGGGAATCCCAAGCAGGCTCCGCACCATCAGCTCAGAGCCTGATGCAGGGCTTGGACCCACAAACTGCAAGATCATGACCTGAGCTGAAATCAAGAGTCAGATGCTTAGTGGACTGAGCCACCCAGGCACCCCTAAAAATTTTTAATGTTTATTTATTTTTGAGGAGGGGGGGCCAGAGAGAGAAGGGACAGACGATCCAAAGCAGGCTTTGTGGCTGACAGCAGGGAGCCCAAAGTGGGGCTTGAAATCACGAACCACAAGATCATGACCTCAGCCAAAGTTGGATGTTCAAATGACTGAGCCATCAGGTGCCCCAACTATCTATCTTTTATTTTTTATGTTTTTTTTTTAAATTTATTTTTGAGACAGAGAGACAGTGTGAGCAGGGGAGGGTCAGAGAGAGAGGGAGACACAGAATCAGAAGACAGGCTCCAGGCTCTGAGCTAGCTGTCAATACAGAGCCCGACGAGGGACCCAAACCCACGAACCATGAGGTCATGACCTGAGCCGAAGTTGGATGCTCAACCGACTGAGCCACCCAGGTGCCCCTCTATCTTTTAAAAGTAAGATCAAAGTCCCCTTTCTTTCAAGAGGTCCTCACCTACTATCTACCACATCCACCAGCTGCACCCCAATTTGGGTTTAGTGACCCCTGCACTCTGCTTCTCTCTCTCAGAATTCATATTTCATTACTTGTCTGTTTTGTGGCCCCACTGCACCTATCTTATTTTTTCTCTTTATAACCATCCCTTAGCATGATTCTTGACAGTAAGTGCTGTTGTTGCCTAGTATCTATCTTTGGAGCAAGAGATTCCTCATCTGTCAAAGAAAAACTATAGCTTTTTATTTGTTTTTAAAATTGTGTTCATAAGCCAATTAAGCCAACTGATGCTCTTTACTACCTATTTCTTTTTTGTTACTCTTCAGTCCTAGTCCATCCCAGCAGATGCTTTTCCCGCCTTCTGCCCTATGCCCTGAGAGCCTCGCCACCACACTGACCTCAATCTCAGCATAACACTGGCCAGAAAACACATGGCCTCCATCCTCCACAATGTACTGGATTAACTTCCCAGCAGAAGGTGAGCGCATCACTGAAGGGTCATTTTCCTTCTCAAACACACAGGTCTTATTGCCAATTGTGATGCGATATCTAGGAGATAAGTAGGAGTATGTAAGCCAATAAAGCACCTTGGGTTGTAAAGGAGAACATCAGAATAATGTCAATCTGAAACAAAACAAAACAAAAATGCAACAAAAAAACACAACCCCCCTTCCCCAAACTGGAAACTTTATTCTATATACACACAGGAAAACAGAACATTCATTCCATCTTTGGTGGCAATGCACATAGCCAAATTTCCTTCAATAAGGGTCGGATTAAGTAAATTATGGTAAATCTATATAATGGAATACCATATGACCATTAAAAAGAATAGACACCTCCATTAAAAAAAATGAACACAAGATGATGATGATGATATAATAACTAACATTTCTTGAACCCTTATGTGTCAGGCAATGTTCTAAGCACTTTACATGTGTTAATTCATTAAACTCTCACAGTAACACTGAATGACCGGTGTTGAACAGTCTATGATAGACATTAAAGGAAAAAAAGAAAGTGCAGAACAGTATCTAAAGGTTATTTTTATTTGCGAATGTATGCAAAAGAAAAACACAGTAGGTACCTATATAAAAATTATATATATATGTATAAAATTTCTGCAAAAATAAACTGTTAACAGTGGTTCATTAAAAAGAGGAGAACTTATTTTTCATTGTCTACTCACAATGGAGTGGCAGAGACAGTGTTTTTAACTGTAAACACTTTTGTACTCTTGAAATTTTTAGGTACATGTACTATTCTTTTTACTTAAAAAGGAATACCCAAATAGGCCCTGAAAAATCCCAAGAGTTGGTGACTACTGAGAGGAAAGGCTGATACAATGACCAGCAAATGGACCTCACATAGCCCCTTACCTATCCACTTCCTCCTTCATGTACGTGGTATAACTGCTGCCATCATAAGACAAGAGCAGCCCTCCATCACTCAGCCGATGCACGTCTACTTCTACACATGAGCCATTCATGATCACCACGTAGGAGTTGGGGGACTGTCGAGTCACCTGTAGGGAACGAGAACCAGAAAGGACAAGTTCGTGTGTCCCTTCCAGGTAGAGCCCCAGACAAAATTTCAGTACCTCAAAGATATAGGTAAGAAAGATCTGTCAGAGAGGAAGATGCTCTTAGCATCAGTATCTGTGGCATGGCTCAGCCCTGCTGCAAACTAACAGGGTGACCTTAGATGCTTTTCCCTAGTCTGGTTGTTCTCTGACTCCTTTATCTCTTGGTTGCATACGTCACATTGAAGAGCACTAAAACACTTTCATAGAACCATCAAATACTGTTTCAGGCTACTGAAATAAATAACGACTGCGATTTCACTAATACCCTACCCTGCAGTAAACCAAACACTTCCCCAATCTCTTGACCTAAAGAAAGCAAGCTAACAAAGAAAGACAAAAAGTAAGGTATAGTCTGCAGTTGGGTTCAGCATACCTTAAGTACATATTTGACTCCCTCGTAGATAAGTTCAACATCTACTGTATTCAGAAGCGTATGAGCAGGAAGAACTTGACCCCTGAAAGAACAAGAGCAACAATGTGAGACACATTTACTCCTAAAAAGTTCCAGAAGTTTATAAGGAAATCGCATAAGTTATTAATTATAGCACTTCCTGGAATAAGGACTGGATACAACCTAGGGACCATCAGTAAGCAACTGATACATGAATTATGAAAAAGCCTTATAGTGAAATATTATACAGCCATTAAAAAGATGAAAACATTTATGTACTAATATGAACTACTCTCCAAATTACACTGTTAAATGAAAAAGGTAAGTGAAATTGTGAACAGTTTCAGAGTATGCTACCATTTGTGTTCTTAAAAAAAGGGGGTGGAGGGGCACCTGGGTGCCTCGGTTAAGCATTCGACTTAGGCTCAGGTCATGATCTCACAGTTTGTGAGTTTGAGCCCCACGTTGGGCTCTGCTGACAGCATGGAGCCTGCTTCAGACCCCCGTCCCTCCCTCTCTGCCCCTCCCCAGCTTGCACATATGAGCTCTCTCTCTCAAAAATAAACATTAAAAAATAGGGGATGGGAAGAAACAAATATTACATGTATATGCTTATATGTATTTATAATATGTCTGGAAGGTTACAGAAGAAACTGGTAACACGGGTTCACTGCAGGAAAAAAAAAACTAGGTGGTCAAAGAACAGACGTAAGAAGGAAACTTTTCACTATCTACCTTTTTGTGCCTTTTGAGCTTTGAACCATGTGAATATATTACTGGTTATTAAAAATAAATAAAATTAAAACTTAAGAAAAGAGAAATGCTCCACTACAATCAACCCTTATCTACTCTTATCAACTGGGACTTCATTTGGGGTATTAAAAGAAAAAAAAAAGGCAACAGGCCATGGCTGAGTTTAGGGGAAAGGGAAGGACATTGCCAAGGAGGGAGATATTATCTATCAAGAAAGACTTTTGACAACAGAAAAAGGGAGTGATAAAGCAAGTGAGGCAAGAGGTTAATAATTGCTGAATCTGTGCAATGAATATAAAAAAGTTGTTTGTACTATTCATGCCACTCTTCTTTAAATCAAATTATTTCAATTACAGGTTTTAAAAATAAATAAAAAATAACTAACATTAAGAAGGTGGAGGGAAGCACACAGAGGAGATTACTTACATGTGACACATTTGTACACTAGTAGGGAAACCATGTAACTAGATTAGAGACTGCATGTTGAGGAACATGAGATTGCATGTTGCAAAACTGAACTGGAAGAAAAGGGCCAAAGTATATAGGGAGTTGAAAGTCACACTGAGGGATTTAGGTTTAATACACAAGGGTAATGTGAGCTGCTGAAGGTTTTAGTGCATGAAAGCAACACAATGAAAGATATTTATCGTTAAGACTTGAACAGCTGTGCAATCTCAGTTCAATTTTTAAAATTTTGTTTCTCCCTTTCAGACACCTTAGAAGAAAGCTGACAGAAGTCTAATAACACAGAAGGAAATACAGTGCCTGTGATTAAAGTGCTTTAAAATGATTAGCCCCTTGGACCATTCCTCTAGGGACTCAAAGGCAGAGCTTAGTCTCCAGAGCCAGAGTTAGAAATTAGTTGAGCCCCATACAATCTGATCCTCTACTTGAAAGACTCATGAGGTCATCTCGAGTATCAGGCTCAATTACGAATTACTGAAAGATGCTGCAGGTAATATATGAAATATTCAGGGTTCAATGCTAGTGGGAAACACCAGATTTTCATCCCTGGGGTGGGCTGGAGAGATTTGATGCTTGGAAAGAATGCTTACTTCAGCTGGATTTGTTTTTAAAAAGCAACCCATTCTAACTTTGGATAAATTAATTTCCAAAATCTGCAGTTAGAGTCCCAAAATAATTTGCCATGAAGACTCTCACAACTCTTCTCGCCCTTGCCTCCATGGTCACTGAATAATAAGTAGCACTCACAAGCTGCCAGGGATAGAGAGAAGAATAAATGGATTTTTGAACCAGGACCACTGGTTAGCCTGCCTACGAGAAACAAAGCCTACCTTTCTAAGGAGTGAAGGAAGTTAGAGATGCTATTACGTAGGCTCACATCTGCCACGTGGAGAGCCCCACACACAACTCCCAACATGGTGTCAGGTCGCTCTGCCTAAAAGAAAGAAAAAGAGGGCAGGTCAAAAGCACAGTCACTTGGCACCATGGCCCCTCAATTTAAATCAGATCCAAATTTGCTGTGAAGAAAGAGCTAGCACTGAGAATCTACAACCTTATTGTTCAACTGGTATTTGAGATAAAAACACAATTTACTTTCAGAATTTGAATAGAGACTTCAATTGATTAGAAATGAAAAACACCTTTCTCTATACTGTCCCTAAGATTTCCACTGAATCAATCAAAGAAGAGCTCAAAAACAAGATTCTGTCATAAACAAATTCAAGGGGTGTCTGGGTGGCTTAGTTGGTTAAGCATCCAACTCTTAATGTCAGCTCAGGTCATGTTCTCATAATTTGTGAGATGGAGCCCATGTCAGCTCTGTGCTGACAATGCAGAGCCTGCTTGGGATTCTCTCTCTCCAGCTCTCTCTCTTTTAAAATAAATAAACAAATCCATTCAAAAAGGTACAAGGATCTGGCTCCTGATAATCTCAAAGAAAAATGGTATATAATCAAATTTGGACCTTCAGATAATTTAGATACATCTAATAATTCTATACAAAATCTTACTTAGAATAGCCCAGTGACTCAGGAACAAAGGGTAACTGCTGATTTAAATGAGATCCCTCTCACCAGCACTTGGTAGACAGATGTAAAAGTGGGTAACTCTGAAGCAGACTTAACATCAAATGAGGACACACATATTTCAAACCCCGGATGCCTCTCTTCAAATATGTTTTAGGAAATAATACTAGAACATATAAAATGACTGTAACACAAGCACAAGAACTTTATGGTGCTGAAATTACACTGACTCCTAAATTTTTCCAAGTAGATCAACAATTATTTACATTAGAATCAAATAAATTTTCTCTACTGACATGGACTGATCACACCATAATCCTATAAAAACCCAATCCTAAAAGCTGTATGGCAAGTAGGGAAATACACACCTGTACTTTTTCTGCTATCAGTCTGTCTAGCCAGCCAGTGTCAATTCTATTCAACTGAAAGCTCTCAGTCTCCAACAACTTGATGAGGTATTCAACTGTAGTTCGAAAGTCACCCCGAATAGATAGCTCCTTCAAAGCCACCACCATGTTTCTGGGAGAAGAACAGAAGCAGATCTGTTTCAGGAACGAGTGTTTAGTGTTTTTCAATCATTTTAAAGAATCCTTTCAATTCTTTGGAGTCCTAGGAGGGAGGAGAGAGTCCCACAAAGAAATAACAGTATACATGTGAAGTGTGCTCATTCGTGTGCATTCCAGACAGGATTCTATACGTCAGGAAACTTAGGAGTTCTGACTGATATTACCATAAAAGCGTCAGCAAATCACCTTTCATTAAGTAAAGTACATAAAAAACTATGTGTGAACTACTCTCAGTTTTCACTTACTGGGTTTCCACCATTCCATTCATTTATTGCTGGCTAACTAGGATTAAGGCATAATTCTCCCCTCCTTACACTTTATATTATTAAAATAGTTTTTACATATAATAAAATATACTTAAGTATACTGTTCAATACATTTTGACAAATGCTAATACCTTCATGAGGTTTCAATACATCTGTGAAAGGAATTGCTCATTACTTTTGTTACTTCCTAGTTAGGTGCAAAATGATCTAATTTTAATAAAATTTCAAATACTGTGAGTTTTTTCCTGTACATTTCTGACCAGTGACTATCTTGCAAAGGGCTGGACCTTACTTCAACAAATAATTTGTTGTTAATTAGGTATCTCACAGACTCAAGGCGCATACTAGACTCATAAGGGAGAGAGAGTATATAGATATAATAACTGCTTTCAGAATATATGGTAGAATATCACAAATTCCAGTAGAGATATAAGCAAAGTACTGGACTAATTTTAAGAAGGGAGAAAATTCACCTCCCTATGCTTTCATGAGGCATATGGAGTCTGACATGGGATAAAAGTATAGGTGGAATTAGGGCTGAGATAGGAATATCATTCAAGTGGGCCAGGCATTCCCTCAGCCTAAACCATTTTTCTGTTTCGCACCTCCATCCTCCTCTCTACACCCTCTTGGCCTGGCTTATTCCTATATGCTTCTTAACTGTCTAGATGTTACTTCTTTCTGGGAAACCTTCCCTGATCTCTCCTGACTGAGTCAGATGACTCAACTATATGTTCCTATAACGCATTTATGTAACCCCACTATTATAGACAACACTTACTACACTGAGTTTAGTTGCTTATTGCCTGTCTTCCTGTGGACTATAACGTCCCATTAGAACAGAGACTCTATTTGGGTCCTCATTATATTGCCATCACCAACAGATACATTTACTAAACACTCACTATGTACAGGGGATACAGCAGCAATAAGATAAACATGGCACTGTTCTCATGGTATTTAGATTATCATCTATGGGAAATAATGCTGAAAATGGGGACTGAGGCTATTCTGGAGAATAAGAATACGAACACCAAGCTGAAAAATATAGATCCAATGTTACGCAGAAAGAAGAAACGAACTTAACTGAAGAATGAACTTCTGGCATGCTATCAAGAAGCAAGGTTATTATAGAGACCATATTTTTAATATGCTAGAAGTTAACCTAGTTAGCTTTACCCTGTAGAGAAATGTACAGAGCAGGTCAGGAGGTAAGGAGCAAAGGTTTCTAAACCCGATTAACGGACATGTGCTATAGAAAATATTCAGTGGTCTCTGTAATGAGGACTGTAAACCTAAATACCAATAGAGGCCACTCTGTGAATGTAAATGAGTGAGGCAGAATGGATGGGGGCTGGGTGAGAGAGTTCATGTTTCCTCTAAAAGCAGCCACACAAAGCTTCAGTTAACTTTTGCCAAGTGGAATGTAAAACCAGTGTTGTCATTATCATCCCATTTTTAAGAGAAGACAGAAATCTATGTATTTCAATCTCCCAATTTTTAAATATTGGCAATTTTTAAAAAATTAACACTCTGCAAGCCAATCAAAACACATCTGTGTCTGTGACTAATCAGAAAGCCACCAATTTTACAAGCTCTAGCGAAGGCTTTCTTCACTTTAGTAAAGCAGAATATGGCTGCGAAAGAAAAAGGCATCTTTATAGCAGACAGTTTTTCTGGTAGTGTTGCTTTAATTTTAAAAAACTTTACTTATAGTTTTGAATAAATGGTAAAAACTGTAGAGGACAAAATAGAGAAAAACTAAGAGTTCCCTACTTCTATATACATTATTTAAAAACCAACGTTATTAATAAATAGCTATTGACTACTCAGTCTATGGGTACAGTTCAAAGGATAAGGAAATGGTTATAAACACTTGGTTCAAGAAAACACACAATTAATAAATAGAAAGAACTGGGGCACCTGGGTGGCTCAGTCGGTTAAGTGTCTGACTTCAGCTCAGGTCATGATCTCACAGTTTGTGAGTCTGAGACTTGCATCAGGCTCCGTGCTGATAGTGTGGAGTATGGAGTCTGTTTCACATTCTGTGAGCCTAGCATCAGGCTCTGCGCTAACAGTGTGGAGTATGGAGCCTGTTTCACATTCTGTGTCTCCATCTCTCTCTGCCCCTCCCCCACTCACGTTCTGTCTCTCTCTCTCTTTCTCAAAAATAAATAGACATTAAAAAAAATGAAAGAACTAGTTCAATTTTGATAGATACTCTAAAATATCTGAAGTGTTAGAATTATCTCCTAGAGCCCTACTTTCCTAGGAAAACAATTGCTTGTAATATTTTTTAATGTTTAATTAACAAGACAAATGATAAATAAAAATTAATGTTTAATATTTATGTTTAATAGGATATTAATAACACTTATGACACAGCAGTCATATGTGTATAAGCTGTGTGTATATTTCATAACACACTGAGGTCTCATAAACAATGTGGATAGTTCCCTTATATAGTTTTCACATAAAAGCAGTTTAACTTTATTATTTAAAAAAAATTGGGGGGAGGTGCACCTGGGTGGCTTAGTCGGTTAAGTATCAGACTTTGTCTCAGGTTATAATCTCACAGTTCATTGATTTGAGCCCCGTGTCAGGGTCTGTGCTGACTGTGGAAGCCTACTTGGGATTCTCTCTCCCTCTCTCTCTCTGCCCCTCCCCCACTCATGCTTTCTCCCTTTTTCAAATATAAATGAATAAACTTTTTAAAAAAGTAATATATGTATATTTATTTAAAAAAATTTTTTTTGAGAGAGAGAAAGAGCAGAGGACGGGCAGAGGGAGAGAGGGAGAGAATGTTAAGCAGGCTCCATGTTCAACGGCTGTGAGATCAAGACCTGGGCCAAAAATCAAGAGTCAGACCTTTAACCGACTGAGCCACCTAAGCACCCTTAACTCTATTATTTTAAATGACTATAGGACATTTACATCCATACCTTTATTTTGATGACAAGCAACAGATCCTACCTATGATTTTATATGATGCCAACTTGGTCAAGAATCTACCTCCCCCACCAAAACAACGTTTCTGTGGAAAAATATGATTTCTTTAAAGCAATCAATTTTATAAACTTATCAAAAATATTTGAAAGTAAGAACACTTGAAAAGACTCAGAACAAACAGAAAAACATCTGCCAAACACTGCATAATTTAACAAAACATGAACCCAAGTACGACTGAAGATATATTTCCTCCAAAACAGTATCAGTACTTCTGTAGCAGACAATTTCCATTCCGGTGCTCACACATTCATGGAAGATTAGAACAAATTTATTTTTTTTAATGCAATCAAATGTTATTATACTCACGAAATTGCTTCCTCTCTGTTTTCTCCCCAGGAGAAGCAGTGACCAAACTGAGAATCAGCAAATTCATGAAGGCCCCCTGCAGCAGCAACACTGAAATAACCCCAAACGTTCTTATTGCTACGGAAATTCAGTTCCTGAACTGTTCCTGAGCTGGGCTTAAAACCCTGTTAGAGAATGAAGAATATGAGAAACCATATTATATTTCCAAGGAAGAGAACATACATATAGTCACTGTTTAGGCTCTGTGTTGATCACACACAAAAGTAGAAATGATGCACAAAAATCAGAAAGGCTCGAGAGCCAACATCCAGTGCTACCCGCCTAGTGAGGACTCCATAATGACTAAAAATTGGACTAAATGACCAATGGAGCAGTGATCACTTATTTGTCTGCTCTGAAGAGACGTCTATAAATTTCCGTCTCCAGAGGAAGCCACAAGATATTTCAGAAGTAGGCCTTCAGATACCATACTAATATTAAAGTTCACAAGAAAAAAATAAGTAAAAACCTTTTAAGTGATGGGTTACCTCATCTGGATTTTCACTAGTGATCCGAGCAGCAATAACATGGCCCCTTGGGCAAGGAACATGAGCAGAATTTTCAAAATCAATGGGAGCATCACCCCAGGGAGATACGCCATACATCATACGAATATCCTTGATTCTGTACAGAGGGATCCCCATGGCAATCTGAAAGGAAACATCACTCATTTTTTACAGTTACTTTCCTTAAAATGTGGAGTTATCAGATTACCTACAAGATTTTTCATTTTAGTAACCTACCTAAAATACTCTATTTGTATTGTAGCCTGTATTCCACAATAATTGAATAAGTAACTCTAAGTTGTGTGTGTGTGTGTGTGTGTGTGTGTGTCTATTGCATTTCTCCATTAAAGGAGCAGAATTTAAATATATATGAGAAGAGTCCATGTAAGTGGCTATCCAAGAAGTTCAGACAGCTAAAAAGTCCTAACGGTATCATAATTATTTCATAATTATTCCCACAAACCATTGGAGAAAGTAAATAAATCTTTAGTCCTTAATGGGAACCCAGAAGGCGTTCCCAATGTGGGCAAAGAACATATTAGATACAAATAATATCATACCTCACCATTAGCCATTAATTACTGCTTCCATAACATTTTTTTCCTGGACTGAGTGGAGGAAACATTGACAGCCAGGACTGCCATAGTGCTGCCATGGTATTGCCAGGAGAAACTATAACCACCACTCTGATGTGGAACTGCTTTCATACAGAACCCATGTAAAAAGGAGTAGAGGACAATTACAAAGGTTTTTTACAATTAAAATAATCATATAAAGCTTAATATTTTTAAAGTTTCTTTCTAAAATATGACAGTTTTTATCAGATGTGTCTGGCTAAAAAATATGATACTATTACTAGATTTGTACCCCATCAGGAAAGCCAATCCACACATCACAACCCATATAGCACGAGATGAACATTAGATGAGACTCAGATAGGTGGTGCTTTTCTTTATCAGACACCAGGTTAAACCAGTTTCTCAGGCATCTCTGACATTTGGAACTTCTCCAGGCAACTCTCTGAGTCAAGATCAGGGTGACTCACCTGGAGTTGTGCTGCAGGGAGGTTGACATCAGCTACCATCTCTGTACAAGGGTGCTCCACCTGTAGCCGAGGGTTCAGTTCCAGAAAGTAGAAGCTTCCATCCTGGCTGTAGAGGTATTCAACAGTCCCTGCACTCACATAACCAACCATTTTGGCAAGTTTCACCGCACACTCAAAGAAGAAAGATAAGTCAACATAAGTGTCTCACCTTGACCAGCTGGTGGACCTCTATAGCCTCTCCCTAACTCAAATATCCACTGTTTATAAGAGCCATCATAGGCCTTTAGCCACATAAGAGTAAATTTCACTCTTTCTGGTTATTACATAAGGTTCCTAGATGTGGGTAACAAACTCAATCCAGAGCCTGGGGAAAACTATTTTTCACCTGGCATCACAGGCAACCTCACCCTATCAGTTTAAGTGTATGCAAGCAATAAAACACTATGGCAGACTATTCAGTGTGCCCTGGTTTTTAGTATTCCTGGTAATCTTCCCTAGAAACATAACTGTCCAGCTAGAGACTATACTTTTCAATCTCTCTTTAGTTAGTGACTCAGTTTTGGTATATATAATGTCAGCATTAGTGAGTAATATGCATAAGCCCTGAATCAGGTTTTGGAAATGAAACACTTGTCCTCTATTCCTAATTTTCCTCCTTCTGTGGATTGGAATGTAATCACGATAGTTCAAGCCAGTTTCCACTATGCAGATGAGAACACATTAAGAATTGCAGTACAAAACAGACAGAACCTGAACTGCAAGATGGTCTCAGGAAGCAGAATCGTCCTACTAACCCTGGAGATCTTAACTCAGATTATGAGGGGGAAGGAAAAATAAACTTCTATCTCTTCTAGGTCATTGTATTTTTTGGATCTCTTTTTTAAACAGCTTACTCGTATACTAATCCATACAGAAATTATAAAATTCAGGTAAGATGCTACTATTTAAAAAAATTAAAACATGGGAATGCTACCTTGGCAAAAGAGTAGTGGGTAGCAAGGAAATGAACACTGCAGACTGAAAAGGTTGTGGTCTCATTGTTAGGCATAACAAAACATTTGATAAATTGTCTTCTACAATAACTTGGAACACTGACAACACATCAACTCTAAGAAAAATAATTAGAAAAAGTCAGAATCTGAAAAAAAAACAACTACTTTTGTATCCCCAAACCAGATTAGATTCTCACCCTGAAGCAACCCAGTATCAAAGATGCACTAATAGAGGAAAAGTTACTATCTCTAGAAATCTTAGAGTGTGGTTACTCTTACCTGAAGCTGACTAGAAGCAAATAGTCCAGAAACTGAATTTTGAAGAAATTGTATTTCTAAACATACCACAAACCTGGCCTTGAAAAGCCTGTGACTGATAACTCGAGTAATATTTGTTGCCCCACTCTTGCACCAACTCTGCCAAAGAAGGCATAGTCTCCAAAGGCCAATCACAGAGAAAACTCAATGAGGAAGAACTTTGCAGGGAACAAAGCCAGGTACTTCAGGGATGACAGATAAGGGATTTACTGCCAGAGAGCAGAACCAGAGGCAGCCAGGGGGCCAAATGAGGTATTACTCTAATACATGGCAGGAAATCATCATAATTCCTGCCTAGAAGGATTTGATAACTGCTATGGACCAATGATTATTGTATATTTTTCATCTTCTTTTTTCCAAATGGGACTTACCTGTTCATATTCCACCACTGTATATTGGGTATATGCTAGAGGGAAGAATAAGGGGTATATAACTTGTATTTTAGGTCACTGGCCCATGAAAAACCACATGAACATTTAATGGAGAGAACTGAACATTACCTAGAGATCCTGGACTCTGGGCTGAATGTAGTAATTGGATGGGTCTTTGGGCTGATTTCGTTGGGGAAAGACTAAACATGTTCTAAGTTTGAAAAAAAGGGTATGAAAAGATAACGGGTAGCCAGAGGAGCAGACTGAGGCAGATTATTAAATTCTCTCTAGTGATTTTTCTTTGTGTCATTTAGTAATACAATCTCCTGAATTTCAGCTGAGTATATGGCCACTGAGTTAGTGACCACAATTCCTGACACCCCCTACAGGTAGGTGTGATTGTGTAACTGAATTTTGCCCAACAGGATATGAACAAAATATGGGTAACTTCTGGATCACATTTTTACATACCTGCCCTCCAAGTCCTTTCTCTCCCCCTCCCACAAGCTACAATATGAACATAATCTTGTGAGAAAGCTTTAATCATGAAGATAATGACACCCTAGGGCAAGGGTTGGCAAACGTTCTCATTAAAGGACCAAACAGTAATTATTTTCAGCTGTGTGGGATATAACATAAATAAATAAATGTGGCTGTGATCTAATAAATTTTTATTTACAAAAAAAGTTAACAGGCTATGGGGCGCCTGGGTGGCTCAGTTGTTTAAGAGTCTGACTCCTGATTTTGGCTCAGGTCATGATCTTACAGTTCATGGGACTGAGCCCCACATCCTGCTCTCTGCCCCCACCAACCCCCGGCTTGTTCTCATTCTCTCCCTCTCTCTCTTTCTCTCTCTCTCTATCTCTCTATCTCTCCTCCCACCCTCGCCTCTCTCTCAAAATAAGTAAGCATAAAAAAAAACTGGCAGGTTGGATTCGGCTTACAAGCTATAGTTTGCTCACCCCGTTCCTAGTGTACGACACAGCAGTAAGGCTGGGTCCCTGGTACCAACTCATCTCTCGACAATGATGAGAGAGAGAAAGACAACTTACACCTTGTTTAAGCCACTGTATTTGGGGGCACCTGAGTGGTTCAGTCGGTCAAGCATCAGACTCTTGATTTCAGAGTGAGATTTCAGAGTCGTGAGATTGAGCTTAGGATTCTCTCTCCCTCTGTCCCTACCTGCCCCCTACATCTCTCTCTCTGAAAAACAAACAAAAAAAAGGCCACTGTACTTTGGAGGCCTCTTTATTATAGCAACTAAATAATGATTCTTAATAAATTCACACACATGTAGGAATTAAACTTCCAAAACAGATGACCATACATTTAGCTTGTTTGGAATTCAGGAGAAAAGAAATAGAAAATATATTTCCAATAAGATGAAGACTCACTCACTATTCCAGAAAAGACCATGTTCAGACCCCAAAACTACAACTGTTTCCACAGGACCTTGCAAGACTGCTGAGAATTATTTTCTACAAAAACATAGAATACATAAACTTTAAAGATGCTCAGAGGACCTTTTAAGAGATAACAGACCTGAATAAAGACATCTGAAGACTCAATGATAATCAACTACAAAATGGAATTACCTACTTATCATGAGCTTGTTAAAAACAAAAAACAAAAAACAGTAAGATTAAAAATTCCCAAATATTTCTCTTTTTTACCCATACTCAAAACAGTACACTGAGTACTGTTTTTACCCATACTCAAAAAAGTGTTAACTAATTTAGAGCTGGAAATGTTTAGAGGGAGAAGAGAAGGATTATTTTTCCTTTAGGAAAAGGATATAATCTTATCAATTATCTAGAACCACTTGAAATTCCACTATTCTCAGACTGGTATATGAATTGAAGGAGTAGTAGTTCTGTGAAAGAAGCAAAAATTACAGCTTTTCATATACACACCTGTTCCATATGTTCAAATACTGCTGGAGTAGCAATAGCAGCTGGTGCTTCTTCAATAATCTTCTGATGCCTGCGCTGTACGGAGCAGTCACGACCAAACAGAGAGATAGCATTGCCATACTGATCTGCTAAGATCTGTACCTCCAGATGACGGGATTGTTTGGCTAGTCTCATCACAAATATAGGAGATCCAGGGACTTCAGCTTGAACCTAAATCAGAAGAGGAAATAAAACAAAGTACTTAAGTGGTAAGCATTTCAATTCCAACAGGCAGGTGCCTAGAACTGTCAGGGACCATGTTAATTAGCAGGAATACAAAAATGAATAAAATATAGTTCATGCCCTCACCTATTTTCAAGATGTTGCATTCTTAGTTATATAACCAATATTAATAAAAGACTATGAAACATGAACATCCATCCAACGTGTTACAAAAGTGAAAAACAAAATAGTTTGAAAAGACACACACACAAATCCCACAAAAGGGTAAAATACTGCCATCAACTCCAGACAGCCAAGTGTACAATTGGGCTCCAGACTAGATGCTTTCTTGGTTCACATCACGTCACAGAGGGTGTTGTAGTTGAAGGATTTTGATCTTCAGTTTTGAAGCATAATGCCACTAGATACAGAATTCTACACTGGTGGTTACCTTCTTTCAGCACTTTAAAGATAATTCAATGTTTTCTGGCTTCCACTGGTTTCTACTGAGATGTACGCTATCAACCATTACTCCTCTGAAAGTAATCTTTTTCCGGCTGCTTTATTTTCTCTTTTTCTCTCTCTCTTTTTTTAGGTAGGGGTTGAGGTAGCAGATATACTCTGATAATCTTAGATGTGGTTTTCTCTGTATTTGTGCTGTGCACCTCATAGTACTTTTTAATCTGTGCTTGATAATTTTTATAACTTCAGGATAATTCTTAGCCATTATCTCTTCAAATATCGTTTCTGCTCCATGATTTCTTCAAATATTGCTTCTGTTCCGTTCTCTCTCATTTCTGAGATTCAAAGTGTATGGTATTAGATCATCTCACTGTATCCCATATGTCTTTTATGCTGTTTTGCTATGTAGCAAGTCACCCCAAAAATCAGGGGGGTTACTTAGGACAGCAACCATTTTATTTGCTCATGATACTGTCCTCATCTGGGCAGTTGTTCTTCTGCGCTTGCCTGGGGTCACTCATGTGCATATCATCATCTGGTAGTTCGGTCGAGTGGGGCTGAATGGTCTCACTCAAATGTTGGGTGACTTGTGGTGACTGTTGGCAAGTAGGTCAAGAGAGCCTCGACTGGAACAGCTCATCTCTATAGCATGCGGCCTCTCATTCTCCAATGTGCTAAATCAGGCTTCTTCAATGCAGTGTTCCAAGACAGTGAGTGCAGAAGCTGCAAGGCTTCACAAGCCCTAGGCTCTAGAACTTACACAACACCACTTTTGCCACATTCTAATGGTTTAAGCAAGCCACAGGGCCAGCTAAGACTCAAGGGGTGGGAAAAAAGATGCCACCTCTTGATGAGAGGAAAGGCAATCACATTGCAAAAGGATATACATACAAGGATGGGAGGAGTTATTGCGGCCATCTCTGCAAACAATCTACTATGGTCCGCCCTCTGGCCACAATAATTCATAGACCTCCCACATGCAAAATAGACTCACCCCCTCCCACGACCCCCAAAGTCATCCAATCATGGCATCAGGCTTGACGTCCATTTTCTCATGAATCATGTCCAGATGCGAGTAAGACTCCTTGGGTGCAGATCCTCAGATGCAGTTTCTCTTGGTCCAATGATCTGGGAACTAAAAAGACAAGTTATCTGCCCCAACACCCCCAGTATTTAATGATAAGATGGGGAAAGGATAACTGTGAAAGACATTCCTGTTCAAAGAAGAGAGGATGGGAAGTACACGGTGGTCACTGCTGCATAGCAACTCTGAAGTCCAGATGGGTACATGGCAGGTTCCGATACTCTAGGGGCAGGGAAATTTTTTAGGGTCTTGTTCTGCTCACTGGGAGTGATTTTCCTAATCCATGGCTCATGACTCTCCTCTGCTCTTAGCTATGCCCTCTGGGCTCCTGGCTCTGCTCTCTGACAAATCTCTCTTTTTATTAGATGTTTACAGCTTAATAGCTTTCTCAGTCTGCTTCCTGTTTGTAGGAAATTGAAGACTCAGAAGCCTCTTTGAAGTCTGAACTACCTCTGTCCCTTTTAGGCCCTTTGGTGTAATCATCAGTACAAGTCTATTGAAAACTTTGTAGGTTTCCTATGAATCACACTGGCGGATTTACTCCTTGCCCCAAAAGATACATCCATAACTTTTCTGCACAGATGTCTCTATACTTTGGGTATATCAGGCTGCTGTAGGATAACACCTTTAAGATTCTTTGAAGCTCTTTCCTTTTAGCTGAGAGGGTAATCTACCAGGTAGTGTCTTAAATATCTCTAAGGCCTTAAAGGATCTCACAGGTATTCTTGACTTGGCCTTTACCCTGAGGTTACTTTTTACTTTGAGGATCTTTTTGCCAGGTAGAGAGACTAGGAATGAAAAAAAGTTCTGTTTTCAAACTCAACAAGTTTGAAACACCTTCTTTAGCTCATCTCTCTCTTATTATTCCTTAGCGTAAGTATCCAAAAGGATTTATGATACTTTCAACACTTCATCTAGAGATTTCCTTAACTAGGTCCATGAGTTCATTAAATACATTCTCTTTCTTCCAAGTTACCTCAGACAACTGTTCCATCATTACAGAACATATGCTACCTTAGACTCTACTAACAATTCCCTCCCTGCTTATCCACCATTCCTCCAGCCTTCATTAACAATCTCCACCATTTCTCCAGCCTCCACCTATGAGCCAGTCTTAAAGCCAATGCCACATATTTTACTTTGTTATGACAGCATCACACCTTTAGGTATCAATTTCTGTGGCAGTTATTCATTGATGCCTAAGAAACCACCAAAAATTTAGTAACAAAACACTGACCATTTTATTTTATTTGTTTACAGCAATTGAGTGGGGCTCAGTTGGGTATTTCTGCTGATCTGGGCCAGGAGCTACTAATCATGTAGCTGTAGTCATCTGACAATTTAACTGGGGTTGGATGGCCTAACAGGGTCTCACATTCATGACTCAAATGTGATGCTGCCAGCACATAGGTCTAGGAAGTCTCAGCTGGGACAACTCGTCCCTACTTCATGTGGCCTCTTTTTCCTCAAAAGGCTAGACTCGGCTCTTCACTTATCAGTCTGAGGCTCGATTCAAGAGGGCAAGGGCAGAAATGACAAGACCAGTTGAGGTTTAGGCCTCAGAACTTATAGGGCGTTCCCGCTACGTTCTTTGTTAAAATAAGTCACAAGGCCAGCCAAAATTCAGAGAGTGGGAAAAAGACTCTCTTTCTTGATGAGAGGAGAGGCAAAAATCATATTATACAAGGGGTGTGTATATATATAGAGAGAGAAATTATCATGGTCATCTTTGCAAATAATCTCTTACATGCTCTTTTCTGTATTTTTCGTCCTTTTGTCTCTTCATGCTTCAGTCTGGATTTTCTCCTGAGCTATATTCGAGTCACTAATTCTCTCTTCAACAGCATCTATTATGCTATTAAACTCCTTACTTACTTAATTTTAGTTATTGTCTTTTCAGTTCTAGAATTTGTTTCTTCTTTATAGTTTCCAGTTTTCTAACAAAATTCTCAATCTTGTCTTTAATTTCCTTGAAAACATTAAATATAATTACTGTAACATCCTTGTCTGATAGATCCATTATCTAAACTCTCTGTGGGGTCTGTTTATATTGACTTTCATTTTTCTTGATTTTCAGTCATGTAATTTGATATGCCCTGCTTACTTTTAAATGGCTATTTGATACCACACTTGAAATAGAAATAATTTGAGATTCTGGATGTTATTATATCTGCTTCTTTTTTTTAATTTTTTTAATGTTTTTTTATTTAGTTTTGAGAGACAGAGAGAGACAGTGCGAGCAGGGGAGGGTCAGAGAGAGAGGGAGATACAGAATCTGAAGACAGTCTCCAGGCTCTGAGCTAGCTGTCAGCACAGAGCCTGATGCAGGGCTCGAACCCACGAATCGTGAGATCATGACCTGAGGCGATATCGGATGCTTAACCGACTGAGCCACCCAGGCGCCCCTATATTTGCTTCTTTCTGGTGGTTAGTGACCCCAGCAATCCTAGAACTCCTTGCTTGAATCAAAGGTTGAATATTTTGAAGCTGAGATTTAATGCCTGTGAGTGTTGGTCTATTTCCATTTTGTTTTTACTCCTAAGGTATAGTTCCTTCAAGATCCCAACCTAAAATGTGGGGAAGTTTCCCAGGGCACCCTCCTTAGAAAACCCTGAAGTCTAAGTTTTGTCCTTGTAGTCTTATAAGACTGTTGAAAACACCAATCATCTTTTCAACTGCTTCTTCTCAAACCAAAAGATATCGCTAGAGAAAAAGTGGCCTTAAATGCCACCTCCTTGAGTTTCCTTCTTCTCCTATATCTTAGCCCCTTAATTCTTTACTGTCTTGAAAGGTTTCTAATGCCTTGAAATAGATTTGTAAAAAAATTTTGTTCAGCTTTTCTAGTTTGTTCTCAATGGGAGGATTTGTTTGTTATTTGGTTAATCATTATTGGAACTTAAGGACTTTCACATAAGACTTCCTAATCTTAGTGTTCTAGATTCTTCAACTATTTGAGTCCATGGTAATAAGTAGTTTTGAAATACCTTAAGGAGTTATACTTTTAAAAATTAATATGCTTTTTCTTTTGCTTCTAAGAGCAAAAGGCCTTTCTTTTAGACCCCATGAGGCATTGATCTTCCTATGAAATCAGGTAAACTACAAAAGGAAGGTAGAGTAAAAAGGAAAAAGAAGGGTAATACTCAAAATCTGACATTCAAAATAGGATAATGCAGCAAAGCAATAGATTTATCACCTTTATCAGTTTGCTGTTGAATGTTGTTTGTTGTCTGTTTTTTTTTTAAAGAGGTCAAGTAGAAGGTGGCCAGAGATACTAGTAAAAGACAGCATAAAGTAAAAAATGCTGGGAAAAATAAGCAGCAGGAAGCTAGGAAAGTGAAAGCCCAGAAGGTGTCCAATTTTCCTTTTTCTGACTCATCGTTTTCTGGTAGGAGAAAAAAAGTGAGTCAGGTATGTGAGGGTAGCCCTAAGGCATGAAAGAAGAGACTTCTGTCTCCCAATTATCTAAGATTATGAAAAGAAATCATTTCTTTGACCTCCACAACTAACTTGTAGTATGGCCACACCAACATGGCTGCAAATCAGAGGGTTAGGCAGACAGAGATCTGATCGGAGGTTCAGTTTCCTAGCCAACCCTCAATTATAGAATGTAGACCTGCCATAGGGTTCCTGTGCCAAGGTGCGGTGGCCATGCAGCACAGACTACAGTGCAGACTGCTGAGCTGGCCAGGTAGATGGGACACAGAGCATAAACCCTGGAGCCTACAGCCAATTTGAAGTGAAGTGAGGTAAAGTCAATCAGAAAGCCTGAGCCTGGCCAAGCTAAGAGAATCCAGATTAGGAGCTAACCACATACCTTATCTACAATGCCAACAAAAGAGAAACACAAAAATGTAGAAAGGCATTTTGACTCTTCCTTAGGTCCTGTGAGCCACATGGACCATATAGGGAAGAGGTAACCGAGAAAATGAACATTTTTATAGTAAGGAGAATAACTACTGTTTGAATTACCTTATTGAAGAAAACCTTACACTGAATTGGACATTGCTAATAAGCAGGCAGGAGCTAGACAGAAAGACTAGAGTATTTACAGACAAAAAAAAATTAAATATTTTCTGGACATCCAAATTATATTATGATTTATTATTATCTTTTATTTTATTGAGGTATAAGTGACATACAACATCAGTTTTTGGTGTACAACATAACAGTTTGTAGATATAGTGTGAGTTTAATCATGTATCTCTGATACACATGTAAATTCAAGCAAACAAAAATAACTTGTATTCTACCTGTCTGAAGAGGTTAGGGAAGTCATCTGCATTATTGACTTTTCTGATTCCTTTCCCTCCTCCTCCTTCTGAGGCCTTGATCATTACTGGATATCCAACTTCCTCTGCTGCCTTCAAGAAGAAAGAAAAAAATGGAAATAAGAGTAGTATTAACAGGGAAGGAGAAAACTGGTACTTTCTCCCTTTAAGAATGCTGCCATTGGTAGGTCCAAAAATAGTAAAAGAGAAAGGTCCTGAAGACATACTATTAGGTGAAAAAAAAAGTAGTAAAACAATATTTGTAACATTAGGTTGAACCAAAAGAAATTGCCTTTTTTGTAGATAAAGAAACGGTTGAATATTGGCAATTTCATATGGTTCAATATAAGACAATCCTGTGTAGGTCAAAAACAAAATAAAACTGTATGTTTATATATAATTATGTATTCTTTCATACACCCACATATGTGGTGCAAAAAAAAAAAAGGCTAGAATGGTGATTTATAATAAGATAGGTAGATATACTTCTACTTTTTACCGTAATTATTTCTATATTATTAATGGAATTTCTTATAGTATGCAGGTCTTCATGTATTACCTCTAATTTTATTTTTAATAAAGGTATAGTCAATGGTCTCAGTACAGTTTCTGACAACATAAAAGATTCAACAAATCAGAACTCTCACATATCCAGAAATTATTTTCTCACTTAACTTTTTGTAAAAGATAAAACTAACGTACCAAAATATATTTTTAGGTTTTATTTATCTGAGAGAGAGTTAGAAAGAGAATGAGTGCAAGCAGGGGAGGGGTAGAGAGAGAGAAGAAAGAGAATCCCAAGCAGGCTCCACACTGCCAGCACAGAGTCCGATGTGGAGCTCCAACCCATGAACAGCAAGATCATGCCCCAAGCAGAAGTTGGACACTTGACTGAGTGACCAGGCGCCTCAAGATACCAAAATATTAATAAAATCAGTTAGAAAACTAATTTTCAAAACATACTCTAAATGCAGTTTTCACATTTACAGCATTTGATAATGATCAGGTAATAATTCGGAACTTTCTGACAATTAATTATATACACATTAAGTAGGGAAGTGGTTAAATCAAGATATGCCCATCTGTTAGAATACAGTGCAATTATTAAAAGGAATAAGGTGGCTTTTATATATAATGATATGGAAAATGTCCAGACTGTATTGTTATGGCAAAAAGTAAAAGGGGCAGAAGTTAACCAAAATTTAAAATAACTAAGTTATTCCTTTGTCAAAATATTCCAGTGATTTATGGTTTACATTATATGAAGACCTAAAATTGTATCAACAGGGACATCTGGGTGGCTCAGTCAGTTAAGCCTATGACTTCAACTCAGGTCGTGATCTTGTGGTTTGGTTGGGCTCTGTGCTGATAGCTTAGAGCCTGGAGCCTGCTTGGATTCTGTGTCTCCTTTTCTCTCTGGCCCTCCCCAACTCACGCTCGATTTCTTCCTCTCTCTCAAAGATAAACAAACATTAAAAAAAATTTATAAATAAATAAAAATAAAATTGTATCAACAGGAAAAAGACCATTTCAAATGTGTTAGTCAACTGGAATGAACATCTTCTATTCACAATTCCATCTCTTCTGAAATTCTCTTAAGTCTATTCACTTCTAGGCTTATTAAACATAATGAAATAGGGGTGCCTGGGTGGCTCAGCTGGTTAAGCGTCCAACTTCAGCTCAGGTCATGATCTCACGGTTTGTGGGTTCAAGCCCCGTGTCAGGCTCTGTGCTGACAGTTCAGAGCCTGGAGCCTGCTTCAGATTCTATGTCTCCCTCTCCCTCTGTCCCTACCCCACTCATGCTCTGTTTCTGTCTCAATAATTTAAAAAAACATTAAAAAAATAATTTAAAAAAAACATGATGAAATAGTGTTAACAAAGAAAGGGTTATCACTGGGTGAAAGGGATCAAAGAAACAGCCACAAATGTGGAAAAGACTTAAAAAAAAACAGGGTAGTCCACATGATGTAAGAAGGTAGGCCTTTTAAAAAGATATGAAAACTCTAGGCACAGGTCATCCATTTAGAATATTAGTGAAGAATTTTAATCTCAGGAGAAAAATGCTTATATAATATAAAGTAGGAAAAGAAAGTAGGATTACAAATATATATATATATATTGTTAGGCCTTAACTTTGTACTTATCATAATAATTATAAATATGGGAATCTATTAATAAAGATGATCACTATAGGATATTAAGACGAGGTGAGGCACCTACGTGGCTCAGTTGGTTAAGTGTCTGACTCTTGATTTCAGCTGAGGTTCATGGGTTCGAACCCTGAGTTGCTGTCAGCACCGAGCCTGCTTGGAATTCTCTCCTTCTCCCTCTGCCCCTGCCCCACTCATGCTCTCTCTCTCTCTCTCAAAATAAATAAATAAACTTAAAAAATAAATAAAACAAAGTTATAACCAGGAAAAAAAGGAATTTCAATTGATAAGCAAAATAGCTAGTTCTTTACAAAGGGCTTCTACTTTTGCAAATTATAGCAATAGAGTATGAGGTTGGCAATTCAATTAGAAATATTAATTTTTCTTATTAAGGAGATTAAAAGACATTTTAACATGAAAAGCCAACAAAAGAGGAAAATTAGTTGAGCATTCAGCATTCTTCTTGAATTTATAACATACAATTTAAACATAAGTAGTGTGTTTTTCTAAAATTGCCTCTTTCATCATCTACTTGGAAGCGTAATTGACACTTCCAACTATTTAAAAAGTGAACGGGGAACAAACTGAAGAGAATTTATAAAAGAAAGAAAAGACAATGTTGGAGAAAGGATCTCCTTTTGCTTGGGTTCATGTTTCCATAAGGATGGACTGTAATTAGACATTTTCAGCCTCTCTTGGCTCCCTCACTCCTCCCCAAAAGAAAAAGAATGAATTATATGATTCGTCAGTTTGGAAGGAGGTACACTGAGCATGCACAGCTCAGCCTCTTCGCCTTTGGGATCAGACCACTGCACAGAGCATATGCTCCTTGTCAGGTCTCAGGGATACAAGAAGCTGAATGGCAAAAGCTCTATCTCTGGAGAGGAACATCTGTGGTTATTCAGCACCACCAGTACCCAGTGAGTAAGCATGTTTACCTCTGACGTTCAGTTTACAAATCTGATTGTTGCTAAACACTTAAGCCATTTCACCAACATCTCTATTCATAATAAAGCTGACATTTCTCTATCAGCCTACCTTCTTGGTTCTGAATTCAAGCAGGTGGAAATGTGTGTTGTTTGTTGTCCCCCACCCCCAACAGGTGGTACAGTGGAGAATCAATACTTCCTTAAAGCTCTGATTTAGCCACCTAAGAAATGTTCTGTCCAGGTGAGGGCTTGCTTCACAACAAATTTAAGTTATTTTTGTTAAACCTAGGTCACTTCCTTACTCTATATATCTCTTGGTCTTACAATTCCAATGCCATCATGGGTGCATATCATGAACCAAGTTTCAAATTACTGTTTGTGGCTACAATTGGTCAGTTGAAAGACATCACTCCCTAGAGTTAGTAACCTACCTTCAGTCCATCATCCACATCCTTCACATAACCTTTTTGATATAATTCCTGGGGAACATTTAAGATACGTTTTGAAAAATCATTTTCCTGCCAGTCCACACGAAGACCTGCAATAGATAATAGTGACTTAAAAGCTGCTTTAAAAGCTTCTGTTCTTGTCAATTTTCTGCTATTCCTTCTTTAAAATGCTCTCATATTTATCCAAAATTAAGGATATGTGAGAAAAAAGGATGCCATAAAACCCTCATCAGTCCTCAGGGGTTAACAGTATTTAGCTCTAGAAGACCTGACAACTTAGGTCTGGAGGAAGCCAGGAGAGCTAATAGGGAGCAAACTGATAAAAATGCAAGGACATACAAGACTGAACAAAAAGCAAAAAGAAAAAAAAAAAGCATGTCAGACTTCTCACAGCAACTCAGCAGGCAAAATACCTTCAATTTGTGTGTTCAGGCCTGCTCCAGGGCCAGAGGTCTGGGAAATAATTCAATCTTTATGAGCCCTTGGAAATGGAAATGGCGGTTTTATTGGCCTCAGCAGAGTCATGATTCCATGCTCCCTGAATGTCCCTGTACTCAGCCACAAGGGGAATGCTATAGCCTCTCCATTCAAACAAGAACAAATTCAACCTTTTATTTTAAAATGTTTGACCTAGCAGGTCTGGAGAGGATATTGCAATTCCCCTGGAAAGCCAGAGTAACAAGAGTTCAAATCTGTTCGGTCTCAAGACAATGGTCGTTCCCATTTGAAAGATGTTTTAGTTTGCTCCCTGTGCTTGAGTACTAAGCAAATTTATATTGTTATTACTTATAATGATTCACATGGTACTCTTAAAGGGATTTGTCACATATAAATCATTTTAAGAAAAGTTTTATTCTTCTATATGCCCAAAAGAAAGGTTGACTACTTCCCTCACTTTCTGCATCAAGGGCAAATAAGAGTTTGAATTAAACGGCCAAAATAAATAAATCATTAATAGATGGTAGGCTGACATGAAGAAAATGAGAGTAGGCAAACATTTGAGTAAGTGGGTTTTAGGTTTTTCTTAGTGATCCAGGTCGCCTGCCAGGCAGGTTGAAAGACCTAATTCTGCCTAAGTCCATCTCTGATGAGGATTCTAGCCTGCCCAGAGTAGATCCAAATCTATAGAACCATATGGGTTTTCCCAGAGTTTCCTCAAATTCAAATTAAATCTAAAGATCACTTAAATCACAGTTTAGCATCTGTGTAACTGGTACAAAATTTATATTCCTAAGACATGACAAAATCACAGTTGTATTAATTAATCTAGCAGATATGATACCATAAATCAACCTGTATTCTATTTCTTATCCTAAGGAATCCAAATAACATTTTAAATAACCTTAAGACCCAAGCCACAGTCCCAAATATCCTACTGAACTTTTCTGCACTTCAAAATACAAACAAGAAATAACTTTCTTACCACTGCCACTCCAGGGAAGAGTTGGGATACCAGCAGTCTGAGCCACTATGGAAGATGCGATCTTATCCCCCAAAGCCCACATGGCCTGGCTTGGAGGACCTAAAAATAAGAAAAGAACCCTGATTGTAACGTTTTGGCCTCATTTCCATCACATAGGTTTCATCTTCTATAGAATTATTTTTGTATTTGTCTTGTCTCTCCTACATCATACATCATGGAGATTGTGAACTTGATTATGGGGATTACTGTGTTATGACTCATTTTTGTACCCTTTATAGAACTTAATGTAGTAAACTTTTAGAACACAGTGAGAGTTCAGCATGTATACTAAGTTCCTAACAAATCTAACTCTGATTTCATCGTTCATGATCCAACTTGACAAGATTATCAAATTCCTTTTTTTTTTTAAGTAATCTTAAAATAAAGGACTATAAAGTTTGGGGTTCAAGTCTGAAATATGCCCTCGTTGGTCTTAGGAAAACCCAAAAGGAAGATTTATCTTCAGTAAAGATTAATCTCTTTAGAAGATTTATCTCTGCTAAAGGAGAGCAGAAAAGTCAGAAGAAACAACTCTCACTTATAGGAATATAACCTATATCTTAAATGTGAAGGTGCTGATTCATATTTAAGGGCATAGTCCTAGGGTATCCTAATAGTCAATGATCTCTGCTACATAAAATAGAGGTCCTTTCTCTACATATTTTCTTAAAGTTAGTGCAAAGTTTTAGAAGGCCAGTGTTTTAGAAATCAGAGCCTCCCCCGTATCTCATGGAAAAGAACCTGAGGACAGAAAAGACAATCAAGATGAAGAAAGATAAGTAGGATGTAAGAAATGAGGAAGAGATATGTAGAATTTGAGAAACTTAACAGAAGACAATGGGGGAAGGGAAGGGAGAAAAATAGTTTCAAACAGAGAGGGAGGTAAACCATAAGAGACTGTTAAATACAGAGAATAAACTGAGGATTGATTGGGGGGGAGAGGGGAAAATGAGTGATGGGCATTGAGGAGGGCACTTGTTGGGATGAGCACTAGGTGATGTATGTAAGCGATGAATCATGGGAATCTACTCCTGAAGCCAAGAGCACACTGTATACAATGTATGTTAGCTAACTTGACAATAAATTATATTTTTTAAAAAATGAGGAAGAGAAAAAAAGAAAAAGAAATGAAGAGGGTTACTCTGAGAGCCACTGATTGATGAAAAATAAGAGCCCAGTGCATGTTAAACAGAAGAAAAGTAGAATATAAAGTGGAATATAGGCAAAACTGACAGAACCAGAAAGACAGGAAGAATATGTTAGAAAGGTTTACCCATGAAGGCGATGCCATTTTTCAAAAGAAGTTCTGGGAGCTTGGGATTCTCAGAAGCATGACCCCAGCCAGCCCACACTGCCTATAAGGGAAGATAATATGATTCTTTCTTAAAATTCACACTAAAGTAACATTATAAACTGTATTACTCTCTACCAAGACTGGCCCCACACCATGAGGTACAATAGCTCCACAGCAGCCTAATGCTTAATTCAGCTTTCATACTTGATTCTTGGCAAACTTTTTACAGAACAAGAATAAGCAGTCCATTGTGTCAAAACCTCTGTGAAGAGGTCAAAACCAAGTTGAGGTTGATATTAAGATCCAGCTAGTCTTGTTGCTCTTTAGGAAATTCAATCCAAAACCTTTCAACTAGACTCTACAGAGCCTTTTCTAGAAATACCAGTTTTCTTTTACAGTTTTAATTACTTTGGCCACCCAACTCCACATTTATATCTAGTGGTTATACTGGCATATAAATCTCTACTTTTCTCCTCTCTGGACATTTACCCTAAAGTTCCTAATATAATAGGAAAGAAATAATCTATTTCTACACTACCATATTCTAAGCTAAAAATATTCCACTGGAAACAGGAACTTTTACTTACTTGAGATAGTCTGAAGGTAAAATAGATAGAATAAATAATCTCTGAAAGACCCTTACAAACCTTCTGTTTGTATTATGTTTATTTTTGACTCATTCATTTTTTTCCATCTTTCTTTTCCCCATCTGTTATACTCCTCATTAAAAAGCTTTATCAATTTTCAACGAAGATGCTTTATATAAAATTTAAAGTTTTTCTCTCAATAGCCCCAGTGTCTAACAGTAAAATAGCTAAATTTGGTTTGAAAGGACACACTAGCATCTCTTACTTGTACTGGGATCCTTTTAGCAATATCAAGAATTAATTCCACGTTTGCATAGTTGTTGTTGTTTGGTCCTCCTGGCACCGGCACATAGTGATCTGCCATCTTAATGTATTCTGAAAATGCAAGCAAATTAATAGAGAACACATGCTTTATGTCCAGAAATAGAACAGCAGAGCAAAACTACATAGAGGACATATACCATCACAGTTAACGACTGGACAAACTGCATTAACAGGGTAAGTCCCAGGACCATTTAGGTAGAGGCTCTTACTTTGTTTAGTCACAGGTGCTAACATGCGAATCAGGTATTCAGGAAGTTCTTCTATTTAAACAACAGTTCTCAAACATTGCACTACATAACATTTTTGAAGGGTCTTTAAGGTCTCTCAAGGATGGTGTGTCACTTAGAGACCTCTGTACAATTATTTACTCTGATAAAAAGTTTTAGCCCTGACACTCTTTATCTTTAACTTGCACCAGGCTCTGAGAAAGCCTTTTTCCTGATGTTGAGCTGTGACAAATCAGGAAAGAGGCAGAGCCTGAAGGGTTTGCAGACTGGCTGGGCAGGAAAGGTTAGTTACGGGCATATACCAAGGGCTTGAAAAGAGTTTATCTGAAATGTTGGCGATAATAGGTATTTGAAAGACACTTTTAAAAGATAACTTCTTTCCCTCCTTACATTTTTTTTGCTCAGTATTCCCTTTCAAATTTGTCACCTGATGTCTCTCTCTTCCTATTCTGGCAATAACAGTAGAGCAGCTACAATGTGCAGTAACTATATTAAGTAGTTTATATATATTAATACTCAGAAATCTGTATGTGATAGGTATTACTGGCACCTAATTTACAGGAAATGGGCTTGGAGCAGTCAAATAACTTGCTCAAGGTCCATCTCCACCATATTTATTAACATTCTTTCTATCTTATTCTTAATTTTTAAAGGTTTTACATCCTTCTAAAAAAATTCCATTCAAAGTAAGATACAAAAACCTATAGTTTGTTCAAAATAAAAACAGGTTTATTGTCCTCTTTGACTATAAAAGGGAAAGCGTGTTAATTATTTTAAAAAAATTATAATATGTCAGGATGGAATAATACTATTTAACAGTCAAAATCACCCATTGTCCTACCACTCAAAGAGAAGCAGTTCATGCTCCGATGTACTAGAAACCATCAATTAACCAACTGAACAATCTACTGTGAGTATCTTCCCATATGTGACATAGAGATATATTTAACATATATTTAATATTTTATATACGCTTAATATAGATCCGATATTTCAATGGATGCCTACCATTCCACAATGTAACAATAATTCATGATTCATTTAACTAACTTATTGATGGACATATAAGTCATTAAAAATTTGGAAAATATTAAAGTAATAGAATATCCTTATACTGCTGTCCAATTATACCCTCAGGATATATTCCTAGAAGTAAAACAACTAGGTCAAAAGGTATCCACATCTTCAAAGATTGAACCATGTTAGACTCTCATCAGCAACTTGGATGACAAATTATACTCTCATCTATATTAGGTATTATCATTCTTTTAAATTTTACCAGTCTTAAAAACTTAAAAAAAATCCCCATCTACTATTGTTTCAGTTTGCATTTCTTTGATTACCATTAGTATCAAATTTCTTATATGTTTACTGTTCCTTTGTCATTCTTCTTTTTTTTTTATCTACCTAATTCATGTTCTCTCTTCCTTTTCTACTGAAGGGTCATTTCTCTATTATAGTTAGGCATTCTTTGCTGCTAGTATATTTTTCCAGATTACCATTTGTCTTTAACTTTCTTTTTGTTATTTCTTAAATAGAAATTTTTATGCAGTCAAGTCTATCTAACTTTTCTTCTATGGTTTAGTCTTTTCTGAAGTTCAGTAGCCCTAGGTACAGGAAAAAAAAGTTACTTTAATTGCTGACCTACATCACACACACACACACACACACGCACGCACGCACACACAATCTGCAAAGGTACAGCTATCACCAACCAACAACAGTGCAGAGTTCTACACTAATCAATCTTCTTTTATCACTACTATAGACACTAATGAGAAGCCCTGATAAGTAGAAAAAGAAATCGCATCTTAATCACACAGCTTGGATTTGTCCATTATCTCCTGATACCCACAACTGCCATAATTACCACCAGAGATGCTATTCTAGAGAATATTCACAAATGAACAAAACTCCCCTCAAAGGAGAACACTCATTTCTTTACTATGGGTTTCATTAATCATCCATCTTTCATGATACAAAAATATGCAACTGGGTCAATTACTACCACCCTCACCATCCCTTAACCTGTCAAGTCGGCCCACTCCCCCTCCAGGTCTCAGGATAAAGTCCTCTCCTCAGGTTAATAACCAGCTCTTCCATCTAAGGCTCCTTCTTCATAATCTTTCAAATTGTAAAAGTATTTGGTGTCTTACACTGAGTCCCATGATGACTGCACAATGGTATAAATTTACTAAAACTCACAGAACTGTGTACTTTTCAAATGGTGACTTTAATGGCACATAAATTATATTCAGTAAAGCTACTAAAATAATTAACATAATAGAAAGGTTAGAAAAAAGGAAAAAGGAAAAATCATCCAAAATAACTTAATTCAATACCACTGGTATTGTGATACCAATCCTTTCTAGAGTTCTATTTTTCAAATAACTTTTAAAGAAACTATAAAATTGTACAAACTTGTTGGAAAAAGAAGAAACAGAAATAAAAACACCCCAAAATATGACCCCCAAAGATAACTAGTATTGCTGTTGGTATATGTCATTATGACTTTTTTTCTAACTATGCACATGTCTTTTTCCCTATTATATCATGCTACCAATCTCCTTATAGCTAACTTTCTTCTTTGCAGTAGTGATGGACAGTCTGTTCCCACGATCCTAGTTTCCAGGTATTTATACCTTAAGGTATACCAAGGAGGTATCCCCCTCCTTGGGTGTGAGCAGGATCTATGTCTTGTTAGCCAAGAGAACATGGCAAGGGTGGGGAGCTGTCACTTCCATGATTACGTTACATAAGAAAGTAACTGATCTTTTACTAGGAAACTTCCCCTTCTTGGCTTTGTGGTAGCAGGCAGTCATTTTGGGATGGACCACATGACAAGGAGTCAATAACCAATAACCAGCTAAACATTCAGGCCCTCAGTCTGACAGCCCACAGAAAACTGAATGCTGCCAACAACCACCTGAGTTTAAAGCAGGTCCATCCCAAATCGAGCCTCAGATAAGACTACTGACCCAGCTGACAAATGTTTGCAGTCTTGGGATAACCTGAAACAGAAGACCCAGCTAAGCCAAGTTCTGACCTACAGAAACTATGAGATAATGTCTGTTGTTTTCAACAGCCAAGTTTATGGTAATATTGTTATGTACAAAAGTAGTAAATAATGTAGCAATTTATTAGAATGCATTTTAAGACAAATAAATATTATTCTGCGAAATATTTTTTAATGTGGGCATAGTATTTCACAGAATTGGTGTTGCACATTATACTTAACTAATCTGCTCATGTTGGACACTTAAGTTACTCCCAGTTTCTCATTATTTTAAATAACACTACAGTGAATATCCTTGTACTAATACATCTGCCTCATTACTGATTTTTGTTTCTCAGACTAAATACCAGGAAATGTGCTTATTTTCGTCTACCTGTGCTCTTGACTGCATCCCCTTTCATCTCCTCCAGGTCCCTGTTTACTTCCACCCCTTTCCATCTTTCTCTTTGACTCCTTCCTCTCAAACTATAAACATTCCCAAGTCTCTTTTCAGTCTGAAAAATAAAAATCCTCCCTTGACCCTGTATTTCTCTTTAGTTACTACCTTTTCTTCTTCTCTTCTCATCCAAAATTCTTTAAAAAACTCCTCTACATTGTCACTTGCCATTCATTCCTTAACATCCTATAATAGTCTGCACACTCATACTGTTCCACTGAAACTATTCTTGCAATATTCCAATGGTTTCCTAATTGGACCACTATTCCTATTTTATTGGACCACTGACACATTTGACCGTTCCTTATTGAAACTCTTTCTTCTTTTTTCTCTCTTCTGTTTCTTCTATCTCTCCAATTATCCTTCTCAGCACTGTTTAAGGGCCTATCTTCCTGAGTCTATTCCTAAAATTTTACTCTTCTATAAAATTTCATCCTTAGTTCTCTTCTCTTTATTTTCCACCTGTTCTTTCAGGGGGTAGTGTTAACTACCACGTTTGCTGATAATGTAGACTCTTAGTCTCTAGCTGTCATTATTTCTAAGTTCTGGAAGGATATATCCAACTTTTTACAGGATTTATAGGATCTACTTATACCAGAAGTACTCCAAACCTAATCTGTCTACCCTCCCCTCCCCCACCCCCCGCAAAAAAAACCTTACTCTTCTGGCTGTATTATTATTTTGCACTAGTTAATGGTACTGGCATCTGCCTAGTCAATCAAATTAGAAATCTAACAGTAATCATTAATTCTTCTCCCTATCACCAAATCTTGTCAATTTTACCTCCTAAATCTCTAAACCATCCCTTTCTTCTCTCTTCTCAGCCTCATCATATTCTCTAGTATTGCCTTCCACAAATGGATCTTTCAAGATGCCATCTAAATTATCCATCTAGTTTCTTATGTTAATTTAAGATACATGTGAAATAAGATATCTAGGATTTGCTTTAGAATTTGTGTGAACAGGGGGAGGAGGTGAAAGTATAGATGAAATAAGATTGGCCATGAGTTGGTAATTGTTAATGTTAGATGACAGGTAAATAGGAAGGGATTCATTACACGCTTCTACTTTTAAATTGTTAAAAACAACAACTAATCCATTTAAAATACCAACCCTTTAATGTCCAACACAGACACACACACACACACACACACACACACACATCCCTCAAAAGATAGTCTATGCTCCTGAGGATGAAAATCAAGGCCTTCTTTGAGAAATATTAAATCACATCTTGTACTTTAACAAGTACATCTGTAGTTTCCACCAAACCACTGTGTCACGCCTTCATACATTTGCATATACTGTTCTTTCTGCCTGGAACATCCTACTAATTGCTTACTCATTCTTGGCTAGGCATATCTTTTTCCAAAGAGCTTTCTCTTAACCCTGCCGCGAAGAGCATAGTTAAGATGCCTCAACTCTGTGTTCCTGCAATACCCTGTGCATATTTCTATTATAGCACTTATCTCACTGTACTGAAATTATTTGTTTCCTAGAGCAAGATCACGTTTTATTCAACTATGGGTCTCCATGTTCACAGAGTGAAGGAATAAATAAATTAATAGGATCACCAGGTAGAAATAGATGGGGAAAAAGAAATCATGCAAAGTAGTTTTACATTTATTACAGATAATTTCATCTTTATAACTATGCAGTGAATTAGATATTATGATCTTCCTTTTATAGATAACAAAATTTGTGGCTCAGAGATGTTGAAGGGTCAAACTAAATGATTTCACATAATGACATATGCTTTCCAATAATCTGATATGTTATCTATTAAACCCTACTCCTTAGAAGTAGTTAACATCATTGTCTCAATAGAGAAAGAAGATAAACACCAATAGGTTTAAAAAGACAGCTAATGTTACCTGTGAGTACTGTACCTTAGAGATTATACTTTAGTGATAAAAAGAGAGGAAAGACCAGCCATATCCTCTCAACTATACCAACAGTCTTTATCTACAACTCTCAGATGGAGGACCATCTGAGTAGAGAGAATATGCAGAAGAACTTGCAAAATGAAACCCACTTGGATCCCTCAGGAGGAGGGTAAAAAAGAATCTTAACCCTAAGATTCTCTAAAATTCCCTAAGATGAGCTTTGCTCATAAAGAAAACAGCATTTCCTTCCAAATCTTTCCACTGACACATGCTAATTACACATGTAGATTAGCAAATACTTGGCACGGGAAGGGCATACACCTAGAAACCCCAATCAACACTGGTTAAATTTCTACTTATTTTTACTTAGAACACAGGAATCAGTGTTAAGGTTAAATATAGTACAATCACTTATATATGCCTATTATTGACACTTTTTAAAAAAGAAATCCTTGGGTTTGGGAATCCCCCTAACATTCTCCTAAAGACTTTGCTATTCAATGCTTTATGCTCAAGGATGATGCTTTCTCAATGCTAATCACTCACCTGCATTGGCTTTCAGGTCTTCAGGTGTGACCATCACAACAAATCGGATTGCACGTTCATTTCGAAACATCTCATAAGACCATCGACGGATGGACCGCATGCATTTCACTGCTGCAATGCCATTGTTGGCAATAAGAACCTGGGAGAGTGGTGGGACAGGAATTGGAGACAGAAGTAGAAGAGGCAGGCAATGGCGGACAAAAAGAAATGAGACCATCTCTGTAAACCTATCTTTCTCTAAAGAGCCAGATTTTCAATAATTTGTGTTGCTAGTCTAGGCAGTTAGGAACCAGCTCCCACATGATCAAAGGATATTTTAAAATGTTAGCCAAGCAAATACTTTAATATATGCCAGCTTTTTTATTTCATTTTTTGAAGGAGAAGTTCACAATTTTTCAAATCTTGTGAGTTTGTGAATTATTCTACCATACCTGTTACTAGTGAACAGAAGACAAACTTCAGAGGGGTGATGTATTTATTAAGGAATGGAGGAAAACTAAACAGTGTAGTGTCATTTACTATTCTCTGTTGTAGTAAAATAAGGCACAGAGTTCTGCATATGTGTAAGAACTGTGGCACCAACCTCTACCTCTCTCCAAAATGCTAACCCGCAAATGCCTTAAAAGTGTAGAGACTACCTTACAAAGAATAGTCACAAGAAGAAGAGTAGAAGAATCAATGATGCTGGGACTTCTCTGTAAACAAACCTTTCACCTCCTGACCTGTCTTGCAACCATGGCCCCAGGATAACACAGGCTAGGGTATATACTATCTTTATTGGAGGACTAACAGAAGGATACCACTGGAGTAAAACTTTTAGGAGTGGGAATACAGGCCCCAATTCTTTAATCTTTCAATCACTGCAAGCTATTTCAACCAAGTCATCCTCTCAGTTCTGACATGGTTTAGATAAAAGGGGCACAGAATTACTCACAACATTTCAAAATATTTGTAATCTTTTTAAGTATTTCATATGGCATATTCCCTCTAAACATCTCAAATACCCAGTAGAAGCCATTAGATCACAGTGTATCAAGCTGTTTAAGCCTTCACTCTCTTAGCTCTCAACCCAACGTGACATCGTATCTATTCACCACCACCCCACAAGACAATCAATTTCCCATACCTTCTCAGATCTGTGCAGCCCAACCCCGTAAAACCACAGGTTCTTTTAAAGAGAACTTTTGGGGGCGCCTGGGTGGCTCAGTCAGCTAAGCGTCCAACTTCGGCTCAGGTCGTGATCTTGCAGTTCGTGGGCTCAAGCCCCACATTTGGCTCTGTGCTGACAGCTCAGAGCCAGAAGCCTGCCTGGGATTCTGTGTTTACCTCTCTCTCTGCCCCTCCCACACTTGTGTGCGCTTGCGCTCTCTCTCTCTCTCTCTCTCAAAAGTAAACATTAAAATTAAAAATAAATAAATAAATAAATAAATAAATAAAAAGAACTTTCTGACCGCTTCATCTTTTAATTAGCTATGCCTAAATTATCTCAGTGGTAAATATATGGGAAATAGTGAAATTAACAGGATGCTATGGAGGCAGAGAGGTTAATTCTGCAGAAAAAGGCAGTCAGTCTCTGAAAACTAAATGTCGGTTTTGAGCAAATCTAGACATGTCTAGGCATTGAATCTCATGTGCTTTTGAAAAAAACATAATTCAGCAAGTTATAACTTACCTTCTCAATCACTTTATTCCCCCCAAAACGAGTAACAAATTCTGCTGGAGAAGCTACAGTGAAATCTCGTTGTGAGTCTATTTTCTTTCGGTCTCGACCTTGCTTCATTAGATGCAAGCCAGACATGCTGGACCTATAAAAACAGAGAAAGCATGAAGTCTTTAGATGGGATTTCTTCACACCATCTATCTCCCCTGGGGGTCTGCTTTTCACTACTATACTTATAATACAGCACTTCCAACTGCACCCTTGTAAAGCCTGTATGCTGACAGGTCACATACTTTTTGAATAGAAGACACGAAGGAGAAAAAAAGATATTTGCTTGTGAAAATTTAAGAAAAAAAAATAAGTGTTCTTGAATAATAAAAGGTAATAATAAGGTTTACCAACGGACGTCATCACAAAGCGATAGGCAAAAGCTCAGACTGAAATGAGATGGTAGACATAACAGACTCAGATTGGGAAAGCTAAGAAAACTGCAAGGCTGTCGTTAGATCATGATTCTGCAATACAGATGACCTTCACCTCTGTATCTCTAGACTCCATTTTTCTTATGAAATGTACACTTTTAACTGCCTACTAAGCATTTCACTTGTGTATTCCAGAGGCATTTCAAAATCAATAACTTCAAAACCAAATACTTTACAAGGCAGCATAATAATATATCATATTTCATCAATTTAAGACACACTTCCTTTAAAAAAAACTTTTAAAAAGATCTGAAATTGATGTGTACCTTACAACTGATGGTGTGCTTTATTTAATTGGCAGTATTTTTTCCTCAGTGGTACATACAATAATGGTGCCTCTAACAATCAATGTTTTTTTTTTTTTAAACATTTATTTTTGAGAGACAGAGAGAGACAGATCATGAGCAGGGGAGGGGCAGAGAGAGAGAGAGGGACACACAGAATTGGAAGCAGGCTCCAGCCTCTGAGCTGTCAGCACAGAGCCCGATGCGGGGCTCGAACCCACGAACTGTGAGATCATGACCTGAGCCGAAGTTGGACGCTCAACCGACTGAGCCACCCAGGCACCCCTCAATGGTTTTTTAAAAACAGATGAAACATGGTACTGGAAAAGCATAGAGTTGGGTTTAAAACCAGATCTGTCCACTTAATATCTCCAATGATCTTAAGTAAATAATTTAACCTTACTCAGCTTCCTTTTTCTCTTCGCAAAATACACACAGTATACACTGTTCCGGTTATTTACATACTGTTTCTCAGCTCCAAGCTCACTCTTTTATGTGCTGCTCTAACACTCTGCAAACCTAATCGGTTCTGCCAATGGGAAAGCAGAATGGAAAGAATAGGGATTTTATTTTCCAGCTTTTATCATCATTGCTCCACAGTAACAGAGAGTTAATTCCAGCCTCTAGCATCTTTCAATATTCCCAGTGGGAGCCTCTTTGAATCCCTCAGCAGTAGCAGCAGGTTGTGGCTCCTTGGCAGAATACCAGCCTTGCCACGCTCACTCACCCTTTGGACTGTGCTGCCTGGGCCTATCAATCACGTACCTGTCAGTCTAGGCCTCCTCCTGCTCTGAGCACCAGCTACTCAAAGCTTATTTATTCTGAGGTGCAAGCATCAGCCCTGACGGGCTTTCCATCAAGCTCCTATGTTCTGGTAACCCTAACTCTTCCTTTTTGTTTTCCCAGCCTTAAGAGTGGTAGCTGCTTCCTGCAAGTATTAATTTTGGGACTACTGCAGAAAATACCTAACTTACTACCAGTTCTCACTATTGAAAGCCCACTGGTTTATAATACCTAATGCAGTTTCTCTTTCCCCTCTTTCTGGACCTTGACTGATAGACCCTCTTTGAAAAGATGTTATGGGGGTTAAATGAGATAATGGCTATAACTAAGCACTTACATACATGTTTAATGGACAGCTCTTTTCTTATTCCCACCTGTCCTTCCTTTCTCCTGTACTCTAACCTCAATGCTGCAGTAATTTCTTTTCAAAATAAAAGGGTATGATTAAAATCTTCCCACAAAAAAAATACCAAGTCCAGACAGTTTTAAAAAACAAGTTCTCGGGGTACCTGGGTGGCTCAGTCAGTTAAGTGTCTGACTCTTGGATTTCATCTCAGGTCATGATCTCATGGTAGTGAGATTGAACCCCACTTTGGGCTCTGCACTAGTATGGAGCCTGTCTGGGATTCTCTCTTGCCCTCTTTCTCTGCCCCTCCCCTGTTCATGCTTGCACACTCTCTCTCTCAAAATATAAATAAGTAAACATTAAAAAAAAATAAGTGCTCAGCAATGAAAAAAAAGAATCTTTAAAAAATAAAAAAAATAATAAAAGTTCTCTCAAACCTTGAAGGGCAGTAGCCTACCAAACTTTCAAACAATAAGAAAAGAAGTAAAACTCCTCAGCTAGAGTAACACTGATTCCAAAACCAGACAAATATGTCACTTATTAAGGGAAAAGTCAATTGTATTCATGACTACAAATGCAAATTCCTCAATAAAATATTCTAAATAGTAGAGTATTAGTGCAAGGATGGGCAAAATATTACTAAAAAAAGTTAACTCCATAACCAAGTTCAGTTTGTCCCAGGTATGCAAGGATGGTTTTAGAAAATCCATAAATGGATTAGATTTCCTAGCAAGTACAATAAAATTTAAAAAAAAATTACAGGCATTAGGATTACTATCATTATTTGTGAGTGATATAATCATTTACATAAAAAACACAAAAGATTCTGCATAGTATTAGAAATAACAGGAGACCTCAGTCAAGTATCCAGAACTCCAAAAATATTTTATAAAGATTATCTACAGATTATACATTTAAAAACATATCATGAAGTTAAAACAACTAAAATATACACATATATTAGACATATATGTGTATATTTTAGAGATACGTATAGCTACGATAAAACTATGTAAACAGGAAGATGAAATAATGTTATGAACATGTGATTAATGAAAATCATCATCTGGGTGGGGGAAGGCAGGGAGAAGTACTAAGGAGAAGAGACCATATAGTTTGATGGAGGTGATGGTCAAGGACCTATCTTTGTTTTAGATGGTGGGTTTTCAAATTCTTTTTACATTATTTTTCAAAGTAATGCAATAACTAACCAAATAAACAAATAATAGTAGGCCATAAATGGACCAATGAGTGTGCCATGAAGGATTATGTTACATAATTCTATACACCCAAAGTTAAACACAAACACACTCCTCAGAGATCAGCTGTCAGTTATTTAGGGAGGGAGCAAACGAATAGGTAAGTTATAACTTACTAAGGGACTACCTGAGTATAAGCAAGAAAGGAAGCAAAGTCTTTACTGATAAAATTAAAGAGGAGAAATGATTGGTCATAAGATTTTATCAATGGTTTAGTGAGTTCTGAGAATCATTTATCATCAAAGAGGGGAGAAAAACAAAACTGTGTCTTACTTTTAATAATGGGATATATTATATAGCCATATTCTGAAGTGAGGCACCATGCTGAAAACAAGGGGATTAAGTATAAAGACAGAATAGATCTCAAAATCTATACCTCTCATCTATCTTTTCTCAGGAAGCTATCAGAGAATGCTGTCTTCCAAAAAGAAGGAGTAAACCAAAAAAAAAAAAAAAAAAAAAAAGGAAACAAAGGGAAGCAAGAAACAGAGGAACCAATACAGAAGAGAAAGGAATTCCCTAGATGACTCTTCAAATCAGAGGACAGACTGCTCCAGGAGAGACGCCTCCGTGAAAACAGTGGACAGATCACCTGTTATATTTGCCCACAGAGTAACAAAATTCTGTGTGTGTGTGCACGTAATATATATGTGTTCAGTTTATATATATGTATATATAAGATTGTTTTATATGCATATATAAACAGTAAAACAATGTTATATAAAAAATGCTTTTATATACACAAAAATCTTTTTTTTTTTTTTTTTTTTTTTTTTTTTTAATTTGAGAGAGAGCAGAGTCGAGGAGCAGAGGGAAAGAGAGAAAGAATCCCCAGCAGGCTCCATACTCAATGCAGAGCCTGATGTGGGGCTCAATCCCATGACCCTGGGATCATGACATGAACCAATATCAAGAGTTTGACGCTTAACCAACTGAGCCACCATGCGTCCAAAATCATTTTTAATTATATATATATATATATGTGTGTGTGTGTATTTCTACAAATAGATAAAATAGCTCAAATGCTTTTTACTTATTTGACACTCAGGGGAAGTTTTATTTGATTTTCCCCCAAAAGGGTAGAAGAGATCAAATGAAAAAGAAAAGGAAAGGATAACTGTTCTATAGATAAATTTTGTCAACTTGGTGTTTATTGATAATTTTCTGTTTCCACCAAGGTCCAGTTTAATTTTCAGGTAATATTTTTCAGAATAAAAACTATAGATTGCAAAAACAAGCAAATAAAAAAAGATAATGGAGGAGCCCTTAATGACTGCTATCAAGCCCATCATTCAGGTCTTTGATGTTAATCCTCTGATGGAAAAGTACAGACCTGCAAGAGGCTTGAAGAAGTTCAGGAGGCCTGACTCATTTCCTCTTCAGCCCCAAGTTCTACCAGTAGGAAGAAGAAAGATCCCAGGGTAAGAAAGCTTGGCACCCTCAACAACTCCAGTCCAGCTGTCCCCGTCACATTCCAGGATAAGGTTGGCAGGCACCTTTCCCAGGCCCAGAGACACATTTTTAAAAAGTTTTCTCAAAACTTTTCAGAAGGTACCATAGAATGTTCATACTACAGAGAATTGATATTTCCGTTTGCAATAGACGAAGAGACTTCACTCCTGAAAAACCAGCCAAAGCCAGTGAGCAAATATGGCACAGACTGAGTGAGATCCCTTAATGAAAGAATAGCATAGCAAGGTCTGTGCAGGGGTGATTGTTTTCAAAATAGCTATAATAGCGCACATGTGCCTGGGTATCTTTGATTCAAATTCTGAATGTAAAAAGAAAGGCTTAGAACAGGAGCAAATATGAAAGTTTTTACTCATTTCTCTTAAATAAAAAAGTTTCTGGGGCTCCTGGGTGACTCAGTCGGTTGAATGTCTGACTTTGGCTCAGGTCATGATCTCACGGTTCATGAGTTTGAGCCCCACTTTGGGCTCGCTGTTATCAGCACAAGGCCAGCTTTGGATCCTCAGTCCCCTTCTCTCTGCTCCTTCCTTGCTTGCACTCTCTGTGTCTCAAAAATAAATAAACATTTGAAAAATAATAATAATATTTAAAAATAAAATAGTTTCTTCTAGATAAAAAAAAAATCACCAAATCAAATTTCCTGTAAGTTCCAGGGCTTAGCTGTCAAAGCCTTCCTGTTTTTTAGAAGTATATATAGCCCAAATATGGCAACCTAAAACTTACCTTTGAAGCATGTAATATTTCATTTCCTTAATTTCCTCTGCAGAACCCTCCATATCAAGATGGCAAAGGAATGGAAGCTTTTTCTTCAGGTTTCAGCCTTGTAAACACAAGCTGCAGTCCGTCCTCCAGTTGCAGGTGCTTAAAACCCAGGAGGACAAGAGATACTGTGCCTTCTGCCTACTTCTTGGCTGTGCTTCAGTCAGACTAGAGTATTCTTGATGGCCTCAAACTACAGTCTTTTTGTCTACTTTGTCCCCAATTTCCGTATTTCCCCACCTTTCCTCCTTTTCGTATTTTCTCCCCAAACTTGGTTCACACACAGAATTGGTTGATTTCCCAAGGGAACTAAGGGGCGGGGGTGGGGGGTACAGAAAAGCTTGTATAACTAGAAAACAGATCTTAGCTCTGCATGAGCCGCAGCAAACATGTTTCAACAACGGTCACTTTCTTCTGACAGTCACCAGAGAAAAGCTCCACAAGCCTCTCCTGGCTGCCAGGAGCACGTGACAGGGAGGGCCTGGGGCAACTACAAGGACAACTGAGCTAAGAGAATAATGAGGTCGTGAAATCCAGAGGGAGGAGGACAGCACAGCCTAAGTAGGGTAATTTCTGAGATCCAATCAAAACAAATAATACTGATCATCAGACTGCAAGAAGGGGAAAAGGAGGTCAGAAAGCAAGTACAAAGCACAAGACAGGGGTGCCGGGGTGGCTCGGTCGGTTAAGTGTCCACCGACTTCAGCTCAGGTCATGATCTCGCAGTTCGTGAGTTCAAGCCCCACGTCTGACTCTGTGTTGACAGCTCAGAGCCTGGAACCTGCTTCAGATTCTGTGTCTCCGTCTCTCTCTGCCCCTTCCCTGCTTGCACTCTGTCTCTCTCAAAATAAATAAACATTAAAGAAAAAAAAAAAAGAAAGAACAGGACATACCACTCCTGAGGAACTCTGAATAAAGTGTGAGCCACAATTTTAATTTTTAGGCCAAAGTAGTGATATATGCATGCAAAAACCTTTTTTAAGTAAAGTAACAAAATCTAAGATTTTATTCACCCAAACTTGAAAGAAAGAATGGAACTAGGATGAATGGGATATAGAAAAGATGTGGATAAATCCTTGAAAGGAAAAGGGGACCAGACAAATATTTTGCACACAGAGGTCTGACCCAGATTAAGCAGGGAAGAGAAAAACCCTGCTTAGAAAGGCCAGGGACACGTATATTGCTATATTACTATAAAAGCAAATCGGCCAGAGATAGACAGATCTCTTTAAAAAAATACATAGTGGCTGAATGTTATACAATAACAAAGTCCTACTTTAGCTTTTAACAAAACAGATGCTAACACTATTGCTCCCTTGTAATGGGAGAGACTAAAGTCTACAGAATCAGAATTTCTTATAAGTCCTCAGGAAAAGTATAATTCACCAGAGTCATGTGGTAACTTCATTCATGTACCACAGAAAAATTCTTTCCCACAAAATGCTGGATAGAAATAGTTAATAATCTGTTGCCAACCATGCTGAGAACCTCCTGATGTTCCAGAAAACCCTTCAAAACAGAAATATACAAATAACCTAGAGCAGAGATAGAAGATAAATAGAAAACAAATAGAAAAGAAATGATTAAGGCAAACAAACCCTGATCCTTAGGACATTCAGATAGATGACCCAACCTGAAAAGGCTTAACCAGGCAACGCAACACAACCACCAGCCATAACAGAAAACGTATGTCCTGGTTGTTTTCTGGTTTAGACCGTTTCACATCATTCCTTACAGGCTATGCCAATGTCCAATAAAGTTTAGTCCAGTTTACTTTTTCCTTTGAACACTCAAGATGATGCAGAGGAGCCCTCCTTATTATGACTCTTCTGAATAACAGGTCTCAAAAATAGAGCACTGAGGTCTTTATTCAGAATAATTACAGTGACTACAGATGTAGAAGCAGCTCAGTTTTACACATATCTAAGTGTCTCCAGATGTAGGCAGGTCCCAAAAGAGAATCATTCTCTGCCTTTGTTACGTAAGGTCAACATTCAAAAACAAATAAAGCCTTGGGTATAGAATAAAACAGGCTATTTTTCATTCTATTGTATCAGAAAAATATACTAAAACGGTACATTCAGTAATCAAATCTGTGCTTCCTTTCACCAAAGGGTTCTTTCTAAAACAACTGAACACAAACACAGCAAACCCAGACCCAAAAACAAAGCTTGAGTTTCTGATCTTTTATGGATGCTGCTTACAATCCTTCTGTAATATTAGAACACAAGAAATAAAAAAGCCACATTCATTCCTCCAAATTCAAAGCATCCCCACTTTAATCTACCATGAATAGAAAGTGTCCAAAGCAGACACATACCTGGCACAAAATCCAACTAGAAGCCCACAATGATCCCAGCATTGTAACATGCCCAGCACCCAGGATGACATAGCAGTTTATCCAGCAGACAGTGATGCATGAGCTGGCTTGATTGCAATGCAGTCTCAGTCCTACTGCAGCACACACTGTGAGAGACTATTTTACACTGGGGCTTTTCCAGGTAGAGAAACCTTGGATCAAGGATAGATCTCTTTTGAAAATCAACTGACCATATATATAAAAGTTTAGTTGTGGACTCTAAATTCTGCTCTTCTGATCTATATGTCTATCTTTGCAGCAATGACACAGGGCCTTGAAAATTATAGTTTTAAAATAAGTTTTGAAATCAGGTAGTTATAAGTCTTCCAACTTTGTTCTCCTTTTTGAAAACTGTTTTGTCTATTCTAGGTCCTTTGGGTTCTCATGTAAATTTTAGGATCAGCTTGTCAAGCTTTAGAAAGTAAAAAAAAAAAAAAAAAAAAGCCTGCTGGCATCTTCATAAGGGCTATGAATTTACAAATCAATTTAGGAAAAATTGCCATCTTGACAATATTAAGTCCTCTAATCCATGTATCTCCATTTATTTACATCTTTAGTTTCTCTCAGCAATGTTTTATAATTTTTAATATTCAAGTCTTATACTATTTTTGTTAAATTTATTCCTAAATAGTCTCTCTTTTTGATACCATTGTGAATGGGATTAATTTAATTTTGCTTTTTGCTTGTTCATTGCTACCTAATATATACAAATATGACTGATTTTTGTATATGGATCATATAGCCTTTGACCTTGCTAAACTTACTTTGAAATTTTTTAACTTTATATTCACATGCCATATATTTCAGCTATTTAAAGTACATAATTCAATGATTTTTAATATATTCACGTAGTTATGAACCATCATCACAACCAATTTTAGGACATTTTCATTACCCCTAAAGAAACCCCACAGCCAGGATCGTCACTCCTTATTTCCTCCAAAACCCTCCCCAGTTCTAGGCTACAACTAATCTACTTTCTGTCCTTAAAGATTCTGGTTATTTCAAATAAATGGAATGATAGGATATGTGGTCTTTTGTGACTGGCTTCTTTCACTTAGCATAATGCTTTCAGTGTTATAGCATGTATTAGTACTTAATTTCTTTTTATGGACAATTAATTCTCCATTGTATGGATATGCCGCATTTTATTTTTCCATTCATCAGTTGATAGATATTGGATTGTTTACACTTTGTGGCCATTATGAATAACGTTGCTGTGGACATTCATGCACAAATTTTTATATGGACATGGGCTTTCATTTCTCAGAGGTATGTAATCAGGAGTGGAATTACAGGATCATATGGTAAATACTTAATCTTATAAGAAATTTCCAGGGGCGCCTGTCTGGCTCAGTTAGAACATTTGACTCTTGATCTTGGGGTTGTAAGTTCAAGTCCCATCTTGGGTGCAGATATTACTTAAAAAAATAAAATCTTAAAAAAAAAAGAAATTTCCAAATTATTTTCCAGAGTGATTGCATTATTTTACATTCCCACCAACTATGTACAAGTGATCCCATTTCTCCATACGCTTGTAAACATTTGGTGTTGTCAACTAGTTTTTATTTTAGGCACTCTGATAGATGTGTAGTAGTATCTCACTGTTGTTTTAATTTGCATTTTCCTAATAGCTAATTATGTTAAACATTTTTTCATGTCCTTTTCTGGCATCTGTATATCCTTTTTGATGATATTTTTCTCTTAGTAATTTCTCTCTCCTTATTGAGAATTTTATTTATTGATTCACTGTTGTCATACTTAAAAAAAAAGGTCTTTAAACATGTTTCCTTTGGTCCTTTGAACACATTTATGATAGCTGCTTTGAAGATTTTGTCCGCTAAATTCAGCATCTAGGGACACCTGGAGACAGTTTCTATTGACTTTTTTTTCCTTAAATATAGGTCACACTTTCATATTTCTTTTCATATCTCTTGATTTTGTTGAAGACTCAACATATTAAGTAATTTATTGTAGCAAGTCTAGATTCTGATTTCTTTTACCTATAAAGGTTGTTGTTACTACTACTCCTTCCCTATGTCCCTTCCTTCCTTGGCTTAATAACTTGCCTTGGCTAAATCTGTGAAACCTGTCCACCCCTAAATGTGCAGCCACTGATGTCTCAGCTCATTTTCTTTTTATTGCTTGTTGTTATGTTGAAACCTGCCTTCTAAGTGGCTATCTCTGTATCTGCATAGCTCAGATGTCTCCCAATGATTAGGCAGTGATAGTTTAAAGCCACTAAGGTTTCTGGATTCTGTTTATGTGTCTGAGTGTGGGGAGGATAGAACATTCAAAGTTCAGGACATTTTCAAGTCTGTTCTGGCTTTTACTTCCTGTCTCGACTTATTACATCTACTTTATGTATACAAGCAACCCCAGCCAACAATATGCTTGTTCCAACTACAAACACACCTCAGTCTATTATAGCCAATGGCCCACTCAATACATCCAATGCCAAGATAACCATTTCCACTGATAACACCAAAGACTACTGGCATCATCCACCACTCAAAAATGAGTAAGCTTCCTTCAACCTTAGCATCAAAACTGGCAGTCTCATGGTCTACCCACACTGGCAAAATCTCCGCACCAACCAAATCTAGGGAAGAGAGTGAGAACAGTCTTAGGTAAGAACACCATAGACTCCCACTGTTCTTACTGAATTTCAGCAGTTTTTCAAACAACTCTTTCTCAGATTGTTGTATGTATTTTGGTTGATTAAAAGGGTACTGAAATGGTTCTGCCAAGCCTTATGTTCGCTTTGGGTTAAGGATTTATTGATCCTTCCTCAGCTACAGCTAGAAGTCCTGCCTGTTTTATTTACTTTTTGAGATATACGATAAAGTACAAAAATCTGTATTAACCAACCACTCTATTAAGATACAGAACATTTCCAGAGTCTCAGAGGGCTTCCTTAATGGCTCTGGTCATGATCCCAGGGTCATGAGATCAAGCCCAGCATCGGGCTCAGTGCTAAGCATGGAGCCTGCTTAAGATTCTCTCTCGGCTCCTCTCCCCAACTTGTGCACAATCTCTCTCTAAAATAAAAAAAAAATTTTTTAATAAACTTAAAAAAATTCATCCTTGTGATAACAGTAGTTTGTTAATTTTCATTGCTGCATAGTATTCCATTGGGTGACTATCCCAAAATTTATTTATCTAATCTATTATTGATGGACATTTGAGTTGTTTATGAATCTTCACCAGATTTGTCTTTATACTTGGTTTTTGGTTTTTTTTTAATTTTTTGTTTATGTCTTTATTTTATTTTGAGAGAGAGAGACAGAGAGTGAGTGGGGGAGGGGCAGAGAGAGAGGGAGACACAGAATCTGAAGCAGGCTCCAGGCTCTCAGCTGTCAGCACAGAGCCCGATGTGGGGCTCGAACCCACGGACTGTGAGATCATGACCTCAGCTGGAGTCAGATGCTTAACCAACTGAGCCACCCAGGTGCTCCTACTTGGTTTTGAAGAACAAATGCACTCATTTCTTTGGTTAAATACCCAGAAGTGGACTTGCTTATTGATATAGTATGTGTATGTTTAACTCTAAAAGATACTACACCAGAGATGCCTGTGTGGCTAAGTTGGTTATGTTCACAACTTTGGCTCATGTCATGATCTCATGGCTTGTGAGTTCGAGCCCCATATGGGGGTCTGTGCTGACAGCTCAGAGCCTGAAGCCTGCTTTGGATTCTGTGTATCCCTCTCTCTGCCCCTCCTCTGCTCATTCTCTCTCTCTCAAAAATAAAAATAAAAAAAATAAGAAATTATACAACTCAACACCAAAAAAACCCAAACAATCTGATTTAAAAATGGGCAGAGGATATGAAATAGACATTTTCCCAAAGAAGACCCACAGATGGCCAGCAGACATGAAAAGAAGCTCAACTCACTAATCATCAGGGAAATGTAAATCAAAACCACAATGAGATTATCACCTCACTACTGTTAAAATGGCTTTTATTAAAAAGACAAGAAATAACAAGTGTTGACAAGGATGCAGAGAAAAGGGAACCCTTGTGCACTGTTAATAAGAATGGAAAATCAAAAAACAGTATGAAGGTTTCTCAAAAAATTAGTAACAGAACTACCATATAACCCAGTAATTCCACCTCTGAGTATTTCTCCAAAGAAAACAAAAAAACTAACGTATATTTATTTATATTTATAAAAATATATGCACCCCTATGTTCACTGCAGCATTATTTACATGAGATAAGGAAACAACTAAGTATCCATCGATAGATGAATGGGTAAAGAAGATGTGGTATACACAGGCAATGGAATATTACTCAGCCAAAAAAAGCCATAAAAAAGCCACAAAAAAAAAAATCTTGCCATTTGCAACAACATGTATGGGCAGACCTAGCAGGTATTATGGTAAGTGAAATAAGTCAGACACAGAAAGACAAATACCTTATGATTTCACTTGCAAGTGGAATCTAAGAAACAAAACAAACAAAACAGAAACAAACACATAAATTAAATGCAGAAAACAAACTGGTGGTGGCCAGAGGGAAGGAGAGTGGGAGGGGGGGCAGGGGAAGGGTGAAGTAAGTGCAAGGAATTAAGAGGTACAAACTTCCAGTTACAAAAATAAATAGGCCACAGGGATGTAAAATACAGCATAGGGAATATAGTCAATAACCTGTAATTCCTTTGTATAGTGATAGAAAGTAACTAGACTTATTGTCGTGATCATTTCATAATGTATATGAACACTGAATCACTATGTTGCACATCTGAAACTAGTGTAATATTGTATGTCAACTATACTGCCCTTAAAAAGAAGATGTTGAAATATCTTTTTCTTACTGGTTTATAAGATTCTGGTAGCAATCTATTTTCTTCCCGTTTTATTGACAGAACAAGTAGGGGGAAAAAATCAAACATACTGAAGAACAACACAATTAAAAAACTCAACTGACATATATAGAATTCTATAACCAACAACTGCAAAATACATACCCTTCAAAAGTGCTATAAAACTTTATCAAAAATGAGCATATGCTAGCGGCGCCTGGCTGGCTCAGTCAGTAGAGCATGTGACTCTTGATCTTGGGGTTGTGAGTTCAAGTCTCACGTTGGGCACAGAGCTTACGTAAAAATATATATATATACATATATACGTACAAAACACAAATTTATTCTAAAAAATTTGACCATATGCTAGGCTACAATGTATCAACAAACTTCAAAGATTTGAAATCACATTGAGTATATCTTCTGAATACAATGGATTAAACTAAAACTCAATGACAAAGATATTAAAATATATTCAAATGATTTTAATACATATGCAAGTGTCTTGAACTTAATGAATCTAAATAATTTGTGGGTCAAAAAAATCACAATAAAGGGTAAAGGTGGTCAAAATGTACAGAGTTCCAGTTATAAGGTAAGTCCGTCCTAGGTATGTGATGTACACTATGGTGACTATAGTTAACCCAATAGTGTATTGTGCATTTGAAAGTTGCTAAGAGAGTAGATCCTAAGTTTTCATCACAAAAAGAAAGAAAATAATTGTAACTATGCGTAGTGATGGATGTTAACTAAACTTATTTTAGTAATTATTTTGTTATACACACATATATAATTTTTACATAAAAATGTAAATATATAATATATAAATACAAAATCATTATGTTGTATACTTAAAATAGAATGTTATATGTGAATTATATCTCAATTAAAAATTAGAAATTAAATCACAATGAAAGGAAGAACATACATATCTTAAACTGAATGACAATAAAAATATATCATATCAAAATTTGGGGGATAGAAGATGAACTAAAATGAACGGATACAGAGATACAGAAATGGATAGAGAACTAAAAAAGCAAGTACAGAAAAGTGTTAATAGTAGAATCTAGGTGGTGAGTAAAATCTAGGCGTTCTCTGTAAAATGCTCTCAACTGTGCTGTATGCTTAAAATTTTTCATAATAAAATGTTGAAAAGAATCTTGAAATATAGCTAAAGGTGGGTTTTGGGGAAATTTGTAGTTATTAATACATAGCTTAGAAAAGAAAGATAATCATCTATCTTGAAAGGTTAAAAAAAAATATTAAACCTAAAGAAAGTATAAAGAAAAGGGGCACCTGGGTGGCTCAATCAGTTAAGCGACCAACTCTTGATTTCAGCCCAGGTCATGATCCCGTGGTTGAGATCAAGCCCATGGAGCCCCAAGTCAGGCTCCTTGGGACTCTCTTTCTCCTTCTCTCTCTGCCTCTCCCCTGCTCACACTCACTCTCTCTCAAAATAAATAAACTTAAAAAGTATAAAGAAGAGAATGAAGATGACAGCAGATATCAATAAAAGAGAAAACAAATGTACAATTTAAAAAATCAACAAAGACAAAAAGCAGTTCTTTGAAAGGTCCAATTAAATTACTACTTCTGTTTTTAAATTAATTTATTTATTTTGAGAGAGAGAGAGAGAGAGAGAGAGAGAGGGAGAGTGCACACATGCATGTGCATGAGTGGGGGAGAGGCAGAGAGAGGGAGAGAGAGAATCCCAAGCAGGTTCCTTGGTCTGCGCTGAGCCCAACATAGGGCTTGATTTCACAGAAAGCAAAATCACAACCTGAGCCGAAATCAAGAGTTGGAGGCCTGACCAACTGAACCACCCAAGTGCCCCCAAATTAGTAACTCCTATAAGACAGATAAAAAATAAGAGAAAATGCTAACTCAGTATCAGGAATGATGAAGAGGGAACTCACTACAAATCCTAAAACATGAAAAAGAAATGAGTATGTTATTATGAAGTTTATGCCAATAAATTTGAAAATTTAGATTCAATTGGTAAATCATTTGAAAAAATATTTCCTATTCCACCCAAGAAGAAACAGAAAATGTGGACAATCCTAAATCTACTAAAAAAATTAATATATATGTATCATTTAAGACACTACTGCTTTTGTGAATGTCCCTGGACAATCTTTATATTTCTCTCATGTATTCAACAAATATCTATTGAGTGCCCTATAAGGTGCTATAGAAAGTGCTGAGTATACAACTGCTAACAAAATGTATATGATCTCTGCTCTCATATTGGTGACAGTGTAACAGAGACAAGAAATCAAATAAATAAGCCAGTGAAACTATTACAAATTGTGGTAAGTCCTTTGAAAGGAAAACAAAAAGATTACGAATAATAACAGGCCTCTCTCAGGAAGTGATATTTAATCGGAAACCTTTAAAAAAGGGCCTTAAGTAATCACTGAGAGAGTAAGAGAGAATCCAGGCAGGACAAGCACGTATGGCCCTGAGACAGGAGAGACTGGAACATCAGGGAACTGAAAGGCCAGTATGTGACTGAAGCACTGTCAGCACATGAAAGCAGAAAGAAGTCAGATTATTCAGGGCCTCGGGAGCCAAGTTAAGAATTTAGTATCTTGGGGCACCTGGGTGGCTCAGTTGGTTAAGTGTCTGACTCTTGGTTTAGGCTACGGTCACGATTTCACAGTTCCTGAGTTCAAGCCCTGTGTTGATAGTGTGGAACCTGCTTGGGATTCTCTCTCTTTCCCTCTCTCTCTGCCTCTCCCATGCTCTCTCACACGCACTCTCTCTCTCAAAATAAATTAAAAAATTTAAAAAAAAAAGATTTTGGTATCTTATGCTAAGTGCAACAGGAAATCAGGGGGCAGAGAATCCAGTTGAGTGACCATTCTATTAATCCAAACAAGAGTTGACGGACTAAGGCTTAAACTAAGGTGATAGCAAGTGAATATATTGAAGTAAATACTGGAGACAGAATCAATAGAACTGAAGTATGATTCCCCAGGTTTCTGACTTAAGAAAGTGGCCAGAGGTGATATTTATAATAGGTGGAAGACTATGGAAGGATCAATTTATAGAGGATAGGGAGAAATCAAGAGTTCGGATCTAGAGATGGTTGGCTGGCTCAGTCCATAGAGCATGCAAGTCTTGATCTCAGGGTCATGTTTAAGCCACTAGCTGGACAAAGAGCTTACTTAAAAAAAAAAGTTTGGGTCTACAGGACATTCAAATGAAGACTTCACATAATTAGCTGAACATAACAAGTCAGATCAGAAGATAGGTATGGGATGGATATCATAAATAATGGGAGTTACTGGCATATAAACAGTAGCAAAGGGATGAGATTATTATACATTAGAAAGAAAATGTATACCAAGTAAAAGGAATAGAAGGTCCAAGACCAAACAGGACTAAATGTTAGAAGTACATGAAAAAGAAAGAGCTTGCAAGGGAGATTAGAAAGAGTAACAGGGACATAGGAGGAAAGACAAGAAAGCATAGTTCTCAGCAGAAAAGTCACTGGTGATTTTTAATGCGAGCAGTTTCAGTAGCATGATAGGGCAGAGTACACACTAGTGCAGCTTGGAAGAAGGAATGGGAGAAGAGGAAGAAGGAACCCTTCCAAAAATCTTGGCCATGATGTGGGGCAGAGAATTAGGGCAGTAGTCCAAAGGGAGTATGGCTATCAAACAAGGATTTTATAAAGACGGGAGTCATCTGAGCATGCCTGGATACCAACATGAATGATTTAGTAGAAAAGGGGACATTTCAAATGTAAAGAAAAGGATGACCAAAGGAAGGAGGATCTTGAGAAGTCCTTATAACAAGAAGGAAAAATGAAAATATAAGTACAGATACATTTGAAATTAGATGTTGGAAGGAAGAATTTCCAGTGTGATAGGTTCTATTTTCTCAATGAAATATGAGGTAAAGTTACAAATTCAAAGTGTGTCTAGAAGCAACAGGGGCTAGGGATGGGTGGTTTAAGGACAATGGAGAAAGAACACAATTGTTGTGAAAAATGAAAGGCCAAATAACTAGAAGAGAAAAACAAAATAGGAGAAAGAAGAAAAGTTTCAAAGCACAGGCCACATTTGAGAAAGACCTTACAAAGTGATGACCCGAAACGATGAATGGAATTCCAAAAGTCAGGGGAAAGGCGTTCCAGAAAGAAGATACAGAGAAGGACAAGAGAGAAATCTTACTATCCTCTCAAGTAGCTGTTCTATTTTCTTTCTTGCCATCAACTTCTTAAAAGGGTACACACTGTTGACATTACTGTTCCTTCATTTAGTACTACTTAATCTCTTGACATCTACTAAAGCTGTTCACCCCAAGAGCCTCCTATGCACTAACTTAGGTGCTTTTTCTTTTTTTTTATGTTTATTTATTTTGAGAGAGAAAGGGAGAGAGAGAGAGAACGCATGTGCGTGCAAGCACAACCTGGGAAAGGTGGGGGTAGGGAGGGGGCGGACAGAATTCCAAGCAGGCTCAATGCTTCAGCGCAGAGCCTAATGCAGGGCTTGATCTCACAAACCAACCTGAGCCAAAATCAAGAGTCGAATGCTAAGCCACCCAGGCGCCCCTCCAGTGCTGCTTCTCAATCTTACATCTCTTTTCAACACTGTATGTTACATCTTCCACCTTAAAATTATCTTTTCCTTGTTTTTTTTTTGTTTGTTTGTTTTTTTTTTTGGTGCTCATTCTACCTTACTGATCATTTTCTGTCTCCCTTTTTCCCCCCTCCTTCCATCTAAAGGTAGACATTTCCATAAGACACACCTCCGTTCTACTTACATACGCTCCCTCATGGTGATCTAATCTACTTGCACAACTTTAATTTCAATGCAACAAACATTTATTAAACATATATCATATGCCAGGTATTGTTCTAAATGCTAAGAAAGTGGTTCTCAAATCAGGTTTCATATCAGATTTACCTGGAGAGTACCAGCATGAAGACTGCTGGGCTCCATGACCAGAAACTGTAACTTAGGCAGTCTGACACACAGCTTAGGAATCCATAGTTTTTTAAAGCTCCACAGATTCTGTTGCATAGCCAAATCTAAATACTGTTTTCCATTTTATATATGTCTCAGTATGACAGACCAGATGCTTAATGATCTCACCTTTATCTTACCAGCCTCTTTCTCCAGACACTAAACACCCTGTCTCCCTCACATTCCAATAATACTCAATGACTTATAACTGCCTGAACGTGCTAGATGTCTCAGTCTGGTATCTTTGCACACGCTGTCAACCCCACCATCACTCGTGTTCCTGCTATATACTTACCTCTGTTGTTTGTCTGTTTTCTGTTCATTCCTTCAAAACTGAGTTCAAACAAATCTGAAATATTACTGACACCTTAGAGATCTCAACAAGCCTACCATAATAATGATTAAAGCTCTTATACTGGAAATAATGTTAAGAACCTGGTACAATGTTTGGCTAGACACTCACTAATATATCCTATTGGTAAAAAGGACTCACTGAAGTAATGCTATGAGATGATCAGTTTACCTTTTAGAAAGATCCCAATGGCCATGTGAAGCTTATACTGAACGGGGAAAGAGAATGGAGAAAAACTAAAATACTCTTGCTATAATCCAAATAAAAAATAAAAACAAGCACAATAGCAGCAGCAATGGGAAGAAAGGAATGGTCTCAAGAATTACTGGAGTATACTTGGGCACCTGAGTGGCTAAGTCAGTTAAGCATCTGACTTTGGCTCAGCTCATAATCTCAGGCTTGTGGGTTCAAGCCCTGCGTTGGGCTCTGTGCTGACAATTCAGAGCCTGGAGCCTACTTGGATTCTGTGTCTCCCTCTCTCTTTGCCCCTTCCCTGGTTATTCTCTCTCTCTCTCTCTCTCTCTCTCTTTCTCTCTCTCTCTCAAAAATAAACATTAAACAAAATTTTAAGAATTATTGGGGTATAGCATCAATAAGAGTACCTAACTAGGCGTGAGGGGTAGAGAAGAGAGGAATCTCACATAACACCCATATTTCTGGCTTAGGAGACCAGAAAAATGGGAATACCATTAAGGAAGATCAAGAGAGAGGCTGTGACCTAGAGAAGAGGGCTAAAGCCAGGAAGCTTTGCAGAAAATCAACAATTAAGAGGCATGTGGAAAAAGCTAAGCCTATTCAAGCACCTGACAGGGTAGAGTCAGAAAGGAGAAATGGGAGAGAATGTTACTAAAATATAAGGTGTAGTTTCAAGAATGAGTGAAAAGTTAACAGTGTGAAATTCTGCTCATTAAGAGGTCACTGGTAAGTTTTCTAAGTGTAGTTTCAGGGAAGTGGTAGAAGCAGAAGCCAACGGCAATAGATTAAGGAGTGAATGGAACTACCAGTTGGCAGTAGCAGACAGAGCATTTGTTTATTATTATTCTCTGCCAAAAATCACACAAAAATGACAAAAAAATAATAAAAGAAACATAAAGACATAAGAACAAAGAAAACAAAGAGGAGGACCTAACAGATACAGACGTCAAAAAATTTTGGAAAACAAAAAATGGATGGTCAAGAAGTAACTCAGAAACCAAAGAGCCTATGGTACAGAAAGTCTCTTACAAACAAGCATGATTCTACTTTAGCACTCTGGAAAAACTCAGGAATTAGAATTGTCCTGTATATCTCTATTAGCAAGGGTGGAGACAGAGCTGAAAACCAAATAAAATCTATAGTTTACTTAAAAGTACTATACCAATGTTAACTATTTAATTTTAATAAATATAGGGTTGTTAGATAAAATTCAAGATGCCCACTTAAATTTTGCATTTCAGGCAAACACAATTTTTTATAGAAGTATGTCTAATGCTGTATTTGCAGTATTTAATTTTTATATGAAAAATTACTGCTTATCTGAAAATTCAAAATTAACTGGGCATCATGTAGTTTTATTTGCTACATCTGACAACTCTAGATAAATGTACTATGGTTATGAAAAATATTTATAGTAGGGGAAGGTGAGTGAATGATACACAAGAATTCTCTGCTGTCTTTGTAACTCTTTTGTAAATCTAAAATTATTTCAAAATAAAAACCTGAAACAATTAAGCTAAAAGATTTTTAGTGACATGAGAAAATGTTGTTATATGGAAAAAAAGCAAGAAATAGAGACGTGCATTATATCATCCACTTAAGTATTTTTAAATGAAATTTATCCTTAAGGGGTAAAAATCACCAAAAAGAAACATTAAATACTGACAGCAATTATCACTGGACAATCATATTCCAGATTCTTTCTATTTCTTCATACTTTTTGGATTTCTAACTTTTCTATAATAAGCATACATCTAATAATTTTAAAAGTTTTAGGTAGTAAATGCAAACTTCATTTGTAAATTTATATTCATAAGAAGAAAGAAAGGAGGGGGAAAATGTATGGATTACACTATAAGTAATAAAAATAATAAACACTGTCAAGTGGCTGTCCTGAGACTTACTTACAAATATTCATAATTTCATTTCTACAGTTAGCTAAATTTATGGAATAAAGTCTGGAGATTATAATACAGACAAAGACAGTTCCTATTTTCTGAATGGAAAGAGTGGGTGGGAAATAGAGCAAACTATTGCCTTCAAAAAGAGTACCAAGTTGCAGATCTCCTAATGACCTTCTCTGTCTACTCACTTCTGAGGCACCATGGCAACTGGGAACCTCAGAATATCAAGGAAGGAACACTGAGAGTAAAGGGTTTGGAAAGCTGCTGGGGGCAGGGAGAAAGCTCAGGGAAGCTGAATGAGAAATGCTACGAAAGCCAAAACATAACACTCTCACAGGCCCATCTACAAGTTTCCTTTTTTTCGATGTTAAAGCTTGAGACAGGTGAGCCAAAGATAGGAAGGAAAAGTGAAATTTCCTGCCCTCTCAATAATGGTTACTCTCAACATCTAAATTATAATATTACAGTATATGTGTACTATAAAGTCTTTCGATCTAAATATCCAAGTTTTAAACCCTAACATGCAAAAGCCTTAAAAAGGTTTTTCCAGTAAAAAAAAAATTTATTTCACAAAAAGACTCCTTTATAATAAATAATATATTACATCGTATGGTACATTTTACCTTTCCAAAGCTTCTGCAGATATTTAATTTTACCTCCATTAGTAGATTTAAATGAAATCACTTTAAGAGTTTATCACAGCTCAAAAGTTTAAATTTTTATTATTTTTTATTTTTTTCAAACTCAGGAGTTTCAAGTGAGAGACTATTAAGGAAAGAGAATTTCTTTCCAGGTCAAATATAAACATATACCCCTAAAACTGAAAAGCTTTGTCCTTCATAGCTTTTGATCAAATCACACTATATTTTATAATGTCCACTTTCATTTTGATTTTAAAATTCATTAAAATATCATCAGTGCAACAAAAAATTGTTTTGCTACAAGTGCTACAGCTGTAAGAAGTGCAGAGCGGCAAATGATCCTTTATTTTTCCTTCCATTTCTCTCTATACCACCAAAGTATTACCAGCAGTCATATACCTTCATGATTTGCTAAGGTCATTTTAAACAAGTCACTAGGCACTGCCACACACACAAAAAAGCGGAGGGGGCAGGGGTGATATGATAGTTTAAGAAATTTAATAGATACAATACACAACATGTGGTCTTGGATTGGACATGAGTTTGGATTAACCAGCATTTTGGAGTCAACTGCACAAACTAGAATATGGTGTGTATAGTAAATGAAATGAAAATTTACTGAAATAGAAAAGTGGGAACTTTTGGGGCGCCTGGGTGGTTCAGTTGGTTAAACGTCAGACTCCAGTTCAAGCCCCACATCGGGCTCTGTGCTGACAGCTCAGATCCTGGAACCTGCTTTGGATTCTGTGTCCCCTTCTCTCTCTGCCCCACCCCCGCTACACTCTGTCTCTCAACAATAAAAATTAAAATTAAAAAAAAAGCAGGAATTAAAAAAAATTTTTTTAATGTTTTATTCATTTTTGAAAGACACAGAGATTACAGAGCACTAACCAGGGAGGGAGAACGCAGGGCTCGAACCCACAAACCATGAGATCATGACCTGAGCTAAAGTCAGATGCTTAACCGACTGAGCCAGGCACATCAAAAAAAGGGGCATTTTTGACAAAAAAAGATGCAGATTACAAAACAGTATAGGGGCACCTGGGTGGTGCAGTTGGTTGAGCATCCTACTTCTGCTCAGGTCATGCTCTTATGGTTTGTGAATTCGAGCCCCGCATGGGGCTAGCTGCTAATCAGCGCAGTGCCTACTTCAGATCCTCTGTCTCCCTCTCTCTCTGCCCCTCCCCTGCTCATGCACACACACGCTCTCTCTCAAAAATAAATATTTTTTTAAAAAGTGTATATAAAATGATCTCATTTCAGTAGAAAGAAATGCATACATATATATGCACAGAAAAGGATCCAGAAGACTATACAATTGAGTATTAGCAGGAGTAATCTCTGCATGGAGAATATACAAGACTTTATTTTTGCCTTCTTATATTGTTTTTAGTTTACTGCTTCTTTAGAATATATTTTCTAACTTTAAAATTTTCTAACTTCAAAAAAATTTTTTTAATTAAACTGTTTTTTTCTTTAATGTTTGTTTATTGTTGAGAGAGACAGAGTAAGTGCGGGGAAGGGACAGAGAGAGAGGGAGACACAGAATCCAAAGCAGGCTTCAGAGAGTCCTATATGGGGCTTGAACCCATGAACTGTGAGACTGTGACCTGGGTCAAACACTTAACCGACTGAACCACACAGGTGCCCCTCCAAATTTTTAATAATATTAACATTTAATTAGAGAAAAACTACTCAAAGAGAACATAAGCATATCTATTACACTGAGGGTACCAGTTTAGCATAGTGATTGACAGTATGGGTTTTGACTGGATTCAATACAGTTAGCTGTGTGACCTTCAGCATATTATTTAACCTGTGTTTCAGTTCCCCATCCATAAACTGTGAGTAATGATAGATAGTACATTACTTTCCTCATGAGGTTGTTGGAAAAATTAAGCATGGTACTCCATGTAAGGCACAGCAGTATCTAGCATACGGTAAAGCACTTGATAACGTTATCTATTGATCACTATTATTATTCTAATTAGTCACAGAAAACATGATTGCTAATTCTTACAAATAATGTGAAAAATAACATAGGATGTAGCAGCAATAGATGAGCTTTATTTCTCACTATCCTTGTCCCCTAAATTTCTAAGATTTCCTCTTGACCAATGGAAGCAAAAGCTGAAAGCCACTCACAGATCCTCTGAGAATCTCACCTCATTGCTATTTCCTCTGGATGAAAGTCCAAACAGCTCTAGGATATTTTTTTTTAATTCCAGTATAATTAATGTATAGTGTGTGTACAATATAGTGACAATTCTGTACATTACTCAGTGCTCATCACGATAAATGTGCTCTCTTTTTTTAATGTTTTATATATATTTGATACAGAGAGAGACAGAGCATGAGAGGGGGAGGGGCAGAGAGGGAGACACAGAATCGGAAGCAGGCTCCAGGCTCTGAGCTATCAGCACAGAGCCCGATGCAGGGCTTGAACCCACGAACATGAGATCATGACCTGAGCCAAAGTCGGAGGCTTAGTCGACTGAGCCACCCAGGCACCCCATGATAAATGTGCTCTTAATCCCCTTCACCTATTTCATCCATCCCTCCACCTACCTCCCTCTTTGGTGTTTTTTAAAAGTCTATCATCAGGAGGGGCACCTGGGTGGTTCAGTCGATTAAGTGTCCAACTTCGGCTCAGGTCATGATCTCATGGTTCATGGGTTTGAGCCCTGCGTCAGGCTTTGCGCTGACAGCTTAGAGCCTGGAGCCTGCTTCAGATTCTGTTTCTCCCTCTCTCTCCGCCCCTCCCCTACTCGTGCTCTGTCTCTCTCTCTCTCTCAAAAATAAACATTAAAAAAAATTTTTTTAAGTCTATGACCAGAAGTAGTATCTAGCAGATAATCCCCAACTTATATTATCTGTTTGCATTCCACGGCTCGTATCATTGGACAAACTTTACAGATTATTTCTAATTACAAAATAGCTTCAAAACTGTCCAGTTAGATTCTTCTGAATAGTCAAAAACACCTCATAGGCAATCACATATCTGAATTCTAAATTTTATAAGATATGGACAAGGTACTTTCTAGACCAGAAAGGAGACAGTAATGTAACTAACCTGAGTGAACTTAATCTCTCCTACCAAAGCAGCAACCACTGTCTTAAACCCAACTATAGAACATCATATGATGGATTTACGTATACACAAATAACAGCACTTACAGACTGTTCTCAAATGGAGTCACCAATAACATGCTTGCCAAGCATAAAATGCTACTAGATGTTTGATTCTTTGGGCCTTTAAGAAGTTTAAGGGCAAACTGAGATGGAGTTTCAAATACTATAATATGAACTATAAGATAAAAAGGCTTAAAGAAATCACACTACCCTAAGAGAGACCCAACTGTGGGGCTCACCTGTTTCCAACTGGACTTCAACCAGGAATTCAGTATACTAGTTGACAAAATTGATTACAAATTTGGTTGACAGCATATTTGTGGGGTGATCTAGATTTATACTGTAATGTAAATATTCAAAACAATCTGAACTCAAGCGGCACCCCTCAAGGAACAGACATCAATATCCATGCAACTATATAGCTCTATTATATGCCATCAAATCATACCTAAGTTATCAAAACTAAGACACCCACATTCAGTCTTCAATGGTCTTTCTTTTCAAATACTCAAATAAATATTAATAATGAGGTTCAGAAGTAAATCAACCTAGCTGATATATCAATCCCTAACTGATCTTCTCTAAAAATAAAAAGCCTGGGCACCTGGGTGGCTTAGTCGGGTAAGCATCCAACTCTTGATTTTGGCTCAGGTCATGATCGCATGGTGGTGAGATTGAGCCCTGTGTCAGGTTCTGTGCTGTTGCACGGAGCCTGCCTGAGATTCTCTCTCCCCCTTCTCTCTGCCCCTCCCCTGCTCGCACTTGCTCTAAATAAATAAATTAATTAATAAAGCCAAATAACAGTTGTTTACAATAAGGCTTATATATTCTCACCAAGCTATAACAACTTTCTTAGGGTATTATTTTCAAATGTTTGGGTCATAAAGCTTAGAAAGTGATCCATCTACTCTTTCAGTGCTGCTCTAGAAAATATGTGATGCAAGTCATCTCCATCTCTGGAAAAGTCTATTCTCTATTCCTACCTATCCACTACACCCATTAGACTTCTCATTTAGCATCGAAAAACCGAGCCCTAAACTTGAGAGGCCCACTCTCATCCTATACTATGGTAGTCACATTACTTGGTTTTAGATAACCTCTAGTAAACACCTCTTAGGAATGCACCTGCCCCTTTAATCTGCATCACCTGGAAAGAATTAGATTATTCATTCAGGAAGCTAAATCCTAAACTCAACCAGTCTCTATCCCTGGGTTCAAAGAGTGAAAAAGAGTATTTAAACCAATACTTCATGTTCATGGATAAGGAATAGGAGTCCAAAGAGGTAACATGAATTCTCTGTGATCACATACCTTAATTGGTGGCAGATGCAATAACAAAGTTCTGTCTAAAATCGAGTGAATTAGACTCAATTTAAATTAACCCCAAGGACACCATATCCACAAATGACTTACAAAATGTATCAATGGAAAAGCTGTGTTCTTTTTGGAACAATAGCTAGCTGAGAAGCAAGTGGGAACTGGCACTGTCTCTTTCCCAGGCTGCTGATCACACTTCAATCCACGGCTCCTCCACGAGCTATGGACATGAGTTTTGCAACAGTAGGGCATGCAAAAAAAATTCTCAGGCACTCATACCACTGACCACACAGTACTTGCAATATGAGCCATCAACTTTGGGAATGACTTGGCAACTGCAAGCTGCCTTGCAAATCATTGGCTGAGTTTCCTATAATGGTATTTATCTTACTATTGCCAAACTCACAATTTCCTAATCCAATGAATGGGTATTCTGTTTCACATGGTCTCAAAATTGGACAAATTTCTCAAGATGCTGTGTGTCTTTAAGGATTTAGATTTAACCCAGTCTTTCTCAACAGAGGCATTATGACATTTTGAGGACAATTCTTGGCTATGTGAGATTATCTAGTACATTGAAGAAGGTTTAGAATTATTGGTCCCCTGACCTTTAAATGCAAGGGTACAGTAGTAGTTCCCCCTTATCTGTGGTTTCATGTTCCAAGGTTTCAGTTACCCACAGTCAACCGCCATCCGGAAGCAGATGATCCTTCTTCTAACAATATTGTGAGAAGGTAAACAGTAGCCTAAAGTTACGTCACAATGCCTACATCATTCACCTCACTTCATCTCATCATGTAGGCATTTTATCATCTCACATCCTCAAAAGAAGAGTTAGTATAGTACAATATATTTTGAGAGAGAGAAACCACATTCACGTAACTTTTATTACAGCATATTGTTGTAACTATTCTTAGTTATTACTGATAATCTTTTACTGTGGCTAATTTATAAATTAAACCTTATCATAGGTATGTATGCATAGCAAAAAACATAGTATAGGGTTCAGTACTATCTGCGGTTTCAGGTATCCACTAGGGGTCTTGGAAGGTATCTCCAGCAGATGTGGGGAACTACTGTAGTCCCACCAGTTACAACCCCCACACATTTACAAATAACCTTGAAGGGTAAGATACCACCACCAGTATTAGCCTTCAGGTCAACCATTAAGTGAACTATAAAGTAATAAAAAAATGTTTACATAAAGACTTGACCCTAAAAAAAAAAAAAGAAGAAAAGAAAAAGAAAAAACCTCAACCCCTCTTATCTGCCACTAAATACAGCACTCTATTCCTCTTAGCCCAGAGATTAGATAAAATCCTTTGTTCATCAATTCCTTTAAAACCAACTTTGTCTGAACTAACTATATAATTATACACTTTTATTGTCAGGGAAGTAGAGTAAAAAAGTTACTGAAATGGAATCTGGACACCCAACATTGAATTCCAGTTTTCTGGCTATTCACTCTTAGGCAAGTTATTTCCCTCTTTAGGCCTCAGTTCTCTCATCTACTTAAATAAAAGGCATTAGGCTATATTATGTCTCTGGTTCACTGCAATTCTAGGAATCTTTGACATAAAACAATTAACTTGCTTAACTCTTTCCTTCTGACCTCCACATAGCTAAATGGGGGTGACCACTGACTGACACTTAGTACCTCATCTTTCAGAAGCAAGGACTTCTAAGTCCCAGGGACAACCATAAGACAGGAGAGTCATATGGGATTTTACTACACAGCCTCTATCTCCAGTATATACAAAGGAGCTTAATTATTTTAAGACCCATTAATAGAAGCACCAAGACTTACTAATAGCAATAGTCACCCTAATGTTTATCTGGGCTAGACCTATAATCTCAACCCTAGCTGTACATTAGAATCACCTGGATAGCTTTTAAAAACAAAAGCCCCAGCTCCAAACCAAGCCAGTATCAAATGAATCAGAATCTCTGGAGCTCTGGAGATGGGGTTCCCTTCTTAAGGCTCCACCAAGTGATTCTGATGTACAGTGAAAACCAAGAACCACTAACGCAGGCCCTTTAATCTAAGAAATGCAAAGCAAATGACCCAAAGTTAGTATATCACATACCGGTTGTGTAATCAAATATCAATAAATAAGAATAATCCAATGTTTCTACTTATTGACATTCTCAATTACATATAGAGAATTCCATTTCTAGAGAAAAAGGAGAGGTCTATAACAACCCTTTGTTCCTGCCACAGGTTGTTACCAAGGACTGGCCCTGTCAGAAATAGAATATACCTTTCTGACATGAAAACAGTTCAAAGAAAGATTACTACAAATTTGCCCAACCCTGCAAAAGTCTTATCAGCCATTAAAATAGTTACAACAATGTTAGTCAACGTAGTACAGAAACCAAAATTTCTCACCTCTCACTTAGTGGATGTCACTAAAACACCCACTATGTAGAAAGAACAGGAAACAGTTGAGAGGAACATTTAGGAAAAGACACTGTGAAAACCCGCACTCCAGGCAAAGTACATCGTTTCTCATTTCTTCATCAAAGCTTTAAGTCCAGTGACACAGGAAAAGGTGGAGCAATCTTGGCTAAAATTATTCTTGCTCTTTCCAGAACAAAATCAATGAAACCAAAAGGTCAATAAGGTCAAGTAAAATTTCTACCTTACCTCATGTGCAAGGCCAAGCCGTCCTGTAGGCTGGAAATCCCCAAATCAGAGAGTGTATCTGAGCCAACAGAAGCTGGTGACAGAGAGCCCTCCTTCTCCTCCAGTAGGTCCAGCTTCACCAGGTTGCTGATTTCATCCTCTGAGTTATCTTCAGACACAGAACCAATTATGAACCGGGAGTGCTGGTTCAGCTCCAGAGGTTTGGCCAAAGGGGATGGTTCACCCATTATTCCTTCAAAATGAGCTCTCAGAGCTATGAAGAAAATATGTGAGAAAAGCAGGTCATGAATAATAACTTATATCTGAGGAGAGCCACAGGTTATTCCTAATATACTATGGCTGCCTCTTGGAAGCAGGGTAGCATCTGAGAACTAGTTTCTTTGGTCTTCTATATCAGGGCCTTGGTTTTCTACAAGGGAGGAAACTCCAGATCATAGTAACTATGCCTAAAAAATTAAAATTAGCTTCCTTTTCCTCAAAGAAATCTCTTTCAAAAAACTATAAGCCATTCCCAGTCTCTTTATCAATTAGGTAATGCCTAAGAGATAATTATGAACAATGGAGAAACCTTTGCAGTAGATGAAAGCTGCTTGTAATACTGTGATTTCAGTTGTCAGTACTGGGGAGAATGTAGTATAAGGATTTGGGGAGAGTGGCTGTCATTTCAAACTAGAGTTTACTAAACTACATAACTACCACCTTGTTCCAAACACTATACTTTGAGAGGCTATGAATTTTACCTGTGTATTTTTTGTTAAATATATACATGTAAAATATATTGATATTGATAAGTATCCATACAGATAAATACACATAGTTTGCTTTAAAGCAAACTCCAGATGGATATTTTTTAATTGAAAAAAAGAAATCTTTACTTGTCCTCATGCATTTTTTCTTAAATTATATCTGTTGAAAATTCACCCAAGAATGTTTGCTTTTGGCTCTAATGTGCTGACACTGATAGGGAGAAAGTGAATCTACTATCAAATTCAAAATCTCTAATTAAAATAAGCGAGGTGTCATCTCAATTAAGTATAAGTTTTTTAGATATAGGGCCTTATTAGTCATAACTGGCTATTTCCAACAACTATCAAACTAATTAAAAAACCAAGGCATGGTTCAAAATCCACAAGAACAATAAAACCAAAACTAAAATAAATAATATTTATTCTGTCATTTGAAAGATCCTATAAAAAAAAAACAAACCTTCAGAACTACACATCAACTTAGTATTGAACTGCTTATATCCTAACAATTTTAATTCAGAAAGCAATATTCCCAATCTTGATTTCGAGGTCCTCTAAAAGATGGTATATCAGGGGCACCTGGGTGGCTCAGTTGGTTAAGCGTCCGACTTCAGCTCAGGTCATGATCTCACAGTTCGTGGGTTCGAGCCCCGCATCGGCTCTGTGCTGACAGCTCAGAGCCTGGAGCCTGCCTTAGGATTCTGTGTCTCCCTCTCTCTCTGACCCTCCTCTGCTCACGCTCTCTTTCTCTCTCAAAAATAAATTAAAAAACATTTAAAAAAAGATGGTATATATCAATAAATAACAAATTTATTATTAATAAATTGTTTATGTTGTACACTTTCAAGTCTAAGAGTAGGTGGCAAGCAGTGTTCTTTGACATTAGATTACAAAACATCAAGATTTTAATATCTTTGGGAATCACCATTACCTGTTAAAATTACACATGCACCATTATTCTTATGTAATTTGTGAATCACAGCTTATTCATTTACAAAGAAAAAACAGTATTTGTAAATGATAAAGCAGTGGTTCTCAAAAAGTGTAATTTCCAGACCAAGGGCAGCAGCATCACCTCAGAACCTGTTATAAGTACAAATTCTTGCGCCTACCACAGAGCAACTAACTATATCACAATCTACTGGTTGGGGCTCAGTAATCTATACTTTAACAAGTCCTGAAATCTGAGAACCACTCTGTTGGAAGAATGAAAGAGTAATAACAAATTGCCAGAAATGCTAAAAATATTACTTATAGATATTTCTTAAAAGTGTATTAGAGATTACTTAAGTTAACTTTTATTTTAAAAACTAGAATCAAATATAAAAATATCATGGAACAGGAAAAAGTTGACATCTAAATTTACTATACATTTCTCCCTTGGAATATTAGGTTTCATTAAAATAATTGTTTTTAAATGTCTCCAAAGTTTATAAAGACATTCACTTCTAGAACTCTAAAAAAAAAACTCAAATCATTTAGGAAAAAGGGAGAGGAGAAAGTGAGGGAAGGAGGGAAAGTTCTAACAGATTGACCAGTCTGAAGAACACTAAAAGGCAGAGCAACAGGAAACGCTACTTCTTTCACATTTTAGAGCAGTAAATAATTAACTTAAAAAAAAAAAAAAACAGAACATGAGACCTCCGTCCCCTCACAAAATTCCAAACTCCATCTCAACTAACACAGAAAATAATGGCTGCCTTCTTCACAAAAGAAATAAGTAAGGCACTCTTCTAGTTTATAGTCTGACCGAAATTAGATGACTACACAAAAAAAAAATAAAATTCAGGAGAAAGGAGCAATTCTCTGATTCCATGGGAAGAAAAAGAAATGATTAACTAATAAATGAGAGACTCCATAAGGTCAACTTCAAACTTTTCTTTCCTAGCTAAGAGGAATACGAAGGCTGCCTTCTTGAAGTGTGGCAAAGATCGGAAGCAACTCAGCTGTCAGCAGCTAAAGAGCCTATCTACCAACCAGCAATTCTACTGAGCGGTATTCCCAGCCACAAGCCTGCAAACCATCAGAAAAGAGAGGTCATGTATGGAAAATCACTGAGTAGCTATCCAGACACTCTAGAAGCTACTCTACAGCCCGTCCCATTTCCACTGATTCTAGTCCTGAATTAAAGAGAAAAGGGGATGGAATACTACCACTGTCAGACCATTTACTTCAGGTTATACCCCCAAATCTGCCTATGTCCTTTCATAGAAGGCAACTTTTAACATAAAAGCCTACAGTTGAATATTTTAGAACATGAACATAAAATTTTTATGACACTGTAAACATGAAAGAGCATTATTTGTAACTGACCTCTTATAATTCTTACTGTCTGAGCAGATATCCACCTCCAAAAAGAACTAAAGAGAGAAAGACAGAGAGAGAGATTTGAAGTGTTTTTTAAGAAACCCAAATTTTAGCAATTCCTGTTTCGCTCAGCATAATACAAAACTGATAATAAAGTATCATTTTTCCAGTCAAATCTATTATTTACCTTGAAACATACAGTTCAGTTTTTAACTATTATTTGTTCAACTCTATAAATCAAAAACATTACATTCAAGACTTTATTTTTCATGAGAGTAATGAACAATAACCCAAGCTTACCATTTCACAAGTGGCCTTTTCCAATTGCATACTTCGATGAGCACATTCCAACATTAGAATTTCCAACATTTCATCAAAAAAAAAAAAAAAAAGGCAGTGGGAAGAAGAGAACCACTAGATTATCTACAACTTAGTTAGGCTCTGATTATGTTTCCAAATGGTTTCTACCCACGCACAAAGTTGAAAGCCAGGAAGAGGACAGAACTCTCATTAAATTAAGTTCCTAAAACTTTAAGGGACCAAGGAGTCTCTACTGACTTCCCAAATCCTGGGTTTTCCTTCTATGCCAAGGACTTAAATGTATCCAGAGTAAAAACTCAACTGTGATTATAACAATCGCCTGTGGAGCTACTTATTTATTTAAATTAAAAAGTTGTTTTTTATTTGGATATGATTGACACACAATGTTACATTAGTTTCAGGCCTGTGGAGCTGTTTAAAAACATGTATGTCCACCACAGATCTACAGAATCAGAATCATTTCTGAAGGCCCAGAGATCTGAATAGAGTTGCTCAGCTGACTGACACTGATATATATCCAGGCTTGAGAACCACTGGTTTACAGTGGGGAAGAAATTCAGAACTTCTAAGAGATGACCTTGAATGACAAGCAACAGGATTCGGAACTGTGCGTATATGTTAATTGGTGAAGCTGGATTTGCCCAATTATATAGGCTATAGTCTATATATATAGCCCAAATATATAGTGAGAAGAGGAAGGAAAACGAAAGTAGTCTGGATCAGATGTAACCAGAGGTGCAGAGGTGGAGCTAGAATCAAAATCTAGGACTCAAGATCAAATTCTGACTCTGCCAAATACTCGCAGTACAAATTTGAAACTTTACTGAACGTCTCTGAGCCTCCTCATCTGGAAATATAAAAAAGGTCATATGTACCTCAAGGGACTGCTGTGAAGACTAAGAGCATATGAAAGGATTCTGTAAAGTAAGTTACCACCAAGCAAAATACTAAGAAATAAATTTAGTGGGTTACAATCAACATTTTAAGAATGAAGGGGCAGGACCTGGCTGGCTCAGTCAGTAGAACATGCTCTTGATCTCAAGGTCATGAGTTTGAGCCCCAAGCTGGGCACAGTCATTAAAAATGAAATAGAACAGGGACGCCTGGATGGCCCAGTAGGTTAAGCATCCAGCTCTCGATTTCAGCTTGGGTCATGAACTCTCTTGAGTTCCAGCCCTGTGCTGGGCTCCACGCTTGCTGCACGGAGCCTACTTGTGCTCTCTCTCTCTCTTTCTCTCAAAATAAATAAACTTAAAAAAATGAAATACAACAGGGGCACCTGGGTGACTCAGTTGGTTAAGTGTCCAACTTCAGCTCAGGTCACGATCTCGTGGCTCATGGGTTTGAGCCCCGCAGCAAGCTCTGTGCTGACAGCTGAGAACCTGGAGCCTGCTTCGGATTCTGTCTCCCTCTCTCTCTGTCCCTTCTCCACTTGTGCTCTGTCTCTCTCTCTCTCTCTCTAACATAAACATTAAAAAATTTTTAATAAATGAAATGAAATAAAATAAAATAAAATATCTGGTTGAAATTCTGTTTCAGAGGCTTCAGATCCTTAGATTTTTCTTCCCAACTAGTAAAGCCCAGTGTCTACCGCTCTACCATCCTGACACAAGCCTGAAGACTTATTTTCTAGAGAGGATTAAACAAGAGGTTTTTAGACTGGGACACACCAGAAACAGTAAAGGGGAGAGCACCATGTTGAAAATGGAGAAATTAGGTCAGCATATTGGATAAAAGCTCCCAGGTTTCTTTCCCTGATTTTCACCAATCAGGAGGGAAAAGGATCCTGCTTTGAAGACTCTAACTAGACCAAGGGGAAAAAGCCTCAAATAGTAATACTGGAGTTCACGAATTATCACACCAGATCACCCTACAACGAAGTTAGTCAACCTCCCCCTCTTAAAATTAAGCAGACAATTAAGGATTACTAGATGTCTGAGAAAAACCCCCAACATGAAAGAATCAAAAACAAATAACTACCTGTAGAAAAAAAGTGCAGCTAGAAGAAAGGGATTATGTAGAATAAGAATATATTAAAAATTGGAGGTGGGGGAGCAGGTGACATGATTTTATATGTGGAAATGTTTTTTGCTGAAATAGAAAAGCCTGTCCTAAAATTCATATGGAATCCCAAGGGACCCCCAAATAGCCAAAACAATCTTGAAAAAGAACAAAACTGGAAGACCCATGCTTCCTGATTTTAAAACTTACTACAAAACTGCATAAAACATAAAGACAGATATAAACACCTGTGAAAATGAACTGAGAGCCCCAAAAGAATGAGATCCTGCTGTTTGCAATAACATAGATGGGCTTAGAGGGTATAATGCTAAATGAAATAAATCAGAGAAAGACAAATACCATGATTCCACTCATATGTGGAATTTAAGAAACAAATGAATAAAGAAAAAAAGACAAAAAAACTTTTTTTAAGATTAAAAAAATTTTTTTTAATTTGAGAAAGAGAAAGCGTGTAAATGGAGGAGGGTCAGAGAGAGGGAGAATCCCAAGTGGGCTCTGTGCCTCTAGCAGAGCTTGACATGGGACCAGATCCCACAAACCATGAGATCATGATCTGAGCTGAAATCAAGAATCAGATGTTCAACTGACTGAGCCACACAGGTGCCCTCAAACACCAGACTCTTAAAAACAGAGAACAAGCTGGTGGTTGCCAGAGGAAAGGGTGGGGGAGGAGGAGGGAGTGACATACAGGGGATTAAGAGTACACTTACTATGATGAGCACTGAGTAATGCTTAGAATTATTATATTATACTGTACACCTTAAACTAATATCACTGTATGTTAATTACACATCAATTTAAAAAAAAAAAAAGAGAGAGGGAGAGCCCAGAAATAAACCCTCCCATATATGGTCAAATGCTATTTGACAAGGTGCTAATAAGACCATTCAATGAAGAAAGGACAGCCTTTTCAACATATGGTGGTAGGAAAACTGGATCTGCACATATAAACAAATAAGTTGGACACTTCCCTAACACCATTTTCAAAAATTAACTCAGAATGCATCAAGGCTCTAAAATTTAAAACCTGAACCAATAAAACTCTTATAAGAAACATAGAACAAAAAGCTTCATAACACTGAATTTGGAAAAGATTTCCTGGGTATGACAACAAGCGCACAGGTAACAAACAAAAAAAAAAATAGACAAACGGAACTTCTAGAAAATTAAAAAGTTTTGCACATCAAAAGACACTATCAACAGAGTAAAAAGGCAACCCAAAGAACAAGAGAAAATATTTGCAAATCATGTATTTGATAAGAGACTAATATCCAGAATATATAAAGAACTCTTGAAAGTCAGCAACAAACCCAATTCAAAATTGGGCAAAGGACTTAAAATGGTATTTCTTTAAAGAAGATATACAAGTGGCCAATAAGCACATCAATAGGCTCAACACACTAATCATTAGGAAGATACAAATCAAAACTATAATCAGATACCAACCCATACCCATTAGGATAGCCACCATCAAAAAAACAGACAACAAGTGTTGGCAAGGATGTGGAGAAATTGGAACCCTTGGGGACCACTGGTGGGAATGTAAACTGTACAGCCACTGTGGAAAACAGTATGGTAGTTCCTCAAAAAATTAAAAATAGAATTACCATATGATCCAGCAATTCCACTTTTGGATATATACCCAAAAGAATTGAACACAGGCTCTCAAAGAGTCTGAACACCCATGTTCACAGCAGCATTATTCACAATAGCTTAAACATGGAAAAAGCCAAGTGTGCACTGGTGGATGAAAGGATAAGCAAAATGTGACATACACATACAGTGAAGTATAATTCAGCCTGAAAAAGGTAGGACATTCTGCAATATGCTATAGTGTGGATGGACCTTGAAGGCCTATGCTAAGTGAAATAAGTCAGTCACGTACAAGAATGTTGTATGATTCTTATGTGATGTCAAAATCACAGAGATAAGAAAGGAGAATGGTAGTTGCCAGGGGTTGGGAGGAGTGGAGAATGGGGAACTCTTGTTTGATGGGTACAGAGGTTCAGTTTTACAAGATGAAAAAAGTTCTGGAGATGGATGGTGGTGGGCAAAGGACTTAAAATGACATTTCTCCAAAGAAGATATACAAGTGGTGCACAAGGTTATAAACGTATTTAATACTGAACTGTGTCTTTAAAAGGTTAAGACAGTAAATTTTATGTTATATGTATTTTATCACAATAAGAAAAATTAAAGAAAGAAACACCTCAGGGCGCTTGGGTGGCTTAGTCGGTTAAGCGACCCACTTCAGCTCAGGTCATGACTTCATGGTTCATGAGTTCGAGCCCCACGTGGGGCTCTGTGCTGACAGCTCAGAGCCTGGAGACTGCTTCGGATTCAGGGTCTCCCTCTCCCTGCCCCTCCCCCACTCGGGTGCGCGCACTCTCTCTTTTTCGCTCTCTCCTCAAAAATAAATAAACATTAAAAAAAAAAAGAAATTAAGAAGAAATTAAGAACACTGTTTGCCTTGGTGGGAAAAACTGGGTGACTGCAAAACAAGGTTGCGGGAAGAAATGTCCTTTTGTATGTTAAAAATTTTGAACCATGTGAACAGCAACTGAGGATTTTAAATAAATTTCATAAAAAGTTTTACCAAATTAATTACATGCCACTCTGATACCTTATCTCATACCTTCCTGAATATTTAATTAGCCAACAGGCATGTCATTAACTTATTTATTAATGTTACTGTACAGTTGACTATGAGTTACCTCTTCAATGAAGCTGGGAAAAGTTACCTTGTCTGATGGTTTTAGATCTATCACCCCCAACACCACGCAATGCTGTGTAAACACTAAGCCTTTGCAGGATGAGTGTTCGCTAAGAATTTAAATGAACATTGGAGTTAAAAAACTGGGAGACATGAGATACGTGTTTATTTTAAATATTCTCTAGGAACATTTGGAGGCCTCCAAGTAAAAAGCCATTTTGCGAATTCAAAAGGCTCTGGGATTATGGGGACACCTGGCTGGCTCAGTTGGTGGAGTGTGCAACTCTTGATCTTGGGGTCATGAGTTCGAGCCCCATGTTGGATGTGGAGCCTACTTAAAAATAAAAAAATAAATAAATTCAAAAAGCTCTGGAAGTATGAATCAATTCATGCTCATAATGTTAATTCATGGAACAGCATTTAGAAAAAGCTAGAGCCATGATTTAGGTGTGTCAGCTACCTTCCTGAGCCTCAAAGATAAGAACAATTTCTTTCTTAAAGAAATATTGCTCCTTTTTTATCCCCCAAGTCCCCTGGATATATTAAGGTACTGTACTTTATATTACCTGGCAATGATGTGAAACTGGAGAAATTTACAGGTTAAAACGGAACTTTTAATCCTCTTGGAGTTATAGCATCTTATGTGGTCTTAAGGAGATAGTTTTAAATCGAAAATAATGAAGACCTCTCAAAAATTAGTTGCCCTGTCTCTCTCCCTCTCTCAAACATAAAAAAAAAAACTTAAAAAGGGACGCCTGGGTGGCTCAGTCGGTTGAGTGTCCGACTTTGGCTTAGGTCATGATCTCACTGTTTGTGAGTTCTAGCCCCACATAGGGCTCTGGGCTGACAGCTCAGAGCCTGGAGCCTACTTCAGATTCTGTGTGTCCCTCTCTCTGAGCCCCTCTCCCACTCATGCTCTGTCTTTCTCTGTCTCTCTCTCTCTTTCTCTTTCCCTCTCTCAAACATTAAAAGAAAAAACAAACATAAAAATTAGTTACCCTGTGATGCATTAGGTCAGATGATGAACTGCCTCCAGTTGGAAGTTTTCAACAGGAGTATCAGATAAAATATTCTCATACTGACTGGAAAAATGGACTAGAAAATTCCTAAGGTACCTTCCAAAACTTAAATGCTCTATTAAATTCTTAGAGTTTATGAGATGGAATCAAAGGGAAATTATGTGTCTTGCTTTGTCAGGGCCAGGAATACCACTAAATGCTAAAGCACATAACACAAACAACCCAGCTATCTACCCTTCTAGTGCTAATCTACGGTTTATTCCTACTGAACTCAACCCACTCTCCCAATTTGGCATGTGTGTAAATATATAAACGGACATGTGTGCCAACTTATACACATGTGTGACTAAGGACAAATTTGAAAGCTGTCTACAAAAACAGTAATTTTTAGGAACTTAAAATTAGCGAATGTACACTCTATTTCTGTAATAGGAGATGGTCAATTATTCATAAATGAAACCTTGTACTTCTTGAAGAAGATTCTCCAAAACTAAGTCTGCTTTTCAAATTTAACTCTGTGAATTCACTTAGAATTTTCAAACTTTTGTGTTATCATTTCAAAGATGAAAACCATGGGGTGCCTGGTGGCTCAGTCGGTTGAGTGTCCGACTTTGGCTCAGATCATGATCTTGTGGTTCGTGAGTTCAAGCCCCGCGTCAGGCTATGTGCTGACACCTCAGAGCCTGGAGCCTGCTTCAGATTCTGTGTCTCCCTCACTCTCTGACCCTCCCCCACTCACGCTCTGTCTCTCTCTCAAAAATGAATAAACATTAAAAAATTTTTTTAAAAAAAGATGAAAGCCATTTATACAAGATTATTCTGTCTGGGATGACCACTTTAGAACGAGTACTGCCAGACAATTTTAATTCCTGATGTCGTGTGATGGTAAATACTACTATGGTCCCTTATATAAAGAACAGTGAGCTTGGCATGCCAAAAAGATAGACTGAGCCTAAGTCCCAAATAACATCTTTGGAAGACAAAACAAACTGGGGCCACTAATCTTTGGGTGAGGCACTTAACATCTTGCTGAAGCCACTTTTCACTTCCTTCTTAAAACATTCTGAAACTAGATGGCTTAGGGTAGCTTTAAAAACAAATTGATGGTGGAAACCAACTTGACAATAAACTATATTAAAATAAAAAAAATAAAAAAAATAATAAAAATAAAAACAAATTGATGAGAGCTGTGCCTTTAGAGCATACATACTAAGATTAATTGGTTGAACTCATAAGAACTTATGCCCCATCAATCAGATCCATATTCTTTGTGTTCATGCAATGTCCTTACAAAACTATCTGTCATAGTTTCCTACCTATTTAACATCACCTTCACATAGTCTATTACATTCAAATGGTGAATACTAAATTACAAAATTAATGAAACAAACAACTAGTTGGGCAAAAATATGTTAAAGTGGAAGATCAATGAAGACTTCCTTTAAAAATGTTAGTCACCTCAACAGGTATAGAAATTTTTTTATCAAGGGTTTGGGAAGATGCTCGATGCATAGCATTTGTCATTATTAACCTTTAAAAACATGTTAGATAAAAATATAACATCCTTTTTTCTGAATTGTGAAAATACTCCTCCAATTAGAAATACTAAATTCCAATGTCTAATTCCAACAATTTTTATTTTACTTCTTTCTTCAACTAATACTATTAGGATATTAGCTACCAAAAAACATTTTTTTAAGAAAGAAAAACTAGCCCTAGACCTGTTAAGCCAGTCTATGTGACAAGTAAAAAAAAAAATTGTCCTAGTCATTGACTGAAAAGGAAATAGAATGTTACATAGTGATCTACACCTTAACCTGTTCACAGAATTTAGAGAGGTCAGTAGCAGATGAGAGAGTTCTGAGGCCAGCTTCCACAATGCCACTTCTTTGACATAACCTAGTCATTATCTGAACTGTAAGATCATTAAACCAAAGGCCACCATTTCTCCACCTTTCCTCCCATTTTAAAATAACTAAATCTTATGCTTGATATATTTCTATTCTGCACTGGTAATTCAAAACCAAACTTCTGCAACACAAGTAAACACAGGCAGATTTGTAAATTAATACTATGACTTTGACAACTTTCATATGCCCATTTTACAATGTTTGTTAATTATTCGTGGATTCACAGCAGTCCTCCTGTTACTAGAAATGAGGAAACTGAGGCAAGAGAAGTGGAAAGAAACTTGCTACTTTGTAGCAAGCAGGCACCTACCTGGACACTATAACTGCTGTCCTACTCTATTGGGACTACAACCCTTTCCTTAAAAGTGCCTGTTAGATAGCACAGAACTCATCACAGACATTCAAGGCATCCCCACCAAGAAGTAACAGACAAATCAGAGAACTCCTACTCCGTGAGGAAAAGAAACCATGCAACCAAACCCAGTAACCTTCTCAAATCTGTGTTTTGGATTGGAAAATTAAAAAAAAAAAATGAAAAGAGAAATTCAGGGGGTCAACTTCTGAGACTGAAGACCAAGTTATTAGGTGTACTCCACACACTGGGAATTACAGAAACAATGCTTAAGTAGAGATAAAATCAGGAAGTCCTCGGGTCTTTTGATTTCCATCCTAAACTTAAAGGCCCCCCCAAAACAAACAAAAACCCCTGAATTTAAAGTATTTCCCCTGAGTAATTGTATTCTTACATGCTTCTATAAAATCCGTAAGGCCTACAGAGATCCCTGATATTTATAGCTGATTCCAAGTGTTCACTAATGTTTACTTCCCATCTCCAAACCCAGAATAGTGTTGGCACTGACCCAGGCAGGACCTCCACACACACATTTCCCTCTGAAATCATTACCTCCACATCCACTTTCCTATGTTTCTTCTCCTATGGCTTCTCTTGGTCGGTATGGCAAACCGGGAGGAGAGCAACGATAGGCATGTACATTTACTACGCCCCTCACAGAAAACAATAAAATCTCAGGAGCAGGAGCTGGCTGGCAAAGAACAACTCAACCTGGTCCTGGCTCCCACCACGATAGAAAGACACAGGGAGAGCAACAGAAGCCAGGGGCTCTGCACCCCACACCTCACTCTGCGAGAGAAAAGACGACTTGCAATGCAACTGGACCTAATCCTCAACATCCCTTTCCCACGTGGGTCTTCTCCCTCTCCTGAACGCTGGGTCGGACTGGAGAGAGGTCTGGAAGGAATCAAACCACGCCAAGGTTGGGGTGGAGGATGGTAGCGAACTCGAGGCAGACACCCCAGTCCCTTCTTAGAGACCCTGGACCGTACGACTCCCAGTTTCGGAGTTTGAGTTCCCACCCCCCACTCCGAGACCCCAGGCCTCTCTGCGTCTCCCCGAGAGGGAAACTCAGGGGCCCAGAGCTGCGGAGAGGGCTGGGCTGCCCAGCACAGGTCCGGACCGGATGGAGCCCCGGCCGCGTGCTGGCGGGACACGGCCCCCAGGTACCGCCGCCCCTCCCCGGGCCCCAGCCTCGCCAGGTCGGATCACCTGCTCTGGGACGGCTCTCACCTCACCTCACCGCCGAGGCGTCAGTGGTCTGGCAGCCCGGGGGAGCCCCCGCGCAGAGGCGGTGCTGGGCGGGAGGAGAGGCCGGCAGCTCGGGCGATGGCTGACAGGCTAGCAGCACCAGGCCTGCCCGGCACACGGGGAGGGGGCGGGGCTTCACAGCAGCCGCCCCCGCCCCCGCCTCCCACCTCAGCTTGCGAGCCCCATGAGGCGACTACGTCCGGGGTTACTCCGGGCCGTTCACCTCCGACCCTGCTCCCGGCTGCAGAGCTGTGTGGCAGTCCTCGAGGAGAGGCGCGGGCCCCGAGGGCCGGGCGACAGCCAATGAGAAGGAGGCGCGGGGCGGGGCGACGTGAGGCGATACCGATGGTCCGAGCGCCGCTCTGCCATTAGCGGCCCAGCGGCGAGAGGGCGGGCGGGTCCCGGGCGGTAGCAGGGCCCCTGGCTCACCCTTCGCCACCCCCTTTGGTGGGGGCTGGTGCGGGGCTGGCCGGCCCTTTCCCCCCTGCCGGCGGAGGAGGGGCGGGGAGGGGCGGGGAGGGGCGGGAAATGGCCCCACGTGCACCTCCCAGAAGGGAGAGAGGCGCCGGGGCCGCAGAAAGTGAGAAGCCAGCCGGCTTGCAGTACTGGAATGAAGTCCAGCACCAAAGAGGACCGAGCGAAATAGGTGGTATTCGGGCCCGTTAAGGACCTTATCGTTTTCAATACTAACCCCTTGAAGAGGTGGGTGTTGCATGCATGAATTGCCCAGGATCACACAGGCTAGTTTCCAAGTTAGTACAGAGTACAGCCTAACTATCCTGGAACAACATAACCAGCCCCTTGACTTGCTAGGCAGCTCCAAGGCAGCCCACTCCAAAAGACTCTAACTGCAGGATACTGGAGTATTGAGGGAAAGCCTCTGTAAAGGAAGCTCAGTAAGAAGGGCAGAGTACAAATGGACAACAGACCTTTCTGCCTCCCTTGAGCAGGGAAAATAGACGACAATAAATTCCCAATTTCTCGGATTGGAGCAGCGTCCCAACCTCCATTGTGGTTCCGCCAGGTCACTGAACAGAGGCCAACCAGTTCCTCTAGCTTTAAAAGTTACTTCATAGCAAGACTTTCATGGTGGCTGTGTGTTGAAAATTAAGAGTTAAGAGTTTCAGTATATAATACAACTATCAGAAGGAAGAGAAAGAAAATTGGAGAAAATTGCACTAAAGAAAAATGGGGTGAGTTTAACCCCTTACAAGAATTTAATGAAGCACCCGGAGTACTTGTCTGATCTTTACACAGTCTTGTGCTTTTAAAGGTCAGGGGAAGGACAGTGAATTATGATTTGATGGGAGGAAGTTCTATGCCAGAGGGCAAAAAGTAAATAGGGTAGAAATATACACCTGAGGTCAGTTCTTGGGCTGAAGCAGAGGCAGAAAGATGGGAAGGTTCATCAACAAGGAACAGTATCACCTAGGACTCCTCATAATACCACTAGGTGGTAGCTTCTCCAAGAGTTTACCAACCTACTTTAACAGGGTCTGGAAACAGAAATTTGGAAACATTTGGACCTTACATAGTAGTGAGCCATATTACAATGGCTGTGTCTGTCATTGGATGCATCTGTCAAGAAATAGAGATAGGAAAGTCAGAACTTAAAGGTAAATGAGCATAACTTCCTGGTTTTAACAAGATGTTTGACTTGACTGGGGGGAAAAAAGGCCCCAGGAAGAGGGAAGCTTTGCCTCTTCCTAATACGGCTCTCTCAAGCTGGCAAGAAGGAAATGACTTTGGGAAGAACAAAAATCTTGAGGCTGCCTCTTTTATTTTTCATATATCTTTCCTATTTCTAAGTAATAGGAACTCTGCCCCCAAGATTCTTTCTTAGTGATGTTGCTGTATATCAGCCTTAGGAGCACTGCAAAACCAGGGGGTTACTCTTGGGAACTGTCCTTATGTGAAACTTCAGCAAGTCCTTACATATCCTGCTTCTGACCTCACTGAATATTTGATGTAATTGAGCTCTGAGAAGAACCAGACAAGGAAAGGCCTGATGAAAGAACTACAGTGGAAGAAAAGGAAGGATAAGTTAGGATATATATCAAGACCACTTACATAAAATCTAGTTATTATCAAATATTAAGATGAGTAGGTAGAGAACTGTGTCTTTAAAACAATGCATCTAGAATTTCAACAGTTCCTCAGTGTTGTGCTGTTTCATGCCACAACCTGCCCATCTCTAGGCTCTTTAGAGCTGTTCTATGAGTTCTTGCCACACAAGCCAATATATCTGCAAGTGGAGGAGGAGAGCCAAAGGGTGGAGAGAACTTACTATACAAGACTAACAGGTGGAAGAGAAGAGAGTGAATGGAGTGGCATACTTCTAGAAGCTGAAACTAGACAGCTATGGGCTAAATTATGTTCCAAAATTCATATGTTGAAATCCTAACCCCCAGTACCTCAAACTGTGAGTATTGGGAATAGGATCTTTAAAGAGGAAATTGAAATTTAAAATGAGGTTATTAGCGTGAGCCCTAATTCCAAATGACTTGTGTCCTTATGAGGAAAGGAGTAGTGCCTGGCTAGCTCAGTTGGTAGAGTATGCGACTCTTGATCTGATCTCAGGTTTGTGGGTTCAAGCCCGTTGGGTGCAGAGATTGCTTAAAAATAAAATCTTTTTTAAAAAGAGAGATTAGGACACATGGACAGAGGGAAGACCATCTGTAAATCACAATTGATGAAGCACTTAACAGAATTGTGGCTCTTATGCTGGACAAGATGGCTATCTAACAAGCCAAAGAGAGTAGCCTAAGAAGAGACCAACCCTGCAGACACTTTGATCTTGGACTTACAGCCTCCAGAACTGTGAAGAAATAAATTTCTGTAGCTTAAGCCACCCAGTTTGTGATACTTTGTTATGTCAGCCCTAGAAAACTAATACAAGCTCCCAAATGTCAAATGGCTTCCAGGTCTTTCAGGACAGTTATATAAAGGTGTCAGGGACTTACCCTGAGCATTCCGGCTACCTTCCAGCCTTAAAGATGGTCTCTCTTCCTACTGTGGAGAAAGTAGAAAACTGAGCAGTTCCCGTCTTTAAGGTGATTACAATCTAGTTAGGAAGACAAAACTAAACACCAAAACAGTATCTATGTCTTGCACCTTAGATAGCCATGTGAATTTTATAAGAGCCATAGATAAATTCTCAAAAATGAGTAAGACTTGGGGCACCACGGTGGCTCAGTTGGTGAAGCTTCTGACTCTTGATTTCAACTCAGGTAATGATCTCAAGAGTTTGGGAGTCCCACGTATGGCTCCATGCTGACAGCTCGGAGCCTGCTTAAGATTCTCTCCTTCTCCCTCTGCCACTCCCCCACTCGTACTCTCTCTGCCTCAAAAATAAATAAATAAACATTATAAAAAATGAGTAAGCCTTGAAATACATAAACAGTAGGTGTGTCAATGTCCAAGCTATTTTGGCACTTTATTTTTAATTCTATTTCGGTTCAGGGAAGTGTTTCTCAATGTTCCACTGACCACCTGAAATAGAATCAGTAGGTGCTTGTTAAAAATTCAGATTCCTGGGGCACCTGGGTGGCTCAGTTGGTTGAGCGTCTGACTTCCGCTCATGTCCTGATCTTGTGGTTTGTGGGTTTGAGCCCTGCATCAGGCTCTGTGCTGGTAGCTCGGAGCCTAGACCCTGCTTCAGATTCTGTCTCCCTCTCTCTCTCTCTGCCCCTCCTCTGCTCATGCTCTGTCTCTTTCTCTCAAAGATAAACACTTAAAAAAATTCATGGGGTGCTTTGTTATCCAGTCCTGAACACCTGTGCTGACAGCTCAGAGCCTGGAGACTGGATCGAATTCTGTGTGTGTCTCTCTCTCTGCCCCTTCCCTGCTCATGCTCTGTCTCTCTCTATTTTAAAAAAATGCAGACTTTTTTAAAATTAGTAATTATTCATTCTGAAGTTTGAGAATAATAGTTTAGGGCTTATCATATTGTTCCCCTCTGCTGCCAATGTCTCTGTTAAATAGCAATACCTCCTACACCTGCACTTCTAAGACAGGAAAGTCTATCAGGTCAGGCCAGAGTTAAACCAAGGGAGGAAAGAAAGTGCCTTAATGGGAAACTGAACAGTGAAGAGCCCACCTGTCCTGGTGGCTGGCCATGGTTCCAAATTCCTTACGTAGCAAGGGCAGTGATCAACTTTTAGAACCGAGGATATGGGGCGCCTGGGTGGCTCAGTCGGTTGAGCGTCTGACTTCGGCTCAGGTCATGATCTCATGGTTCATGGGTTCGAGCCCTGTGTTGGGCTCTGTGCTGAGAGCCTGGAGCCTGTCTTCAGATTCTGTGTCTCCCTCTCTCTCTCTGATCCTCCTCTGCTCACACTGTCTCTATCTCTCTCTCAAAAATAAATAAAACATTTTAAAAAATTAACATTTTAGAACAGAGGATAAAGGAAACACTGGGATATTATTTTCCACTGGCCTCCATTATATAATGTATTCTCTAACCTGGCTTCTAGTGTTTGCCATGCCTATTCTTTTTTTTTTTTTTTTTTTTTTTTTAAATGTTTATTTATTTTTGAGATTGAGGGGCAGAGAGAGAGAGGGAGACACAGAATCTGAAGCAGGCTCCTGACAGCTCAGAGCCTGATGCGGGGCTTGAACTTATGAGCCATGAGATCATCACCTGAGCTGAAGTCGGAGGCTTAACCAACTGAGCCATCCAGGTGCCCCTTTAATTTTTTAATGTTTTTTATTTTTGAGACAGAGATGTAACATGAACAGTGGAAGGGCAGAGAGAGAGGGAGACACAGAATCTGAAGCAGGCTCCAGGTTCTGAGCTGTCAGCACAGAGCCCCATGCAGGGCTTGAACTCACAAACCATGAGATCACGAGTTGGATGCTTAACTGACTGAGCCACCCAGGTGCCCCAGATTGCCATGCCTATTCTTACCTTGCCTGACATTAGCAAACTCATCCTTCCTCCCTCCTATTTTCTGAATCTAATCCTTGGAAGTCCCATTTTCTCTAAGATCTCCAGCTTCCACTGATCTCTCCTCTGAATTCTTGTAGCAGTCTGGTCACGACCACGTGGTTCAGCATTTATTTGGCTATAATTTTCTGTGTATGTTGGTTTTAGCTCTCCGACTGAATTTTAATAATCTTAAAGGCAGAGAGCATTTCTTATAGTTTGGTACTCCCCTCTATAGCTCTTAGAATAGGCATAGGTATGAATATTAGTAAGTACTTCACTGACTGAGATAAAGCTTAGCTCTGTACCTGAGAGGCCACTCTGTTCAGGCTGTCCGCTTATCCGTCTTCATGTCACCTCTGGGAGGCAAAGACTCCAGTAGGGTACTTGGCTTTTTTATAGATGGACAGACTTCATCAAGAAAGTCAGTGCCATGACTAGAATTGTGGCTCCAGTGTGAGATAAGGGAAAAAGACATAAAACCCTTATCTGAACACTATGCTTCTTTGCTCTGGTCAGCCATTCAGGTTCATCCAGAGTTAAGAGCCTAAGGGAACTTCACACCATGAGGTCAGAAAATGTCCTCAGGGAAGCCACTTTGTTAGACTGCTTCTGATGTTGAAAGGTAGGATTACACAACAAAGAACGTAGTTCATAATAGAGATTCACCAGGATATTTTTACATGGGTATTTAGGTTTTCACAAGGCATTTCAGTTGTCCCTCCCTCCTGGTTATCCAGTCCTGAACACCTAGTCTCTATCCATATTTGGTAGTTACCTAATCTTAGCTGCTTCTTCCACGACACCTCCAATATCTTTTCTTTTTTATATCGAAGTCCTACATACCTCACAACTCAACAGCTAAAGAAAGTATAAAGGGTCCTTTTACCTAAAGGAAGGAAAATGGAGAAGATGACTCATTTAGGTCTTGCCCAGTGCTGGGATTTTGACATGTTATATTGATCAGCTTTACAATCTTCTCATCTCTAAACTCATTCTCCTGCAAACCAATGAAAATATTCTGGGTGAATTTACTTTCTACTCCTGTCCTCACCTTCTCTTCAGACTTCTCCAGTGTCTCCATTACTCCTTATATATCGGACTAAGCTTTTTCCTGCTACATATTTAGGCCTCTGCCTATCTACCCAGATACCCTCACTTTATTATTATATATGCAACACAATATGTAATACATTAGTAACTTTTATTAAGCCTCTATTTTCAAGGAAAAGTGAGCCATTACTCAACTTCCTTTCATCCTTTTCTTCAGTCTTAAAGTTTTCCCATATCATAACTTGGACCAGAAGATTTCACAACGTTCCTGTCCTTTTTTGCTCTCTCCTCTAGTCAACACATTAGACCAGCAGGTAGGAGGCCATGTCCCCAACACAAGGCTTGTTAATCTATCAGTCAGACTGCTGTGCTCATGTGCACAGCAGAAAGGACAAGGGAAAACAAAAACAAATGAAAATAAAATACAGTTTAAATCAATGAGTGAGATGGCCATAATCAATTGAATAGCATAGTTTTGGGGGTAAATATAGGCAAGCAGAAATGAGAAGAACTTATTCTTGGAACTGGCAATCTAAGCCAAAATACTTCAAGAGCAGCAGGGACTTTGCCTTCTCTGTGTCCTGTATTGTAAAGAGCTTGAGCTCTTTAATCAGATAGACCAGGCTTTAAGTCCTGACTCTGTCACTAATTAGCTCTGTGACCTTGAGAAAATGACCCCTTTTCTGACCCTCACTTTCCTTGTCTATAAAACTGAGATATATATAATAGCTACCTTGTAAGGTGGTGTTTTGGATTAAATGTTATAACCAAAATGTAAAGTTTCTAACACAGAGCTTGGAACATAACAAGCACACTGAAAATATCACTTCCCCTTTTCCTTCTGTGCCCCTTTCCATTTCCTATGAGTGCTCGGTACAAGAACAAAATATCCTACGGATGTTCACTTAATTCAGGAATTTTTATGTTATTAAATTCACCACCCCACTCACCCGCGGCCAATGTCCCAGTGTAATAGAGCATGTGATCAGAGACCTAGGGATAATCTGAATCCTTTACCCTGATTTGGAGTAAGCAAACAGGAGAAGTAACTGGCCTGGGTTTCTGAAACCAATGGAAGGCTGGCACTCTGAGTCCCATCGTTGTATCACACTGAAAAGGCTCTTTGGCCTCTTTGGCAAAGGATGTGGGACAACAGGAACATTCATGTACTGCAGATAGAAGTGTAAATGGGGACAACCTCTTAGAACACAACTTGGCATTAATTAGTAAAGCTGAACATACCCTGTCTACCCTATAACCCAGCTTCCATTTCTGAATTTATACTCCAGAGAAACTTTTTTTTTATTACTTTTTTAATGTTTATTTCAGAGAGAGAGAGACAGAGTGCGAGCATGGAAAGGTCAGAGAGAGGGAGACACAGAATCTAAAACAGGCTCCAGACTCTCAGCTGTCCCTGACACAGGACTCCAACCCAGGAATTATGACCTGAACTGAAGTCAGACGCTTAACTGACTGAACCACCCAGGCGTCCCTCCATAGAAACTTTCATATGTGCCCAGGATCATTGTTCATTACAGTCAAAAACTGAAAACAATCCCATGTTTCTCAGCAGTTGAATGGATACAAAAATTGTGGCATTCATACAATGGAATATTATAAAACAATGAGAGGGGTGCCTGGGTGGCTCAGTCGGTTAAGCGTCCGACTTCGGCTCAGGTCATGATCTCACAGTTCGTGGGTTTGAGCCCCGCGTAGGGCTCTGTGCTGACAGCTCAGAGCCTGGAGCCCACCTCAGATCCTGTGTCTCCCTCTCTCTCTGCCCCTCCTCCACTCATGCTCTGTTTCCTTCTGTCTCAAAAATAAATAAACATTAAAAAAATTTTAATGAACAATGAGAATGAACAAAGAATTCTACATGAAATACAGATGGATTTTACAAACAATGTTGTGCGGGATACCTGGGTAGCTCATTCTGTTAAGTGACCGACTCTTGATTTCAGCTCAGGTCATTATCTCAGAGCTGGTGAGTTCGTGCCCCATGTCAGGCTCTGCCCTGACAGTGCGGAGCCTGCTTTGAATTCTCTCTCCGCTCTCTCTCTGCCCCTTCCCCGCTCACACTCACTCTCTCACTCTCTCTCAAATTAAGTAAATAAACTTTGAAATTAAAAAAAACATAATATTAAGCAAAAAAAGCCAGACACAAAAGAGTATGTTTCCAGTTATATAAAGGTCAAAAATAGGCAAAACTCATTTGTGGTGCTAAAAATCTGGATAATGGTTACTCCTGAAGGTAGGTAGTGACTGGGAGAGGACACAAAGAGAGGTATATCCATTTTGTGTTATGCATAATAAAAAGTTTACCTTAAAATACATAAAGAATGAATCCATTTATATAAATTCAAAAGCAGGCAAAATATAAAAGTATTTTTTAGTGATACATACACAGTGGACGACTTTTAAAAACCTTGGGAAAATAATGATTGGGAGGAGGGAAAGTGTGATCAGAAGATTAAAAGCTTCTAAGACACTGGCAATGTTTAATTTCTTAATTTGGGTGATGGCTATATGGTGTTCACATTATTATTACTGTTGTTATTATTAAAATTACACTTCTGTCCTATATACTCTTCTATATGTATAATACATTCATTCCACAATAAAATAATTGAAAATAAACCAAACCAAACAAAAAGCATGCACCTTTAAAAAAAAAAAAGGGAAGCAGAGAATGACATTAAAATAGTAATTTTAGAGCTGTAAGAGACCTTCAAAATCATCTTGTCTAACCATCTCAAGAAACTGAAACAGAGGCCAGAGAAGTTAAGTGACTTACTGTGATTCAGAGGCTAATCTAAAACTTAGGTAAACCTCCTGGCTTCTTGTCAAGTGCACAGACCCACCCTGATTGATCCATCCAGTTCTAGTTTCCCACTATCTTCCAGAATCACATCTCCCACCTGTACACATCAGAAAAGTTTCCTAGAGCATTCACTTTCAAATTACCCCCTCTGTAAAGAAAGCTTTCATACTATTCTTACTTTCGAATCTTATACTCTAATAAATTTTTGCCTGCTAAAAAAAAAAGAAAAAGAAAAAGGATAAAAAAAGATAACTTACCTATGTTATAGCTTTCTTTCCCTCCTAAATTAGAAATCTTTGCTGTGGGGAAAGGATATCAGGAGAGATTATCCTCTCCTCCACAAATACTCACTTTGAAAACCACTCAAAATATCTAGTAGTACAGAAAGAGACCCAGGTATTTTGCCTTGTTAATGCAGCTCTCTTGCTTCTCTGTATCCTACAGTATAGCCATACCAACATGCAGGGTGACTTCTGGGCCTTTGAGACACAAAGGAAAAGGGTCTAAAAATGGATAAACGAAAACTCTTCCACTTTATCTCTGTCCAAGCACGAGGTTTCCTTTGGGAAGAGTGAGCTCTTCTGCCACCTTGTGACACAGAATGACAATAGCGAGCCCTAGATCTTTTCCTACCGCTGCTCCAAGGGGGCAGCACTGTTTAACGCGGCATCTAGGAAGGAATGAATCTATAGAATATTTCAAATAGACAGATGGTGGGGGGCAGTGCAAGGACAGTGTCTGATATCAAAAGGGAGCAGAGAATCACGTAATCATGTTAAGGTAAAAGTAAGCAAAAACCATGAAACTCAGGGACGGCAATGGAGCCCCTTTATTCTCTCTATCCACCTGCGCTGCTAAGAGAATCAGGCAACTACAGCAGGGAAAAAAGGAATGAGGCAGTGTTGCTCTGGACCAATAAAGATCTAAAATATGTTCGTTCCCTCCACTCAATGGCCTCTCTGCTCCTTTCCATAGCAAAACATCTCAAAAAAGTTAGGTACACTTTTTCACCTCTGATTCCCCCTCAGCCCTTTCCTGCTTCCGCCACTCTGCTGGCAGCGCTGTCACAAAATTGTCAAATCCACCAAAATGGTCTTTATTATACACAACCTCAACACTCAGTATCTGACCAACTGATTCTTTCCTTGAAAGACTCTCCATTATCGGCTTCTATGCCATCTACTCTCCTGGTTTTCTCAGCTCAGATGTCACCTCCTGAGAGAAGTCTGCCCTGACCCCTCTACATGTAACCTCTGACAGTAGTTCTTCACCTTATTACCTGTTTGCTACTTTACAACTATCACAACCTCTAATTATCTTGTATTTGTATTTGCGTATTATCATTAGCCCTCTGCATTACTCTGTTTTCAACTGTGTTTATAGTCTGCTTCCCATCATTTCATGTGAACACAGACTTGGTCTGGCTCACTGCTAGAATAGTGGCTGGCACACAGTAGGGCCACAACACTCTGGCACACAGTAGGGCCATTCAACACTGTTGAATGAACGACTGAAAACCATTATGGCTGAAAGCTCAGCACTTCTACATTTCAGGCAACACACTGTCCTTTGGTGACATCTCTTTCCATTGTGTTTCCCCATCGAAATTTCCTTTGAGCTAAATTGAGCCAGATTTCAACATGAATTAAAATGCCAGGAAACAGGGTAATATCTAAATTATGATTTTCCTTGGATCTCATGAACTCCCTCATGGAAAATCCCTTGACTCAAGCTCCCTTCATATCATTATCAGAGTGTCAGGCTCCAGGACCTTCTTACGCATAGTCCAACCTATGTTGGCTCCAATGAATTAAGTTTACAGTGAGTAGAAAGAATGCAGAGGCTCTGGACTTAGGCAGAGGATCTGAGTAGATCTTCACTCCTGTTGTATGGTCCACCTAGCTATGCTATCACAAAGTCTACAGAGTATACTAGATATATACTCATGGCTAAAAGATACAATTTTAGAAAAATCTTCAGGGGCACCTGGGTAGCTCAGTCAGTTGAGCGTCTGACTTCATCTCAGCTCAGGTCATGATCTTACGGTTCATGAGCTCAAGACCCATGATGGACTCTGTGCTGACAGTGAGGAGCCTGCTTGGGATTCTCTCTCTCCCTCTCTCTCTCTACCCCTCCCCCCACACACTCTCTCAAAATAAATAAATAAAACTTAAAATTAAAAAAAATCTTCAATAGTTATCTAAGAAAGCCTTCACAAACTTCAGACAGAATCACTTTCCTAGTGTTCTTAGCTCTTCCTCACAACCTCTCAATGCAACAGTCATGGCAATGTGGTCTACCTATACTCACTTCACTATTCAGGGTTGTGAAAATGTACAAAACTAGGTAGGTATGTTTGTGCTACTGTGATTTTATATGTGTAACTGAATAAATTTGAGGGATTATTTGGTTGGAATTCTCTAGTTACAGAGAAGAGAACAGATTCAGAGAGGTCAAGCAAGTTGCTCAAGGTGATATAGTTAATAACAGGGCTTATGCTAAAACCCAATTCTATCAATTCCTAGTCCATTGCTCTCTCCAGTATAATTCACTAACTCATTCAATCTAGCTTCTTGCTCTATTCTTGAAATCACCTTGCTTAATAAAAAATCTCTACATCTCTTAATGTCAGTGTATAAATCTACATGCCTGTGTCAGTGAGCATGCATGTGAATGTCTATGTGTCCATCTGCAAGTATTTGCAAACCATATCACTGAGTGTTTATGTCCTTTATTCTAGGGAAACCTCTAGGTAATTACAGTTCCTTATGTTGGCACCAGCAGTGAAGCTGGGGAAGACTTTTTTAGTCAATCATTAACAGGCACATTTGGTCCTCTCTCCAATCAGCTCTATTTCTAGGTCTTCAGGAAATGGGGCAAAATAGTTAGGGTGGAACCAGACTCTCCCAGGGTCAAACTTGGTTCCAGGGCAGTAAGAGCACCTAGCAAGAAAACTAAGGGGCTATTTAAGCTAACAATGGATACCATCTTGGTTTTCAGCCTAATCATTACATCCTATGATGTCAGCAAGAAAGGTTAAGTATGGGGAGCTCAGTTGGTCAAGCGTCCAACTTCAGCTCAGGTCATGATCTTACAGTTCTTGGGTTCAAGCCCCGCATCGGGCTCACTGCTGTCAGTGTTGAGCCAGGCTCGGATCCTCTGTTCCCCTCTCTCTCTGTCCCTCCCCCACTCACTCTCTGTCTCTTTCAAATAAATAAACTCTAAAAAAAAAAAAAAAAAAGAGGGGCACCTGGGAGGCTCAGTCAGTTGAGCATCCGACTTCAGCTCAGGTCATGATCTCACAGTTTGTGGGTTCAAGCTTCGCGTCTGGCTCTATGCTGACAGCTCAGGGCCTGGAGCCTGCTTCAGATTCTGTGTCTGCCTCTCTCTCTGCCCCTCCCCTGCTCATGCTCTGTTTCTCTCTGTCTCAATAATAAACATAAAAAAATTTTTTTAAAAAGAAAGAAACGTAAGCATTTCTGTAATCTAATATCCTAGAAAATCCAAAAGGAGCCTCACAATATATTTGCGGGCCCAATCCACCAGATAGAAATAAAGCCAATACTCAGTAGGTGATGCTTTACAGTCATCCCCTGTATTCTCCTGCTTCTAGGCAGGACTGTAACTTATTTAACTCAGAGAGATAGTTGTTTCATGGTAAGAAGTCTTTAGAGAATGTGATGCATTCTTTTGTCTTACTCATGTAACTAACATTGAAAGTCCTCTCACTGATAGATGGCTTTCTTTACTGGAGGGTGCTGTCACAGTTTCAGTATTATCAAGACCTAAGACTCCCAAATTCATAACCCTCATAAGATGTTGTCTTCCTTTTTTAAGGTGGTACATCCAAACAGATGGGATACTCTTGGGTTGGGAGAGGTCCGAGTAAGGGTGGTAGGGTGGAATTGCACCATTTGCTGCTCTCTGATAACTGTTTATTTAAAACATGATTTTTTTGAAGTGTCCAAACATTTCATCTCTAAAATTACCTAATCAGAGTTAAGGCCAGTCAACCTGCAGCAGTCAAGCTTCAGCGGTTCAATACATTTAATAAATGAAGAAAACTCACAACACCTTGTGAATTATGTGGCAAAAAGCATAAACTATGACCTATTGTTTCATGGAAACCTGAAGAGATACCTTGTTCAAAGTTACATTTAGTAAACTTTCAAAAGGTTTTCTTTTTTTGAGGTGGGGGGAGAGGGGCAGAGCAGAAGAGAGGATCTTAAGGAGACTCCATGTTCAGCATTAAGCCAGACGTGGGGCTTGATCTCATAACCCTGCGATCATGACTCAAGCCAAAATTGAAAGTCAGATGCTCAACTGACTGAGCCACCCAGGCATCCCTCAAAAGTTTAATATAGGAAGGCAGGGGCTCCTAGGTGACTCAGTTAAGCATCCAACTCTTGATTTTGGCTTGGGTCATAATCTCATCGTTTGTGAGATCGAGCCCCACGTCGGGCTCTGTGCTGACAGCGTGGAGCCAGCTTGGGATTCTTTCTCCCTCCCTCTCTCTGCTCTTCCCCCACTTGTGCTCTGTCTCTCTCAATATAAATAAATTAAAAATATTTTAATATAAGGCAGAGCAAGAAGGAGAAGAAATAATAAGCGGCGTTTGAAGGAATGGGTTGGTTAGTCTTTTCATTAACTTATTAACTAATTTCACTTAACTTGATTTCACCTTTTTTTCCTCCTAAGTGTACTCAGTATTCTTTGTGCTAGGCTAACTCCTACTTGTATATATTTTAAAATCTTTTTTGATAGTATTTGGTCTCCCAAACTGCAAGTTATATGAGAAGTAACTGCATTCTTTTGCATCTCCCTGTCCAATACCTGGAAACCTAAAGACTACCCAATAAATTGTAAACCCTGACCTTTTCTCTCTTTCTCTCTCTCTTTTCCCCCCCAGAACTCAGAGACAGCAGCTGCCATGTGGAACAGCTGCCTGGGCTCTTCCCAAAGGATGTGAGAAGAATCAGGGATGAGATAGTGCAAGGGAGGGAATGGGCCCTTCCTGAAAAATCATTTTGCCATTCCAGAAAATCTGTACCTTAAAAGATGCCTGTCTCCCCCATTCCCAGCCCGGATCTCAAATATCTTATTAAAAATTTTTTTTTAATGTTTTGCTTTTGAGAGAGAGACTGAGTGTGAGCAGAGGAAGGGCAGAGAGAAAGGGAGACACAAAATCTGAAGCAGGCTTCAGGCTCTGAGCCCAACATGGGCTCAAATCCACCAACTGTGAGATCATGACCCGCACCAAAGTCAGATGCTTAACCAACTGATTCACCAGGCACCCCTCAAATATCGTTATTTTAAAGATATGTATCCCCTCAAGAGGCTTTCTGGAAACCAATTTTTTTAATTAACAGTTATTACCTAAGGCATGGCTATATAAATCAAATGCTGAGGGTGAAGAAAGAAAAGGAGACATCACTCAACCGTCTCTGTATTAAAGAAGACAATCTATGAGCACTTACCTGGGCTGAATTTACTGCAGTCACCTATCTTCATGAGACCTGTGGCAGGAAGGAGGAAAGGCAGGGCTTGTATATTTAGAACCATAAACACATGTTGAGGAAGAAGTGAACTAAAAAAGAGAAGAAAGTACAGCAGTGGAATTTTAACAGGGATCATGAATGGAAGTTGTTTAGCTGGGTACCATTCAGATTAAGAACTAGCTTCATTTTTCTGTCTGGCTTTTCTTCTTCCAGAGGGTCAGACAGAAGGCAAAAGGTCTACATTCATTCAGTAGTGCCTTGGCTCTGGGAGCTAAGTGAAAGTCAACCTTGTATAATCAGAGAAAAGGTCAAGGGTCAAGCATATTCTAAAGAACCTAAGAGTCATTGCTGTTCCCCACAGAAATGGCACTGCCTCTCCAAACTGTCACCTAACCCCCAGATCCAAGTTTCATACTGGATCCTTTCTAACAGGCAAAGGTGAGACTGGAAAAAGAGATGGAGGTAGGCATTGAGTTTTAGTTGACATCCTTCAAAGCAGGTGGGGCTCAGTAGCAGCTAAAGCCACAAGGAAATGGATTATTCTCTCCTTGGGCAGATCTATGTCTTCTCTGAAAATCAGTTTGCTAATCTCTACAGGCCCTGACATGCTGGAATTTTCATGCAATCTTCATTTCTAATGGGTCCTCTTTTTTTTTTCATTTTATTTGAGAGTGAGCAAATGAGCACACGAGTGAAGGAAGGGCAGAGGAAAAGAGAGAATCTTAAGTAGGCTCCACACTCAGTGTAGAGCCCATCATGGGGCTCAATCCCAGACCCTGGGATCATGACCTGAGCTGAAATCAAGAGTCAGACACTCAACCGACTGAGCCACCCAGGCGCCCCTGATAGGTCTTCTTTTGAGAATGGTTATTCGAATTTTATTTATTTTGATTGCAGACAGTAAAATACTTAAACTGCACAGATTTATAGTGAAAAGTGCTGACAGTGCAGAGCCTGCTTGAGATTCTCTCTCCCTCTCTCTGTCCCTCCCTGCTCTATAAATAAGTAAACTTAAAAAAAAAATTGGTAGCTATTACTAAATTACCCTCCATAGCAGTTACTCCATTTTGCACTTCCTCCCACACTGTGAGAATCCCTGTTCCCTCTCAGCTGCTGGGCTCCTTAACCCTTAAGTTTCTCAGATCTGCCCTCCTTTCCTTCCCCTACCCATTCTGTCTGTCTGTCAAGAAGTTTATGGTTTTGGCAGTTCGCCTTTACACACAGGCAATCCCCTAGATACTACTGCTGCACTGCTGGAAAAATAAAACTTGACACTTTTAGTGAAACTGAGAGTTCCCAGGTAGAACAATGCGGGGAAAAAAAACTTTAAAAACTACAGTCCGTTTAGAGGACTAGAGATTGGCAAATAAGTGGATAGATTCTTGGGATGTGGCCTAGGTACCATAAATCATATATCCTCACATGACATGAATGGTTTCATTCCCTTGATTGTGCTTTCTAAAGTTCATATGGTAACAATCTGTGTGGGAGGAAAAACCCTCTTATTAAAAGCTAAAAAGATTCCAGAGCGCCTGGCTGGCTCAGTTGGTTAAGTGTCCGAGTTCAGCTCAGGTCATAATCTCGTGAGTTCAAGCCCCACTTCGGGCTCTGTGCTAACAGCTCAGGGCCAGGGCCTGCTTCAGATTCTATGTCTCCCTCTCTCTCTGCCCCTACCCCGCTCACACTGTCTGTGTCTCTATCAAAAATAAATAAACATTAAAAATTTTTAAAAAACAGATTCCGATAGCATTTGGGGGTTTTGGTCACTTGATATTAATGTAAAGTAATTCAATCAGATTGTTTTCCTCCTAACAGTTGACACCCCGCCTTGAGTCAAAGGCAGGTGCCAATAATAGTGAATTTAAGTCATTTCTGGAGTCTAGAGCAGTCTGTACAGGGTGGACGTTATTTGGATATAGTGCTATGCATTGTAATTTGTAATTTGTAATAAAGCAAAGGATCATCTCCTAAGTTATCTATTTCACACATTTGGAGTTTGTATGCCCTTAAAGGGGCATTCTTGCTCAAATATCCTTAGCTAAAGAAAAACAAATATTGCAATTCCAGCATCACTGGGAACGGAGTGCTTGGATTTACAGATGTGCTCCACCTAAATGCTCAGTTACCTAGCAGATGAGACCTGAAAGAACTGCCAACATAGATGGATGTTAATTTCGAAGCTTAGGCAGAACTGAAAATACACTGACAGATGAAGCCTATTAAGTAGACTCTGAAACAGGGGCTCCCAGGAGGTGGGAAGACATGCCACATTGAAATACCATTATCCCTGTGGCTAGAGGGCACAGCTCTACTAGAGGATCACTAGGTTTTTCCTTCTCTTTCAATCATAGTATCACTCAGTTTGCAAAATGTTTTCACACCTGCTTCCTCATTTTTATTTGTTTCTGATCTTCACATTACCCCTGTGAAATAGGTAGGCTGAGAATTACTTTATTATTACCATCTTACAAAGAAAGGAAACCAAAACACGGAGCACTTATGTGACTTGTCCAAAGTGAGATTTGTTTATCTTCCATCTCATCTGTCTCATGAACACACACATTATCACTTCAGAGAACTGACTGGCATCATACTGAACATACTTCATATAATTTCCCCGTTTTTCCTTTTGAACCTGTTGGCTCTCCATTTCTGCCTATCTTTGCCAACACTGTCTTCCTGATTAAAGTGAAATCAGGGACTATTTCTTCCTCTGTAATTTCACGTGCAGTGCCCAGTACTCTGGCCACTGGCCTCTGAAAAGAACTATCATTTTCACATGGATTTAATCAAGACTTGGGAAAGTAATTTAGAAAAGTCAAGTAGGACTTACAGACCTTAATTTAATAAGCAATGATAAGAGACCATTAAAAATGAAATAGGAACCAGTGTCTGAATTGGATAGGTCAATTTTGGAGCCAAGTGAAGTTAGTTCCAGATGACAGTCAGAATCCATCCATGTCGCAACACTTCCACAGCTGGTTTAAGTCACCATCATCTTTCATTTGGATTTCTGCAATAGCTTCCTAACAGGTTACTCTGGTTTGACCCTTGCCCCCATAGTCTGTTTCTAACACAGCAGTCCAGTGATCCTTTAAAACAAACTCAACCATCACTCCTCTGCTCAAATCCTTGCGATAGATCCCTATTCAATCAGAATAAAAACCAAAGTCCTTAAACTAGCCTCCAAGACTCCTGATATAGGCCCATTTCCTTTAGAAATTTCCTCATCTCCTACTACAGTGCCCTGTGCTCACTCCATTCTAGTCTCACTGGCCTCCTTGCTTTTCCCCTAAAACTATAATATGTCAGACACATTCCTTCTGCCTCAGGTTCCATGTCACTCCTTTCTAGCTGTCCCCTCCCCCTAGGTCACTGCTTTCCCAGGCCTGTGCTTACCTAATCCCTCACCTTCTATAAGCCTTGGCTTACTTCTCATTTTTTCAATGAAACCAGCCTATATTGCAGGTTGCCCAGGCACTGCCCACTCACACCCCCAGACTGCTCCCTTACCTTGCTCTGCCTTTTTTTTTTTTTAGTAGCCCTTACCCACTTCTAACATACCATAACGTTTACTGTATTTACTGTTGTCTGTTTCCCTGTCTCCCCTCAACTCTCCCTCTCCCTTGCTTGTTCCCTTGCTAGAATGCTTCCAACTGATATATCCAAAGTACTGAAGCAGCCTGGTACAGAATAGATATCATTTAAAAATATTTGCTTTCTGAAAGAATGAAATTGAGGAGTGCATGAAGCTGGGTGGTCTTTCCTTCTTCGATCCCTCTCTCCTTTCCCCAAACTGCTTTCAAAGTAGTTGACTTAGACTCTAGGCAGACAGACTTGCAGCAGTCATTAAGGCAAATTATGGTATTTCACATCCTTCCTTGGACTTTGGAGCCAACTTTTTTAAAGGAAGAAACTTTCAACAGTGTTACACCCTCCATCCTTATTATTATTACAGGCTGAAAAATGATAAACAAGATATGGTCTACTCCTTCACTCTGATTCTACATTAGTCAAGGCCTCATGGGGATTTACTCCATTATCTCTTACTAGTATCTCTATCCTCATTTATTCTTGGCATATTTTGTGTCCACACCCTAAACCTATGGACAGATCAATGGGGCCACATTAGAAGTTTAGGATCAGCTGGGTAGAGATAAGGTTTTGTCAGATAAAACAAAGGCAGGATGAAGTTTTCTCGGTTGTCTTTTCATTGTTTCTTCCTTGTTTTATAGCTTTTTTTAACCAGGGATCTCCCAATGTAAGGTCTATGAAGTGATGAGGGCTGCATCAGAGACTTTTCCCGCCACTACCTCCATAACTCCTGGGAATAAAGGAGAGAAAACTACAAGTATTGATGATTTTTCTAGCCCTTTGAAACAAGGTACAGAATAAGTAGGAGTGAGACAAGAACAGAAAGAAAAAGAAGCATTTTTAGCCCCAACATAAGTTTGGGTCTTCTAGGATTTTTTGGGAGGTTGAGAAGTTACATGGAGTTTACACTAGAAAATCTCTCCATTTCTTACGGAAAAAAATCAGCTTCTCTATAAATAAGGTCCCAAAAATGCATGTAATTTGACACTATTAATAAGCTTTTACCTCCACACAAGTGAGCCTGCAGCCAGATTTAGGGACAGAATGAGTTGTATTTGTGTGGTAGGTGATTCTAGCAACTGCATGTACAGGCAGACAATATTTAAACACTAAGCATCATTACAGTGAGGACAACAACCAAGAGCATATTTTCATCGGCACTGTTTTTAGGAAGTGGCTCTCCCTAAACTAGCCAGGACTCAATTTCTATAGATTTCAGGTTAGGTTACATCCCAGTTCTAACAGGAGAAATGTAAATATAACATTAGTAATAACAAGATGCATATGAGCCATTTGCCCCAAGTTTGCCTTTTGACCCAAAAGCAATGCCAATTCACCTTTGTTCCTCCTATTCCCTACTAAAGCCAAGAGGAGCATGGGAAAGGTTATTTTCTAATCACACACAGTGCATTGGTCTAAGCACAAGGGGAGAGACCCTGAGAGGGTGCTGGTCAAAGTTCAGAACTGCTGTGCACCCACCCCTCTTCCTCCCGTGAAAGCAATGCCAAGAATCATTCCTACTTGATCATGGCAAATCTTAAATACCAGAGAAGGTGACTTATTGGGAAGAGGCTGCAAAGGAGGTTAGAGCAGAGCCCATGATGCCCACCCAACTCCTGACTCTGAGCCTGAACTGGAAATTCAGTCTATTGTGTCTGTATCGGGCTGGGCCTAGTAGTCTGGGGACCCAGACGTTCAAGTCAGAGGGTCAATCTCTTCCCTCTCTCAAGTTCTCTCTTCTCCCTCTTCCAACTCCTCTTCTCTCCTTTTAGACACAGATGAGAACCTAGAGAAGAGGCAGAAATGGAGCATTGTGGTCAAATTTCTGATTGCTGTCACCCTGTTGTTAAGTGGAGTCGCCATTATAGTGTTTGTCATTTTTGAAGTCCCATTCCCTGTAAGTTTGTTGATGTACGGGGTCCCTGGACTTGATCATAAAGACTTTCTTCTGGCAGGCTGGCATAATGAAAAAAGCATGGACTTTGGAGTTTGGATAGACCTGCCACTCACGCTCACTAGCTGAGTGGCTTTGAGAAAGTTGCTTGACTTCTTCAACGTCAGTTGGCTCATCTGTAAAATAGGACTAGTGATATTTGCCTCTCATGGCGTTTTTAATTAAGATCCTGTGTGAAAGGCACCTGGCACATAAGAGATGCTTGCTAAATTTGAGTTCCTGTCCTCTGTTGTACTTAGACATTCTCTTGGGAGGACAGATCCAATGGGACTGAATATTTTCTTTAAAAAAGATGATTTTCTTTAAATGGCCTGATAGGAGGTTTGGAAGATAACCAAATGCATAGTAGCCACCTGAAATTAATACCATTTTTTCCCTTCAGAGTCAATGCCGGGGAGCCAGAGAGCTATGCCAATGCCAGATGTTGTGCAGAAGGCAAAGGAAGGAAGGCCAGGAACCTGGAGCAGCTGAATCCCAGCTTAACTCTCAGCCCAAGAAGGAAAGTGGTCTCTGTATGGTTTACGTCATTTGCTTGGAGAAAATGAGGTTAATATATCCGTGCTGGGAGACAAGAGCTGCTTCAGTTATGAAGCAAATGTTGGTAATTCTTTTATGTGTCAGGAAATAGGTAGGTATTTGTACTACTCTTTTGTTTTCTTAACATCAGCCCAGCCATGGGGCGCCTGGGTGGCTCAGTTGGTGAACCGTCCAACTTCAGCTCAGGTTATGATCTCGCAGTCTGTGAGTTTGAGCCCTGTGTCAGGCTCTGTTCTGACAGCGCAGAGCCTGGAGCCTGCTTCAGATTCTGTGCCTCCCTCTCTTTCTGTGCCTCCCCCACTCACACTCTGTCTCTCAAAAATAAATAAATGTTAAAAAATTTAAAAAAAAACATCAGCCCACCCATAACATAATAGGGTACTTACTGAAAATACATTATTTTGGGGCGCCTGGGTGGCTCAGTCGGTTAAGCGTCCGACTTCAGCTCAGTTCATGATCTCACAGTTCATGGGTTTGAGCCCCGTGTCAGGCTCTGCACTGACAGCTAGCTCAGAGCCTGAAGCCTGCCTTCGGATTCTGTGTCTCCCTCTCTCTCTGACCCTCCCCTGCTCACGCGGTCTCTCTCTCTCAAAAATAAATAAAACATTAAAAAATTTAAAAAAAATACATCATTTTGGGGCGCCTGGGTGGCTCAGTCAGCTAAGTGTCCGACTTCGGCTCAGATCATGATCTTGTGGTCCATGGGTTCGAGCCCCACATCGGGTTCTGTGCTGGCAGCTCAGAGTCTGGAGCCTGTTTCAGATTCTGTGTCTCCCTCTCTCTCTCTGCCCCTCCCCTGCTTGTGCTCTGTCTCTCTCTGTCTCAAAAATAAATAAACCAAAAAAAAAAATTAAAAAAAATACTTTATTTCTGAGCCTCAGATACAATCAATCAGAATGTCTCCGTCTCTCAAAAGTAAATAAATGTTAAAAAAAAAAACACATTAGCCCAGCCATAACACAATAGGGTACTTACTGAAAATACATTATATCTGGGTGCCCGGGGGGCTCAGTCGGTTAAGCATCTGACTTCGACTCAGGTCATGATCTCATGGTTCCTGAGTTCGAGCCCCACATTGGGCTCTGTGCTGACAGCTCAGAGCCTGGAGCCTCCTTCGGATTCTGTGTGTGTCTCTTTCTGTTCCTCCCCCACTCACTCCCTGTCTCTCTCTCTCAAAAATAAATAAACATTAAAAATTAAAAAAAAAGAAAATACATTATTTCTGACCCTCAGATGCAATCAATCAGAATGTCTAGAGTGGGGCCAGGAATCTTTTAAGATTTTTTTAAAATATATTTTTAATGTTTATTTATTTTTGAGAGAGAGAGAGAGGCAGAGAGAGAGGGAGATACAGAATCTGAAGCAGGCTCAAGGCTGTCAGCACAGAGCCTGATGCGGGGCTCGAACTCGCGAGTAGTGAGATCATGACCTAAGCCAAAGTCGGACACTCAACCAACTGAGCCACCCAGGTGCCCTTTACTTTTAAGATTTTTAACAAGCTCTGTAAGTAGAGGTGGATTTACTGTGAAATTAATGAAGCGTAAACTTCAAGACCCACAGGACTTATATAAAGCTTGTATCTAATTTTGTATTAAAAATTTTTTTAATGTTTATTTATTTTTGAGAGAGAGAGAGAGAGGAACAGAGTGTGAGCTAGAGAGAAAGAAAAGAGAGACACAGAATCTGAAGCAGGCTCGGAGCTCTGAGCTGTCAGCACAGAGCCAGACATGGGGCTTGAACCCACAAACCCACAAACATGATTGGTGAGATCATGACCCAAGCCAAAGTTGGATACTTAACCAATTAAGCCACCGAGGGGCCCCTAATTTTGTATTTTTAAAATTTGTATTCTTTTTCTTTAAAAAGGGTACCCTCAAATTTTAAGAGTTCAGAACCCACAGCACCCCTGCTCCTAGGTAACACTTATATATATACAACAAAGTTATATATACAACAAAGTTTAGGAACCAGTGCACTGAAAAGTTTGAATACTTAGCAAAGCAGATTCTTTCCTCCCAGCCCTTGGGTTTCCTGACAGCATCATAAGCTCATATTGCCCTTTGGGGTCTATTTTATTTATTTATTTTTTCATTTTCTTTTTTTTTTTTTAACTTTATAGTTTATTGTCAGGTTGGTTTCCATATAACACCCAGTGCTCTTCCCCACAAGTGACCTCCACCAAGACCATCACCCCCCATTACCTTTCCCCCTACCCCTTCCCCCCTCAGTTTGTTTTCAGTATTCAAGAGTCTCTCGTGTTTTGTCTCCCTCCCTCTCCCTAACTCTTTTTCCTCCTTCCCCTCCGCCCTTTGGGGTCTAAAACAGACAAGACACCATTGTTTCAGCATGGCTGCTTTAAAGCCAGTTTCCCTGCCAGAAGTGGACTCAACCTTTTAATACTAGAAAGTGATGTGTGTCTTCTCTACAACATCCACAATCCTCGCTAAGATGAGGTCTCTGATACTTTTAAAATTAAAGATGGGGGCGCCAGAGTGGCTCAGTCAGTTAAGCATGCAACTCTTGACTTCAGGTCAGGTCAGGATCTCACGGTTCATGAGATCAAGCCCCATGTCAGGCTCCAGGCTCACTCTCTTTTTCTCTTCCTCTCTGCGTCTCCCCTGCTCACTCTCTTTCTTCTCTCAAAATAAATTTAAAAACTTAAAAAAAAAATAATCCAGCACAGTATACTAGAAGCGGAATAAGTTCTGGAGATCTAACACACAGCACAGTGATTATTGTCAACAATACTGTATTATATATTTCAAAATTGCTAAGAGACTAGATCTTAAATGTCCTCACCACAAAAAGAACCAATAATCATACAACATGATAGAACTGTTACGATGGTAATCATACTGCAATATATAAATGTATGCAGTCAACACATTGTACACAAACTTACACAATGTTATATGTAAAGTATATCTCAATCTTTAAAATTCAAGCACAGCAGGGGTGCCTGGGTGGCTCAGTCGGTTGAGCATCTGACTTTGGCTTGGGTCATGACTCATAGTTCAAGCCCCTCATCGGACTCTGTGCTGACAGCTCAGAGCCTAGAGCCTGCTTTAGATTCTGTCTCTGTCTCTCTCTGCTCCTCCCCCGCTCGTGCTCTCTGTCTCTCAAAAATAAATAAAACATTTAAAAAAATAAATAAAATAAAATTCAAGCACAACATTCTTTCCACCCAGGCATGGTATCAAGAATATTTCTTTTTTTTTAAATTTTTTAAAATGTTTTATTTTTTTATTTTTGAGAGAGAGAGATGGCGTGAGCAGGGGAGGGTCAGAGAGAGAGGGAGACACAGAATCCAAGGACAGGCTCCAGGCTCTGAGCTGGCAGCACAGAGTCTGACGCGGGGCTTGAATCCACGAATCATGAGATCATGACCTGAGCTGAAGTTGGACACTTAACCGACTGAGCCACCCAGGCAGGCACTCCTGAAGAATATTTCTTATCACAGTGCTTCAGGTACCCAATGCCAACTTATCTGTCATCTCTGGTGTAGGTTAATATTTTCTATAATCCTGTTTCTGCTAATATTGGATAATAAGCTCATGTAAATCAGAATGATTTAATCAGATGGACATATGTTTCGTTCTTTACTCCAATCTGAATTATCGTTCTACTGAGCACTGGAAGAAATAGGCCTGAAGGGGAATAAAAAGTCTAGTCCAGAGTTAAAGGTAACCATGCAATAACAACAGGGATTGAATTTCTCCGATCAACAAAATAAGCTACTAAATGATAAAGGAATTAATAAAAAGAATAAGCAATTTTATAGACATTACCTCATTTGACCCTCACAAAAACTGAGAGGTAGCTAGAGCAGGTATCAACATTTTATTGATACTTAAACTGAGGCTCAAAGGGGTTATGTGACACACAGCTGGCAGAAACAGAACTAAAATCTGGGTCTTTTATTCCTATACTGAAATTTTACTGAAAGCCTTCTGTGTGCCAAGTTCCCTACCTTTAAGAGGTTCATAGTCTATATTCATAATAGCTAAGCATCTAGAAAGTATACAAAAATCAGATGGGACATGGAATCAGATATACTGAGAATGGAATAGGATTAGTAAAAAATATTTGGTCCACAGAGACTCAGATCTGTCTCTTTTCAAATACAGTGAGATTGTGTGGGTCTGATTCAAGAAATGAAGTGGAATCCCTATACATCTGGGATCCAAAGTAGATGCACACCCAGGGCCTTTTCCATTCTAGGCAAACAGGTGAAGCAGGGGTGGATGGGCTCTTTGCTAGAGGGTTATAGGGTCCAACCAATTGTAGGTTCTCATGCATAAGTGCACCTTGCTGATATTTTCTGAGTGTAAATACAATAACTTTTCCTGGAATTACAGAGTAACAAAGAGGCAAAATGATGTGTACTTGGAATTAAATGGTTTTGTATTAATCCATCTCTTTATTGGTATTTGAAGAAATACCCATTTGCATCCTTCTTTATCTCTCCTATTTCCTTTCAATCTCTAGGTTGGACAAGATATTCCCAACTTGTCAAGCCCAAAGAAAGCTGCATGAATCACTGTTATTCATGAGACATACTTCTGAAAAGTTCTTCTCTGCTTCACACATTGAATGGAGGATACTACACTGTCTTCTCCCTATTATTAACCAATGTCGGCAGGTTCTTGTGAATTTTACAGTCGTATCTTCAACCAGGACATTACAAGCAAGCAGTAATGAAGAGGCCAGTGAAGAAGGAGCCCGGGCTTAGCAGTCACTCTCATGCCATTGCTACCGACTTAGCCACAAGCCTCTGAGATTCACTTCGTCCATCCACAAAAAAATGATTATCTTTTCATCCCATCCAATGAGAACAAAGAGTCTTCCCTCCGAACACTATGAAGGGACCTATTGCTCTCTTTGACAAAAAGTTTAAACATAGCCTCCAAAGAAGTAAGCAAAGCAGCCACTAGTGTGGCACAGTTTACCAACTCCTCTGTTATCCTCACAGGTCATTTCATGCTCACTGGCTCTCAACCAGCTTAGGATGGGGGGTTCCTGTGTTCCCAGGCTGATGTTCATAGGGTTATGATTTAACCTCTGCCACTACATGTAGCTATCCACACACTGGTGAGGGGAACAGGAACCTGAGCATTCCAGAAGTCCTCCTTCTAAGTCATTCCCAGTGGGCTTAGGGACTGCATACAAATAGGATACACATGAGGTCTCCTGATAATCCACAACTCTTCCAAGTGAGCCTGACATTATACCCCACACTGTAATGGTGAGCTGAGTATATTTTGAACAAGGATTCCAGAACAAAACAATTATGATGATCTTTCTTACAAAGGCATAGCTCTGAGAAAGTCTGACCTGCTCAAGTAAGAGTCTGGTGAGGGAGCAGGACCAGCTGATGCAAAAAGCAACAGGTTTAAAAAAAAAAAAAAAAAGAACACCAGGAAGGATAAGACTTGTTTTGATTTTATTAGAAGAGCCTTGAAACCATTCCATTTCATTTTGGTGAAATGTACCTGTTTCTAAGTAATTCTGTTTTCTTAGTTCTCTGGTAAAAACCATATACAAATTGTATCCTTCTCTCTTTCACTTCAAGTACCATCCAGAAAGTGATTCTCAAAACAATACAAGGGAATATATCTTGCCCAAGCCCTGATTTAAGATTCAAGCTGATCCTGGAAGAGATGGAACAGATACAAAGCATGGAAGATGATAGTTTTGCAAATAGAGTAGGTAAAGAGGACAGACCACTGGGGCTGCCATTTGGATAAGTGAGTATATTATTTGCATCCCACCACTGATTCACAACATTGCCTCCAGTTTATCCTGCCATCTGTGGCTCAGTCTAACCATGAGGTGCATGAGATGGCGGGGGGGGGGGGCGGTTAGGGGTGGAGGAAGCTTGCTCCTTCCCAAGACCACCAGGGAGGATGATTTAAAATCGTTCTATACTTAGAAGCTCTTGGTCTAGGACTGATGCCTACATTCATCCCCACCCTTCCCAGACACACCCATGGCAGAATGTCCTTTAACCCAGAAACATGAGGCTCTCCATGAGATGAAAACTGTGGCAAAGTTTACCCTTCTTAATTCTTCTGCAAGAGTATAATTGGGTAACATTTATACTGACTTTCTTTATAGAAATTCACTGATGGAGGGCGCCTGGGTGGCTCAGTAGGTTAAGTGTCCAACTCTGGATTTTGGCTCAGGTCATGATCTCGCCCTGATCAGCCCTGTACCAGGCTCTGTGCTGACAGTGTGGAGGCTGCTTGGGATTCTCTCTCTCTCCCTCTCTCTGCCCCTCCCCCATTCAAGCTCTTGCTCTCTTTCTAATAAATAAAATTTAAAAAATTCACTGATGGAATCAAAATGGTTTACTTTGCTTTGGGGACAACTGGTTTCCTCCAACAATGCAAGGTTCCTCTGAGGATTTTCTGACTCCCTAATTAGTTAACAGTTTTGACTCCCATATGCCAGTAGAGATCTTTAAAAACTGAGAGATGGGGGAGACAGCAGAAGGGAAGGGAGAACTTTCACGTAGACTCTGGGATGTGAATTTTAGTCTGCAGATCCTTTCACAGCAAGGCACAGTTCTCCCTGTCACCACTAGAGGCTCAGTTAGAGACTCAACTTAATAAAACACTATTTCTAAGAAATACCAATTATTCCTCTGGGAAGTGACAAGTCAGTACAATTAAAAAAATTTTTTTTTAACGTTTATTTATTTTTGAGAGACAGAGAAACAGAGCATGAATGGGGGAGGACCAGAGAGGGAGACATAGAATCCAAAGCAGGCTCCAAGCTCTGAGCTGTCAGCACAGAGCCTGACATGGGGCTCAAACCCACGAACCATGAATTTATGACCTGAGCTGAAGTCAGATGCTTAACCAAATGAGCCACCCAGGCACCCCAAGCCGACACGATTTTTATTGCAATTTCATTCTCATTAAGTTACCACACATTGTTTTTCGATTATTAAAGTATATTTTCATTATAACAATTTTTAGGAAATACTGAAAGGTATAAAGAATAAAAGAAAAAACAAGAAATTATACCTAATCCTCCGTCCCAGAGATAACTGTTAATACTTTAATATATCTCTTTATAGACATTATAAATATATACACATACATATAAAAGACATGTTTACAAATAACATCATATTCTTCATATCATTCTAGACCTGTCCTTCTTTTGGGGCACCTGGGTAGCTCAGTTGGTTAAGTGTTCGACTTCAACTCAGGTCATGATATCACTGTTCGTGAGTTTGAGCCCTACGGTGGGCTCTGTGTTGACAGCTCAGAGCCTGGAGCCTGCTTCAGATTCCGTGTCTCCCTCTCTCTCTGACCCTCCCCCGCTCACACTCTGTCTGTTTCTCTCTCTCAAAAATAAACGTAAAAAAAATTTTTTTTTAATCTGTCCCACTTTTTTAACTAATATATTACTGGTATGTTTCCAGTTGGCACAAGTATTTCTTGTTTGTTTGTTTGTTTTAGATTTTCTTTTTAAGAGTTAATGTTTATTTTTGAGAGAGAGACAGAGTGTGAGCAGGAGAGGGGCAGAGAGAGAGGGAGACACAGAATCCAGAGCAGGCTCCAGGCTCTGAGCTGTCAGCACAGAGCCCGATGTGGGGTTTGAACTCAGGAACCGTGAGACCATGACCTAAGCTGAAGTCAGACGCTTAACTGACTGAGCCCCCCCAGGTGCCCCTAGATTTTTTTTTTAAAATAATCTCTATCCCCAAATGGGGCTCAAACTCATGACCCTAAGATCAAGAGTTGCATGACTGAGCCAGCTTGGTGTCCCTAAATTTTTTTTCTTTATTTTTAAAGAAATCTCTACACCCAACATGGAGTTTGAACTCACAACCCTGAGATTAAGAGTCATGTACTCTACCAACTGAGTCAGCCAGGCACCCTAGTTGGCACAAGTATTATGTTGTGCTTTTTTTCAAGTCTTAAAGTTGAGAAATCTGGAACTCATTCCACCTTTTTGAAGGGCCTAAGTCACCCCAATACTTTCTGATAGGCCCACAGATTAAGGTGAGTAATTACTTAGGACAGAGAAGGCACATTCACAGAAACCTCCAATTTAAACTTTTAAAGGTATTGCTGAATCATATTAATGGTTGCAATTGTGTGTTAAAAGCATAACTTTGTTCAATATAAAGACTTAAAATATACAATTTTATATCTCTGTTTTGCTGTTTCTTCGTTTAAATTTTTTTAAGTTTATTTATTTATTTTGGGGGGGGGAAGGGCAGAGGGAGATGGGAGAGAGAGAATCCCAAGCAGACTCCGCACTGTCAGTGCAGAGCCCAACACGGGCTCAAACCCACAAATGTGAGATCATGACCGGAGCCAGTATCAGGAGTCGGATGCTTAACCAACTGAGCCACCCAGGCACCCCGCTTCTCCATTTTTAACCTGTGATTCATTTATATGCCTGTGATCTCAAAAATCAAAGCAACCTAGGACTCTCTGGACCTCTGAAAGGCCTGTAGCAGGCCCTTAGGTCCCTCCTTTTCTCAGTTACTAATTACAGAGGGACTTAAGGAGGGCTCTATCCTAATCATTCTCTATCCCCACCCTTCTTATTTTAGAGCTTCATTAAGCAGTGTTCAGCAGATTCTGACCTTGAGCATTTTTCCCATGTTTATGTCCAGAAATAGCCATTTTCCAAGGAAGAGGTGCTATATGTACTTATGACTAGGAGCTAGGAACCCTTCTTTCTTTTCTTTGCCTTGGACAGGTTGACAGTCTTATGGCCCCTCCTCCCCTCACCCTCTGATCCTCCACTCCTGCATCCATACTTCCCCTCCACTCTCAGGAACAATTCTATTTCTGGAGCTCACAAGATGGCTCTCATGCTTCCCTGAGTTACCATTTATCTTTTTATGTATACTGTCTAGTTCTTATGCTTAAAGCCTGTGGTTGCTGTGTTAATTTGTCCATATTATTTTGAATCCAACAAAGCACCACGTTCATAGCAGACACTCAAAAAATATGTTGATAATGTCATACCACTAAATGGATAGCTGAGGGTAGCATAACTTTCTAGAAGAAAATGAGGTAATCTTTATTTTTTTTTTTAATTTTTTGAAGTAATCTTTATTTTCAATCAAAACTGCTTTTGGTTACCAGGTAGATGCAAACCAATGAGAGGCCATCCTGGAATTGTCGGTAACACTTGAATTCATCTGTCTGAACTTATATTCTTTTCACTCATATTTCTTTATCTCTTCATCTTTCTCTCTGTTCCTTATTCTATCACTTTTCTTTTTCCTTCTTTTTCTTTTCCTTATTTAGTGACCTAACTTACCAGTCATCTAATACCAGAAATTTCCTTCAATCTGAATTCCTGGGGAACTTGGACTCATATCTACAGTTAAATTTCAGGTTCCCAAAGCCTTTTTCCTAAGTAACCTTCCTTCATGTGGTATGGTGTAGCAATGGGTGAGCCATGGGTTGTAATGCACAAACATTTACCAGACTTGTGAATCTGCGCCACCCAGTGGCTAAAGTTACTAACTTCGTCCTCTGAAAAAAGTGGGCATAAATAAATGTAAAATAAGCAAATGCAAACCAATGTTAAGTCTGTACATATTATTGGCCCAAAGGGGCCATTCTTAACAGCCACATTCTGTCCTATTTTAAGTCTATTTTCTAAAATTTATAAAATAGGATAGAGAAGAATATGTTTAGAGGTATAGTGTCATGGTCTCCACAG
>CM053565.1:21857317-21981260 GCA_028646485.1 Cryptoprocta ferox | reverse complement strand
TTTTTTTTTTCCACAGCGTTTTCATTTAAAAAAAATTTTTTTAACATTTATTTGAGAGACAGAGAGAGACAGAGCATGAGCAGAGGAGGGGCAGAGAGAGAGACACACACAGAATCCAAAGCAGGCTCCAGGCTATGAGCTGTCAGCACAGGGCCCGACGCAGGGCTCAAATTCACAAACCACGAGATCATAACCTGAGGAGCCGAAGTTGGACACTCAACCGACTGAGCCACCTAGGCGCTCCAGTCTTTTCTTTTTTATATATAGATTTTATTTTTAAGTAATCTCTATACTCACCGTAGGGCTTGAACTCAACAACCCTGAGAACGAGTCCCATGTTCTACTAACTAAGCCAGCCAGGCACCCACGTTAGTCTTTTTTTTATTGAGTTATAGAAATCTGTATTCTTGGCCATATTCTTGAACACTAATCCTTTGTCTGTGAAACATGTTACAATCAAAAGTGTATTTCTAAGATATTCCTTGACATGCAGATTTACACATAAACAAACTACTGTCAGGCTCTGAAGCTCTAGAAATCCCATTTGGCGCCAAGAATTTGTTTTGACTTTGCCTTCCATCTATGGTTGCATTTAAAAAGCTATTTGAGGAGTGCCTGGGTGGCTCACTTAAGTGTCTGTCTTTGGCTCAGGTCATGATCATAAGATCATGAGTTCATGAGTTTGAGCCCCACATGGGGCTCTCTGGCTCTCTGCTGTCAACACAGGGGCCACTTGGGATCCTCTGTCGTGCTCCCCCCCCCCCACTCACTCACTCTCTCTCTCTCAAAAATAAACTTAAAGAAAAATAAATTTAAAAAAAAAGCTATCTGACACACCTAAAACTCCCACAAAACTGAACATATTTCTTAGAAGGATTTCAAGGACTCCCATCTTGTAGGACTCTGCTTTGCCAACACATACATGACAAAATAAGGTAGCTGGGTTGTCAGAATATCCCCACCCTATTCAATTCTTTATGGTAGGAAGAGAAAAAAAAACAGGTCTCGTAAAGCTACTACTGTCTGTCACTGTCTTATTCTGAAATTAAACCAGCTAAGTAATGCACAGGTTCAATTTCAGAATTATTTATTTAGATATTTTTTCCCTAGGCATTTGTAATGACTCCATAGTGTTGAAAAGAATCTCAACATGCAGCAGCAACAGCTAAACTCCTCAGTCTATTTTCCACTAAAAAGCACAGAGCTCTCCAAGGTAAGCCATAAGGTATCTTTGCCTAACATTTTTATTTGCCTAAGCACAGGGAAGATAGTCCACGTGCCAAAGTAACATCACATTAGGGAAGTGTGGCCTCCTTTTCTCTCTGCTGTGATGTCACTACCTAGATAGGAAATAATCTGACTCCCATATCTATACTTTCAATGAAATCCTTTCTCTCTACCCACCTATTCTTCCTGGGGGATTAAGTTTATACCTTTCATCCTCTAACTGTAGATAGTAGTAAGAGCTAACATTTCCTAAACATCTATCTTACACATCCACTATGTAAAAATAAAAGCTTTGTCTTCTGCTAAATAATGTTAGGAAAGCAAGTAGGTTAAGGAGCACATTGCTGGCCTAAAGTACCACAAGAGTTTCTATCTCCCCATAGTTGCTCTCTTGCCTCTCTAATCTGCACACAGTACTCAACCCTGTAGCCAGAATGAGCTTTTCATCATGCAAATTTGACCATGTTACTCTTCCACTAAAAACCATTCAGTGACTTCCCAATGCTATCAGGATAAAGCCCAAAATCCTTAACAAGACCACTAAGGCCCTAAATAGTCTAGTCTGTATTCTTCTCCACCCTCATCTCCCCCCACGGTACCCCTTACTCTAGCTTTGGCCACAGTGGACTGGCTTCCTCCCTTCTTGCCTCAGAAACTATGCTGTTCTCTGTGCCTCCAACATCATTTCCACTACCTTAGCCCCTCCTTCCCTTTCCTTCACTACTGTTTGCCTATTAAACTCCTACTCATCTTGCAGTTATTAGCCAATAACTTAACAGCCACCTCCTTCACAGAGCCCTTCCTGACCTCCCAAACTCCACCAGGTTTATAGTGTAAATTTCCTCCGTGGTATTCATCTGTTTGTAATCGTTTTCCTGGGGCATTTGATGGGTGTCTCTCTCATAGGTGAGCTACACTGAGAGCAGGGGACCATGCCTGTTTTACTTACATTGTGTCCCTAGTCCTAGAGCTGTGTCTGACATTTGTAGGGATTTCGTAAAGAGCTGCCCTTAATGAAAGAGGAGATAGATGAGGTTGAATTGGTTCTTTCCTTCAAGGTTCCCAGATCCTAGAAATTTAGAACCCATCTTCTCTGTGTCTTTCCTTCTTTTCCCATGAGTCACCAGGCTGGCCCTCATCTCACTTAACCCTCTGAAGGAACTACATTATCATCTGCATTTTATGTAAGAAAAAATTAAGGATCAGCCACTTGCCCACGGTCCCAGAGCTAGTAAGTGACAGAGGTAGGATTCGATGCATGTAGGTGACCTCAAAATCTCCACACTCTTAACCACTACCAATTTAAAACTTTCATTGATATTTCTGACTGGTTGACCTCTTCCTTACCTAGTTCTTTATATTTGGAGGATTCACTCTTTGTGATATCAGTGCAAACATTTTTTCTATTTTCCCATTTATGTTTTGACATATTTCTATTTTCCCATTTATGTTAAGGTTTTATTTTGTTCTGCAGAAACTGAGCTTTGGGTAGTCATATTATTAACCTCTGCTTTTATGCCTTTTTTGAGTCATAATTAGATTTTCCTTCCCTGTATCAAGATTCTAAAGGAATTTTCTCATATTTTCTTTTAATTTTTATACTTTTATTTAAATATTTAATCCATTTGGAGTTTATCCTGATGTGAGGTACACACTGACATTTATTTTTTCTAGATGGTTATCCAGTTGTCCACACCATTTATTGAGTAGCATACCTTTATTATATACTAAATTCCTATATTTATTTTGGTTTACTTTTATATATTTTATTCTGTTACATCTGTCTTTCCATATGCTTGTATATTTGGTACTTATTTTTTTCCAAAGAGCATTTTCTAACCTTTGTCTTTGACTTCTCTGTAGTATTTGGCAGTGTTGACTATTTTTATTTTAAAGATTTTTTTTTAATTTTTAAATAAACTCTATGCCCAACGTGGGGTTCTAACTTATGTCCCCAAGATCAAGAATCACATGCTTGGGATGCCTGGGTGGCTTAGTCAGTTGAGTGTCTGACTCTTGATTTTGGATCAGGTCATGATCCCAGGGTAATAGGATCAAGACCCATGCCAGGCTCCACACTGAGCATGAAGCCTGCTTGGGATTCTTTCTCTCTCTCTCTTTCTCTCTCTCCCTCTCTCTCCCTCTGCCCCTCTCCCCAGCTCATGCACTCTCTCTCGGTCTCTAAAAATTAAAAATAAAAAAAATAAAAGGATCACATGCTCTACCAACTGAGCCAACCAGGCACCCCAATATTTTTATTTAAAATTACATGAGAAGCATCATAATGTTTTCAGTTACTTAGGGCCTACAGGGTCTTAATAATGCTCTGCTGACTATCCCCAACCTCCCATCTTTATTACCACTGCTCTCTCTTAAATCTACTTCTCCCTTTCTGGGCTGTGGGCTCTTCCACTGTATCTTACCTGTTGTCATACAAATTTCTATTCTTTACCCTTCTTTTCTCCTTTTCTATTCCATGAACTCAGGCAATCTCATCCTCCCCTGTGGCTTCAAAATTTCCAGCAATTTGTGTTAACTCCCTAATGTGTATATCTGATCTAGACTTCTCCTTTAGCTTTTGAATCTGCCTAGTGAAGGTCACCTGAACATCCTACAGACACCTCAAACTCGACATATCCAGAACAAAACCTGCCCTTTCCTCTTCAGGTCTGCTCTTTGCCTGATAGTCCCTTTCTTGGTAAACAGCACCATTATCCATCTAGTCAACCACGCTGGACATTTGAAAATCATCTTTAATTCTATCACTTCTCACTTTTCTCCCCCTAATTAATTAATTGCTTCTTAAACACTTTAAATCCATTCCATTTCTTCTTCCTCATCCCCATTCTAATGGTGCTGGTTCAAGCCCTCATCATCTTACTTGGGACTACTAAAACCCCTGGCGTTTCATTTTGCTACTTTTCAGTCCACATCGCTGCCAGAGAGATTTAGGTCTGAAACCCAGATGAGTGATAATGCCGCTTCTCAATTCAAAATGCTTCACTGGCTTTCCATGGCCTCTGAGTAAAGTGCAAAGCCCGCTGCAGTCAACATCTGTCTGCCCATATAACATCAAGTATAGTGGCCCTCCTTTCTTGCTCTCTGTACTCCCGTCACATAGACCAAACTGGCCACCCTATTTCATGCTTGTGGCCTTTGAATAATTTGTTCCTTCTGCTTGGAATTTCATTCCCACTCTTCTCCAAGACTTAACTCATCAGTTCCCAGGGACTTATGCCTTAAGTCTCCCTACAATTGGTGAGTCCCTTCTTGGAGCCCTTAATGTACCTAGCACATCTCTGTTATAGCAGGTATTATCTTGATGTTATTTTTATGCATATCTGTCTCCCCAACTGGACAATGAGCATCTTTTTGAGAGCAGAGACCATTTTATTAGTCCTGGTGTGGTCCTTGGCCTAGAATGGTGCTAAATGATATTTACAAAGTAAAGGAATGAACACATAAGAACGTTCTAGAAGTTTCAAATAAAAAGATATGTTCTGTAGGTTAACTTGTAGAAGACTAGTAGACTTTCTGTCAGAAAGCCTCTCAGGCTGTTTTACAGGCTTAGAAACCCAAATTTTCTATACATAGAGAATGGCCCCAATATTTAAGAGCAAGTTTACCCTAACCAAGCTCATATGTAAATTTATCAATTACAACTAGTAATATAATTGTCATACATACAAAAATACTATCCTCTGTACTAGCATATCCTGAACCTGAAGGTAAGCCTGTATGGGAAGCTGCATTACTCATGCATAATTGTTTGCACTCTCAATGGAAGAGAAAAAAAAATCTTATTCTTGAGGGACAAAAAAAAAAATCTTACCCTTTTTATATACTATATATGTTTTTATATACCAACAGATATCTATCTGGCAGATCTGTAGTATTAGAACTTCATTACGGGAAACAATTAGGAAAAAAAGTGTTTAAAAGGCTCTTTAGGGCTGACAGTGATGATAAAAATCTTGAGAAACACTAGTTTAGCCCCTATACTAATTCTTTCTTAAGGAATCAGAGTTATCAGGTTAGTTCTAAAATTCAGATATTCGATGGCATGAGGCTGGTATAGTATCTCTATAATATAGTAGCCTGTTACAGGGTGATTATGCATAAAATTCATTAGCCAAGACTCTTTTCCTTGAATGGGCACTCAGAAAGTCATACTCCATAGGCTTCAACTCTTCCATTACTAACTAACCCCTTCCTCTTCAGGAGGACTCATTCTCCCTTTGGATATGCTCTATGTATTCGGTATTTCTCAGGCCGGTCCACTTCTTTTTTTTTTTTAATTTTTTTTTAATGTTTATTTATTTTTTGAGAGAGAGACGCACAGAGTGTGAGCGGGTACGGTCAGAGGGAGAGGGAGACACAGAATCAGAAGCAGGCTCCAGGCTCCAAGCTGTCAGCACAGAGCCAGATGTGGGGCTCGAACCCACGAACCGTGAGATCATGCATGACCTGAGCCGAAGTCAGCAGCTTAACTGACTGAGCCACCCAGGCACCCCAGGTCAGTCCACTTCTTAAAATTCTTTATATACCTTGGTTGGGATCCATCACCTTACCTTTTGAAGTTGTAAAAAGTAGTGCTTACAAGTTGGAGGTAGAAGTTTGAATATCTACTATGCTGCCTGCTTACACTCTCTGAGCATCAGTTTCTGCATCAGTAAAATGGGAGTTAACAACACCTCTCTTAATGGGCTTTTAATAACTAAAATGAGAAAATATATATAGAAAGTCTTGAGCAACAGCTATTTTTAGTACCAAATTGTGAGGAGAACCCTGCTGTTTCATTTTGAAAGTGTGTTTGTGTGTGTCTGTGAGTGCATGATTAAACAGTAGAGTCAGGGAAAACTACTGTCCTTGGCATGATTATAGATTCTAGAAATTAATAAAGTGAGCAAACACTGAAACTATGTAAAAACAACCAATTAGTCATTTATGTTAACAGTTTAACATTTAAGGCCTAATTATCATGCAGCACAATAACAATTACATATATCATTAAATACGCATCAGATTAACTTCGTCGTAAGTTTTACTTGATTATAATAGTAAAGTACTCATTCTGTACTCTAAGGAACAGTCTCATAGTTAATTGCTCATAATGCATAAGTCTGTTCACTATTTACATTAAGTAAGTAAATGGGATAAAGCTCGAGTTTCTTCTGCGCTAGTGGTAAAGCTGGATTATCTATCCTTGATTGCAAACATGTATTAGTTCTATGACCTGTGAGAGTGTAAATTACACTCTCTTTATTGTGTATAGTAAGGTGCTAAAGAAGCAAGCAGCAAAAAAAGTTCTAACTGCTTAGTGTTCTGGAAACCTACAGGTTTCTAGTAGGTAGATATGATTCAAATAATGAAAAAATTCTAATGTTGAGCACTGGCCAACCTAGCCTAGTTCAACTTCTAAACAAGCCCCACAGTCATCCTGTGGAGCCCTTCTAGAATTAGAATTACAATTTATTTGACTCCTACCATGAACTAGGTATTTTATTTTTAGATTTTTTTTATTTTTTTATCTTTAAGTAATCTCTACACCCAACGTGGGGCTCAAACTCACAACCCTGGGATCAAGAGTTGCACACTCTACCAACTAACCCAGCCCCTGAACTAGGTATTTTATATATATAGCCATGTCCTTACAAAACTCTTATGAATTAGGTACTATAATTTTCATTTTACACCTGAGGAGAAAAAAAGCACAGAAAGATAATAGCTTGCTTAAATACCTGAACGTAGTAAAGGGTAGTAGTTAAATTTGGTAGTTAAAATTTTTCTGATAAACAGAAGTCACTCAGCAGCAATATATTCCTAGTTCACCTTTTCAGATTCTACCCAAAGCCTGGTGACTCATGAGACAGATATTTTGTACTTTGTATAGATCGAAAAGAAGTCAGTGTGGTGAGGAAGAGGCAGAAGAGGTGGGAAGCAAATGCCCAGATTCATGAACACTTTGCTTAATGGCCATGGCATTATGAAAATCCTGATTATCTGCTAACTCTTCAGTATTAAGTTACATTTGGCCAGATCTGGTTTTCATCCTGGCTGTGCTACCCCGTGACTAAATGACTTTGGGCAAGTGTTTTTTTTTGTTTGTTTGTTTTGTTTTTTGTTTTTTACCTTTCTGAGCCTTATTTTTCCTTATCTGTAAAGTAGGATGCAGTAGGGCCCTGTAGAAGAAATTTTTTTTCCCTCTTGTTCATCTCTGAGATCTTTAGGATCCTCTTACTTATGCAGAAGGATCCCGAACAGGCCACCATGTGGAGAAATGGCTACATGGCCTTATATTTCTATAAACAGATTAGCAGAAGTCCTTCAACCTTTCCTCTGCAGGCTGGTCATAATTGGAGTGGATCAAGTTAAATAAGCAGTCTAGGAACCTTCTGGAAAGAAAAGGATTGATCCCTTAACTCCTTTGACTAAAGGACTGATTCCTTAACTCCTTTGACTAGGGTGGTCACAAAAAGAGAAAGATAAGGAGGGAGGAGTAAGGGGGGCAGGAATGAGGAAGGCAATGCTGCTGAATGCAAGAAGCAGCAGCAGAGGCTGAGGAGGCTGGAACCACTCCTGAGCTGGGCCACAGGGGAGTCTGTGCTTATGTGAAAGTAACTCAGCATGTGAACTCAAAGAGCTGAGAGCTAAGAACTGTAACCTTTGAGGTTCATGCCTTCTGTGGGGTGAAACCCTCTCTACTAAGTATGTCGTGGAAGATTCCTTGCCTTGAAGAGCCCCTGTAATTGGCAAAGGACTCTGCCCCAGGACCTAAATCTCTGGCTAACTTATATTTACTAGGTACACCTCAGAGTTTAAAGGGGAGGAAGTTGAAACCCACAAAAGGCATAGACTTTTAGACTTTCTGGTTTTATCTATTTGTATACCAAACTGCAAGGAACCACCTCAGTTACAGGAAAAATATGTATTAGACATGACAAAGTTTATAAAGACTTTCAGCACTCAGGACAAGTGAGTAACTAGAAATGTTAGAGAATCATTTCCATACAGAGGGAAGCTCAAAAACTGCACTTGATTCTAAACACAGCAGCTTAACAGTTGAAGAGGAGCTGTTGGGATACTGTGGACTTGGTCATGGCACCTACATCACAGATCCTGGCAGTAGGATAAAATTTTCCCTCTTGGATTTCAAGTTCAAAAACCAACCTCCTCCGTTAAGAATGGAAGGGCTTTGGAGCACTTCGGTGTGGCTCAGTCAGTTGAGCATCTGACTTCGGCTCAGGTCATGATCTCATAGTTCATGAGTTCAAGCCCGGCATCGGGCTCTGTGCTGACAGCTCAGAGCCTGGAGCCTGCTTCAGATTCTGTGTCTCCCTTGCTCTCTGCCTCTCCCCAGCTCATGCTCGCTCTCACGCTCTCTCTCAAAAATAAACATTAAAAAATAATTTAAGAATGGAAGGGCTTCGAAAATGTGGTATCGATCTGTCCTAAAGTTCAATCTTCAAAAATATTACTTCAACATAAACTAATCTTGATATTAAATTTCTGTCTTATGAGGTTTTTTTCAGGTTCCTTTACAGACATGTTTAGTGAGGGGAGAAAGAAGGCACTTTTGTCATCTCTGCTATAACGAGTTGAATACAAGGTGCTCTAGAAGCATGTTCAAAAGGCTCCTTTAACCCATGGGGCAGCTGGGTGGTGGAGCCTGCTTCAGATTCTGTGTCTCCCTCGCTCTCTGCCCCTCGCCCACTCGTGCTGTCTCTCAAAAATAAATAAAAACATTTTTTAAAAAAGGCTACTTAACCCAGAGTTTGCAGGGGGGAGTGTCAGGAAAGATGTTCCTGAGGAAGTGATGTCCAGGTTGAAGTGGAAGAACCTTGGCAAAGGAAGCATGGAAGTAGCAGGGTGCATAAGGGGAAACAGAGGTACTTCTGTCTGGTTGGGAAAGTGCTGACAAAGAAATAGGAAGACGCTAGACCCTGAAGGGCTTTCTATAAACAGTGGTCATAAAATTTATTGTACAAACTGAGACGCTTCTGAGAGTGAAATGAGGCAATATTACTAATTATAAGGGGACAACAAGAACAAATCAGGACTGTCTTGAGCAAATTGGGATTTATGGTCACCCTATTTTTTTTAACTTTTATTTTGTGTTTGTGTGTGTGTGTGTGTGTGTGTGTGTGAGAGAGAGAGAGAGAGAGAGAGAGAGCGAGCTGGGGAGAGAGAGAGAGCTGGGGAGAGAGGCAGAGGGAGAGAGAGGAGAATCTTAAGCAGACTCCAGGCTCAGCGAAGTGGGGCTCAATCCCATTACTATGGGATCATGTCCTGAGCCAAAACCAAGAGTCCCGTGCTCAACTAACTGAGCCACCCTGGCATCCCAGGTCACCCTACTTTTAAGTCATGTTCAGGTGCTTGGACCTCCAGTGAAAGCAGGTATATTCTTTTCTTTTTATATATAAGGGCACTGAAGTTACAAAGAAGAAAGGACATAGTGTCTGTCCTAAAGCTCTGTCTAAAGAAGATACACATCTAAAGAAACAATTTTAACAATTATATAACTTTAGTACTAGCCTCTCCTCTGAGCTCTAAATTTACATATATCATTTCTACTGGGATTGCAAAACACAAATCCAAAACAGAACTTTTAATTTTTCTTCCTGCAGCTGGTCTTTCACTTCCCTTCAACTGGTCTTATAATTGATGCCACTCTCCACTACATTGCTGAATGCAAAAACCCAGAAAAGCATTACCTTAATCAGTGTTATCCTTCCTCTCACTGTGCATTTTAATTCTTCCACATCTTTCTTTAGCACAATAACTAAATTGGGGCTTAGAATTCTAATGAGAGCCTAACATCAATTGAAGCAGACGGTAATTTTCAGGTCTTGAAAGCGATGTTTTTAATGTTTTTAATGAATAGATCCCAGGATTATGTGGGGGATTGTTCTTTCCACAATAGTACAACATTGATGACTCATACTCAATTTGTTGACAATCATGATGTCGAGATCTGGATATATGCCTGAACCAGTCTCAAAAACTTCAATTTAGGTGAGAAAGACATGAAGGTAAGTCCTCAAGTGTCTGACCCTATCTCATCTTTGTGGAGGTGGTGAGTGGTTGCAGAGGCCTAAGGCATAGGTGAAACACCAATGTTTATAAACTATCTGTTGAATGATTGCTGTATAAAAGGACAATTTATGCTTTAAAGAGTAGTTTTAATGTTTCTACCATCTATTCTCGACACAGCTGCCAGAGTGATCCTTTCAAAACAAATCTGATTACCTTCCACACCATACACATCATGGAGTCTTTCATGAACCATCTCTGCAAAGAAACTGCTCTAAAATACATAAAATCCAAATCCACACTCCTTGACAAAATAAGTTTTCCAAATTGTTAAACCCTAAATAAGTTTCCTTCAGTCAAAAAAAAATCTATTACTCCTTTGCTCTCAACTGTTCCACAGTACTCTACCACATTCTCCCCAAATCCAAAGTCCAACCAGGGCTTACGAGATGATGCATGATCTGGTTTCTGCCTGTTTCCCAACTTATTTCCCTAATTTGCTGTGCTGCAACCACATTGGTCTCTTTGCGTCTTCAACAAGTCAAGCAAGTCCCTGTCTCAGAGCCACTGCAATTGCTGCTTCTCTTCTCCTAGAATAGTTTCCCTCTGGAAATCCACGTGCTGCCTCCCTTATCTAATGATTAGGTTTCTGCTTATGGGCTATTTCAATTAAGACACCTTCCTTGTCTACTTCATCTAAAAGGCCATGCCCACATCACTCTTACCCCTTTATTCTGATTTATTTTTTCCATAAACTTGCCACATGACTGGACATTATCTATTATCTAGTAATACGTGTATTGTTTATTGTCAATCTCTCCCACTATTATACGAGGCAGAGACTGTTTTGTTCACTGCTGAATTCTCAGCACCTGGAACAGTGTCTGCTCATTAAATATTTGTTGAATAAATGACTAAATAGATTTTCAGGATGCATCAAACGTAAAACTACACTATAATGTACCTACTGACATGATGCATAGGAAAATGTCAAAACGTTAACTGCTTATTTAACACAGTGGGAGCTGGTTTTCACATTATTTTCGCTTGTGTGAATTTTCTGATTATTTTTCAGGATGAATTTGTAGTATTCATATACTGAAAGATGAATAAAGAGGCTACACCGGTAGAAAATGCAAATGAATTCAAACAGAGGTTGGGCAAATTTATGAAAGACAGACCAGAAGTAACCGCATAATGGTGAAATTAACCACGGCTTGAATCCCCTTCCCAACACTTCCCAGCCTCGTGATCCCAAGTTACTTATAAGCCAGTCTCCACGTCCTCACCCGGAAAATGGGGATAATAGTGCCTACCTCACAAGGTTGTTTTTGAAGATTAAAATGACACCATGGATGTAAGCTCCTTTGTACAATGCCTGGCACGCGATAAAAACTCGACAAATGGTAGCTATTATAATAATTAGTAGTAGTAAAAAGAGATGTTGGGACGTACCTAGCCCTCAAGATTGACATCAGAGTGGACCACCACATCCTCTCATCATCGCGCCTCAACCTGGGCCCCTGAAGCCCAAAGAGGGGATGGTTCTGTCCAAAGAAGAGAATTTCGACGTTCCAGAAGCATCTGAATAAAACGTACCCTGTTTACCCTTACACCAGTCAGTCTAGTTAATCCACGAGCAGCACTGCAAGACCCGACTGGCCCCAGTATCCGTCGCTGCAACAGGGGCGGGGGGTGGGAATGTTAGAAACACAAAAGCAGGACGGTATCGGCCCGCTCCACCTCACCGCACTCCGGCGCGGATCGAATGGCGCCGCGCACCGGCAAGGCTCTGGCGACCCGCAACGCGCCACACGCAAAGGTGACTGCTGCCCGGACTCAAGTCAGGCGAGCTACTCGTTCAGCCCTATCCCCCTCCGGGCCTCTGCCAGAGGACCGCGGCGGGCGCGCGGCGAGGCCTGGGCGCGGGCCGAGGGGGCGGCGGCGGCGGCGGCGGCGGCGGCAGCGGCGGGGCCGCGAGGGCCGGGAAAGGGCGGCGGCGGAGGCGGCGGCGGTGGCGCGCTGGCGCCTGTGCCGGTCGGGAGCGAGCACGCACTCCCAGGGGCGCGCGCGACTGGCGGCTTCTCGGCGCGGAGGAGGGGGACGCGACGAGGTGAGGCACTAGGCACTGTGGGGCGGGTGGCGGCGGGGCGCGAGCTCTCTGGCGGCCGGAGGGGTGGCAGGGGCCGCGAGGTGCGGCGGGGGAGGGGTGAGGCTGTGAGCTCTGGTGGCTTGGGGGGGCAGGGCGGACGGACGGACTTGAGGTGCGGGATTACGCCGCGCTTGGGGGAGGGCGGCCCGGGCCCGGCCTGACCCCCTCGTCCCCGCCCCCTGGGCGGCCCTAGTCGGCCCTAGGCGGCAGTGCGCGGCTAGAGCTTCGGGATTCGTGTCCCAAAGACACTAGGCGTGGCTCGCCCAATTACACTGGCAACAGTAGCTCTGGGCCTTGCCCCCGACCCACGTTACTTTTCCAGTCTGCAAGTAGGCCTTGCACACTAGGTACTTCGGCTCCATTTTGGCGCTGAGGCCGACGAGGCTCAGGTAAAATGACTTGCCCAAGATCACACAGCTCAATAAGGAACAAAGCATCCTTGTCTGCAAAACTCCAAAGCCTGCACCTATCCTCTGCGCCACACTGAACGCTGTTCTTCACGGTGCCTGTCTTCCTTCTCCCAGGCACTTTGAAGTTGGCAGATGTTAATTTGGAGCCACCACCCAACCTTTCATAGGTGTTAGCGTCAGAAATATCTCTTGTGAGAAAAACGGAGGGGAAAAAAGAAAATTACGCGTATTGCAATATTGTGATTGTGATGCGGAGTGTTTATACATACTTTCCTTGATCATTTCTGTTAACCTCTGTTGAAATGTCCCTGCTATTTACTACCTTTAAGACATTGTCCAGATAGCAGTCTTCCAGAACTTCCTTTCCTTCTTTAAAAAAGCAGCATGCCTCAGACGGTTGTGAGGATTCAAAGAGATAATCCACGTACAGTGGTACTACAATACGTGGCCCACGATAAAAGTTCAGTAAAAGTTGGCCATTATTTTATTACTGAGTATATAATGCCTCTTGCTAAACCCATTTTTCTTCAGAGACTAACTTTTCTTGGGAACAGAGCAGATAGAGAACCATCCTATCCGAGCCCATTTCAGAAAAGACCTTGTTGGTAGCCAATGCTATCTAAATGTCATATGGACTTAATGATTACTGATACCTCAAGCTTAGAATACCAGGTTAAAGAAGTCACTCCAGAAGAACTAAGATGAACATTTAGTTAAAGTTAGCATTTGTCCATTACATTTTATTTATTGACTTCTTTCTCTGTGTTTGCACTTCAAAGCATACAGATGTGTATTGGATAGTAGTCCCTGCTTTCATGTAGTCTAGAAATGGAAAAAAATATGCATCCAGAAGTAGTCCTCACAAAGTAGAATGTGAAAAATCTCAGAAAAGGGATAGCTAAGAAGCTATGGACAATAGAAGAAGGGTGGATGTTTTCTTAGTGTGAAGTATGATTTCATGTCTACCTTCAAGAAAATACTTTGTACCCTGTACAAACATTAAGTATTTGTTCAAAGAGTAACAAAGTGAACAAATGTATCTTGTAGTAATAGACAGGGTTCCTTGGCGTCTACTAACAGAAATTTATATTAAACTATTATTAGAAAGGTAGAGAAATGAGAAGAAAAACTAAACAGTTGGGCCACTGTTGGGGATGAGGATCTCAACAGCCAGAGCTCATGGACCAAATTCTTTGATTAGTGAATGACTGGGCTCCACCTGCCTTCTTCCTTACATGCCTTACTGAAGATTCAGATTTCCATAAGATAGTTGGTTGCTTTCGTTGTGGGGGTGAAGTATAGAGTATTGTCATTGGGAAGCTGACTCATCCACATTTCATATAGTTCTGGTAGGGTTACTAAAGCAAAGAGCGTTAAGGAGAGAAGTGATACTGGGTAGAGAAAAACAGTAGTTGTGTATTAGAGATATATAACCTTTATAGAGGGCTTACTCTAGGTAATGTACCAGGCACGATGGTACATTATTTATACGGATTTTGGCATTTAATCCTCACAATAACTCTAGGTGGTAGATACTGTTTATCATATTCACTTTACAGAAGAGGAAACAGGCTTATTAAGGGAAAATAATTTGCTTATCATTACAAAGCTAGGATGTGGTATAATTGAGTACATTGCATCATCTTCTCTGTATCTTGTTTCTTTGAATTATTTCCTCATCTATGTGCCACTTTTGTTTGTTCTTAGGAGGGCATCAAGCTTTGGTGTATGTTTTGGGCAGTTCTGACCTCTTCGTGAAGGAGCACTGCGTTGAGGAAGATAAAAGCAAGACTGTTTGCAAATTAGAGAATGGACCGTTTGGGTTCCTTTAGCAGTAAGTATAGTGGGAACAAGTCCCAGGTGAATATTAACAGCAAATTGAAGTAGAAGTTGATCAAAGAAGAAAAATAAGGACTTTGAAGTTAAACAAAGCCCTGAGAATCTGATCCTAAAGTAATAATAGTATCAAATCAGAATAAAATTAACAATACTTAGGGGTGCCTTCGAGGTTCAGTCAGTTAAATGTCTGACTCGGTTTCCGCTCAGGTCATGATCTCATGGTTTGTGGGATCAAGTCCCAACTGGGGTTCTGTGTTGACAGCGTTGAGCCTACTTAGGATATTCTCTCTCTCTCTCTCTCTCTCTCTCTCTCCCCCCCCCCACTTGCTCTATCAAAATAAATAAATAAACTAAAAAATTAACAATACTTATTGATTGCCCGCTAAACATATGACACAAACATATCACTCTAGGTCTTAAAAGAAAACTGTGCTCAGGCATAGCATGATTAACCTGCAGTTAGACTTAAGAAAGCAGTTGGATTTCTCTTTAGAACCAATAACATATTTCATATGCCTTGATAAGAAATAATGTCAATGCGGGGCACCTTGTGGCTCAGTCGGTTGAGTGTCCGACTTTGGCTCTCAGGTCATGATCTAGCAGTTTGTGAGTTCAAGCTCCGTTTTGGGTTCTGGACTTCAGCTCAGAGCCTGGAGTCTGCTTCAGATTCTGTCTCCTTCTGTCTCTGCCCATCCCCTGCTTGCTCTCTGTCTCTCTGTGTCTCTCAAAAATAAATAAAAACATTACAGAAAAAAAAAGAAAGAAGGTCAGGGGTAGAATAAAAGACATTCTCCTCTCCTCCTTCCCTTTTAGGTGGAACTTGTGTTCCAAGAGTGAACCACACTATAATAATAATGCAGAGAATTATGGTGTATGTGTGAAATAAATTCAGGCAGTTATAGCTATGGAGAAAAAAGTATACTACTTTTTCTTTGTTTCTGATAAGAGATTCGGCAGAAATAGGAATTCTATTTTTAGGTGTTAATAGTGTCCCAATGAGAAGAATTAGAAAGGCACTTTAGGGTGTTGTTTCCTTTTCAGCAATTTCTTTTCTTTCTTTTTTTTTTTTTAACATTTATTTTTGAGAGAGAGCACATGCGAGCTTGAGTAGGGGAGGGGCAGAGAGAGAGGAGACACAGAATCTGAAGCAGGCTCCAGGCTCTGAACTGTCAGCACAGAGCCCGATGCAGGGCTCGACCCCACCCGCCTGTGACCTGAGTCAGAGGCCCAAGAGGCCCAACTGACTGAGCCACCCAGGAGCCACTCTTTTTTTTTTTTTTTTTTTAATGTTTGTTTAATTTTGAGAGAGAGGGGGATTCCCAAACAGGCTCCGCACTGTCAGTGCAGAGCCTGCCGGGGGCGGGGGGGGGGGTCTCAATCCCACGAACTGTAAGATCATGACCTGAGCCAAAATCAAGAGTCTGACGCTTAACCAACTGAGCCACCCAGATGCTCTTCAGCAGTTTCTTAAAAGGCATCTTATTTACTCTGTCATCACACTCCTATACAAATTTAGTAGAGAATGAAGTCTTCAAATACCTCTAGTTCAAATCTCTCAGTTTACATATGGAAAAAACCTGAATGAATTTTTCTAATGCTGGAAGTGTAGGAGCTCCTGGGTGGCTCAGTCGGTTAAGCCTTCGACTTCGACTCAGGTCATGATCTCATGGTCCATGAATTTGAGCCTCCCATCAGGCTCTGTGCTGCCAACTCAGAGCCTGGAGCCTGCTTTAGATTCTGTGTCTCCCTCTCTCTCTGCCCCTCCCCTGCTCATGCTCTATCTCTCTGTCTCTCAAAAATAAATAAATGTTTTTAAAAAAAGTTTTTTTAATGCCGGAAGTGTAAACAGAAACCACACCTATTTCCCTTCTTAAGATAATTAAAAAAAAAGATAATTTTTAGGGGCAACTGGGTGGTGCTCCTGGTTTCAGCTCAGGTCATCATCTCACAGTTTGTGAGTTTGAGTCCCTGCTTGAAATTCTCTCTCTCTCTCCCTCTCTCTGCCCCTCCCTGCTCATGTCCTGTCTCAAAATAACTAAACTTGAAAAAAATTGAAAAATATAAAATAAAATAATTTTGAAATTTTTTTTCTGGAAATAATTTCAAACTTACAGGAAAGTTGGAAAAATCGTTACAAAGAATCCCTATACACTTGTTAACCTCTTACTCCATTTGCACATATTCTCTTTCTCTATAAATGTATGTAAGTATATATATTATATGTAATATATATTTATATACTGTAGTATATACTTATAGGTAGATATAGATACCCCATTTTTTCTTCAGAGTCATTTAAAGGTAAGAGACATAGATATGTTTCTTTACCCCTAAGTACTTTATTGCTTATTTCCTAAGAATAGGGATATTCTGTTATATAACTTCAGTAGAGTGAGCAACTTTAGTAAATTTAATATCAAATGAAATATTTTTATCCAGTCTACTCTCTGTAGTTCAGTTTTGTAAGCTCCACCCAACAATGTCCTTTATGGTGTTTTTTTCATTCCAGTACAGGATATAGTCAGGGGTCAGGTCTTACATTAGGTTGCTATGTTTCTTTAGCCTCCTTTAATCTGAAACATTTCCACACCCTTTGTCTTTAGTGACATTGATACTTTTGAATAATACAGGCCCTACTTCCCTCCCCTTCTTAAAATAGAGGTTTCTCGTTTTGGGTTTGTTTGGGTCTTGCTCTACCCCTCATTGGCGATAATGGTTTTGAAAACACCATCATGGTGTCTGCTTGAGTTCTCCACTATATACTCTGTATTTTTCTCTTGCTTATAATAAACAACCCATAGAAGACACTTTCAGGCCATAAAATATCCTGCGCCTCATCAAAATTTCTCCCTAGATTTAACATCATGATTTTTGCCTGATCTAATCTTTACTGTCATGGTTGCAAAATGATTTTTTTCTCCTAAATCCAGCAATCACTCCAAATTTGCCAGTTAGCACTTATATAATTATATAATATGTATTATATAATTATATGTATTACACATAATATATATAATGATGTGTGTTTTATAATTTCTTGATTATATAATCAAGATGCCTCCTGTCTCCCTTATTTAATTGACTTAAGTATGGGCACACGAATTCCAATTTTCAAGGGTTTATAATTCATTATCACACTTAATTATTTTGGTTCTCAGATTGTCCCAATTTGACCACTGTGAGCTCCTTCATTCTGGCTCCTGGATCCTTGTGACATAACACCCATCACTTTTTTGAGTATCTCACTTTTTGGCTGTTTGTTCCAGGTGCATCTTGTATCTCCCCTGCCCCAGCCCTAGAATTAGCCACTTCTCTGTGGAGCCCTGGTCCTTTTAGAGGGGAATGACATTAGAGACCAAGATCTAGTCATTTCTCATTGCTACTAGCATGTCTTTATCTTGGTCCTTTGGCCAACAGACTATGAAACATATGTGCATATATGATGTATACATATATACCAATATACATTATATTTGCCCATACATACACTTTTAAGAAATCATGAGTTCACACTGATACCTCCAATTCATCTTCATAGGCTTTTTTCTTGTTTTCTCCCATTCTTTATTTGTATGTCCTTTCCTCAGTGAGAACCTTGACTCTAAACATCAGCGCATTTACTCATTTGCTGTTTTTTAATGCATTCATAATTATTTCAGAATTGCTTTTTATATACCACTACATAAAACAGACCTACTTCAACAAGTTAAGGATTTGTTTGCAATTCTCCCCTGCATCACCCAGGACTGAAGGTATATGGTTAAATGTTCGTAAGTTACTTGGATATTTTTTTCCTTTTCAGTGTGGTTATAGTATTCTTTTGAAGTACTGTTGGGTTCATTTGTCCATTCTGCTTTTTGTTTTCCCTTTTTATATTTATTAATTTGTTTTTTGTAATTTTGTATCACATAGATACACTTCCAAAAGTCAAAACTATACAAAAATATATATTTAGAGAATTGTTACTCCTTCCTGTGTCTCTTCCACGCTATTCCACTCCCCCACCCCACCCCTTGATAGGTGTCCAACTTCATTGTTTTCTAGTTTATCTGTCCTTTACTCCTTTTTGCAAAGAAAAGCAGACATACATATGTTTGGGTTTTTCCCCCATCATTTCTTATAGGAAAGGTAGCATCCTATGTATGTTTTTTTGCAGTTTTGTTTTTTTCACTTAATAGTATCTTCTGGAAATACTATATTAGGTTATAAAAGTTGTTATTCTTTTTTTTATAGTTGCATAGTACTCTACTGTGTGGGTGCTCCATAGTTTGTTTAGCTACTCTCCAGTGCTTGGATATCTAGGTAGTATTTTGTAATTACAAATAATGTTCTAATGCATTCCTATCAGCAGTATATGAGAATGCATTTTTCTACATTCTTACTAAGAGTATTATCAAGCTTTTCAATTTTTGCCAATCTGATGGGTGAGAAGTTATATCTCAGTATAGTTTTCTCTTATGAGTGAAATTGAATGTGATTTCATATGTTTAAGGGCCATTTTTAAATTTTTCTCTCTTTTTTCTAGTTAGTCTTCATTTCTTTTGCAATAGGATTTTTTATTTTCCCCCCTCAGTTTTTAAAAATTCTTTGTATATTGGGGACTTTAGCCCTTTATCTGTAATACGTCTGCAAATAATTTTTTCTAGCCTTTTTTCTTATAGTATTTTTTGCCAAGGAAGTTTTTTGTTTTTGTTATTTATGTAGTCAAATTTATTAACCTTTTATTGCCTTTGGATTTTGAATGATGGTAAAAAAAAAAAGTCTTCCCATACTCCTAGGTTCTAGAGAAATTCTAGAATGTCTTTGTGAAGAATAGTTTGGCTACGTGTATCAAAAACCCTCTGTATACTCAACAGTTCTAGAAAAATGTATTTTCTGAGGAATATAGCAGCATTCTTCATAATAGTGAAAAATTGGAAATAACATAAATACCTACTAGTAGGGAACTGGTTAGATTTGTTGTTTTCAACCTTACAAGACCCCATGTTTTCTTTTCAGAATATTTTTAGAGCCCCTTCACTCTTTGGAGATGAAATACATAGATAACATAGCACATCTTCACCCATGATTTCAAAGAAACAGAAATAATAATGCACTAACTATAATACAAAGGATAAATAAAAGAGAATAATGAACTAATGTAATTTATAATAAAATAATTGGTATCTCAGTATGCTTAGACACGATTTCAGTATAAGACATAATAATGACAGTCAGATGCTTAACACCCATATGTTGAATCATTGTGCATCTTACAACTACAAAAGCACAATGATTCATGCGTGTCGTATTGGTGACTCAGAAACCCCACAAGCTTGAATAACTCTTGGTAAAGTTCCGAACAAAACGAGATGTAATCTTCTATAGAGGTACGTGCAGTTGCCTTCCTGAAAAATTAAATGTATTTTTTTAATTTTTTTTTTAAACTTTTTTATTTATTTTTGAGAGACAGAGACAGCGCGAGCAGGGTAGGGTCAGAGAGAGAGGGAGACACAGAATCTGAAGCAGGCTCCAGGCTCTGAGCTAGCTGTCAGCACAGAGCCCGACACGGGGCTTGAACCCACGAACTGTGAGATCATGACCTGAGCTGAAGCCGGCCACTTAACCGACTGAGCCACCCAGGCGCCCCAAAAATTAAATGTATTTTAAAACTATCAAAAACATTTTGTTTTATATGTAATATGGAATTAAGTTCTAGGTCATGTAATTATGAACAGGTTTTTCACCACCTTGAATGTCTCTTGAGACATTGAATGTTATGTAGGACACAGACCACTTTTTTGTTGTGTAGGAAGGTCTTGAGTCTTGTAGGATATCTATAGCATCCATGGTCCCCAACCTGGTGAATGCCAGTAGTTCTCTCTAGTTATTGTGGCAATGAAAAAGCATTTTCTCAGATTTCCAAAATGCCTTCCTATGGGGCAGTGGAAAATCATTAGGTTAGATCATTGTTACACCGGAATATTATTCATCCATTAAAAAGAATGAGGATGTATGTGTACTGTCATGAAAGATGTTTGACAGTATATTGTCAAGTGAAAAAAAGGCTACAAAACATTGTGTATGGTATCTCACTTTTGTTAAAATAAATATATATACACACATACATAAAAGAAAGACTAGAAATCAGAATGTTAATAGAGGATGATTTTATGCTTTTGTTGTCTAAAATTTTTTAACTATAAATTGGATTACTTTTACTAAATTATTCCTTCCTGGGGCACCCAGGTTGCTCAGTCAGTTAAGCATCTGACTCTGGATTTCATCTCAGGTCATAGTCTCATGGTTGTGAGATCGAGCTGTGTGTCGAGCTCTCCACTGAGTGTGGAGCCAGCTTAAGATCTCTCTATTCCTCTGCCCCTCTCCCTGCTCACAAGTGGTCTCTCTCTAAAGAAATAAAAAACTATTTCTTGACCTAAGGGTTTAAAAGCTCTTTTACTTGAGTCAGGGACTAATTTTTTTCCTGAGGAAAGAAAAACAAGCTTATATCATTAAAATAAAAGGATCTGAGGAAGAAGGTAATTTGATAAAAATTGTCATCTGGCACTTAATATAAAACAATTTTTGTTATTCCATGTCAAAATTTAAAATGAGAGAAGTGGGATAGTTGCTATTCCATATATTTATTTTGAAGCTATTGCCAGAAGGGTTATGTTTCTTTCCCTGGTTATTTTCTTCCAGGTCCTCATTTAGAAACAAATGAAAAAACAGTAAATAATCATCACTTGAAGGAGGGAAAGGTGCCTTGAAGAGTGTTTCTTGGACTTTAGGAAGGAAAGTGCTATTACAGAATGTGAGAAATCCTGCCCTAGGCTATAAGCAGATTAAATCCTTTCATCTTCGTTCACAGCCTGTGTTTTCTTAGACTCCTGCTGTTCATCATAGGTTGCCTTGACTCTAGAGAGGCCGGTTTGGGGCAACCAGGGACACACATATCGGCCTTTAAATCACTTGAGAGAGTTTGGATTATACTTCTTGCCTTAATATTTCAGAGATGATATGGTCATTGGAAATGGAGGAAGGTCTGCTTTGTTCTCTGTCTACCGTGAGAGAAAGGAAGGGAGTTTTCCTGGGTTTAAATCTCAACTCAGATATAAAGTTGTATATCCTAAGACATTGTTTGTTTGTTAAGTTTATTCATTTATTTTGAGAGAGAGAGAGAGACAGAATTCCAAGCAGGCCCTACGCTGTCAGTGCAGAGCTCAATGTGGGGCTCAAACTCATGAACCTTGAGATCATGACTCAAGCTGAGATGAAGAGGTGGACACTCAACCAACTGAGCCACCCAAGCACCCCTCAAGATGTACATTTAAAGGAGTTTTTCCCTCCAACTTTTTATTTGAAAATTTGCAAACTTAGGGAAAAGTTGAAAGAACACTAGAGTGATTATTTGTTGGTTGTACCTACATTCAGCAGTTATTAACATTTTGTCAGATTTGCTCTACCTAAAAATATATATGTGTTGTATAGGTATGTGACATTTTCTCCCTTGCAGAAATAACTAGAGGGGGAAACTTGTGTTTGTAAGTTTCTACCTAGGTCATTTAGGTCATATCTACCTAAATGCTATGTGTAGTAGTAGATACTACTGTAGGAAGAAATGAAGCTGCCCTGAAGAAAAAGGAACATAATTTTTGTTTTTTCTTACTTAGAATGAACTCATCTTGTTTCTAAGACAAGCAGTCTTCTGTGTAGCTCACCACCTGGTTAGTTATTTGCAAATTTTCATCTTCTTGGCACTTCAGGTAATCATAATATGTTTTGAAACTAATATATTTTTCTCTTTGTTCTAGATGATCCCTCTGATAAACCACCTTGCCGAGGCTGCTCCTCCTACCTCATGGAGCCTTATATCAAGTGTGCTGAATGTGGGCCACCCCCTTTTTTCCTTTGCTTACAGGTAACTTATTAAGGACATGCTTGCTTCTCCTGACTTAATTTTATGGAAATAATAAATTCAGAGATCACTATAGATTATTCAGAAGGACCATACCTTATTAAATCAATTCCTTCTACTTTGTTTTCCATTATACATTTTACCAGTGAAAAGTTAGGGGACGGAGCAGATGAATGACACAGACTGTTTAATATTCCACATTTCTGTGTCAACCTAATGCTCAAAACTGTTTTTGCCAGTAGATTTAAAGTATTGGGATACAGGAAACAGGATTGGAGGATTATTCCTTTTGATGGTACCTATGACACTGTTTATTGTCTTACTGCCGAGTGATCTTTGGGCAGGTGACAAACAAGGGAACAAATCATTCTGTGACTGATGATGATAATAATAGTAATTATAAGTGCTTACTCAGTTGTCAGGCACTCTTTTGAGTAATTTACATGAATTAACCTTTAGTTCATCACTATAACCCTATGAAGTAGGTATGATTAGCATTCCCATTTTATCGAGGAAACTCAGGCAAAGAGAGTTTAAATAGTTTCCTCAAGGTCACACAGCAAATACATATTTTATTGGATCCAAGACGCTATTGATTATAAGAAGCATCCCAATTTTAGAAATGTTAAATGACTGATGGAAGTTGTAATATACTTTTTAGTACAAGATGAATCCTCATTTCACAGTTTTAAAATATGAAAAAATACATGTCTCAGAATTGCCTGAATACTTTAAGTATGGATCTAGGATTCAAATTTAGTCCATCCGATTCCAGGGCTTATACTCTAATCAAAAGAGAAGATGTCTTAGGAAAAAGTCTTCCCCCGCCCCCATAGTTTTTCTCTGTGAGGGCCACAGAAGAGCTATGATCATGAATATAATCATCCTCTTGTGGCTGCAGACAAGATTTAATGATTTCTAAAAAACTCATCATAAGAGTAGAGTACCCTGAAACCATCTTCTATCCTGTAAGAAAACATTTCAAAAAGTAGTTTTTTGGTAACTTAATTTTTCCTTTCTTTTGCAGTGTTTCACTCGAGGATTTGAGTACAAGAAACATCAAAGCGATCATACTTATGAAATAATGGTAATGATGAAGTTGTAGGGAATTTCCATTCATTTGTCAAGTATTGTATTGAGAATGTCTTTTTTTCTTCATCTTCAAGTATCTCCTTGCCTTTTCTTTCCTCTTCTTCTGAATTAGGTAATCATTTCCCAGTGAGTGTTTTTTTTTTTAATTATTTATTTTGAGAGAGAGAGAGAGAGAGAGAGAGAGAGAGAGAGTGTGTGTGTGTGTGTGTGTGTGTGTGTATGTGTGCATGTGGGAGGGAGAGGGGCAGAGAGAGGGAGAATCCCAAGCAGGCTCCACACTGACAGAGCTTGACACGGGGCTCAGTCCAGCAAACCGTGAGATCATGACCTAGCTGACATCACAAGTCAAACGCTTAACTGACTGAGCCACCCAGGCACCCTCCCCCTCTGCTCCAAGTAAGTGTTTTAGGGTCTTAAGGATCTACTAAGGCATTTAAGTCAAAAAATCATTTTACATACTCAGATTTTTGGAAGGAATTTAAAAGTACTTATTGAGGTGCACGTGGCTGGCTCAGTTAGTAGAGCATGACTCTTGATCTTGGTGTTGTGAGTTCGAGCCCCATGCTGGAGGTAGAGTTTACTTTAAAAAAATTTAAAGATTATATATTAAAAAAAAAGATATGGGCATCTGGGTGGTTCAGTCAGTTAAACATCTGACTCTTGATTTCAGCTCAGGTCATGATCTCACAGTTCATGGGTTTGAGCCCTGAGTCAGGCTCTGCACTGACAGTGCAGGGCCTGCTTGGGATTCCCTCTCTCCTCTCTCTCTCTTCCCTTCTCCCTGCTTGAACTCTAAATCAATCAATCAATCAATAAATAAATAAACAGACAAACTTTACCCATAAATAAATAAATAAATAAAATTTTAAAATGGAAAAAAATACTGAGTTTTACTGATATAAGTTTAAGAGGTACAGTGCATTTTAGGTTTACTGATTAACATATAGTAAATGTATTGTTGCTGTGTTTTGGCTAATGATACTATTATGTGGTTCATGTGGGCAGAGGTGAAGTTTATGTCTGGCACTCCCTCCTCTTGTCTTAGAGAAATTGGTTACCCTCTGAGAATTAAGTTATAAAATGAACATAGAGTGAATGGTGTAATACATAAAATCACTTTGAAGAGACAGACTAGTTTATAGGCCAGAATAAGACGTGGCTGTAGCTTGATTGATTGTATTGCTGCCTATAAGGAAGGAATGAGAGTTAGATGCTGGTAGTGTCCTTCCAAGTTCTAGCCAGAGAAATGGGCCCTTTAATATGTGAAAATGAATATCTGGTCTACTTGGCAGGTATATGTATCTTTGTCAAGATAGTTTTGTCAGTTATTAGAACATAACTCTTAGTTCACCAGGTAGTTTTCTTATATTCGCCCTCCCATTGACTTTTTCTTACAGGAAAGAATACTGGCTAGGCATCTTAACAGTAATAATCTCACATTGTGGATTAATCCATTGATATTTGTATTAGTTTTCTATTGCTGCCATAGCAAATTATCAAAAATTAGGTGGCCTAAGATAGCACAAATTTATCATCTCACAATTCTATAGGTCAGAAGGCTGTTAAGCTCACCTGGCTTTGCTGTAGGTCCCATAATGTCAAAATGAAGGTGTTGTCAGCCTGGGCTTTTATGTAGAGGCCCTGGGAGAAAGTCTGCTTCCAGTCAGCTTTCAATCTACTTCCATTCTCAGATTAATGACAATTCACTACCTTGAGGTTGTAGGACTGATGCTACTGTTCCCTTAATTGGCTGTTGGCCAGGGCTTGCTCTAGGCCTCTAGAGGCCTCCTTTCCTCCATATTTGAAGCTAGCAATGGCCAGGAGTTCTTGAGGGTTATTGATGAAATGCCTAGAGCCTCTATGACTTCTGCCTCATCTTTGCTGAATCTCCAACTCTCCTGCCTCCCTTCTTTTGTTTTCTTTTTAAAGAAATTTTATTTATTTATTATAAGTAATCTCTACACCCATGGGCTTGAACTCACAATCTCGAGATCAAGAGTCTCATCTTCTTCCAACTGAGCCAGCCAGGCACCCTTCTCTATCTACCTCTTCTACTTTTTTTTTTAAGTTTGTTTATTTAGAGCGAGAGATTGAGTATGAGTGGGGGAGGAACAGAGAGTGGAGAGAGAGGGAGAGAAAGAATCCCAAGCAGGCTCTGTGCGATTAGCCCAAAGCCCCATACAGGGCTTGATCTCACATCTCACAAATTATGAGATCATGACATGAGTCAAAACCAAGAGTCCCCGCTTATCCAACTGAGCCACCCAGGCACCCCTCCATCTTCTACTTTTATTTTTTAATTTTTATCTTTTTAATTTTTATTATTTTTTTTTTATTTTTTTAATTTATTTTTTTGAGAGACAGAGACAGCATGAACAGGGGAGGGGCAGAGAGAGAAAGAGACACAGAATCCAAAGCAGGCTCCAGGCTCTGAGCTAGCGGTCAGCACAGAGCCCGATGCGGGGCTTGAACCCACAAACCATGAGGTCATGACCTGAGCCGAAGTCAGACGCTCAACCGACTGAGCCCCCCAGATGCCCCCATCTTCTACTTTTAAAGCCTCCTGTGATTACATTGGGCCTACCTGAATTATCCAGGCTGCTCTCCATATTTTAAGGTCAATGATCAGTCCCTTAATCCCATCAGCATAATCCCCTCAGCAGTATCTGTTTAGTATTTGCATAATCAGGAATCAGTAATCTTGAGGGGAAAGGGGCACATCTTTGGAATTCTGCCTACCACAGTGCCATAATGTATCTACTTCAGTCTCTTAAAAATTTAGAAACGGTGAATTTTAGCATCTTTGAGTTTGATTATTTTTGGAGTCCTGTTTAAGTTGAGTTTCTGGGCCTATAATGCTGAGAGTCAGAGTCTGGTCCATAATTAATTAATTAAAGAAATGCCCCTTAGAATTCGCAGACAACTGGCTAGACTTCCACTCTCTCTCTAAACACTTTCATCCTTCTATATAGTTTCTCCACTAATTATAACATTTGGAATAAATTTTTTTTATGTTAGACTTTGTTTCATAGAGCATTTATAGGTTTGCAGCAAAATTGAAAGTATAGAGATTTCTCATATATCTTCTGCCCCCTCCCACACATAGCCTCTCCCATTAACAGCATCCCCCACCAGAGTTGTACATCTATTATAACTGATGAACCTACACTGACACTACATTATTATCCAGAGTCCATATTTACATCAGAGTTCACTCTTGGTGTTGTACATTCTATAATGTAATATATAACGTCACATATCCACCATTACGGTGTCTCACAGAGTAGTTTCATGGCCCTAAAAATCCTCTGTGCCCTGCCTGTTCATCTGTCCCCCCTAACCCCCCACGTCTGGCAACCACTGGTCTTTTTACAGTCTCCATAGTTTTTGAGTTGCTTTTCCCAGAATGTCTTAAAATCGGAATAGTATGGTATACAGTCTTTTAAATTGGCTTCTTTCACTTGATATTTGTTTGAGTTTCCTCCATGTCTTTTCATGGCTTGATTGCTCATTTCTTTTTAGACTAAATAACACTGCATTGTCTGGACATACCACAGTTTATCCATCCACCTACCGAAGGACATCTTGGTTGCTTCCAGGTTGTGGCAATTATGAATAAAGCTGTTATAAACATCCATGTACAAGTTTTTGTGTGGACATAAGTTTTCAGCTCCTTTGAGTAAATACTAAGGAGTGCAATTGCTGGATCACATGTATGAGTATGTTTAGTTTTGTAAGAAACTGCCAAACTTGTCTTCCAAAGTGGCTGTATCATTTTGCATTCCCACCAGCAACATATGAGAGTTCCTGTTGCTCCACATCTTCACCTGCATTTCATATCAGTCAGTGTTCTGTATTTTGGCCATTGTAATAGGTATATAGTGGCATCTCTTTGTTTTAATTGGCATTTCTCTAATAAGCTATGATGTGAAACATCTCGTATGAAAATTTTTTTTCTCTTTTGTCAATTGCAAAATGAATGAAGGGTTGGGAAAATGTGGTCAAAGTATCTATGTCTTGAGTTCATTTCACCAACATATTAGATCTTCAGAAAGCTGGTTTATTCTTTCCATATTCACACAAAAGTGCCTGGAACCAGAATACAAATTTATTCATTTGAATTGTGAAAACAGTTCCTTTAAGGATAATTTAATGTAGGCAGGGTAGATTGATGGTTATCCACTGTAGGAAAAGTGACCGTGTGCTCTCTCTAACTGTTCTGGGCACCTTGCCTTCTGCATAATGCTGAAAGCACTAAATTTCACTCCAAGTCCAATTCTTCTGATTACATCATCCTTTTCTCACATATTCAACACCCATACAAACACATTTCAGAATTCTGTCCTTTGGGGAGTTTTTGGAGGTTCCTAATACTCCTTTTTTTCCTGCGATCTTATCTATTCCCAGATAAGGAAAAGAAGAATCCTTCCTTCTGTAGGAATGATGACCAAATTTTGGCTTTCTACACATAAAGCCACTAAAAACTTGATTTTTTCCTTTTTTTTGTATGAAACCACAGAAAACTTTAAATCGTTTTTTAGTACTTTTGTCATCTCACAGTGCTATATTTTTGGAAGTTACTCATGCTGTGGTAGGTGGTGCATTAATCAAGATTTCTGAGTTCTATGCCTATTTTTGTCTTATCATTCTTAGAACATTGAACAAGTCAAGGCACTTCTTTCTGCCACACCCTTTATACCAGTGATCTTAAAACTTTGGTGCCTAAGAATCACCTGGCAACTTCTTAAAATTGTAGATTACTAGTCCCTGCTCTTAGAGATTCTGGTTAGTAAGGCTGAGATTGGGTTCAGGATTTGAATAACACTGATTTGTCTTTAAGAAAACTACTTTATACCTATTTAATTAATTTATTTTTTTTTTTTTGGTATAGAGAGTCTTTCTTATCTCACAGTAAAGTTGATGAGAGCTAATTAATGTTCTAAAGTATAGTTTTAGAAATAACATAGGCTCTTCAACCATGAATTGTCCTATGTATTTATTATGATACTTGCCAGATGGATTGTTATGAATATAGACATAGACTCTGAATATATGACTTAGGCTTCTCTTTTGGATCTCCTGGGACCTCATGTGCTGGGCATATTCATAGTATGTGCTCAGATAAAAACGTATTGCTTATATCAGTGTAATTTCACAAATCATGGAAAAAAATTTTTTTGTCAACAACAGAAGGCATAACAATTTCTAAATGCCTGTGTAATTTGAAGACCTCTTGTGTCACCTTTTTAAAAAAAACTTACAGAAAATTTTATGCATATACTAAAATAGAATAGTGTTCCAGTTATCTGTTGCTACCTAATAGCTACTTCAAAATTTTGTGGTGTAAAATAATGAAGGGTCAGGAATTCAGATTGGGCACAGTGGGGGTGGCTTTCAGTTCCACAGGATGTGTTCGAGACTAGAAGTCCACAGGGCTTTTTTCACACCACTGCTGGCACCTCAGAATGGCTTGAATTGGTTGGGAGTCAGCTGGAACATCTTAACTGTTAATTCTCCAGGTAGCCTTGGGGCTTCTTCCTCCCCATGTGGCCTCTAGGCATAGTCTTTCCAGCAAGAAAGGCTAGGTTTCTTACATGGTGGTTCAGGGCTCCCAAGACCACAAAAATGGAAGTGGCCAGGCCTTGAGCAAGTCACAGGTCCAGCCCATATTAAATGAGAAGGGACTGCACCAGGATGTGATTACTACCTCTTAAAACTGTCAACTCATAGCCTATCTTGTCTCATCTAAACTCCCTCTTTTCCAGATTATTTTGAAGCAAATGCCCCAGATATCATTCATACCATTTCATCTATAAATGTTTTACTAGATCTCTCTAAAATTTAAAAGTAATTCAATCACTTTTCACATTTCCCAATCATGTCATAAAAGCTTTTTAAAAATACCTCTGTTCCCTTCTTACCCCTGAAATAATTACTGTTCTGATTTTTATCACCATAGATCAGTTTTGCATATTCTAGAACTGCATATAAATGGAATCATATTGTATGTACTCTTGTTTATGGTTTCCTTCAGCATATTTTTGAGATTTATTCATATTGTGTCTAGTAGTTCATTCCTTTTCATTACTGAATAATATTCCACAAATATGACACTGTTGTGAATATGACACTGTTGATGGATACCTGGGCTTTGCCTAGTTTGGGGTTTTTATGAATAAAGCTGTTTTGAACATTCTTGTATCACGCTTTCTGTGGACATATATTTTTGTCTTTCTTGAATAAATACTTAGGACTGTAATTGCTGACAAGTTGTAGTGTTTTACACCTCTGCTAGCAGTGAATGAGAATTCCGATTGTTCCACATGCTTGCCAACTTTTAGCTTTTCTAGTGGGTTTCGTGAGTGTGTAGTGGTATCATACATTTTTTTTAACTTTTATAGTGTGTTTTCATTGGAATACAAATAAGGTCCATACATTCCAATTGGTTTCTTCTTATGTGTTTTTTTTTTTAATGTTTATTCATTTTTGAGAGAGAGAGAGAGAGAGAGCTCAAGCGGGGGAGAGGCAGAGAGAGAGGGAGACACAAAGTCTGAAGCAGGCTTTAGGCTCCGAGCTGTCAGCGCAGAACTCAATGCAGGGCTCGAACTCACGAACCAAGAGATCCTGACCTGAACCGAAGTTGGCTGCTTAACCGACTGAGCCACCCAGACACCCCTCTTAACCTGTTTTCTATTCTGTGGGTGTCTCTCCCCTAACCTCACTCTTTCTCTCATTTCTTTGGTTTGATTTTTTAAAAATACATGAGTTCTTTGTCTTACAGATATTAGTACAATTTGGATTTTTCTGATTAACATATTCTTCTGTGTTTTCTATAAATGGGTAGTTACATATAGCGGCTACATCAGGTTTATTTATGATCATTGTGTAGATCTGTTCATTAGGGATTGCAAAATAGTTATCTTTAATCGTAGCACTCTTAATTTATGAGTTAAAACAATTCTGTAAAAAGAAACACCTCATCATTATCTGTGGTCACCCTGAGGTAAAGTTTGTATAGGAAAGGCAGGATAAATTACATTATTTCCCTTAATGTACTGGGTTTGAACGTATGAGTTGGTTCCCTGGTTCCTTAAATATCTTCTAGATATTTAGAAGAGTTGATGTGTTTCAATCCTTTACAGTTATTATCCTTATTAATGCTCAAAATGTTCTATCCTTGGTAAATGGGAGCGTCTGTAAGTTGGCCTCTGAATCCTTTTGACATGACTCTTATAGTCTTTGAGAGTGTCTTTGCTTTCCATATGACACAATGTTCTGGTCTCATCTGGTACATTTTCTGACTTAGAATCAGGTCTTTCTTCAAAGAGTCCTGTTTCCTTTAGTGGGGAATAGTATTTAGTGGCTGCATACTACACATTAGAATAAAACTTTCAATTCAAATATAAGACTACAAGGTTTTTACATAATCTCAGATCTTATTTCTTTTTAACCCACAGCACAATTACTCACTTCCTTCACTTTATCCCATAACACATCTGCATACGATAACCTCAGAAAAACTATACCAACACTATTGAAAACAGTTTTGTTGTTGTTGTTGTTTTTTTTTTTTTTTTTGAGAGAGAGAGAGAGTGTGGGAGTGCTCATGTGAGTGGGAGAGAAGCAGAGAGAGAGAGACGATCTTAAACACACTTCACCCCCAGCATGGAGCCCTACACAGGACTGGATCTCATACTGTGAGATCATGACCTGAGCCGAAATCAAGAGTCGGCCAACTGAGCCACCTAGGCACCGCAAGATTTTTTTTTGGCAGTTCTTTTTACTTTTAAGGTGTATTCTACCAGAGATAATGTAATCAAATTGTGTTTTAAAGTCATGTGGGATAGTTTCTTTCTGTGATTATGCCTTGAAATTAATTCATAAGTTTATTTGTTACATTTTGCTTTTGATTCTTAGGATTTTAAATTTAGTAATTAGCATCCAATATATATATTTCAGTCAGATTTCAAAACGGGGAATATTCAGAGAGGTTTAGCTTCTATCCTTCACCCTGTTTTCTCCCTCTCTGTGCCATAGGTAACCATTTTTTTAATGTAAGGTTTATTCTTCCATAATGTAAGGTATATTCTCCCATTATAAGAAAAATATAAATATATATTTGTATTGTCCTCTTTCATAGCTAAGTGGGAATATAGTATAATATTTATCTTTGTGCTCAATTTAAAATATGTGTATCTCTACGTGAGTTACATGGCATTTATGAGTGATGATATTTATTGGAGACTCTTTAGCTAATGGTGGAAATAGAGGTTGGGGAGATGGACAGCTCATAAGAATGTACTTCAGGGGGCGCCTGGATGGCTTAGTAGGTTAAGCAGCTGACTTTTGATTTCCGCTCAGGTCATGATCTCACAATTTGTGAGTTTGAGCCCCGATTCATTAGTTCAAGCCCTGCATCAGGCTCTGTGCTGACAGCTCTCAGGGCCTGCTTGAGGTTCTCTCTCTCCTCTCTGTCCCTCCCCTGCTCGTGGTCTCTCTCTCTCTCTCTCTTTCTCTCAAAATAAATAAATAAACATAAAAAAAAGAATTACTTTAGGAACCTCTCAAAACCATGAGAATGACAGTCATTTGAGTATGAATTAGCATTACATTACGGTTTGCTGGGTTCCCTTTCTACATCTGTTCTTAGGCAAAACTTTTTCTTCCTTAGACCTCAGATTTTCCTGTTCTTGACCCCAGCTGGACTGCTCAAGAAGAAATGGCCCTTTTAGAAGCTGTGATGGACTGTGGCTTTGGAAATTGGTAAGAACTTGGTATTAAGGGTTGCCCTGCCCTAGTGGGCTCCGAGAAGAAGGTGCTCTTGAAGGGTAAAGGGGGGAGCCTCAGAAAGAAAAGTTTGGGAGCCATGTTACTTTCCTATTGACTCATGACTTAGAGATAAATTTTCTTCCGCTCTGCATGTTATTTTCCAACATTGAAATGCCTCACAGGGACATGGTATATTCAGTTGTCCATAACTGGGCAGTTCTAAAAGGCCACTTTGGTTTATATCAACATGGGGAAGGTTGGTTATTTCTCTCTGAATAGTAGGGAAGTTGAGACGTATTAGTTACTTCTTTCTAATTTTATGAATTTTTCTTGACTCTAGATGTCCTCATCATTTAAGTGAGTCAGACTTTAGGTAGATGGTCATAGCTTACTTGAGACTTGAATTTGGGAGACTTCTTATTTACATTCCCTGTTTTTAGCTTGCAAATACCTGCCTCAGTCCAAGCCTAGCAGAATTGAACAGCACTAATTGGTGTTGTCCTAGGAGACAGTGACACCTAATAATAATATTACCACTTTCATTTTTACCTTTTGGGAATATTTTCACGCTGACGATTTCATTTTGTGAAGTAGATAGCAGAGGTATTATTAAATTATATTTTGTTCACGAATAATCTGAAGCTTAGGGAGTTAAGATAATTTCTCGTGATCACATAGTTTATTAGTGAAGGACTCCTAACTAGATCCTTGCTGTCCTGACTTTCTAGTGTAAATAATCTATCCTAATAATAATATTGTATATCATGCTACTTCCATTATGCCCAGGGCCGTGAAGAAGGAAACTTGAATTCACTTAACATTTTGCTTATATTTAGTGAGCATCATAAAGTATTGTGTACCATGGAGAATACCAAAGAAGATAGAAAAAAATCACTCATGAGGAGCTAGCTAGTCATCTTGGGCCTAGTTTTTCATTTTTTGCTTGCCATTCTAATGTTCTAAGATGGACTGATCCTCTCTGTTCCCCCTCCCCCTTGGTAAAGACCACACACACACAAAAAAAGACTATTGTTTCTCTATCAGCTGTGGGTAAGACATGAACCTTGGTGGTGAGGGTGGTAGAGCTAAAAATTATGACATGTATCCTGCCCTCAAGAAGCATGTAGTCCAGGAGGAAAATCAAAATATACATAAAGATGATTGGAGTACACAAGGCAGAACATAGGAAAAGGGCAAGTTAAGTGCTGGAGAAGAGAGGGGTTGAGAGGGAACTGGAGAGATTTTACCTCTAGCTCTCCATCATCTGGGCATAGGAGTCAGGATTCTGAGGTACAGATTCTGGCTTTGTTCACTTATAGGTTTAATTTTCTCAAGCAAGTTTCTTAATCTCTTTGGGCCTAATTTTTTCTCTGTGAAAGTGAGATAGTAAGTACTCAACACTACATGAATAAAGCAAGGATTAACTTACGTTATGAATGTTTCTAGCTTAGTGCTTGGCCTATTATAGGCACTCTAGTAAAGAAATATAAAACTGTACTTCCATACATTCTGAATGTTCTAAAGTGGCTTATGATAGCAATTCTTTTCCTGAGGCCTAGCTCACACAGAAATTTACAGATTTTCTAGTGATCTTCCTTTCTTTTGGTGGAAAGGAAAGGGCATTTCAGATATTGTTTCTATATATTGGAATAGCAGGATTTGGCACATCAGTTTACCCCAAAATTTGACATATATTTCTTTCATTGTTCTGCTGATATCTCCATTATGTCGGTTTGGAGTTATCAAATTCCAGACATTATATAGATGGGACTTTAAAATATGGAAAGAACAAACCTCTCTTTTTCTCACAATCCTCTAGGCAGGATGTAGCCAATCAAATGTGCACCAAGACCAAGGAAGAGTGCGAGAAGCATTATATGAAGCATTTCATCAATAACCCTCTGTTTGCATCTACCCTTCTGAACCTGAAGCAAGCAGAGGAGGCAAAAACTGCTGACACAGCCATTCCATTTCAGTGTAAGTGCCTCCCAGTATTGGTCAAGAGATACTTAGCTCAAGAGATACTTAGCTCATCCTTGGGACCTGTTGCGGTAGCAGATAAACAGTGGTTTGAGCAAGTAAAGAGCTTATGGAAGATGGAAGGAGTTGGCATGGCAGTTACTGAGAGTCAGGCCTATAATGGGGTAAGGAGGGGTCGGAATGTTATACTGGAAATCACGGTGCCCAGATCTGGTGTGTTGTCTCACCCACTCTGGGGCTTGTGAACCTGACAGTCAACTTAAATGCTTCTGTGAGATGACATGTCCAAAATGAACCAACCTTCCAAGCTTTGGAGGGTCTATGATTATAGATATTAGTTATTTAAAGAGTTCAGTATTGCACTCATTATTAATCATCCCAGTGTTAAGTCCAAGAAGCAATTTGTTATTTTAGTTCATTTAGTTGTGGTAGTAATAGCTAATTAAAAAAAAAAAAAATCTCGTGGCTAAGGGACTCATGGGTCTCCTAATAAAACATAACTAAAACTGTGTTGACATCTTTCCTAAATGACTCCCAGAGCACAAGTAATAAGATCTGAATGTTTTCTTCAACACCACCACCATCCCCAGCTCTATCCTGATACTCTGTAGAAACAGTTTCATAGCTGACTGACTCAAAGCCTGACGATACATATTTGGAAAACTTTGGATGTTAGCATTTTGTTCTCAAATCCATTAGATCATTTGTTCCTCATAGGAACCCAGTGAGATAGCAGAGCAAGTGCTTTTGTTTTATATATGAGGAAACTGAGATTCAGAAAGGTTAAATAATTTGTGCATCATGGGACTAGTGGATAGAGCTGGGACCCAATTCCAACTAACTTCCAAATCCTGTAAGGTTTTTTTGCTTCTCAGTTGGGTGAGATTTGTAAATTGGAATTTTTCCTAAGGGGTAAGGGAGCTGAAGCAGGCAGGGTAAATACTTTTGTTCTGTAATATAAAAGAAAAGATTCTTGTTTTTTTCTTATGTTAACAAAGCACAAGTCAGAGGGAATTTCCCCATTTTATTTGGAGAATTCCCTAAGTTTTAGTTTCCTTTTTAAGAAATCGGTGTGTTTCCATAATACTTTATATTTCTCACTTTCCCTTTATAAAAATCTTTTCAATTTTATTTATTCTCTCAGATGCTGTTTTTCTCCAAATAAAAATATTTCAGAGTGTATGAAGACTATTTCTGTGTCACTTTTTCATGCCAATACTTTACTAAGTAACTAAGAAAACCTAAATTCTTCCAGCTACAGATGACCCTCCCCGACCTACCTTTGACTCCTTGCTTTCCCGCGACATGGCAGGGTACATGCCAGCTCGAGCAGATTTCATTGAGGTAAGAGAAACTTGTTTTTGTTTCGTGTGAGGCTTATATCTCCTCCCTATAGGTTCCATACCACTAAAAAGAGATTTTTGAAGCAATGTAATTTGTAGGGCCTTCGGCAGCCACATTTTCTTCCATTTGAGTGCCTTTTCTCATCCGTAAACATGTTCACATGTAAAATGTAAAAGTTCTTCAGACCAAGAACCTGTTTCTTAAGTTGCATTGATGTCGGCTCTCACTTCCTTAATAGGTATTGGGTTTCTACTTCTCATTCCACCCTTAGGGGGTCTTGAAGTTGTGCAGTATCAAGGGTTGGCAAACTTTTTCTTTTAAGGACCAGATAGTAAATATTTTCTGTAGACCATAAAGTCTCTGTTGCAACTAAACTTTGCCATTATTGTGTAAAAGTTGCATAAATAATACATAAACAAACAAACATGCCTGTACTCCAATAAAACCTTATTTACAAAAACAGGCATCAAGTTGAATTTGGTCCAGATTCAAATTCTGAATTTGAATTCAGACCCCTGTTTTGTTTACAAGTATATAAAGAACGATGAATGTAGATAAAAACTGTATGTTACTTGTTCATCCATAGAGTTAAAAGCCATGTGAAAGTAATTACAAGTCTTGATTTATCATCTGATCCACAGTTACAGTGCTCCTGGAGATAATTTGAAAGTTTAGGTAACTACAAATAATTTTGCTAGTCCTACCCAGATCAGCATTTTGTTCATGGCAGCTGTTACTGTAAAGCTACCCTATGACACTGCTCCTACAAATTGTACTCAATAAGTAGAATATGAACATCTACCCATTGAACTATGTAAGCAATATTATCAAATAGAGCCCTCAGAAGGTAGTAAAAAGGTAAATGAATTAATGCAGATAATTTTCTTATCTAAATACTTGGTGGCCTATTTAGAATTTAGATTTTATGAACAGACTACTTTTGATTTTTAGTACGCTAGGTTTGGCTTTATTCTTGGACTCATATTTTTGCTGTCTCTACTGCCTGAAAGACTCTCAGGATTTTTCCCATGACTTCTATTTCTTATAGTAGTATCTTAACCTTGCACTCCAGTACCTTATTTTTAATATATATATATTTACTTTAGAGAGAGAGAGAGCATGAGCAGGGAGAAGGGTAGAGGGGGAGAGAGAGAGACAGAGAGAGAATCCCCAGCAGGCTCCACGCTCAGCACAGAGCCCAACACAGGTCTTGATCCCCCAACCCTGGGATCATGATCTGATCCAAAATCAAGAGTGGGATGCTCAACTGACTGAGCCACCCAGGCGCCCCTCCATTCTGTACTTTTAAACAAGTGTTTGCTTATTTTTCTGTTTGTTTCTAAAGCATAGCTATGTGAAGGTACTCAGTGCTGATGGGTTTGGGATGGGAATTTTTTTCCCCAAACAGGAGTTTGACAATTATGCAGAATGGGACTTGAGAGACATCGATTTTGTTGAAGATGACTCGGACATTTTACATGGTAACATTTTATTTTTGCAAATATTTTTATTGATTATAAAGTACATGGTGACATTGTATTGTGTTGGGTGCTAGGAATATAAGGATGAATAAAACATGTTCCCTGCCCTTATGGGAGTCAAAATCTGGTGGTTAAGTTGCTAAATTTATCCTGTTGTTGTTTTTTGACCTCAATAAAAAAGATCATTTGTGATAATGGTGAGAATATCATGTAATGATAGCTGGTATCCCAGTCTTGGACTATGTGATCTTTCTTTTGACTGAGGCGAGCCCACACTGAGGTAATTGGTTGAATGGCCCTCACTGCCTCCTTAAAAGGAAGGGAATCAGTGTGAACACCTTGGGAGTTCAGTAGCAACTGATGGCACTAAATGCTCACTGTAAATTTGTTACCCCAAATTTCCCACAGTAGGGGAAAAGAATGGTAGTTCTTCAAGGGTTTTTAGACCAAGACTGGGAATTTCTCATTTCTCAGAACTTGAATTTTTAGCACTTCTGAATTTCCATATAAGATTAGTCCTCTAAGGATTTATGTCAATTCTTTTGTTAAAATGTAAGTACTTAATGCCAATAGGGCTCTTAAAAGTGGATGGTTAGACTTTCATTGAATCTCTTTGTTTCCCTCTTTCCATGTACATTGAACTATGTATTTAAAATAATCTTTCATTTTAGTCCAGAATTGAATGTGATACAATAGGTGAATAATGCTTCCTTGGATTCTGTTTTTCCCAAACAGCATCTTTGTTGTTTTCCTCTCTCTGTCCTTTTTTTTTTTTTTTTACATTTATTAATTTTTGAGAGAGAGAAAGAGAACACAAGTGGGGAAAGGGCAGAGAGAGAGAGAGAGAACACAAGCAGGGGAAGGGCAGAGAGAGGGGAGGAGGGAAAGAGGGAGAACGAACACAAGTGGGAGAAGGGCAGAGAGAGAGAGAGAGAGACAGACAGACAGACAGAATCTGAAGCAGGCTCCAGGCTTCGAGCTGTCAAGCACAGAGCCTGACAAGGGGCTCAAACTCCTGAACTGTGAGATCATGACCTAAGCTGAAGTCAGGTGCTTAACCCACGCAGGTGCCCCCATTGTTTCTCTTTAATCTGTATCCCAGGCAGGAAAGGCAAGTAGAATCCTTGTTGAGTTGTAAATAAGGTTTTCATGATGCATTAACTGGTACTCTGTCACTAGAAAGGGAATTTGATTCTTCTCTCCACAGAAGAACTATTTAGGTATTTCTTACACCAGATCTGGGACCAGAAAGAGTCATCATAAAAATTTTACCTGCAGGATTTTCCGTCTACATATTTCTTAAGCTGTTTTCTTCTCAAAATTTCATTCATCCCCTTTTCTCCCACACAACTTTAAGGAAAGTTGAAGTGATGCAGATAGAACTAAAAGAGGAAAGCTTGAAAGCAAACTACTTGAGCGTTCACTAGATAACGCAGTATTTGTTCAGTCTTCCATGTCATTCTTCTTTTCAAGCCCAGTAACTCGTGTGATGGTCTTTCTTACCTCAGGTGGTATCTCCTTAAACACAATGTGCAGATTGCCATTCAGTATTTCTCACATATACCAGTTTTCCTGGCTTGTATCTTTCTTATTCATAATGCAAAAAAAAAAAAAAAAAAAAAAAGCTACATAAATATCAGCCTTTGAGATACTGTTCAAAAGTACCTACTTTTGAAAGAATTTTTCATGGCAGTAATGGCTCAACTATGTCAAAGATTTGCCAAATCACTTCTCCAAAGTCTTCATTCTTAGCTTCAACATTATCAAGAAAACTATAATAATGGTTGGTATTTAATTTCACTCTTCATTCTTTGTAGAAGCAAGATTTACAGTTTCTTCCAGTGTTTTTGTGGTCCTTTCTGTAATTAATGGGGGCAAAAGGAAAAAATCAGAAAGAACCTATTGATTAGTAATTCTTATTTCAGTTAGCATTTCAGACCTACAACATACTTGATTTGTGTTCTTCCTACAGTTTCTACACCCTTGTAAGTCATTTGATTCTAGTTAATTTGAATTAGAATCAAACCATCAGTTACTGATTGTTACATATGAAGCAGCTTTAACAGAATGTAAATAATAATCCCTGCCTCCCTTTTCCCTCTGTCTAGTAGCAAACTATAAGATGTTGAGATGGGTGCTTTTTTTTTTTAAGTTTATTTACATATTTGGAGAAAGAGAGAAAGCACGAGCGGTGGGGAGGAGTAGAGAGAGAGGGAGAGAGACAGAATCCCCAGCAGGCTTGGGCTGTCAGTGCAGAGCCTGACACAGATCTCAAACTCAGTAACCATGAGATCATGACCTGAGCCAAGATCAAGAGTCAGATGCTTAACTGACTGAGTCACACAGGTACCCGTAGATGGGTGCTTTTTAAAAGGTGTTAACATTTAAAAGAGGTTTGACCTCGCTCAAGATCTAAGGGATGACTTGCTGGTACCACAAAAGAGTGCTTTGTTTATGGCTCCAGATTTTTTATATTAGCTCCTCTGGCAGTGTGACCCACTGTCCAGTGTGGAATTGGTATGGTCCCTGAGCTAAACACTTTCTCCCAGAACACTCCATGAAGGGGAGGACTGGAGCCCACAAACACTGAAGAAGGAACAAAAAGGGGCTTTCTAAATATACTTAGAACAGAGAGAGGGGCACATATTTTGTGCAATGACTACCTCAGGCTTGCTTCTGAGTCACTGTGTGATCTTGGTCAAGTCCTTGCAATCTTGCTTGCTGTTTCTTTGTGTCCACTGCCTGTAAAAAAGGGGTAACACTGATTAGTCAGAGTGTGAATGTCTCTGATGAAAGATGGTACATAATTGAGATTGGTGTTATTATCATTCCATGACACCATTATATTCTCAATATTACTGAGCATTAATAACATTCCTTTTATGGTCCCTCACTTACATAACTACTGCAAGGAAACAGATTGGCTGGGTTTTGTATTCCAACCCAGAGCTGATGCCACCAAGCCCTTTTCCCTACCCAAAGACTTTTGCTATGATTCATGGAATTTGTCTAATATGATGGGTTTGAATGGTCCATTATAGAGGCCTGGGACACAATGGAGGGGTAAGAGGGGTAATTAATTGCATTCCAGCCATACCAGAAGGCTGGGCCTGGAAAGGCTACACAGGTGAAGCAGTGTCTAAGGAAAAAAATAAAGAAGTTCTGGCATCCCTAAATGACACCATCATATATTTTATTGAAATAAGTAGAAATTATTGGTTCAGAAAGAGAGATGCAGAAGACATAACTTGGCGCTCTCCTGTGTCATGGTATGTTTGGGATCTCAGTGCTAATGCACACTATTGTACCTTTTTTCCTGGTGGGCCATCTCTTCCTAGTCTGCTTTCATTTGGGAAAATCTCATGGACTCCCCTTTCCCAGAATTTCACAGGCTCTAAAACCCTGAGTGCAGCATCTTCTAATTGTTGTCCCATAACCTAGGCAAGGAATAGGCATCCTGAGCTCCTTGTTATGTGTTGGGTCAGTGTTTTCAATATTTATATGGTTGCACATTAGGACAGTTTACGCTCCCTCTGTTTGGAAAGCTAATTTCAGCAAAATTTCTTGGCTAGGCATGGATACTCCCCAACCTTTTTTTTTTTAACCTTTAACCTCTTTGACTCATGTTGTCAGCCTTTAGATCCTTTAATGCTTTATAGATCAGAGGTCCAGCCTTGTCACTACATATTACCTACCTACTGGCAGTGCCCTTCCCTTTAGAGGCATGTAAAGCATGTAAAGTTTTGTGCTTAGGACATTTTAGACATAAATGCTACTACTCATAATAGCTATTACATATAGCCCTTATGTTTGCCATGCTAAGCCCTTCACACACGTGACCTCATTTGATCCTCACAGAACTCTATGAGTTCAGTATCATCATCATCATCATCATCATCATCATCTCCATTTTATAGATGAGGAAATTGAAGAATGGAAATATCAAGTAACTTGCCTAAGGTCATATAACCTGCTAGTGACAGAGCTATCTCCAGAGTCTATGTTCTTAATACTATACGATACTTACCGTCTTTACAACCTTGCATTTTTGTTGCTGTGTGTGTGTGTGTGTGTGTGTGTGTGTGAGATGTCACATTTGTTATCTTATAGCTTCACCACATTGCTCAGAAGTAGGGGTGGGTACTTTCCCATTTTATATTCAGTAAAGTGCACAAAGGACTTCAGGTAACTTGCCTAGGGCTTCACGTAGTCTTCTTTCCCTCCCAGAATGAATTGTGAACATCTTGACCACAAGCTTTCGGGAGAGATGAATTTTAAAAAGCTTTGCTTCTGGGGAATACCTGAGTCACAGGTTTGTGTTTATGTAGTTGCAGTAGGGATTTTGATTGGCTTTGTTGCAGTTAAGTCTTCTGAGTTGGTTTTCTTGCCAAGCAAGCAGTAAGTGCCTTCTGTCAGGAAAACAGAGACATGTTGCCAGCTATTTTGAACAATGTTAGAAATACATTGCTGTGGGAAGGAACTGCCTCTGACTTCTGCCCACTTCTTGAAATATTTTAAGGCCAGCCGTTTGGAAACTTTGTTATCAGTCCATATTGTAATCACAGAAAGACAATTCTTCCCCCAAAGCTGAGATTTCAGGAGTGACTAGGTTATGGGTGGTTTGGGTTTGTTTTTAATGATCTCTGGTTCTTTGTTTGCCTGCTTTACTGAAACTTCCAGTCACTTTAAGTAGAATGTGAACCAGTGCTTCTCATTCTTTCAGTGTCTGCCTTCTTATTTCTGTTCTGCCTGCTGTGCTGTGGTCCTCCCTGGGTTATTCATGCAGTTAAGATTTTCTAATCAGTTGCTGCTATCTGGGCGCTTTATAAAAAAAAGAGAGACAGCTTCAAATATGCATTTTCCTCTGGGAGAATTCCAGTTCTCCATTCGTTTCTTTGTGTGCCTTTCCTTCCCTTTGTTCTCCAGAGCCAGTTGCACAGTTCAAACTGCTGAAATGATCCAGCAGTGAAACCAGTCATCAGATGTTTTTGGTAACATAGTCTCTTTGGCTTTTTCCTGTTTTTTAGTTTTGGTTTTTTTTTTTTTAAATAGGCTCTACCAGTGTGGGGCTTGAACTCATGACCCTGAGATCTAGACCTGAGTTGAGATCAAGAGTTGGGTGCTTAACCGACTGAGCCACCCAGACACCCCTTTTTCCTGTTTTAATTAAGTCTTTCCCACCCAAGTCTCAGGAAACAATGTGATAAGTTAACATCTTAGAAAAATTACAGAAGTGTGTTTTCAGAATTAGCAATAATTTCACTGGATTTTCCAGTCATTTTTTTCCTATTGAACTCAATCTTGTTATTAGGTAGATAAATAAGACACACCAAGAGCTTGGAACATGATAAATACTCAGTGTGTATTAGCTGTTTACTTAGTTTGTTGTTGTTGTTTTTGGTTTCTCTTTCTGCCTTGAACTGTTGACTACCTAATTCCATTTCTTATATAAAAAGAGAGTCCAATATAAAACTTGTGCTTGATTAAAGACCTACCTTCTCACTGATCCTACCTGCCTGTTCCACAACACAGGCATGTAAAGTGCATCTCACCAGCATTGCAGTCTAGGGCCTATCATTCCACAGCAGTGTGTTAGAAAGCAATGGCACCGTATCGGGTATTTCATGGTATGTGAGCTTTTATATGGAACAGCCCTATAAATCAAGAAAGAATTCACTTATAGAAAGAGTTCTACCAAAAAAAAAAAAAACTTTGTGATTTTTTTTTAATGTTTATTTACTTTGAGAGAGAGAGCACAGGAGGGGCAACGAGAGGGAGAGAGAGAATCCCAAGAAGGCCCTATGCTGTCAGCACAGATCCCAGTGTAGGGCTTGAACTCACAAACTGTGAAATCATGACTTGAGCCAAAATCAAGAGTTAGACGCCTAACCAACTGAACCACCCAGGCACCCCAACCTAAAAGAAGTTGGAAAACCATTGCCTTAAATCTTGAATCTAATATTACTGATTTTTTTAAATTGTGGGCAGTTGTAAGGAAAAATAAAGGAATGTTTAAATTTTTGAACTTAATAGATATGAACAAAAAATCCATAGTAGTTAATACTTTTTTCTTTATATGTAAACTTTATTTTTTTTAATTTTTTTTGTCTTTTATTTTGTGAGACAGAGACAGAGAGCGAGCAGGGGAGGGGCAGAGAGAGAGGGAAACACAGAATCTGAAGCAGGTTCCAGGCTCCGAGCTGTCAGTGCAGAGCCCATCGCGGGGCTCGAACCCACGGACCGTGAGATCATGACCTGAGCCGAATTCGGACACTCAACCGACTGAGCCACCCAGGCGCCCCTTATATGTAAACTTTAAAAAAACAATGCATCCACTCACCTCTTCACATCACCCAGCTAGAATTTACGTTATTTTTATCTCAGACTCAAGGCAGAATGGCCTAGATAAAATATTCCTGGTCATTTCCCAGTGATTGAAGTTACCTACATATATAGTGCATTTGCTTGTAGATTAGATTTTGCTAGATTTTGTTATTTCTTCCTTCTAATCTGAGACTATCCTGAGGGCAGGTAGCAGTGAGATACACAGTAATGAGTCAGGATGGAGTATCCAGAATTTATTTCTATTATCAGGATACCATATTGACAGTGCATTAGAATTGTACATTGTTCAACTTTTGTTGCTTTTATTGGTGAAAGAAATTGATGTTTCTAATGAGCCATTGTGTATTATTTTACTTGATTGCTTCCATTTTTTTTCTTGCCTGAAAATCTAGTTTCAAGGAAGCAGAAGTATGGGTTTCAGACTGTTCCAGGGAGGTGCCCTCAGGGACTACCACTGGGAAAGGTAACTGGAGATAGAATAGGGAGAAGAGGTTCAGCTACAGCAGATCTAACTTGTCTGTTCTAAATAGGAACATATTTGAAAACAAGGTTTAAAAGTTACTCTAGGATAACACGTGAATCTGTTGACTCGTTACCCCCATAGGCTAAACTTGAATTTGTATCACACATCCTTCTAATGAGCATTGAGATTGTATTGCTTTTATTGTTCATCAGTATTACGGAAACTCTAGGCTCTATTTTTGGAATGAAGCTTACTATCTTGGAAGATGTGATTGTCATATTTTCCAAATTCTTTGCTGGGAGACTTGGTGTGTTAAGAATTATACTACCTAACCTTTGAATAGCATAGTTTAGTTTTCAGAGGACATATGTCAGGTCATTATGTTTGCTCTAGAACCTCTTTCTTCTGTGAATATATTCAGTAATTAAAACCCACCAAACTCTCAACTTACACAAACCCTAAGGAGAGAGCAAGTAATGAAAATAGTTCCAGAATCTACTAAAATCATTAAACTTTAAGATTCCTTCAGAATCCATAGATTATGGATAAGAAGAATGGTTTAATATATACTAGTGCTAAGTTAAGCAGTCTTCATATTTTCTTCTAGAGCTATTAATGGTTGGTCTTTATTTCTTAACTTTAGAGGGTCTTCAGATTATAAGCCTGTAGGAGTTTTTTACTTCTGAGTGGTTTTTTTTTTAACACACATTTCATTTTTAGATAAGCCAGATTTAGAATATAGGACTAACACAGAGAAAGTAAACATGTTGGGCAGTTTCAGTGTCTTTCCTACTCGAGGCCCTAAAACCAGACCGTCTGGGTTTGGATACTTGCTCTGCATTTAGCAGCTGTGTGATCTAGGGCAGATTGTCTCGCGTGCATGGTATATAGGGCATATAAGGGAATGGTAGGAAATGAGACTGGGAAGATAGGCAGATTCAAGACAATAAGGGGTTTTATATAATATGCGAGGGTTTGAATTCCAGTAAGTAGATGGGAAGCCACTGAAAAATTATCAGCAGGGGAAATACACCATCGGATTATGCTTAAAAACATTACCCTAGTACCATATGAAGGGTTTAATTAGAATAAGGTTGAACGGAGTTATTAAAAGAGTACATGCAGTGATCTAGGGGACATGAGATGGCTGAGCTAAGGAATAGGATTAGGGACAAATAAGAAGAGAGAAATTTGAGAGAGACTGAAGCATTCAGTATAAAGATTCTCTGACTAATTAGGTATGGAGAGACAGGAGGGAGAGTCCCATTGATTGCTGTCTTGGACAGTAGAGTTTGGGGAAAGAGGTAGAATATAAGTTTGTAACTGAAGACATGTGAGTAGAGATATCCAGATAGTGTCTGGAGCTTAAAATAAACATCTGAGTGTGAGATTATGTATTTTGATGGTACCTAGAACCATAGGAGTGGCTGAGTTTATAGGAATAAGGTGAAGGGTGAAAAGATGAGAACAGAACCCTGAGGAACTCTGAAGATGAAAAAATTGGCCAGGGAAAGAAAGAACCAGAACTATTATATTGAGGAAACCTTTTGCTGCCTGCAGTTTTCTCCTAATTCCCTGGGTCCTTAACATGAGAATGAAGCCAGGAAATGATTGGAACATGGGTGACAAAGCAGGACATAGTTTTGGGGTTGTTAGTCTATTTAGTGGAACTTTTTAGTACTGAATGCAAAACCATCCCCTAAATAGTTGTTACTCCCCAACTGAAAACTGCTACTCTGGGAAAATGTCTCTACTGTACGTTATTTACATCAGTTTTGTTTTGACATTGTCTACTGAACTTATGCCTGTGAGGTTATAACTCCAGTCAGTATTCATTTTTATGACTATTCTAATAGATGCAATGTCTAGCCCATGTATCACCGAAGTTCAGACTCCTGTTATATGAAAGCTAGTAATACACCTAACAAGGCATGGCCAAAAGAGGTGTTCAGTAAAAGCAGAAGTTGTTATCTGTAGGATAATGCCATATAAAGTGTGTACACAAAGAAAAAAGAACTTCACTGTAATTTGCTGATAAAGAAATTCAGCATCCTAGGACATTTTTGTTTCCAAGAGACAAATTGCCTAGACCAGTGAGTGTGGAATAGTTAGCAATATGAGGTTCAAAGTTTAGGACAGTTTGGATAAAAGATTTATTTTTGTCTTGGCTTGATATCTATGTGTGTGTCTGTTTGTTTATAGCTCTGAAGATGGCTGTAGTAGATATCTATCATTCCAGGTTAAAAGAGAGACAAAGGCGAAAAAAGTAAGTATAGAAAACCATCCTGCCTTCTTTCAGGTATGGACGTATAGCCCATAAGAACATTCTACCTGTGGCTCATCTTGTCACCTTGAGGAAGACACTGATCTTCCTTAATCCTTAACTTTTTCATCTGTCAAATGGAGGTAATAATGCTTGTCCTTTTTTTGCTTTTTTATCTCCGCCTTCCTTACCCTTTTTTGATGTTATGATGGCCATGAATAATGTGGGTACACTGTTTTTTGTTTTTTGGGTTTATTTGTTTGTTTGTTTTTGTTGTGAGAGACAGAGCAAGTAGAGGAGGGGCAGAGAGAAGGAGAGGGAGAGAATCCCAAGCAGGCTCTACACTGTCAGCATGAAGCTCAATGTGGGCCTCAAACCCATGAACCATGAGATCATGACCTGAGCCAAAACCAAGAGTCGGACGCTTAACTGACTGAGCCACCCATGTGCCCCTAATATGGGTACGCTGTTTTAAGGAAAAAAGGAACAGTTAAATTCAAGTTGTTATCAAATTGTTACGCTTTTTTTTTTTAATGCTCTCATTCTTTTTTTTTTTAATGTTTATTTATTTATTTTGAGAGAGAGAGAGAGAGAGAGCAAACGGGGTGTCGGCAGAAAGAGAGAGAGGGAGAGAGAGAGAATCATGGGCAGGCTCCATGCTGTCAGTGCAGAGCCCAGAGCAGGGCTTGATATCACAAACCATGAGATCTTGACCTGAGCTGAAATGAAGAGTCAGACGCTTAACCAAGCCACCCAGGTGCCCCTTTAATGCTCTCATTCTAATGGCTCATTTTTATGAGAAGTCTTACCTAAAAGGATTTCAAAGAAATTCTGAACAGGTTTCAGATACTCTAAAGTTATTCCTTCTGTTTGCAACAGAACAAAAAACATACATTCAGACTGAGAAATTATGGATCCCAGACGCTTTTAACAGATTACAGAGACTTTTAACAGTTCAGAGAAGGGTATGCAGACGGTATGAGTGTGCATGTGTGTTGTCATGATGTTACATGAGAAACACAGTGACATCACAACAACAAAAACAGGCACTCTTGGGAGGCATTCTTGCAGGACCAAGATGTGACCTAAAGTCATGTTTATTCTCTGCCTGCCTGGAGTTAGGTTCAGAGAAGTACTGAAGAAGATTACCCAGTTGCTGTTGTGAGAATCTTCATTACTAGTTATGAATACGTGTGATATAAGATCAAAGGTTCCAGCACATAACTCTGCATGGTTTACTTAAATTTTATTTTGCTTAAAATGCGTAATTCAAGCTAGACAGTATTGTAGAACTCAGTGGTTGAGGTTGCTGTTTGATCTTACGTTTTATGGAGAACTTTCCATTAAACACGCGTGATATTTATTTCAAATAGCTTCAAAGCATTGTGTGAATGTACTCATGTACAGTTGTAAATGTTGAATGGGTGATCATGGTGTCGTTTTATGGGTTAGCCGTTTCCCTTAAATGGCTGTTCTCAACTATCAATTCCCTAAATTGAATAGTTTAATTTTTATGATGTGGACACAGATTCCGTTCTGTTTCATGCCAAATTACGGACATGTTTTTCAGTATTTTTGAGTGTTCATTCATTCATCCAGGAAATAGTTATTGAGAGTCTACCATGTCCAAGGAAAGGACAAATATATGATGGTTGAAAGCTTAAAATTGTGTTAGCAGACTCACTACCCTTCAGAAACTTGTGGGGAGTGATGTCTGTAATATTCCACCCCATAGTGTTTCATGCCTAATAAAAGCTGCATGTGGAAGAAGTATTAAATGTGAAGCTAATTATAATATACATTATTGTGGTTTTCATCCTAGAATTATAAGAGACCATGGATTAATCAACCTTAGAAAGTTTCAGTGTAAGTATTAGCTGCTTTCTTTATTTTAAAATTTCTTCCAACATTATTGAACAGTTTTGAACAAATCATTTATGGCAGTAGTTCTTAATCCAGGTTGCATATTTGCATCAGTAGGAAGCCCCCCACCGCCTTTTTTTAAAGTAATCTTCACACTCAGCATGGGGCTCAAATACATGACCCCAAGATTAAGAGTCACATGCTCTACTGACTGAGCCAGCCAGGCCCTCCAGCATATCATGTAGGAAGCTTTAAAAAATTCTCATGCCTGAGTATCAACCCAGACTGTTAAGTCAGAATCTCTGAGGATTAGTGCTAGAGCATCTTTATTTTTAAAATATCTTCAAGGCAGTTCTATTACATAGAGTTAAGAACCGTTAATATGTGATCAACATTTGTATGGTAAAACATTTTTTTTTAAGTAGTATAGTAATTACAGCATGAGTATTAATGGGTCATTTTCTGGAACTGGATAGGAACTATATGTTAAACATAACCTTGATCATCAGGTTGTTAAACATTTTTATGGAAAAATCAACCTGTGTTGTGCATGGTAGTGGACAAACAAAAGACATTTAGGTCTGTATGATGGTGAGATTGAAACTATAATGATTTTTAAGTGAATGCTCACTTTGATGTTACTATTTAAAAATATTGGAGTTACCTAGGCTGAGCAGAAAGTCTCTGTACTTTTTTCGTCTACACTGCGGAGTTTGTTCAGCAAATAAGAACAATGATCTCATAATAATTACAATATTTTTATAGAAATGTTTATAATGCTTGTATGTCACAGTATTCTTTTTTGTAAAAGTACCTAATGATTACTGTGCTTCATATCCTAGTTGATAGAATTTTATAGGGTTTGACACTCTGTGCCATTGTAGGGTGGAGGTCAGCCAGTCATGGGTTAAATGTTTTTGTGATCATAAATATGTTACATTTTTTTCACTTTCTGTTACACTTCTTCAAGTGATTGTGGTGTTTTGAGGATGCCACTCTTAATAGTTACATAATATGTTGTGTATATATACATAAATATATAATAGGCTTAACTTTTATTATTAGATATTTAACTTTAGTTTTTTAAATCATTATAAATAATCCTCTGATGAATTTGTGAATAAAGCTTTATATATATTTAGAATTTTTTTAAATGTTTATTTATTTTGAGAAAGAGGGGGGGGCAGAGAGAGAGAGAGAGGGAGAGAATCCCAAGCAGGCTCCCCACTGGCAGCGCAGAGCCCAATGCAGGGCTTGAGCTCATGAACCGAACCGTGAGATCATGACCTGAGCTGAAATCAAGAGTCAGATGCTTAATCGACTGAGTCACTCAGGTGCTCCATAGAATTTTTTTAAGGTAGATTCCCAAAAGTGGAGTTAATAGGTCAAAGAATGTGATCATTAAAAATGCTTGACATGTGCTGCCAGACTACTTTCCAGAAAATGGTTGTATCAATTTATATTCCTTCTAGCAGATGAGATTGCCTCTTTTACCTCATTGAGAACTGTAGGTTTGCAAAAATAACTCGCCAGATTTCCATTGCCCTTTTTATAGATCATAATTGGTCATATTCTTATAGCTACGGTAGTTGGTTCCTGTATCTGAATGCCTGGGCTTTCAATAACAGGTCAATAAGATTTTGACCTTTATTCATAGTAGACCTTGACTCACATAAATTCTGTTCTCAGCTGGTACACAGAGGTCAATTTAGCTTGATTATTCTTTTAACTATATTTCGTACATGTAGAGCTGAGAAGAGGCTCAGTTGCTTCTGAGAAAGAAGCAGCATTGTACAGTGTGGTTTCAGAGTTTTCAACTGCCATTAGAGTGAGTGTATGTGACCTTAACATCGTAGGCAGAAGGGTATTTCCATCAAATTTAAAATTTTTATTCCTAATTCTTCTATACCATCCTTGCGGGGTGTTTTTTTTGCTTTTGGTTTTGGGAGTTTTTTGGTAGTGAAGATAATCAATCTGTGGCTGCCCATCAAATCAGCACCTGAAATTTGTGGATAATAGTGTCTCCTACAAGGGAAGAGATTGAGCTAAAAAGAGACTTAATTTCAATAATGATCTTAACTAAAAGCCTGTATCTGTAGTCCAAAAGTGCACAGAACTAGTTTAGTTACTGATCAGCTCATCTAATCAGTAGTTACTAATTAATTCATCTAATCGCCTGCTTTCGGTATAGTTCTTCTGATGGAAATGACCAAGTAGCAGTTCCTGGCACTTCCAACCTACCACTGACTGTTCACAGGTTTTACTCCCCATGCTCTTTGCTGACACCTCTTTTTATTAGAAATTTGGTCATTAGTGATCCTCAGAGTTACTACCTGAGGATCAGGTACCCGTGTACACAGGATACAGTATCCTGTGTATATGACCATTTACTTGTATGATAGTTATCAAAATACAACTTCGTAGAAAGAGATCACAAATTTTTTCTAGGCTAATCTACCTCTTCTACATGCACTTCCCTTGTTTTCCTGTGGAAGTTTCATACCAAAAATTTTGCCCATCGTTGTTCCTAAGGGTGCATGATCTGCCTTTAACTATCTTTTCCACTACTGCCAGCAGTCCCTGTCCCTGTACAGATTAAGAGACTGAGGTGTGGAGGTCACCAGGGTGCTCAGTAATGCAGATGATCTTCATTTCTCCAGTGATAACAGCATCCCTGTGTGATAGTTCCTGTGATGCTGTTATCATTATGATTAATGTTTTGCATCTTGGCTATCCTGTTTGCTTCCTGTCATGGGTAAATTAGTCATGTGAAGTTAGGAATATATCCTTCCATTTCACTTCTTGTAAAAGAAATGCAGAGAACTTAGAGATTTTTATATTCTCTATGACATGGTTGTGTTTTATTTTCTCTGTAGTAATGGAACGGCGGTATCCCAAGGAAGTCCAAGACCTTTATGAAACAATGAGGCGATTTGCAAGGATAGTGGGGCCAGTGGAGCATGACAAATTCATTGAAAGCCATGCACGTAGGTGCTTTTTGAGTTTCATGCAAGTATTTGTGTGTGTGTGTGTGTGTGTGTGTGTGTGTCTGTGTCTGTGTGTGTTTATATAAATAGAGATAATGGTATGTTTTAGGTGAAGTTCTATAAATAAATAAATGAATATTTTTATCTTTTCTTCCCTTTATTACCTTGAAATGACTTGGGGGTGGGACAAAAGAGGTTAAAAAGTCTAGTAGGTTTTTTTTCCCCATATAAACAGTAGTTTTTTAGTTTCTTCCCTGACTTTTTATTATGGGAGTTTTCAAATATATATAAAAAAGTAGGTCTGACAGTGTAATGAACTTCCATGTATCCATCACTCAGCTTCAGCAATTAACACACAGCCCATCCTTTCATTTCTGTCACCCCCTCTTCTCCCATCCTCAGCTGGATTTTTTTGAAGCAAATCCCAGACATCATATCATTTTGTTCATAAATACTTTAGCATTAAAAGTAGTTTTTAAAATGGAGACAAGAGTTGGATGACTCATGGAGATAGTACTTCCATCATTCTCTCTCTCTTCTTTTAATGTTAATTTGTTCTTGAGAGAGAGAAAGAGAGTGAGAGAGCGAAAGCAGGGGAAGGGCAGAGAGAGAGGGTGACACAGAATCCAAAACAGGCTCCAGGCTCAGAGCTGTCAGCACAGAGCCCAGCGCGGGGCTCAAACCCACAAGCTGTGAGATCATGACCTGAGCCGAAGTCGGACACTCAACCGACTGAGCCACCCAGGCGCCCCCCTCTCTTTTTTTTAAACATTAAAAACTATGGTTTTTTTTTAAATTTCCTTAAGTAATTTCTACACCCAATATGGGGCTTGAACTCACAACCCCGAAATCAAGAGTCTTCATGCTCTACCGGCTGAGCCAGTCAGACACCCCAGTACTTCCATCATTCTCTTGCCTGTCTTTCTGAGAGACCTTTGCCCAGTTACCATTTGATTTTTCACTATAAAAAAATTGAAGTTGTTAAGGCAATAAGGCCTACACTTTAAAATAATCTGGATTCGGGGCACCTGGGTGGCTCAGTCGGTTGAGCATCTGACTTCAGCTCAGGTCATGATCTCACAGTTCGTGGGTTTGAGCCCCGCGTCAGGCTCTGTGCTGACAGCTCAGAGCCTGGAGCCTGCTTTGGATTCTGTGTGTCCCTTTCTCTCTGACCCTCCCCTGTTCATGATCTGTCTCTTTCTGTCTCTCAAAAATAAATAAATGTTAAAATAAATAAATAAAATAATCTGGATTGGGTGGCTTAGTCTGTACCTTTCATTGTGAGATTTATGTATTTGACCCTCAAATTTAAGGAAAATGCTTTACCAAGGCTCTTATCCTGTTCTCATCATGAAACTATTTCTTGCATGGCATTATAGGCATTTATCTGAGCCTTGTTGGTTGTCCTCATCAAACACCCTGTTTGGTTGGCATTCTTTGTGTGGTTTCTACCGGGTGACTGATCCTTTACTTCCTGTCCCAGTTTGTGCCATCCCTGGTTTATGTGTCACTCCAAAGAACTACACCCCATGGATTGTCCAGGCTCTTCCTTCATCCTCTGTTTCAAAGCACCCATATGTGAATATTCTACCACATAATAACCCAAGCAGTTCAACCTGATCTGTGCACCTAGAGGAGGCAGAAATCTTTGGTTTATGGAAAACAATGTTCTTTTGTTCCTATATTGAGAAAAGCTGTAAAAAAAACTATCTGGGACTTGAGCAGAGAGCTTTTGTCCTTTGCTTGCAAAATGGCCACATCAAGTAATAGTAGAGACAGCTTTTATAAAAAAATTTGGTTATGTAGGTAGATAAATAGAGGATAAAGAGCAAGGAAACTTAGTTTAAAAAATTATATTCATTACTTCTGTAGCTAATGAATTAGCCAGTTCACTGTGCCATTTTCTGGGAGACAATTCCAGCTGCTTTCTCCAGTTGGAGATGCAGCCAAAAGACAGCTAGAGTAGGTTTTTCTCAGCTCTTGGATAACAATTTTTTTAAGTTTATTTATTTATTTTGAGAGAGAGAGAGTGAGAATGAGCGTGTGCAGGGGAGGGGCAGAGAGAGAAAAAGGGAGAGAGAATCCCAAGCAGGCTCCACACAGAGCCCGATGTGGGGCTTTAACTCATGAACCATGAGACCATGACCTGAGCCAAAATCAAGAGTCAGATGCTTAACCAACTGAGCCACCCAGGCACCCCTCTTGGGTAAAATTTCTAATGAGATGGCGTCAGTATATAGGATTTCCCAAATGTAATTGCCCAGTCTTTTATATAAGACAGAATTACTGAAAATACTCAAAAGCAGAGGTGTTCCTGGATGTTGATTTTGGCTTTACAGTTTTTCTCCTTCATTTTTTTTTTGGTGTAAACAGTGGAATTTGAACTCCGAAGGGAAATCAAGAGGCTCCAGGAATACAGAACAGCAGGCATTACCAATTTTTGTAGTAAGTATGCTTAAGCTACACATTATATCAGCGGCCAGTGTCTTCTTAGAATTTTTTGGGTTTTTTTTTGCGGGGGGAGAGGGCATGAGTGGGGGAGGAGCAGAGAGAGAGGGAGAGTGAGAGAGAATGCCAAGCAGGCTCCATGCCCAGTGCAGAGCCCAATACAGGGCTCTATCTTACAACCATGAGATCATGACCTGAGTCAAAGTCAAGAGTTAGATGCTCAGCCAGCTAATCCACCCAGGCTCCTTGGCAAGTGTCTTCTAAACACATAAAGGAAGTTTCTGAGGCTTTGAAGATTTTTTTTTTGGCTTTGTGGATTTTTTAAAATGTTTCCTTTTTTGAAATGAGTTTTTTGATCTTTCCAATAAAGTTTCTTGTGTATAATCCTTATAAATACCATTATATGGTTATCTCAGGTAAAATAAAAGTGACAACACAAAAGCGAGGTGCTGCTTTAGATGTGGGAATCTGCTATGGCCTCTAAGAAAAAGATTTTGTATTCTGATTTTTAGCCTCAGCCTTTTAAAATTTTATGGTGCATGGTCTGATTTTGTATTAACCAAGCTTCAAATGGTTCTTTCTACATGGTTGCATCCCAGTTACTTGAGGTAGTAATAATAATTATATTAATAGCAGCTAACATCTTTCACCATGCACCAAGCCGTACGCTGTGATTCGTGTAATAAACTTAGGAGATAGGCACTGTTATTCCCATGTAATGAAGAAACTAAGATTTAAAGTGGTTAAAGAAGTAGTCGTAGTAAAGCCAGGTCATAAGGGAAGGCAGTGGATTACAGTAGTTAAGAGCTTGAGGTCTAGACTTGGGCAAGTTGGGTTTGGATTCTGGCTCTCCTGTTTACCAGATTTGTAACCCTGTTTAGGTTTCAATTTTCCAAGTCTCTTAGAGCTAGTAAGGTTAAATTAGAAATAATGCATGAATGCATAGCACAATACCTGGCACACAGTAAATGCTCAGTAAATGGCAGTTTCTATTGTTTTATTGGAAAGATCTTTAACATTCCCTCCTTCCTATTGGTTGAAAGTTGTCATCCACTTCCCATAAGAAGTAGCCTTGTTGGGTATAAGTTCAGCCTAGCGTAATGGTTCTTTATTTTTAACAATGGAAACCATTTCAAAATGGAATTTTATGTAGCGCCTAGTCTATAAATAAGATAAAGTGGAACTACTTTGAAGTCTGGTGGTGCAGGTTATGTATGGAAACCAGGACCACCAGTATATGGTGGTGCCTTTGCTCTTTACAGTAAGCCCTGAGATATTTTCATGATATCCTGGGGCTTTATGGAATATAGTTTGGAACTTTGGAGTCTATACAGCTTTGTCAACGTGTAAAAAACACCACGCAACTTTTGTTTGACAAGATGTATGTAAGAGACACTGATACCAGGTTTTGATTACCTGGTATTGGTTGCCTCTGGGAAAGAGGGAAAAGGAATAGTGGCAATCAATGAAGACCTATTTTTATTTGTAATTTTAATTGGTTTTTAAAGAAGAGTATGCTTATAGCACTTGTGGAACTTCGGAAAACAGAAGAAAATAGAACAGGATGCAAATATGACAGTATTAGAAGTTTGTTACTCTTGGGAAATGGGAAATATGAGTGACTCTTATTTTCTTTGTACTTCTCTGTTTTGCAGGCTTTAGCCCCCATATTTCTTTTTCTTTTTTTTAAGATTATATTTTTAAGTAATCTCTATACCTGATGTGGGGCTAGAACTTATAGCCCCACGATCAACAGTTGTGTGCTCCACCGAGTGAGCCAGCCAGGTGCCCCTGCTCCAAAATTTCTTTTTTTTTCTTTTCTATTCTTTTTTTTTTAATGTTTATTTATTAATTTTGAGAGAGAGTGTGTGAGTCGAGGAGGGACAGAGAGAGAGACACAGAATCCAAATCTCTGAGCTGTCAGCACAGAGCCCAAACCCACAAACCGTGAGATCATGACCTGAGCCGAAGTTGGAGCCACCCAGGCACCCCCATCCACAAATTTCTTAAAGCTAGAAAAAGAATAAAAATATTAATCATCTCTTGTCAAAAAAGGGATTTCAAACTAGGGGATATCACTTTGCTCTTAGAAAAATAATTGTGGAAGCAGTTTTGCAAAGGAAAGCAAAAAACGGCAAACTGTTTGCTGATCAGTTAGGAAGCCCTTCAGTTAGTTCTGCTGCATTGTCATTGCAATTATGCTGTCCTCTACACCTTCAGGCGCCAGAACCTATGACCACCTCAAGAAGACACGAGAGGAGGAGCGCCTCAAACGTACCATGCTCTCCGAAGTTCTCCAGTACATCCAAGACAGTAGTGCTTGCCAGCAGTGGCTCCGCCGGCAAGCTGACATGTGAGTAATTAGTCCAGGGAGAAGGAGCATCTTCTTGGATGCTTTGAAAGTTTCAGACATTTCCATGGGTACCCCACCCACATGGCAGAATAGTAATAATTGGGTAGCTAGAAAAACTCAGAAAATTTTAGCAGTCTATCACAGAAACACTGTGGTACTGACAGTTTTGAGGAACATAGCTGGCCCCCCTACTTTACTACTTTGGTCTTATTTTTTTTAATTAGTAAATTCCTCCACCTGTGTCTCCTCTCTCCCCCATATCTATTGGAATGATTTCCAGTGGTGAATTGTGTCCCTGTCCTTTCCCTATGCTTGGTCTCCATGGTGTTCCAGACTAAGACCTCTTCTTAACAAACCCAAGTGATTTCTTACACCGCACAGAAGAGATTTCCCTTCCTGTTTAGTGTAGTAGGATATCCTGTAAAACATCACAGTCTATCTCATTACATCCCTTTGAAGTAACCAACCTGATAAATGGCCAATCACTGTGGGCTTTTGGAAATTGCCGTGTTCGGTGTCGGTATTACATGAGTTAAATTCCTCTTCTTTGTTTTAGTGATTCTGGCCTGAGCCCTTCTATTCCTATGGCTTCGAATTCAGGTAATTATTTTTCAGATCAGAGCAAGACTTGATTGTGAAGTTTTCATTCTAGGGATTCACCCAGTAATCCCTTCCCTCTTCTGGGAGCAAGGTGCTTAAGCAGAGTAATGGTAAGTGTTATCCCAGTTTGTAAACATCAGCAAGTTTTCAGAGTCTTCAGGGTTTGAATGCAGAGACCAGGGAAGAAAGAGCTCCGGAGAGGTGTTTTTTTTTATTTTACCAGTGTTCATGAGCAGTTCGTTTGCTGCAGTTGTACCTACCACAGCTTTTGAGATTTGTCTCACAGGGGGTAAATTAAAGGCTTTGTATCCTGAGCAAAAATTCAAGGGTTTCTTAATAATTGGGAGATTTGAGGTATTTCTGTTGGTTATCTTTACCTCTTTGGGTGTGTCCTCTATTTTGGGTTAGTTGACACAGCAAGATTAAACCACATGATAATCTGGTAATCCTTGGTTCTTGGTAATCAGTGAATGGTAATTTGGGGTGGAATGAATTCTAGAGCTCTGATCCAAATTTGTGGTGTTTCTTTGCCAGTTCTCTTGGTGGTTATTCACTCCTGCTCCATATGCTAGATTCGCCACTTTCCCTTATCAGAGCACCTAGACCATTCTACTGTAGAACCTGCACTGGTCAGAAAGATGACACCACCTGCACTTTTACCATTCTTTGGAAGCTTGAAACACTAGACCTTTGATCCCATTTAAAGTCTCTCAGATTCAGGGTCTAGTCCAGGCTCAGAGAAGACTACTTTAGGGGTACTTTTAAAAAAATGTATTCCTTTGTTTCAGGTGATTATTTCTTAATACATAAAAGAGAAAAGACAGTCTTTCAGAGAATAGTCAGGACAGCTGAGTCCAACTTTTATTTTACAAATTTCTTACTTCTAACCCTGCCCCCCGAATCTGCATACAGAAATACAAACAACAATAATGTAACACAATAATAATTAATAATTTGGTATTTGTGTTTTCTGAACCATTTAGTCTGTACGCATTTATTCTTTGTTGCTTCCTAGGCTGGCGTTAGCCTTTCTCACCCCTATGTTTAGGTTGAGGAGACTCTGTGCTCCTCTTCATGCTCTCAGTTGCCCCTAAGGCAGTGCAAAGTGGAAAGCTTGGATCATTAATTACAACCTAGCCTCTGGTAACTTTGGTGAGGTACCAAATGATTTTAGTCTCCCTTTTTTAGCATTTAGGGTAAGTCTAGGCCTGTTGGTAATGGAGAACCACTTATCCCATTGTTGATACTACAGAACAGCCTATAACAGTCCTTTCTCTCTCTCCCCACCTCCTAAAATCCAACACCAATACAGCTTGTTAATATATTATTCTACATTTTCTTTTGCCTAACTCAGCCCATCTATCCTCCACTAATCCCAAATACACATTCAAAACAAAACCAAAAACATTTGCCCATCAAACGTCCCATCCTGAGCAGTAACCTCATACTTGGGTTTCTTTCCCTGTGTGTGAGTTCACCTCAACTTCTGGTTTGCCATATAATGGCTCATTGTTCCTCTGTGTGTATCTTTCAGGTAAACAGGGCTACTTTGGAAGGAACAGATATTCCCTCACATAATAAATAAGAAGGGCCTTTTGCTGGCCTAACAGTCTGCCTTTGATCTGAAGGCAAATGGTACTTGGTTAATTACCATGTTTGCCTTGTACTCCTGGCAGAGTAGTGAGGATTAGGAAATGTCTCTCCTGCAGAGTTGTTCTTTCCATTCATCAGCTGTCAAGTGAGGCAGCATATGACCTTTCTTAACTGGATGACATCTGGGCTTCAGATTTTAGAATCTCCTACTGGGTGAGGAAGAATGGTCATATTTGATGCTAAGGTATATGTAATTGTGTATTTTAGCAGAGCAAAGGGCACGTGAATTACCATTTATATTTTCAGGTGAACGTTGGGATGCCCATGTTGCATACCAGACTGAGGCCTGAGGTGATGGGGAGAGATTTCCTATAACTGGACATAGTGATCTTGTACCTCAGTGGCCTGGCTGGACTTTGCTACTTTACACCTGAGGAATTGGCATGCCTACGAAATATATATTTTTTGTCTGTGTCTGTAGGTAGACGAAGTGCACCACCCTTGAACCTCACTGGCCTCCCTGGCACAGAGAAGCTGAATGAAAAAGAAAAGGAGGTAACAAAAAGAAGAGGAGCTAGAGGAAAGAGAGTAGCATTGATTATTTATTGAGTTGTCATTAAAACACATTGTAGGATACAACCCATTTGGCTCTATTTATGTGACATACATGTATAGCTCTAGTCTGTTCTTGAATTTAAAGAGCTGAAGAGCTAACCTCAGCAAGTTTCAGAGAATTCCTTTCCTATCCCCCTACTACCATTTGCCTTTTAAGAGAAGACCATATGATATATAAATCTAACCAATGGCAACCATCATTTATTGAGTGTTACCATGTACCAGATACTATACTAAGTACTTCATGTGAATGAAATTAATTTTTTATAAATCTAAAATAACTCATATATGAAAATGGTTATTTCCTATTAGAATGGTCACTTTGGTAAGTCCTACACTTATTCCAACAATATAACCTCACTTAAAAGATGTCTGGAATTGTTTCCATAGCATGTATATCAGCCATAAAGAAAGGACTTCTTCATCATATATCACATACTAATTTTGATTAAAAATGCCATGACCTACTTTTGTTTTCCATTATAATCATCAGACTTGTCTTCATATTACTTTTGGTTGTTTCAAAAATTTAAATCCAGCCTCAAAAGAGTCCTTCTATAGCATTTTCAAAAAGATGTGCATAGTTCTGAAGTCCATTCCAAAAGAGGAATTCCTCTTTTGTTTCTCATGTGCTCCTCTTACAGTTCCCAAGATCAGTCTCCCCGTCTGCCACCCCAGACAGTGAGGAAGAGTCATGGAGTACAGGCTGTTAGCCTTTTAATTTATCCAGCAGGAACAGTAAAGATTAGTTCGTGAATAGAGAGAAATATATGTTATATTCAAGTATTGCTGAAGAAGGTCACAGGCCATTCTGAGTCAAGTATTGAACTGTCTGGGGTTTCAAGCAGTTTTTATCCTTACCCACAAACAGTGACCTCACGCTGCTCATTGTTGTGAGGTGCCATGGCAGGTGAACTAGAATGGAGCCAGCTTTCTAGATTTTCAGCAGCTGAAGTAGCCTCTTCGAAAGGTCTCTATATTTCTTCCTCCTCCAAAGTAGGAAATGTAATCACAAAAGCAGGGACAACTACTTTATGCTGATACTAAAACTAATGTGATTCACACTTGGGAATCCAAGTATCTGCACCCCCGCCCCTACTGTGCCCTGTGGCTCTTCCCTGACTGGCTGTGTTGGAATGTGCTGGGTCGAGAGTTGTGTGGACCCAGGCTGCTGTTCTGGACACAAACTTGGACTCCTTGACAAACCCAAGTGAACCAGCTGACACGTGCTGAAGGCTCTCCCAGCATCATTCTCTGGCTTTCTCTTCCTGAGTGTCTATTAGGGAGTATTCTCTCCAAGGAAGAGACTAAATGGAATGTGGTCCAGCCACCCAGCAACTCCTATAAATAGTTGGAGGTTGATGTCACTTTTAAAATTTTATTTTGGCTATACCTACTGGATTAAATTATGAGAATGACAGATGTTAATGTTTATTAAATTTGCCATGTCTTGCAGCTCTGTCAGATGGTGAGGTTGGTCCCAGGAGCCTATTTAGAATACAAATCTGCTCTATTGAACGAATGTAACAAGCAAGGAGGCTTGAGACTGGCACAGGCAAGAGCACTCATCAAGATAGATGTCAACAAAACGCGGAAAATCTATGATTTCCTCATCCGAGAAGGATACATCACTAAAGCCTGAGGCTCTGAGGGCTTGGTATCAGAAGTCACAAGTTTGGAGTGTGTGGGCCAAAGGACAGTACGGGCATTCTGGAGAGTTTCATTTCTGAGCTAACTTCTCATTGTAAAAAGAGGGGAAGGACAAAGGAAACCTTCAGTTGTATTAATACCTACTTTCTTCTCCACCCTGCTTTAAAACACTCCTGTTGTTGGTGTTGTGCTGCAGAGTTATGTGCTAGATAAGCTATTATTAAATGTGAGTGGGCATTTATTCCTAACACCTCTTGTAGCTAAAACAAGAACCATAGTACCTCACATCACAGTGTTGGTAGAAATAGAAATGAACCAGTCTTTATCCCAGGAGTCCAGCTCAGATCTTTGTACTTGGGAGGTTGGTTTTCTGATTATCTGTTTCACCTTCAAACATTACAGAAAGATTTAAAATATAGAGAAAGGTTATGGAGCATGAGAAAGCTTTCTCTTCTGAGGATTTTTTAAGCTGACAACTTCTGTTTATGAGCAAAACCGAGGAAAATCTCCCTGTGATGGTCTTGTCCCAAACTACATCTTTCCCTTTAATGTCTGGCTTTGTACATTGCAGTCTGACTGTCTAATCTGCAGTAGACTTTTGAGGAGGTGGCACTGGATATTAAAATGTCTCTTATTTTTAGAATTAATGGATTAAAATGTTTTGCTACTTAATTTGTGGGTGTGTCAAATATTCTGGTAACTAAAGCACACTTAGGGTGTTGAATGCCCGCCTCATCACACTGCACTGGAGGTGGCACTGGATATTAAAATGTCTCTTATTTTTAGAATTAATGGATTAAAATGTTTTGCTACTTAATTTGTGGGTGTGTCAAATATTCTGGTAACTAAAGCACACTTAGGGTGTTGAATGCCCGCCTCATCACACTGCACTGTCTCTGCTAACGTGTGTCCTGGAGTCACCCTGATCTTACCGTGGGTTTCCCAGAGTACCAGGCCCCTGAGGATGGAGATGACACAACTGACCTTGGCTTTCCTTGGATTGAGACCTGAACCCTAATTTCTCAGTGGCGACAGGCTAGCCTGCAATAAAAGCTACTTTTAAAACAAAAGTAAAGCAGTTTCATATATGGGACTCACTAGATATGAGGGTGAGTAATCCCACTACATCTGAAACTTGATCTTCAAACCTTTCTACAAAATAAGAAGCCAGAAGCAGAGGCATGGTTATTCCATTTCTGTTAGAAACAAAGTTGTATATAGAAAGAATTTCAGAATCTGCACAAATAGCCTTCAGTAGCTGACTGATTTCTTTAATTCTTTCAGCATTCAACATGTCTAATTAAAATATATGCTCTGTGGAAGTATTTGCTCAAACTTTTTGACTGATGTAAATATGCATGCAACTTGCTGATAGACTTATCTAGGGGGTTATAAATGAAAAGGAAACTCGTAGGATCAGAGGGAATTGGAATAAAAGACTTCAGTCTTGAAAAAGGGTGGCTTGTGGAAATGCTCTCTTTTCTTTGTATTGTCATAACCTCATAGAAAATGTAATCTTCCACTACCATCACCCCTGCTTGGTTATAAAGGGATTGCCTCTTATTCCTGAAAGCTAATTCCTGTTCTAAAAATGGGGGATGCATTAGACAAGGATGTCAAATGATGTGTGTTGTAATCCCAAGAGTCCCTAGTCTTGATTAAGGAAGGCTTCCTGAGAGAGGTGAGCTCTTGAAGCAATGATGCGATCTAGAGGAGAGAGAGAAAGTGGCAGATGGAAGTGGGAGACTGTTCCAGACGTGGTGGGTGGAGAATGATGTGGAGGCAGCAGTGGGAGTGAGGAAGATGGAACCAAGAGGTTTAGTTGGCTAGGACATGGGGGTAGCTGTAGTAGTTAGGAGTGGGAGATGGGAGGACAGTCTGGTAGAAACCTTGGAAGCAGTCGAACTCTGAAAAAACTGGGGAATCAGTTGATCTGATGAGGAAAATGGCATAGTTGAAAATAGTGATAGAAAAATAAGGCTGTAATTTCAAATAACTGAATTTTAGAAAGTAGGATTATTATTGTGGTTAAGGTTTCTCAAGGATCAAGCCACATTTGGGGTAAGGGCTACTCTTCAGTCACTGAATGCGTAACCATTTTGTGCATTTATAATAGAAAAGCAGTTGCTGATATTTGATGTGACTGGCTTAAGTACATTATTTCCCTCCATGTTCTTATCAACAAAGGAAGGCCTTTTGTGTTCTTAAAAATTCAGAGCTAGCAAGGGCCTTCCCCTTTGCTGCTAGACAGAGTTGGCCTTAAACCAGCTACACTAATCGAGGTCTCTCTTAGTCCATATCATTACGAAGAGGGAGCATTTGCCCTGAAATTCAATGACATCAGTAAAGACCTTTTCCTGTTAGGAATTTTTATTGCTATTTAAAATTAAAGGTTTCTGCTGGAATTTTGTGCATATCCTTCTCTGCCAGTGGTGGGAAATAGAGAATAAATTTCTTCTATGACATGACCCTTCCCATGCTCAAAGATCTAGACTATCTCTCTTGAGACCAACTAACTCAATGGTTTATCTCTTTTTGGGTTCCAGTTTTCATTCTTTGTAATCTCCCCCTGCATCACCTCCTCCCCCCACCCCCACCATTTAAATATGAACTCAGTTAACCAATCCTTGCTGAGAGGTAAAAACAAGCTTATGGTTAGCTGGAAAGAGGAGAAGACCAATGACATTCATCAAGAACAACAGAATTCCAGGTGGTAAGTCACTCTAGGAAATCTGTAGATATGTAATAAGAGAAGTAAAATTTCCAGTGTAAAGAATCAGGGGCCCAAATTGTAAAGAGAAGCTTGGAAAAACTCTTTCATAATACTCTTCCAGTTATCTCGGGGCAGGAGAGTGTTACTGTGTTCTAAACAGCATTCTGGAATACTGTCCATCCATTTTTCACGATGTCTGTGGGTACCTTAAGGTTATACAATGTATTTTTGTTTTGTTGTAGTTTTTTGTTTTTTTAGAGACAGAGCATGAGTGGGGACTAGGGGCAAGAGGGGAAGAGAGAGAGAGAATCATGCTCCACACTCAGCGTGGAGCCTGATGCAGGGCTCAATCCCATGACCCTGGGATCATGACCTGAACCAAAATCAAGAGTCAGACACTCAAATGACTGAACTACTCAGGTGCCCCTATATTATTGTTAACACAAAAAGCTTTCCCAAAACTTCTATGTTTCCTTTGTTTGGATTTCTAAAAATTAAAAGTTTGATTCAGGAGGTACTGATGTAAAAGTTTTGCTTTCCTTTCCAATATGCCTAGCCAGATGTGGTTAACCTCTCCCTGATCTGCCGGAAAGGACCATGTCTGGTACAGTGGGATATTGCCATGGCTGTGGCCTTGTGTAGAAGCTAAGACAAAGAATTTCTCTTCAATCAGATACAATAACCAGCTCTTCTGAGCACAATGTCCGTGAGATTGAGCAGGATCTCCGTGTGCAAGCAGGGTCAGAGCAGCCTGGTTAGGAGAGTAATGGGCATGCTGACATAGGCACTTAATTTGGGAGAAGAATAGCGAGCATTTAGTATTTTGGAAACCAAGTAACCTATCTGTGAAGTAGGCATCAGAACTTAGTTCATTGCTTTTGACGGGTTGGGGGCTAGGGGGTGCGGACACAGGTGAATCATTGCTGAGTACTCTGGAAGGCCAGTTTCTGAGTACTCTGGAAGGCCAGTTTCTAAGTCTAATGGCAGAGTTCTTTTTCTGCTCAGTTTTGCCTACTGCCTTGGCTTCTGTCAGGAGTACCTCCACCCCCGGCAACTACCTTGCCTACTGCCTTGATAAGAATATCAACTGCTCTATGATTTGACTGACCAGGCTTACAAGTCAAGAGACAGGTATTTAAGAGAATGGTGAATGTCTTACATCGGGCATTAAAATTCCTTTGTCACATGTTATGTATTGTATGCTGGGCCCTCTTCCCTGTTAGGAGTAGGAATAATAAGGAATTTGAGATAAGAATCCAAAAAGTGACCATCAAAAGGTTTAAAACCCAAAACTAAGAGCTACAAAAAATTTTGATTTAATAGATGTACCTCTCTTTGTCTTTGCAAGCCCTATAGTTACCCTTTGCTGGCCCAGACTTGTTTTCTGTCTTTCAGGGCTGGATAATTAAGTCTGGTGCTCTGATTTTCTACTTTGGAGCACAGGAGGCAGACTTCTTTGGCACCACATTAATTATTTGGTGGAATTAATCTCATTCTTAACCAAGCAACACTGTTTTCCAGCTTGCTCTGGTTTTCCCTGAGGTCTTATGTGGCAGAAAGCATCCACGTGGCTTGCTGACAATGCTGCCTTGGTGCAGGTTATGTTGAACAGAAGTAGCATTTTAGGAAGTGTGGAATGGAGAAGATCTCATAGTTTTAAGAAACCAACACTTTATTAATCAAAGTAAAAATGCTGAAATGCTGTCATCTTATCACCCGTCTTCGGTGAACTGACAGCTAGGTGTCAACTCATGACACTTGTAATGTGTCTCTCTTCTCCTTGTAGAGCTGTCTGCCAAGTGTATTCTCTGTTTCTGAAATTGTTTGCAGTGACCTAACCTGTTATCTCCCATTTAACAATAGATAACTCCTGATTTAGATTTTCCCCTCCTATTTAGCAGTCTTCATTTAGAGAATTCCTTAAAAACCTAAACATTTATTATTTGAAGAAATAAAAAATTAATGGAACTTGCACTGTGGAGCTTAATTTTAATGTTCCCAATCAATGTCCCCTGTGAGAAAACTGGTATTGAATTGGGGCTGTTTTATGTTTTATTTCCCTTTCCAGTCTTAGGATGTTGTCTAAGATGAAAAGGGCAATTTTGGGGGTAATTTAATAGCCTTCCCCCCACAAAATACTGAAAAGGAGTGAAAAGTTTAGAAATGCCATTAAGACACTAAGCTCCCAAGTACCAGGGGCCTTAGAGATGGGCAGACTGATTTGAACTCTCCCTAGAGGAGGAGGGGGCAGCAGTGTTCCAGCCCTGACCCCATGGGAATTTGCTGTTTGCTTTGAAGAAAGTAGAACAGCTTTTCACACAGTATCCTGGTTAGGAGCCTCTTTCTAACCAAGGGCAGACTGCAGCGGGAAAAGCCACTCTACTGGGGGCAGGAGGCAGAGCCCTAATTTTTTTGCCTAGAGGATAGATAGAGCTTTGATTTATTTTTACCAAAGGACATTTACCTAAGCTCTAGCCATAGATATCGTGACAAGGACGGCAAGCTCACCTGGCAGCCGTCCTCCCCCACCCAAAAAAAATCTTTGCCTTGTTTCATGGTTTCAGATTCAGGACACCTGTCAGATCTAAGTCAGCATAGGTTTAACTTCATGATGCAAAGCAAAACGCTTTTGAGGGCAAAATCTCCCAGGAGTGCCTCCGCCCCCAGCAACTGCAGAAAAGAAGGCGTCTGTGGGAGAGAAGGGTGGCTATAGACGTCATTGCATCTTCCAGATCCCAGCTGTGACCTGGCTCAGAGTTTTATGGTTAAAAATAACCGTGGCTTAGAGTTGGGGGAAAAAAGTAAACTGTTGGGTCTCCATGGAAACTAGGAGAGGAATAAAACCAAGCCGTGGATTTCCAGCAGATGTGGCAAGATAGGGTGGATATAGGTGCTGGAGCTTAGAGGCCCTCTGGTGAAAGGGGATACCCCTGATTAGCATCCAGGATTTAACCAGACATTGCTCCAGGGCAGTGGTGACACACTTTGCAGCCAAGATATGTTTGCAACAACAATGTGTACATCTTAGGTATGGTGAAGAATTATTTGAGGCAGCCAACTTCCTATAACATAGATTTCCTACTATTTGGCAAAGCAGAGAGCAGGTGAGCAACATAGGTTAGATGATGTCTTTTAACCAATCTAAGAATCTCTGCTACCCCCTCCCCCATTCTTTCTTTTACAAAGTCAGAGACATGACCTTAAGTAGCAATTTATAACTATAGGAGAAGTCTTCATATCCTTGAGTTAACATGGACTTTTACTCCCCTTGAGTAGGACCAGTTTTTTCTCTTTGATGTTGGAGATTATGCAAAGTGGCATTAACTACCTAGGATGTCTTTAAAAGTGTATCTCTTACCAATGTTGATATTGTTACTACCAGAGATGATTAACTCTCTCTTGGGGGGAATTAATTCTATTTTTTCATTTACCCTTCCTTAAAGGTTTCTTAAAAGCATGTTTTTCAAGAAATACATGAATATACTCTGGTTGTTAAAAAAATTAAACCCTCTTTTTTCCTTTTTTAATGACGTCTATATACTTTCTTGCTTACCTGCCCCAGTGTATTGGAAAGAGCTGAGTGCTAATCTTTGTTCTGCTACTTAATAATAATGCAACCTTGGGCAAGTTTCTCAACTCCTCATGTCTAAAGTGTGGTTGATAATATCTACCTGACTGGTGTGATAAAAAAGAAATGGGATAACACACCTGGCACCTTTCTTTTTCCTTCCCATCAAGACTTTGATATTTTCATTTAACTCCAGCTAGGTATGAACAAGCAGTTGATTTTCCTGTACCACACAATTCATAACCATGCTAAAGTCTCACAAATGGACACTAAGATCTGAAAGACACAGAGCAAATGTTAAAACAGGCAGATGTGTGTTTTCCAAGGATGTTTATATTGGGATTCTCAGCACTGTGCATCATTGCTACAGCCCCAGGGTTGAATTAAGGGCAGAAAACTTCAGAGACAGATATTAAATGACCTAGTTATCACAGGCACATTGTAATATTCCCTTATATAATGCCCAGCTCAAGAAGCTTGAAGGGTAGAAAACTGTATTTACACTATGATTGTAACTGTATAAATAAAACTAAAAGATCATGCATAGAAAAAAGACCAGAAAGAAGAGTTGCTATTTGTTGTTCTGGTAAAGTAGCAAATTTATGGGTGATGCTTTCTCTCTCTCTCTTCCTTTTTCGGTAATGTGAGATTTCTTTATTAATGGGAAAATAAATTTTATGAGAATTATGAAAACTTTCAAAGTAGAAGTTTAGGATATTTTACATATAAGGTGCTATCCTTCAACTTATAAAATAGTGAAAGCCTTGGGCAAATTTCTGTAGTAGATAAAATATGTTTGGCGACTTCTATCCTCCTAGTTCTTTTATCTTTTCCATACTTATAGAGTGTCCTCCGAGATGCCTGGAATCCACTGTTCTCCAACATGTCAAAAGACAATAAAGATTTAGTTCTTTTGGGGATTTGCATCTTTATAGCTATCAATAGCATATGCTCTGTAATTATGAACATTAGCAAGCAGGTATTCAAAACATCCGTGAGCCATGAGACCTGATGGCACCCTGAAATCGGACTTCTGTAGACAGGTCACCCCTGATCACAGCTTTCCCCAAAGCTGACAGATAGAGCAAAGCTGCTGCCAATTTGTTAACCAGAGGCAATGATAGGAATGGAAGATGCAACCATTCTTTCTAAAGGACTCAGAAAGTTCTGATTAATCTAAGTCATTGCCCAAGTAATTAAGGAGAATATTTTTGGAAAGGCAGACTTCAGTAGCCAACAGAGTAGAAGTTTCCACCCTCTACTTACTGCATCTAATCAGATTAGCTCTCATTCTGCACAGAAGCTGCACTGCTCTAAAGCACTGCTTACTTAGATGTAGTTGGGAGCACCCACCCCTTCCCTGGGCATAGACAAGTCTTTTGTAGCAGATGGCCTCTAAGATGTATTTACATCTAAGATAATTGATACCTCTAAAAATACGTACAGTCTAGTAATGTGCTGTCCAATAAGGTAGCCTCATGTGGCTATTTAAATTTATTTAAATTAATTAAAAATTCAGTGTCTCAGGCACACTAGAGCCACATTTCAAGAGCTCAAATGCAATATGAGGCTAATGGCCACTGTATTAGACGGTGCAGATACAGAATATTTCTATCATACCAGGTTGTATTTATTCAACAGTGCTGATCTAGAAGATAATACCTTCAAATTGCATTTTTGTTTTCTGTGTGTGTTGTGTTTTTAAGAGAATGCAAATTGGGGGAGAGGGGCGGAGAGAGGCCTTTTTTTTTTTTTAAGTTATTTAGAGCGAGAGACTGAGCAGGGGAGGGGCAGAGGGGGGACAGAGGATCTGAAGCGGCCTCTGTGCTGACACCTGAGAGTCCAATGCAGGCTCGAACCCAGGTACCCGTGAGATCATGACCAGAACCCAAAGTCAGATGCTTAACTAACTGAGCCACCCAGGCTCCCCAGAGAGAGAGAAGCTTAAGCAGGCTCCACTCTCAGTGTGGAGCCCAACCCTGGACTCCATCCCATAATCCTGGAACCATGATCCCAGCCGAAATGAAAAGTTGGATGCTCAACCAACTAAGCCACCCAGGAGCCCCTCAAATTGCATTTTTGTAGAGGCATACTAACACATTCTGTAAAAAAAACATAAAGCACCTCCCTGCCCACTGGCATGTATAGTCACTAAATGGTTTTACTGACTTTAGCACTTATTTCTACTTTCTTTAATCTCTAGATCTTTACACATACATCATTATTGAACACAAACTATTTTAGCCCTCCTCTCTCCTTTTCACTGATGAGGCTATGATTCTTTAAGGTAGACTTAGTTCCTATAATCCATGAAAATGCCTAGCTCTTTGTCACTAACTAAAGCTGTACTGGAAACCTGCCTTCTGTGTAACAAACAAGCTTGAATCTGAAGAGGGATGTATCTATTTGTGTTGCTGAGTCATTGAATTGACTGAAGGAAGGCGGGGTGGAGAAACCAATGAAGGGCATGCAATCCTTTCTATTAGAGATTTTGCTATTCTGGTGTTCACATGTCAAAATAAGTCACCAGATGGGATTGATGGTGGAGAAATTTAGTGCTCTGAAGATGCCTCTCCCAGGCAAGATTTGAACTCCCAGTGTTTTATCCTGAATCAGATTCTGGTTTGTTGTCTTGCAGAAACATTAATTTTGTCTAACTTTAAAGTTTTAATTCTTTTTGTGAAGGCAAAAATAAATAAATCTCTCCATTGCAGGCCTTTTTAGCTCCCCTAAGATTATCACTAAAATGTCTTCATGGTATATTTTTGTCTGGGAAACAGAACTTTTAGACATTCCTGCACCCACGGGATGACTCTGAATCCAGTCAGAGATCAGGAAAAGCATGAAAAAGCCTCAAAGCTTTTGGTTGAAGATGCCGGGAGACGTAAACCCAAAGTGCGTTTTGTTTTTTGTTTTGTTTTGTTTTTTACTTCCTTCCCCAACCCCTCCCCCCAAAGGTAGGACTACTTGTTTGTTCAGCAGTTCTGATGCCAACGATTTACAACGGTGAGGAGCTGGGTCTGGTGAGTAAAGGGATGGCTGGGCGTGGTCAGGACCTTTAGGTGTCTGACTCACTGCGGAGCTTTGAGGAACTTCACACCTCCCCTCACCTGCCGGGGCAGGTTGGGCTGAAAAAGTCCGTTTCCATCTACTCCTGTTACAGACGGGCAAACCTAGGTTTTAAAAGACCCTCACAGTGACACAGCAGATAAGCCCTCAGCGAATCCATGTGTTGAGCCAGGTATCGGACGCCTTATGGCTCTACCTTGGGAGGCACGGGTTTTGGATCTGGTGTTTTGGAGACTCCGACCGCACCTGCGTTGTATGGCGGTGGGTTGACGGTCTCGGGTCTCAAATCTGTAGCTACTTTCGAGTCTCGGACAAAATAGCCTCCCAGAGTTACTAGAAGCTGCCTGTACCTGCCCAAGCAAAATTCATCCAACAGTTGCTATTTATTTTCCCCTCACTCTTCGGTCCCAACTCCTGGGCGCTCCCGTGCTGGATACAAGGTGGGGGTGGGGTGAGAGGCAGTGATTAGTCACTTACTGCAGTCTTCACACCTTTTATATCTGTATTGTCTTGTCTTTAACCCCCTCGCATCCAGAAAGTACCCCAGTACACCACCCCTGCGCCCCCGCCCCAGACCCGGTTTGTAGGTAGAGGCTAAGTGGCAACGAGAGGGGTCTTGTGTTGTGAAACACGAGGAGACCACAGGGGAGCCCTGAAAGGAGGGGCGTACAGGCGAGCATAGGGCCGCTCCGTTCGGCGGCGGACCGCTCACTGCGCACGCGCGCCGCCCGCCCCTCCGCGCGTACCCCGCCGGCTTCCCCCCCGCCGCAGCGCGCCTCTCTCCGAGGCCCCTCCCCCGCCCCAAGCGCCCTCCCCAACCTCGGGAGAGGGCGGCGGGGCGCAGGGAGCGTGCGCGCGGCCCGCCCCGGGCGCGGGCGGAGGGGAGAAGGAGGGGCGCGCGCGGCTGGCAGCCCGCAGAAGCCGGGAGCCGCGCAGGAGGACGGAGCGCTAGCCGCGGTGGAGCCGGTAGGGGGCCGCGGGCCAGGGCAGGGGCCAGGGGCGGGCGGGACTTTGCGGCTGACGCGGCCTGAGATGGGCTGGCAGGACCGGGCGGCTGGAGCTCCGCGCGACCCTCGTCTCTGGAAACTTTGTGCCGGCGTCCACACCTGCCCCCCACCCCTCCTCCGGCAGTTCTCGCATCCTCTGGGCGACCGGGAGCGGCGGGGCCCGGGGCCCTCCGCAGCGCCCCCTCCTCGCCGGCTGTGGGGGCGCGCCCCCCCCCTCCGGCCGCTCCCCGGTGCGGCCGACGCCCCGGGCCCCGCGTACCGGCCCTGGGGCTCTTTCGCCAGCATGCTGTCGGCCCCTGTTCTCTCTTCCTCCTTCCTGACCCTCTGCTCTCTGGCAGCGCCATGGTCTCTCCACCTCCTCACCCGCCGTCAGCATCCACCCGCTCTGAGCCACTGGAGCCGTCGGTGGCTCTTTACATCTTCCATAGGTTTCTGGTGCATCGATAGAAGCAACTTGACTTTCAGCAGTGCCAAGTACTCTCAACTTGAACGTTTCTCTGCGGTGGTAGATTGGGGTGCACAGTGATAACGTGTCTTTTCATTTCTCCTAAGTACCCTCGCTTCAAAGCGAAGTAGAGTTGTTTGTGTGCGAGAGGAGTCGCTTGCTGGAGCTGCCTTAAATTGATTGTATAACTATGTTTTATTTAGGTGGATGTTGCCAATGGTACCAGCCAGTGTTATGGTAACTGGGCATCCCAGAGGCAAGGGAAGGAGTGACTTACAAATGCAGTTCTACTGTGTAGAGATTTTTTTTTTTTAACTGCCTTGTATTTTTCATCCAGCAGGACCTCAAGGCATTTGGCATGTGTTACCTTAACTGTTCATTGTAGTTTTATAGGAGAGGTAGGTAGAGAGCATTACCATCCGTTTTACAGATGTCAAAACGGAGGCAGAGAACCAAGTCCTGGTTCTTTACTAATCTTAAAGGAATATGGACCAAGAAACTTAACCCTGAGTTTCCTGGAATTCCTAGTCCATAAGGCCACACAGAAGTATAATGGAATGTTGGAATATCTTCCCTGAGATTGTACAGATCAAGTAAAAAGTCAGGCTGGGGCCAGGCATCACCAGCTCTGTATGAGAGACTCAGCTCTGTCACAAAGTTAAGTGATACTGGACAAGTCACAGCTGCTCCCTGCATTTTCCTGTTTTTTAAAATGAGGGGAACAAAGGTGCTGTATTCTTTGCAAAGTTGTGTGAGTGTCTGGAAGCTCCACTCCCTTGAGCTGCATTTGGTGATTGTTAGTTGTTGTGGAGTCATAAAGGCCCCCATTCTTGGTCTTCCTTTAGAAATGCAGGGAATGAGGTGCCCCCAGAATGAATAACTGCCTCTTCTTCACTAGGGACACCTGAGAATTCATGTCAGGGACAGGCTGAGGCAGGGACCCCGACCTGGGTGGGAGGAGAGGGTTGTCGGGTGGAGGTAGGAAGGCACCCTGCACAGGCGGCTTGACACATGGGCCCTATTCCTGCCTCCAGCTCTGACTCATCTTCTGACGCTTGGGGGAGGAGAGGTAGTTGCTTGGTATTTTTGGCTTTCCCCCATAAAACAGGAGACAGTTTCCTTCATTCCAAGTCCTTTTAACGTCAGTGTCAAACGTGTCTATGCTGAGTTCTCATCTGAAATCTTTCATATTGGTTGAATGCAGGTATGATTTCTGTAATATTCCGTAATAGAATGGCATAAATGTGTGTTCATATATATATTAAAAAAAAAAACTGGTCAGGTGTATAAACCCAGGAAATCCTTTAAAACTTTATCATGAAAACGTTAGCATTTTTAAATGATGGTCTTTAGGGGAGGAATGTGTGTTTGGTGAATTCCTTTGCAACTGGGATTTTAAGGCAAGGTAGATTAAAAATGCTTTTTCCCATGATCACCAGAAATTCATTAATCATTCTCTGTGTAAAAATTAAAACTTTACAGATAAGGTTAAAGCCTTCCTTTGAGTGTCATTCCCAAAAGTAACTACTGTGTGTATCTTTATTGGTTGGTGTGTATCCTCTTAGATTTTTCTAAGCATTTTAATGTCTATTTGCACAAAGTGATTAATTGAAATTAATTATTATAAAATTAACCAGTCCTGTTCATGGAGATTTGGTTTCTGTCTAGAATAGGTAGCATGCATAGGTCTAGAATAGGTACGGCTGGTTGTAAAGGCTTATTATTTCTGTAGCATGGTAGTATTTCTCAGGATGATGGGCACATGGCCCCTTCTTAACCTCAAAGCAGTTAAATCATTAAGATCCTAGGCATTACTCTTGGTTGAAATTAAAATTTTCCCATTAAAAAAATATCTTGGACTACTAATGTATTCATCTTTGCTTATAAGGAAACAAAAAAGGGAGCGGAAGGTTGGGGGGAGTTGCTAAAGCAACAGCACCTGGGTATAAACTTACAGAGAGAACATTTAAGGTAGCAGCATTAGTTATTTATGAAAGCTTCACTGGGAGACAAAGGGAAGTGTTAATGTGGGCACAGTTCAAATCAGTAGTTTCAGGAGATAGGTGAGTTCAAACAAAATTCCTATCAAGAGTTTATATGTTAGAGAACTTTTGCCATGCTAAAGGTAAAATCATTAAGTGCTAAATATTGGGGTAGCAGCCGAATAAGGTCCCTGACCTTCTGATACTGACAGGCTAAGAGTGACATTTAGAGAGGAAGTGTTCTTTCCGCATGTTGGCCAGAATTGTAATGGTTCTGAATTCCTGGACATCAACGTTTTTATTTACTTAACCTTTTTATTGTGAATTATAACACACAGAAAAATGTATAAAACATAAATGGATAAATTAATGAATTTTTCTTAAGAACACAGAAGCACCTTCCTTCCTATACTTTCCCAGTGACAACCTCTCTCCTCACCTCAGAGGTAACCTAGCCTCATTTTTGTAGAAATCACTTCCTTGTCTCTCATTTTCATCCCCTAAATATTAATATCTAAACAAGTTTCATTTTTCCTGTTTTCCCTTTTATGCAGATGGAATCAAAGTAGGTATACGTTTTAAGTATTTTTGGGGGAGGGATCAACATTGCATACATGTGTATATATACATGTGTATATGTAAATATATACACACATAATTTTTTAAAATTCTTGTAGCATGGTATTTCTTTTTATGATTCATTCACGTTGTTACCTGTGACTGTGATTAGTTCATTTTCTTTTTTTTTTTTTATTTTTTTAATGTTTTCTATTTATTTTTTGAGAGACAGAGACAGCACGAGCAGGGGAGGGTCAGAGAGAGAGGGAGACACAGAGTCTGAAGCAGGCTCCAGGCTCTGAGCTAGCTGTCAGCACAAAGCCCGACACGGGGCTCGAACCCACGAACCCGTGAGCCGAAGCCGGTTCCTTAACTGACTGAGCCACCCAGGCACCCCCGATCAGTTCATTTTCATATGAACATACCACAAGTTATTTATCTATCTGTTGATGGACATCTGGGTTTCTGGTCTGGGGCAGTTACGAACAGGGGTCACACGTGTGTGTATCTACAGTTTTACTAGCTGATGCCTAATTTCCAAAATAGTTGGTACTAATTTACATTCCTCCCGTGGTGTCAGCCTTGAATTTATAATCTGCAGTATTTGTTGTTTAACCACAGTGTGTTTGGATAACCACAGTATGAACGAGAGAACGTCACCAAGGTGGTCTGATCCCTGGCCTTTGTGTACCAGTATATTTATATATACTTGTGTTTAATTGTATGGTTTGGACTACCATACCACCTAAAGGCCAGAGATGGTTTTTCCACTCTGGTTGACAAATACCCAATAGAATCATTCCTACCTTTTTTTTTTTTTTTTAAACAGATGTGTAGTTATAGGAAGATTTAAATATGCAAAGTCAAGTATTAAAAAAAAAGTGACTAGTTATCTAGAAGTCTTATTTTTGTAAAGGATTTTTTTTAGGTTTATTGTTTTTTTAGTAATCTCTATACACCCCCAATCTGAGACTTGAACTCACAACCCCTTAATCAAGAGTTTAATCCTCTTCCAACTGAGCCAGCTAGGTGCCCTGACTGAAGTCTTTTAAAGGTTTTTGGTGAATCCTACCTCTCAGGCCACCATATGCCGTGACTTGGTGACTTGAATTGCGCTGGTGAATGCCTGCTGTGTGCCCAGCCCTGAATGTGTAGACCAGCAGCGCAGGCTTTGGTGTGTGATGTGAGCAGGAACCCAGGCCAGTCCTTGTTAAAGTATCCTCTGAGGACTCTCTGAGAATGCTTGTGTGCATGTGCAGATCCTTTTAAGAGGCACTGAGCACAGACCAAGGCTCATCCTTGGCATTTCCAAAGGAACCACAGCTTCTTAACTATGGGAATAAGTTACTCTTTTACAATCTTTAAAATGTACTTTTCCCCCCACATCTGCGTTGGTATGCCATAGTAGAGGTAGTTAAAACTGGATTTGAAAAAGAGGATTTCTGCTTTTGAATAGACAGTTGCCAGGTTAACTTTAATTGCTTGTGTTTGGTGTTGCTAGCTGGGTTTAAAGCTAGGTGTAGGGGGTCAGCGAATGTGCTTGAGAGAGACCTGGGGGAGGGGATCGAGGGGAGGGAAGGGAGAAAGAGAGGGTAGGGAGAGATGGGGAGGTTATGTCAGGACAGTTATTAAATTATTAAATTCAGGTATTTTGTTTAGTATCTGTAGTGCCTAGTATTAACTGCTAACAGTTTGTTTCTGTCCTTAGAGTAGAATGTTCTACAATTCTGTAGGTTTAGAAAATACCCTCAGGGGGATATCCTTTTTCTTAGTTGGAGGGATAAAGGAAGAGTAAATAGCCCCAAGGAATGTGAGATTTGTAGTTCCTTTTTTATTTCTTCTGTAAGGCATCTTAGAAAATGGCTTACATTTTGGAGTAAAGCTCCATTTTTGGGCTTTACATAAATCATGTGTACCTTTTTTTACTTCTGTTTTAAAGTTTTTTTTTTCAGATTCTCTAAAATCATAATTTTAAAAACTACTTAACTATAAATTAAAAAGTTTTAAAGAAAGGATCAAAAGTAACATCAGAGCATCTTAATTTGAGTGATGAGAGTAGAAATCCTTCTTGGGTTCTTTTGGAATCCCTCTGGGCTGCCAGTGATTTACAGAGGAACTCTGTATTCATCTGTTGCAGGGAATGGGGTAGAGCGTGGGTGCTGAAGTCATGGCCATACTGGCCACATAATGTCACATCCACCCATAGCCCTCCCAGCTCATTTCTCCTCGCTGCTCTTAGCACTGACAGAGAGCGACCTCCCTCCCGTCCAGTTTGGTCAGCTTTTCCAACCCCCGCCTTCTCAAAGTCTCAGTGGACAAAAAGGTCCTTTTGAAATTCACATGCAACTCCTAGTCTTAACTTCTGCCTTTGTCCCAGAATAGTTTTAGTATCAAAGGCCTTAGGTGCAGGTCTTCTTGACTCCTTAGGTCTTTGAGTTTGTGGGTATACATGAGAAAATTCTTCCGGAAGAGCATGTTGCTTCTGTTGATTAGTGAACACTCATGTGGCAGATAGAGCATGCCAAGCACCAGCCTTCTTGTCTGCAAGAGAGGGACTAGGAGGTGAGCTTGCTTGAAGTTTTGAGAAAGTACTGATCAAAATAAAATCCAGTAGAGTACTGTCAGCACACAAGTTACATACACATTTGAAACAAAATTTATAATTAGGAATTTTACTAACTTAGCCATTGTGCTACTCTGGTATCCTTGCCAAGTTCTCTTACCAGATCAACTGTTAGTCTGGCTCCCATGTAAAGAGCAGGTGCAGGCCAGAGCCTGGAGGGGGGGTTCGGGTTGACAACCATTTGTTGCAATTAATTTTCTTCTATTCCAAATAATTTTTATTTTTAGAAATTGCAATCATACAGAAAATACAAAGAACAAATATATATCATTACCACCCCAAATTGGTCATACTTGCTTTCTTTTATTAAAAAAAAGCGGGGTGAGGATTATAAAGTTGAAGCTTCCTTGGGCTCCTTCCCTTCCCTCTCCATCCCCCATGAGACAGCCATCCCCTGTGAATATGATAGGTTTCACTCCAACCCACTTGATTTATTTTTATCTCTTTATTTAAAATTAAGCTGCATTTTACCTTCTTTTTTTGAAGTTATTTATTTATTTTGAGAGAGTGAGAGAGAGCACGCGAGCACATGAGTGGTGAGGGGCAGAGAGAGGGAGGGAGAATACCAAGCAGGCTCTGCATTGTCAGCACAGAGTGTGACACAGGGCTCGAACCCCCGAACCATGAGATAATGACCTGAGCTGAAATCAAAGAGTCATGCTTAACCGACTGAGCCACCCAGGCGCCCCTAAACAGTACATTTTTGATGAATGTCAGAAGGACACAGAAATCTTCAATAGCCTTTAATTTGCACCATCACATATGCCGTGTTTAGGGGACAGAACTTTCAGGATTAGAGAGGTTGTATATCATTTCACATGGTTCTTGCTAAAAATTGGAGTATTCAGTGTTTGACAGAGTCTCAACTACCTGGTTTAAACTTTCAGCTAAAGAGGATCCAAAATGTAAATGAAATGAAACTTGTTTCATACTGGATTATGTCTTAAGTCCAAATAACTACTGTATTATTTTATTTGAAAATAATTTTTTAAAATGTACATTTATGGAGTTTCTTATTCCATTTATGCTTGTACAAATTACAGTAAATAATATCTTTTCCACAATAGCTTAATGTTATTTTAAATTCCTTTTACAGAGATACTTGCTAGAAGTATAAATTCTCAGACCTTTACCCCAGAAATTATGATTATTATGTCTGAGGTGGGGCCTAGGAACATGCATTGTAATCAGCAGCACACATGATTCTCATGCAGGGGTCGTTAGGACCACATTTTGAAAATATTCCTTTGCCATACTCTGATGACTTCATCACATAATTTCATCCAAGCCTTTTCTGTAAAGATCCAGGTAGTAAATATTCTAGGCCTGTGGGCCATACGGTTTCTGCAGCAACTGCTTAACTCACCTTTGTGGCAAGAAAGCAACCATAGTTAATATGTAACATGAGTGTGTCTTGTGTTACAGTAAAACTTTATATTGTTTTTATATGCCATGAAATACTGTTCTTTTGATTTTTTAGCCATTCTTAGCTAATGGGCTGTACAAAAGCATGTGGCAGGCTAGACATGATCTACCTGCCACAGTTAGCCAACCCTTGATTTGAACAGGAGTAGAGTGAGGTTCCAAGGTCATTGCATTCTCTCATAGCATGTAAATAATCGTAATATAATCTAAAAAGAGTTCTATATATTGTCTTATTGTATTAGACTATTTTTTCAGGGGACAGTTAAAGACAAGGGAATAACTTCAGGATCCTCTGCCTTTGGACTTCCATTTAGCTAAAAACTTGATTCCACCCTTTGCTATAGGGGGACAGACAGCCAGTCGTCCTCAGCGGTAGGCCTGTCCCTCCGCAGGGAAAGGGTATGGAGCTTCATGGGGTTCCTTCTTTCCAGTTAATTCAAGAGATTTACCTCGTTATCTTACTCTGCTCAGAAACTGTAGTGAGTAATTAGATTTCTTTGATTTATAAAGAAAACTGGGAAGTTAATTTATCAGTACTTTATAAGTGAAGTTAATTTGCTATAAAATCCCCCAAAATGTGGAATTGGGCCATAGGTATGATAAATCCATGTAGGGAGAAAACAGGCTCACTGATTGGGTGTTAAGGATGTTGTTACATCCAATAAGACATGGGACTAAAATGATCAAAGGGAGGTCAGCTATTCACTGTTGAGCTCTTAGTCCTGTGAACTTGATTCTGATTTATAAATTCTTTTTTGTCTTAAAGTAATAATGAACTTTTAAAGACTGAGATCTTATTTATGAAAAAAAATCTGCATTTTCTGAGATTATGTAGGCTTGCTTCTCAGAGGGTAGTAGTGACTTTGGTAATTTTGAGGAACACTTTTATCTGTCTTGGGTTTAATTGCTGTGTGTGTGTGTGGTTTTTTTTTTTTTTAAGTACTCTGCATCTAGATGTTCTGACCTATATAAATCAAAGTTCACTGCTTAACCAAGAATCTATGATTCATATTTAATTTTTACCACTTACTCCTTGAAGATTTTATAGGCTCTGCCATAGATTGGTTGCTAGTTATCACCAAACAAATTTAAATGTGATTGTGGGATTCTGCAAGCATTTTCTTGGTTCAGGTTTATCAGATTTTTTTCACACCCTAAGACCATCTCATACCACATAGCAGTTTAGGATTTTTTAGATTCATATCCAGATTATAGATAAAGCACAATCAGACCGACCTTATGTTCCTTCGTTTCTTTTCTTTGCAGTTTTTATTTTCTTTCCCCAATGAAATGGGGACATTTTGGTAGTCTTTAGATCAGTTGACTTGTTGTGGTCAGATTGTATGACTAATCAACAAACAGACAACTCATGGAAAAGGGGTTCCAGCCCCAGTGGGGTTACTACTTTTCTCTGTAGCGTCTGGGAAAGCCTCTTAACCTCCATTTACCTCTGATTCTTCCATCTGGGAACCATGACAGCACAATGATACTGATCCATGCGAGGCTGAGTGTGTTTATGTAGCTTAAACAAAACAGGCACTTGAGATTTTTCCAGCAAGTCCAGTGGGACAGACTGAGGCAGGTTGAGAGCCATGCTTCTCACACTTTACTATGTGAATAGATCACTTGGGGTCTTGTCAGCTGTCGAATCCCATTCTGTAGGTCTGGGGTGGGGCCCCATAATCCAAGATTATGCATTTCTATCAAACTCCAGGTTGGCACTGCTGGGTTTTGGATCACACTGGTAGTGAGGGTTTGTAGCAAAGGGCTTGTGTTCTCCATTTGGAATCTGAAAGTAAGGAGGCTCTTGAATGTCAAGAATGGCAGTATGTTTTACACGGATTGAAGAAAAAGCATGCTAGTATCATCTATGAGGCACCTCCCCAAGAAACAGCTCTCTTTCCCAGCCTCATCGACTATTTTACTTTGCTTTGACCCCATGCCTTCTCTGAATTGCCAAGACACCCATTGTTTGCACTGCTCATTTGACTCACTTAATAATAGTCAATCTTCTACTGTTATTCAACTGTTTTATATGTGTACCTTGTGTCATCTCTTTAGGATGATAAAATCCTAGCACAGGGTGATGGCTTATGTTAACCTCTTTATCCCTGTTCTAGCTATCACTGTATCGTACACCATTCCAAAACTCAGTGGTATAAAAACCACTTTTATTTTGCTCACAGATTCCTATAGGTCTGGAATTTGGACCTCATGTAGTGGGAACAACTTGTCTTTGCTCCACAATGTCTGGGAATAGTGGGATATTTGAAAACTGTAGGTGACTCGATGGCTGGGGGCTAGAATCATCAATTTGTCTTTACTCACATATTTTGTAGCTGATCTTGGCTTCAGCTGGGACCTCAGCTGGGCCACTGGCTAGAACACCTATGTATGACCTCTGCACGTGGTAACCCTATTGAGCATAGCAGCTGGGTCCTAAGAGCAAGTCCCAAGACAACAAGGTAGAAGTGTGTGACATGTTTGTAATCTAGCCTCAGAAGTGTTATTTCTGCTGTACTCTTCAGGGTGAGCTGGTCACAGAGTAAGAAGGTCAAGTGGGATGGAGGAGATATTGTCATTTGTGGCAAAGACATCTTGCCACAGTCCCCACAACACTGAGAATAATGTTGAACATGTAACTTGAACTCAGTAAATACTGTTGTGTGAATGAGTGACAAGTAATTTAAATACCTAGGTGGATGAGGACTTAAATTAAAAGATTTAGTTCCAAATATGAACAGATTATCCCAGGATACCAAAATAAGTATGTGTTCTCACCTTTTAAAGTTATTGATGGTCTCTTCTCCATACTTGGGAATAATCTCTGAACTTATGGAGCTAAACGTTTTTGTTTTTTTTTTTTTTTAGAGAGAGAGCGCGCGTGAGTGGGGGGAGGGGCAGAGGGAAAGCCAGAGAATTTTAAGCAGGCCCCATACTCAGCACAGAGCTTGACATGGGGCTCAATCCCATGACCCTGGGATCATGACCTGAGCCAAGATCAAGAGTTGGGCTTTCAACTGACTGAGCACCAGGCACCCCTGGAACTAAGCTTCATAAAGTCTGTGCTTCTGTGTATGTTACTGTATTGTCATGCCTTTTTTCCTGCTCTCTTCGGGGGGACTGTCTATGTCATTCTTTGGATTATGGTATATTTTCTATCCAGCAGCTGGTTAGAGTCTTAAAATGATTGGCCTTTTAAAGTTCATGGGATAGTGGTCCACATGAGGACACTGAAATGGTCAGTCAGATCACTACATGGGCAGTTGCTGTACAGCACATTATGTGTGCTCTGCGTGTCACACTGGGGGAGTATCTGTGGCCAAACCAGAATGGTGACTGTGTCATTAGCCTTATATGTATTATGGATATTTATCCTCATCCCTAGACAGCTTCCTATCAGTTAATGTATGTAGTGGGGAAAAGCAAAAACAACCCCTCCTCCAGAAGTAAGATATTTAGTAAGATATTTGGCTTAGCCAAATTAAAAGCTTTCCAGATGAGCGAGAACAATTTGTGAGTATCTTTTATTTTTTTAATGTTTATTTTGGAGAGACAGAGGCACAGTGTGAGCAGGGGAGGGACAGAGAGCAGAAGACACAGAATCCGAAGCAGGTTCCAGGCTCCTTGCTGTCAGCACAGAGCCCGATGCGGGGCTTGAACCCATGAACCATGAGATCGTGACCTGAGCTGAAGTTGGATGTTTAACTGACTGAGCCACCCAGGTGCCCCTCATTTTATTTTAATACAAATCTAACTCAACATTTGTTTAAATTTTATTCTTAGTGTTCTATCAGAAAGGTTGAAAGATTGCCACATTATGATTTTTATTTGTAAGAGTATTTTAATTTTTCCCCCAAGGGAACACATTTCTGATTTAATAACTAAAATTAATGAGAAAAGTAACATTTACTTATTTATGGGAATGCATGCTAACATGCTTCTGTTTTAAAAAGGATGACTTTATCTAGTTCTTAAAAAAAAAAAAACCCAAAAAACCTTGAACATTTAACCGAAGGAGAAAATGTGATTACATAGGCTTTTCAGGTATTAAAAAAATAACACTGTAGGCCTCCAGTATATACTGCGCCCTTCTGAAATTTCTAAAGCTAAAAATAATTTAGTTAGATCATTTTACACAGTCATTTCTAGCATCATTATGGTCATTTTCTGCTTATTCAATGAGAGAAGAGAGAAGGCAGTAGATAGAATTTGTTTTTAATAGCTAATTCTAGTGGTTATTTGCTATGACTTAAAAAAAGGAGCGGGGGAGAAAGAAAAGAAAACTAGCCCCCATGGCCTGGGCATAGATGCGCTGAGTAGATTGTGACTCCAGGTAGTTCCAGGTATGGACACCAGTGCTAACTCCAGGCTGGTGCCCGCATCCCAGGAGTTCTCCAGTGCAGGGAGCAGTCAGGTGTTAATAACTTATGCACTTAGATTACAGGCCACCTGGACACACATTAATTCTGAATTTTTGCTTAGTACTTTAGTGCTTTGATGTTTATCATTCACACAGACCAACAAGACATTTCTTATAACTTGTAAACAAAGAAGTACCTCTCTGGGGTTAGCTTAGCACAGCTCCTCTTTTTTGTCTTGCACCGCCCCCCCCATTCCCCTTACCCAGAAAGCATTTTTTCCTCCAAGAAGTAAATGCAGCTGCCAGAGCAACTTGGAAGGACTGAGTTGAACACCATGGACAGCGACATGGCCATGGCCATTCCTTGGCACTCCCTCTGGTCATCTCAGAGACAAGTGTGCTGCAGGGGGAGTGGCGTGTTCACTTAGTGCCTTGCAGTCTTTGATCCCTCAAACATGGCTCAGTCTCTTAACTCTGCTAATAGATACCCTTCCTCTGTCTTCCAGTACGTATTTACTGAGTTGACAAAGCTGTGATGGAATACACATATATCTTTTATGATCAGACTCTCCTGAGCTTGTCACTGAAGCGTATTAGGGCTTCTTGTTGTGGAGCTGCTCCTTGTTGAGGCACCTCTGCTATCAGGGAGCTTTCTGTGTCCTGAAGGGTACCCCGGTCTGTGGCAGTATGTCCCTCTTCTGGGCGATAGGAGAAACTGGAGTAGCTTAGCCCATCTGGGCTTTTCTGTAAGTAGCATTTAAACACATTCTTCTTAGGCAGATCCAAGACCCTTTGGACGCACTGAAGGCACCGGCTGGTGGTGTTGGGAGTGCTGTAAGACAGGTGCTGGGCCACTCCCCACAGTCACACAGAAAGGCAGTGTGTGGGCTTGAGCTAGGAGCCCGGACACCTTGGTTCTTTTCCTGGTTCTGTCGTGTGTCTTCTCTAAGTTGAAATCATCTCACCCTTTCTGAACCTTCTATTTTCTGATCTGTTAAAGGGGTCAGGAGTGTTTGTCAGAGGAGCGTCAGTTATATTTGTGCCCTCTGAGTGCTCTCTGGCAGACGTTGTTTTTCTAAACCTTGGACTCAGCTTTGGCATTTTATGCAGGTTTGTTGGCACAAGACTGACTAGCAGCAGCAGGGAGAGAGCATCATGTCTGTCTCACTTGGATTCTGCCCTGAGGACTCACAATCTGTTTTCTCTGCAGTACCAAGTGGCTTAGCACTGCCCAACAAAAGAGAATTAACAGAGTAAGTTAGGCTTCCAGGCCACCCATTACTTATCCTTGATGAAGACCCTTCTGCTAAAAAGATCAGCAAGTCTGGAACCCTTTCTTCAGGAGGGCAAGTGACTTCCCAAACAGAATGATGATTTGGGAGACCATAAGACAGAGTCACTATTAATTAGACAGTAACCAAGTAACCTAGTTGGAAATTTGATTACCATCTTCCAGATTTTCCACATTCAGGAGGGGAGTTATCACCAGCAGTGTGAGAGCTTAATTTTGTGTTTGTTACTGCAGTGACTTTGCTTTTTAAATTACTAGGATTGTGCCAGGGAAAAACTTGGAAGTGGCACGAGACTGTGCTCTGCAGCAGGACAGGATGTTCTCATATAAAAGTTCTGCCCATTTTCATTTATAACTAACACACACATCTGCACACAATTCCTTATGCGACTGTTTCATGTTCCTCTTCATGATGGGGTCTCACCTATATCCTTTGTGTATGCCGTCATCAGATAGGGGTCCCCAAAGAAGGCTGTAACCTTGGGTGGGGCAGCACCCTTCAGACACCTTTTCTGGGGAGGGACTTGCATCTATGCGCTCCAACACTCTTGAGTGCCCCAGTCTTGAAGCAGGGAATCTGGGTGGCTCACTCCAGCATCGACCTCCACAGTGGTTCTCAGGATGTATTCTCTGACTGGCAACTTCACCTAGGAAATGCCAGTTATTGAGCTCCACTCTGGAACTACTGAAGTGGAAACTCTTGGGGTGTGGTTCAGCAATCTGTTTTAACAAGATTCTGATGCATGTTAAAGTTTGAGAACCACTCAATTATGAAGCTATAACTTTTATTTTTTATTGAGATATAGTTGATATATAACATGTTTCAGGTGTACAACATAATGGTGTTTAAAAATTTTTGTTTATTTATTTATTTTCAGAGAGACAGAGACAGCATGAGCAGGGGAAGGGCAGAGGGAGAGAGGAAAGAATCCTAAGCAGGCTCCACACTGTCAGTGCAGAGCCCATCATGAGGCTTGAACTCACTAATCGTGAGATCATGACCTGCGCTGAAATCAAGAGTCAGATGCTAACCGACTGAGCCACCCAGGTGCCCCCGACATAATGTGATATTTTTTTCAAGTTATTAGAACTTTTTTTTTATGTTTATTTCTGAGAAAGAGAGAGACACACACAGAGTGCAAGTGGGGGAGGGGAAGAGAGAGAGGGAGACACAGAATCTGAAGCAGGCTCCAGGCTCTGAGTTGTCAGCACAGAGCCTGATGTGGGGCTCGAACTCACAAGACCTCGAGATCATGACCTGAGCTGAAGTTGGACGCTTAACCAACTGAGCCACCCAGGTGCCCTGATCTGATATTTCTATTAGTACAGAATGATCATCACAATAAGTCTGGTTAATATCCATCACTATACATAGTTACAATTTTTTTGTGTGTGATGAGAATTTTAAAGATATACTTTTAGCAACTTTCAAATGTGCAACACAGTACTATTAACTTGTACATTATATCCCCAGGATTTATTTATAACTGGAAGTATGTATCTTTTAACCCTCTTCATCCATTTAGTGCCCCCTCCCCCACTTCTGGCAATGATCAGTCTGTTTTGTATCTGTGAGCTCCAGTTTTCGTTTTCTTTTTTGATTCCACATATAACTGATAAGAGTATTTGTCTTTTTCTGACTTATTTCACTTAGCAAAACTCCCTCAAGATCTGTTCATGTTATCTCTAAGATTTTCTTTACGGGTGAATAATACTCCATTGTGTATATATATCACATTTTCTTTATCTCTTCAGTCTCTCAATGGATCTTTAGGTTGTTTCTGTGTATTGGCAATGAACGTGGGGATGCATATGTTTTTTTCAAGTTAGTGTTTTCATTTTCTTAAGATAAATACCCAGAAGTGGACTGCTGGATCATACGGTACTTTTTTTTTTAAGGTATTCTCAACCCCCAACGTGGGGCTCGAACTCATCACCCCAAGATCAAGAGTCACATGCTTTACCGACTGAGCCAGCCAGGTGCCCCTGGTAGTTGTATTTCTAATTTCTTGAGGAGCCTCCATACTGTTTTCCATGGTGGCTGCTCCAGTTTCCATTCCCACCAGTAGTGCACACAGGTTCCTTTTTCTCCACATTCTTGCCAACACCTGTTATTTATTGTCTTTATAATAGTCATTCTAACTATGAGATATCTAATGGTATTTCATTGTGGTGTATCACATTGATTTATAGATATAAATCAATGCATCCATGCATCCCTGGAACGAATCCCACTCGATTGTGATACATGGTTCTTTTAATGTATTGTTGAGTTTAGTTTGCTGATCATTAGGGATATTGGCCTATAGTTTTCTTGTGGTGTCCTTGTCTGGTTTTAGTATCAACATAATCCTGACCTTGTAAAATGAGTTTGAAAGTGTTCCTTCCTTTTGTATGTTTTGGAAGAGTTTGAGAAGGGTGGTATTAATTCTTCTTTAAATGTTTGGTAGAATTCACCAGTGAAGCTCTCTGGTCCTAGACTTTTGTTTGTTGGAAAGTTTTTGATTTCTGATTCGGTCTCCTTACTAGATATTGGTCCATTCATATTTTCTACTACTTCATGATTCATTCTTGACAGGTTGTATGCTTCTAGGAATTTGTCTATTTCTTTTAAGTTGTCCAGTTTGTTGGGGTATAATTGTTTATAGTGGTCTCTTATGATCTTTGGTATTTCTGTGGTATCGGTCATAACTTCTCTTCTTGCATTTCTGATTTTATTAATTTGAGTCCTTTCTCTTTTTTTCTTAGTAAGCCTAGCTGAAGGCTTGCCAATTTTGTTTATCCTTTGAAAGAATGAGCTTTCATTGATCTTTTCTATCATCTTTTTAGTCTCTATTTCATTTATTTTCACTTGGACCTTTGTTATTTCCTTCCTTCTATTACCTTTGGGTGTCATTTTTTTTTTATCTAGTTCCTTGAGGTGTAAAGTTAGATTTCTTTGAGAGCTTCCTTGATTCTTGATGTAGGCATTTGTCACTATGAACTTCCTTCTCAGAACTGCTTTTGCTACATCCCATAAGTTTTGATATGCTAGATTTTCATTTCCATTTGTCTCAAGGTAGTTTTTTATTTTTATGACCCATTGGTTGTTCAGTAGCATGTTGTTTAATTTCCACATATTTGTTAACTTTACAGTTTTCTTCCTGTAATTGATTTCTAGTTTCATACCATTGTGGTTGGAAAAGATGCTAGGTATCACTTCAGTCTTCTTTATTAAGACTTGTTTTGTGGCCTAATATATAATCCATCCTAGAGAATGTTCCATGTGCTCATGAGAATATGTATTCTCTTGCTTTTGGGTTAAGTCCATCTGGTCTAAGGTATCATTTAAGGCCAGTGTTTTCCTTATTGATTTTCTGACTTGGATGATCTATCCATTATTGAAAGTGGTGTGTTAAAGTCCCCTACTATCATTATAGTGCTATTTCTTCCTTTAGGTCTATTGTTTTATATCCTTAGGTGCCCCTATGTTAGGTACATAACTTTTTTGATATTTTTGAAAAGTAATCTCTAAGCCCAACATGGGGCTTGAACTCACATCCCTGAGGTCAAGAGTTGCATACTCCACCGACTGAGTCAGCCAGGCATTCCTGTAGCATTATGTCATGCCTTTTTTTATTATAATTTTTTTAATGTTTAATTTATTATTGAGAGACAGAGAGACAGAGCATGAGCAGGGGAGGGGCAGAGAGAGAAGGAGACACAGAATCTGAAGCAGGCTCCAAGCTCTAAGCTGTCAGCACAGAGCCCAACGCGGGGCTCGAACTCACGAACCAAGAGATCATGACATGAGCCGAAGTCAGCCACTTAACCAACTGAGCCACCCAGGCACCCCATGTCATGCCTTTATTGTCTCTTATTATAGCCTTTGTTTTAAGTCTTTTTTGTCTGGTGTAAATATAGTTACCCCAGCTTTCTTTTGGTTTCCATTTACATATAATGTCTTTTTCTGTTCTTTCACTTTCAGTATGCTTGTGTCCTTATATCTGAAATCAGTCTTTTGTAGGCAACATATAGATGAATCTTTTTCATTCAGCCATTTTATCTTTTGATTGAAGAATTTAGTCCATTTATATGTAATTATTGATAGGTACATACTTATTGCCATTATTGTTAATTGTTTCCTGGCTGTTTTGTAATTCCTGTTACTTTTCTCTTTGTAATTTGATGATTTTGTGGTATGCTTAGATTCCTTTATCTTTTGTGTACCTACTATAGGCTTTTGCTTTGTGGCTACCATGTGGTTTATGTATAACAACTTAACAAGAGTCTGTCTTAAGCTGATAACAGCTTAAGTTTGAATACATGCTAAAGCTCTGTAGTTTTACTCCCCCCCCCATTTTATATATATATATTTTTTTTTCTTTCCATTTTATATTTTTTTTTTCTTTTATGGTTTATTGTCAGGTTGGTTTCCATATAACATCCAGTGCTCATCCCAAGTCCATTTTATATTTTTGATGTCACATTTTATATTTTATCTTGTATATCCCTTGACTAATTATATTTATAATTTTATTACTTTTGTTTTTTAACCTTCATACTAGTTTTATAAGTGATTAATCTACCACCTTTACAGTGTTACTCTGAATTTTACTGTATTTACCTTCACCAGTGAGATTTATACTTTGATGTGTTTTCCTGTTACTTTCTTTTTGGCTTAAAGAAGTCCTTTTATATTTCTTTTAAGGCCAGTTTAGTGGTGATGAACTCCTTCCTGTAGCTTTTGCTTGTCTGGAAAACTTTCTCCCCTTTACTTCTGAATGACAGCTTTGCTGAGTATTCTTGGGAGTTTTCCTTATCACCCTGAATATGTTGTGCCACACCCTTCTGTCTTGCAAAGTTCCTGCTAAAAAATCTGATGGTCTTATGGTGGGGGGGGGGTTCCCTTTTATGGAACAAGTTGCTTTTTTTTTACTGCTTTTAAGATTCTCTCCTTGTCTTTTAGCATTCAACAGCTTAATTATAATGTGTCTTAGTGTGAGTCTCTTTAGGTTCATCTTATTTGGAATTCTCTGAGCTTCCTCAATCTGGATGTCTGTTTCCTTCTCCAGCCAGATTAGGGAAGCTTTCAGCCATCATTTCTCCAAATATATTTTGTGCTCCTTTCTCTTCTTCTGGGACCTCTGTCCTGTGAGTGTTGGTCCACCTGATGTTGTCCCATAAGTACCTTAAGCTATCTTCACTTTTTTCATTCTTTTGCTCCTCTGATTGTGTCATACAGGTCTCCTGTTGAAACCCTCTAGTATATTTCTAGTATATTTAGTATATTTTTAAGTTCAGTTAGTGTGTTCTTCAGCTCTATGATTTCTATTTAGTACTTTCTTATGTCTTCTGTCTGTTGAAGCTCTTCTCCCAAGTTTAGTGAGCATCTTTATGACCATTATTTTGAAGTCTTTATCAGGTAAATCACTTGTCTCCATTAAGGATTTTTCCTGAGATTTTATCTTGTTCTTTCATTTGGAACATATTCCTGTTTCTTCATTTTCCTCAACTATGTGCCAGTCTTCAAGAAGTGGCCTTGTGCAGGAGATGATTGTTCAATACTGCCTTAGTTTTGGTTTTCTCTCTAACCTTTGTGATTGTCTAAGCAACCTATTTATTTTTAGTGGCTCCTAGTAGGCCATGTGACAAGACCTATCATGTTCTAAAGGGGAGTATCTCAGTCAGCAGCTTTTAACCTATGCACATATACATAATAATCCTGTGGGACTGCAAAAGTGTCAGTCTCACTGGCCAGCTGAGCCAGGTGATCTAGAGGTGCCCCCCTGGGCAGCAGTCACAAAAATTGGGGCACTAGACAGGTATACAACTTTCTTTCCAGGAAATACTGGAGACTTGGAGTGGGGCACAGAGACGGCATCCCCTGGCCTCCGCCCCGAGGCTCAAGCTTCAGAACAAGCAATAGCCTTTTTCACAGAAAGGCAAAGGGTACGTTTCAGTTGGCTGTCTGTGCAGTGCCCTGGGGGTGGTAGCCAGCTGAGAAGGTCTCTTCAGTTCCAATAATCCCTCGGGGTGCAGGCGCGCAGGCCCGGCTGACCACCACAGCTTGGCAGGCAGTGGGTGTCCCCTGGTGGCAGGCAGCTAAAACCAGGGCACCAGACAGACGTAGAAGCTCCTCGCTGGGAAATACTGTCATTTGGGAGAGGATGACTGTGGCTGCTTATATCTGTATGTGTTTAATTAGAAGCCTGCCCCTCAAGCTGCATGCTATAGCTTTTTAAAGCTTTTAAAAAATGTTAAATATGAACATGTCATAGGATCCAGCCCTTCCAGTCCTAGGTATTTAACCAAGAGAAGGGAAGGCATACGTCCACAGATACCTATATATTGAATGTTTTATACCATATTATACCTCACCTTTACTTGTAAGAGCCTCAAACTACAAACAATCCAATTTCCATCAGTAAGTGAATAAACCATCTATACCATGGAATACTACTCAGGAGAAAAAAGGAATGAACTGTTGTTGATACATGAGCAACATAGAGGAATGTCAAATTAACTATGCTGAGTGAAAGCCAGGCCAAACAAAAAAACCCCCTATATTATCATTCTATTTTATAAACATCTAGGAAATGTAAAAATTATGACAGAAAACATCAGTGGTTGCTTGGGAATGGGGCTAGAGGGTGAGGGAGGAATGAATTATAAAGCGGCGTGAAGAAGTTTGGAGGGGGTCATGGATCAAATTATGTTGAGGTCATGGTGTGTTGAATGTGTGCACAGAATTCAAAACTCATCTGGTGCCTGAGTGGCTCAGTTGGTTATGCGTCTGACTCTTGATTTTGGCTCAGGTCATGATCTCACGGTCAAGGGATCAAGATCTGTGCTGAGTGAGGCTCCTACTTGGGATTGTCTCCCTCCCCTGCACACATTCTCTCTTCCTCCCTCTAAAAATAAAAAATTCAAAACTCATCAAGTTGTACACTTGGTCAAGTTGTTATCAACTTGTATGACAGTCATGCCTCAACAGAGCTGTAAAAAATATTAAGTGATGGGAAAAGCAGAGGGACAGGTAGGGGAGGAACCCATTTTTAACGATGGTCATTGGTGCTCATCATACTGTTACATAAATGAAAACATAAGAGGTCCAACATGGCAGAGAAAATGAGATTTCCGATGCTTTGCGCAGCACCAGCACCTCCTGCAGGTGGCATTTGTGAAGGTGGCTCCCTGCGCCTGGCTTAGCTGCTGGACCTCTTGTGGTGTCCAGCACACCACACGCGGTCTCCCACGCTGCTTGGGTTGACTGAGCGCACATGAAGTGACCCTAGCTTGTTCTGCATCTCTTCTGGGCCCAGTGAGCAGTGCTTTACATTTCCTTTCAAAAACTTGTTATGGCCAAAACTGCACTTAATGTTTGTCACACCGTGGATTACATGTCATTAACAAAAACCTGAGACTTAGGTTGATATTTCTTAACTGGCACATCCTTTAAATGCAGATCTAGATATATTTAGCATGCTTTCCACTCCTTAGATTTATTCCAGTCAAACCCAATTTAGTAGTAAAAATTCAGGAGGAATTCTGTTGAACTTCCTGATTGGCCACATTTTTGTCTGTTTTTCCGCAGATCTGATTTGTATCCACTGTGATCAGTACTCTCAGGACTTTCCGGATCCTGACCCAGGACTGCAGCGTAACCAGATTCCTCACAAGTGAGTGGCTCCAGCACCACTTCTGTCCATGGAACTGAAAATGTTCTTGTCCAGCTGAAATCTCTTTGGGTGCCACTACCCTACCCTGGCCGGGGATGAACACACTTCCCAGTGGGCCCAGACTATAAAACACTGTGAGGGAAGCAATGTGTCTAAAATCTCAGGAAACCAGTATTTCCATTTCTTTTGTTACTGGTGTACTATATGGGCATTATATAATATTAAAGTCTTTTATATCAAATACTGTACTAATGAGAATGTAGATCTTCAAATATTAAACTAAGTTTTAATTTCAAACGCATCTGAAGCTAGTGGGATTCCTCTTGCAGCTGAGAATTGGCTGAGGAAGGTGACGTTCTCATTTAACCACACCCAGGGTCAGGTCAGCTAAAATGGCTCATAAACTTAGACTAATGTATTTTTTAAATTATGTAACTTATTTAAGTAATCTCTACACCCAACGTGGGGCTTGAACTCACAACCCTGAGATCAAGAGTTGCATGCACTGCTGACTGCGACCACGTAAGCTGGGGAGGGGCAGAGAGAGGGGGACAGAGGATCCAAAGCGGGTTCTGCTTTGAAAGCAGTGACCCCAATATGGGCTCGAACTCATGAACTTTGAGATCATGACCTGAGCTGAAGTCGGGCACTTAACCGACTGAGCCACCCAGGTGGCCCAAGGCTAATGTATTTTTGAGATCATGGCCTTCAGAGTGCCTTGGATTATCCCCATGGAGATGCCATAGCACAAGTTACTATTTAGCTTTTTTTTTTTTTTTAAATAATGAAGGGCTAAGGTGACCACATGTCCTGACGCTTCTGTAACTCATCCTGAATTCAGTACCTTTTTAGTTCATAAAGGCAGTTCCTTTAATATATTACCTAATGTGATACCATTTTTATACCTTTGTAAGATCTCTATGTCTAGAACTAGGTTTAGGAAGATTGAGCAATCATAGCTGCGTAGGTAGGCAGGAAGTGTATGAAAGAACATGGCTGCAGGAGTGATCAGAATTTCTCATTTCTTCCTAATTACCAGGGAATACCACTCCCTTCAGGATGAGCAAGGCCATGCAAAATTGCTGTTCAGGAACCAGTTGGGCATGTTTCTGAGTTTAGAGTATTTCTAAAATAGGATGACTATTTCCATTTAGTGCCTTTTTTTTTTTAAATAGAATCACCAGAGAGCTGAGTTTTAACATTGATTTTATATGTTGATATCTTAGGGTACTTGTGTTAATCAATAGAAAATTATTTGTCTACATCCTTGAAAGAATGTAGTTTATTATAGAAAATGATCATTTCTAAGCCTTTCACCTTCCCATTCCACAAAACTATAGAAGGCTATGATGAATCAATAGCATTTAAAGTACTGACAGATAACCTGTGTTTTGCAGGAAGGACACTTGTGATTTTGGATTCCTTGGTGGAAGAACACAAAACCCTCTGGTCTTGCTGCCAACGATGCAAGTGTGATTGCTGGCATCTTCATGGGCTCCAGAGGTCACAGCACGCTCCCACGGACTCTCATGGCCCCTCGGATGATTTCTGAGGGAGACATAGGAGGCATCGCTCAAATTACCTCCTCTCTCTTCCTGGGCAGAGGCAGTGTGGCCTCCAACCGGCACCTCCTCCAGGCTCGTGGCATCACCTGCATCGTTAATGCTACCATTGAGATCCCCAATTTCAACTGGCCCCAATTTGAATATGTTAAAGTGCCTCTGGCTGACATGCCCCATGCCCCCATTGGACTGTACTTTGACACTGTGGCCGACAAGATCCACAGTGTGAGCAGGAAGCATGGGGCCACGCTGGTGCACTGTGCCGCGGGGGTGAGCCGCTCGGCCACTCTCTGCATCGCTTACCTGATGAAATTCCACAGTGTGTGCCTGCTGGAGGCGTACAACTGGGTAAAAGCCCGTAGGCCCGTCATCAGGCCCAACGTAGGTTTCTGGAGGCAGCTGATAGACTACGAGCGCCAGCTCTTTGGGAAGTCGACAGTTAAAATGGTACAGACACCTTATGGCATAGTTCCAGACGTTTATGAGAAAGAGTCCCGACACCTGATGCCTTACTGGGGGATATAATGCCACCAAAGCCTGCATCAGCAGCCCCTTGAGCAGTACCAGCATCTGCTACACACCGTCTGTTCCCCTCTTCACCTTTCTTTTCAAATGGTTGACTCTTGGTTCTCCCTGAAGTGTTTTTTTACACTGGGTGTTCAAGTTTATTTTAAAAGATAGGGAGGGAGGGGAGGAACATTAGGGGAATGCACACATTGCTAGTAACATTTTTAAAACTAACATTTTGGAATAGTGTTTATGAAAATCTTTAACTGGCTTTTAATCATTTTTAACAATTTGAACAGTTTAATAAACTGTTTGGTTCTGCTACATTCTGAATCCCATGCCTTTAGGCATCATGGCAGGTGCCGGAGGAGCTCAGTGCAAAAATCACTTTGGGTCCTGATTAACCCTTTAGAGACAAGCTTTGCCCAAGGCTGCCGACCACACAGATGCTTAGGGAAGATTGATACCAGCTTCAGTCTCTATTGGATTAGCCCTACTCTTTCCTTTCCCTATTATTTAGTGACTCTGTAAATTAAAAAAAAAAAAAAAAAAAACCTTTAATCTAGTTGTTAAGTAACTATAATGAAATCTGCTGCAAACACCCTCTTGGAATCATTGTGCCCCAGGACTATATTAGCATTATTTTTAATAAATATATCTGCATAACATATTAGAATTTTTACTAAGAACCCCAGGGTGTGTGTATGTGTGTGTTGATGCTAGAAGAAAGATGCTCTCCAGTAACCGCGTTAAAATCTGGCTCCTGTGACAATATGCCACTTAAAATAGACCTCTCAGCCGAACTCTGTCAACGTTTCACATCCTTGAAGATGGGCAGACATTATCAGTCACAGTGCTGAAGCCGTGGAAAATAGCACAGAGTGTCCACTCTGATAAAAGGTTCGGTTTTCAGTTGTCTCTTGGCAACTGGAGTGCACCAAAGCAGTGAGTCCTCCATCAAAGAAATTGTTTTTTAACAAAAGCTATGCCTTTGCTTGACACAAAATGTCCTAAACCAAACCTCCATAGAAGTGACCAGCAAATAACAATGCTTCCTTTGTTGAAACTTGGAACCATGTCACCCGGTTCACTGCTCCTAATATAACAACATAACTCATCAGGGACTTGGTAGAAGTTTAATTAGTTCTTCCCTATTCCACACTCCTCACAAACTATTAGGAACCATCAGATTGCCCTTGCTCGGTCACAGTGCTGCTTTATTTGACTTCATTTGCCAGGTAGGTTGTAGCTTGCTTATCCATGGAACAATTTTCTAGATTTTTGGCCTATCTTGACAAGAAGCCATAAATATAATGCCAGTGGTTACATATTTACATAAATTATATTTTCTAGATTTTACCTGTTCCGTGGCAATGGTTTCCTACCTTATATCATCCTACTTTTATAAACATGCACTACTGTCTAAACGGGAAAATTAAAATGAGGTTAATAGTTTCTCTGGGAAATCGGAGGAACCCATAAATGCTACATCAGCACATGATCGAAAAGCAATCAAAAGAACAACAAAACAATCTGTGGCTGTGGAGGTTATGGCTTCTCTAGTATGAAGGCAAACTGTAAGTCCTGTAGTCTTTGGATAAGAGTCCAAAAATAACCACTGTACTACAGTAAGAGAACACTGGGTGACAGATGTTCTTGGTAGGAAAATTTCCTACAGAAATCCTGGCCAACATCACTACGGGGATGTAACTAAGCATTCTTAGTACTTAAGCCTAACACCTTTCTAATCTAAATGTCAGTTTGTTAGCTGGTCAGAAAGGAAGGCGTGTGACCTAGAAGGTATTAGGGGAATTTCTGTAGTGATGCCCGGCGCAGGGCAAGCATTTCAAGTTTCTATAATGTAGAGGCCCTATAATCTTTCCAAAGCTTAAGATCACACAAGTCATCAAATAAAAGGCAAGTAGAAGGCATCTTTAGACCACAACAAATATGTACATGAATACAAAATATTCAAATAATTTAGAATATGCAACCTATTTAGAGTGCTAACTAGTAGCCACAGGGACAAATACAGCATGGATAATAACATACCCTGTGCCTCTTCTACCTCGAGCATGTCCAGACAAAAATTAAATTACACACTAAGCCATAAAATGTCTAAAAGCGAAATACAATACCAAAAGAGAAAAGCGCTTATTCACTGCCACTCGGGCAGCAGGGCGGGAGTATGGAACTCACGCAGTATGGAAATAAGTAACCTTGGTTACTGTTTCCAAGGACACTGGACTCTGGCTCGTAAGAGGTGAAGATGAACAGTGTTGAGTCATCTGAATCATCTTGCACACATTTTAAGAAATGCAAGGATATTATTATTCCACACTCTGGAAATCCTTACTGGTGGTATGTGAGTGAACATTTCTACTACTAAACAGATGCCAAAAGTCGTGACTATTTTTCATAGCAAAGGCTTTTTGTTGGTGTCTACTGTATTTTCCTCTTGCGCCTCCCGTGGAGTGACCAAACCTATCGTACCTGACGAGGCCGGCAGTCCTTGTGCTTGTGCTCTGCAACCTCTCTAGGAATGGAACCATTCTAGTTAGCAGTTGTGCACGCTTTTTAAAATGTCATTGACACAAGCCATTGTGACAGAATAATAGTTCATATGGCATTTCCCAGAAACTGTCTCAGCGCTGTAAATTCTGTCAAACTGGGAGCCATTCTTACTGCAAGCAAAGGCAGATTCGGTCATCCTGCTCTACTATGGAATGTATGAGACGGGTCAGAGGCCTGCTTCAATCCTGGCGCCATGATGAAACTAGGCGCTGCTCAGGCTGAAGTAGAGACAGAGGCCTCAGGGAAGCCTGAGGACCCAACTCGCTGCTGCAGGTACTAAGTTGAGTAGCCCTGTGGAGGACAAAGGCCCTGAGGGTAATGATTCAGACAGGCTGTGTCAGTCAACCAGCTGGAGAGGAATCCGGAGAAAATGAGAAGCAGATTCATCTCGTCAACGCCTCCCTGTACATTCTGGGGCACAGCAAGGTAAAACAGAAGCCTCATCACCAGCTGCTTAACGAAAACATTCTTGTACCTTTTTTGGAGAAGATGGTGGTTAAAGGCGGAAGATGGAACAGAACAGAATCCCCTCAAGTTTTGTCCCAAGAAGGGAAAACAACCTACTTAATTATGTAAAGCTGCAATTTTATAGACAAGATAAACTTGTTCAGTTTACAAATAAAACCTGACTTGAGGTCAGAGAGCCTAAGTCATACACACAACGTGAAACACAGGAGTCAAAATCTCTTCGTAAAGCCCAGAATTTACAAGCTAGAGAAGTGTGTGTCCTCAGTTGGCCTGTTCTTCCCAGGGCTTCACAGCTTCACAGTCCTTAACCACTCGCTTTTTTTTTTCCTTTCTGATTTTATGCATTCAGTCTAAGTGGCAAATTCCCTACACCAGATAGTAAGCATGAGTCTTTTCCTTCCAGAATTCCTTGCTGTTTTGGAGTACTTTTCTTCCACTGTTTCTAAGTCATGTACCTCTACCATACATATACATCTGTTTGTCTCATTAGGCCAGGAGCTCCACCTTCTAACCCTGAATTAATTTTCAGGTCTCTCACATAATACTGCAAAGTCAGGCAGTATTGGTCCCTATGCAGTAATTTCTGGAAATCTGGACAAAGGCCACTGCCAAGAGGTTTCATTCGGCTGCCTTTCCAAATCTTGTCTGCAAAAAAATTCCACGTTCACAGTTTTTGAGGAAAAACAAAGTTTTCAGTGAAGGCTCCTAAAGGGGAAGGGTATTTATTTATCCTGATACACAAAGATCTGGGCCTCTGTCAAAATGAACATTCAATCCATTGCAAAGTGCCCAGGCGTGTTTTGAGAAAATGTCTTCTTGAACGCTGACAGTTTGAGAAATGAACAAAAGGAGAACTGGTTCAGCTGTGACCACAAAGTCGGTAAACCTGCCCTCACCCACTTCCATCGTCCAATGGAGATGAGCAGAAGTTTTTCGATAAAAAGAACGTCAGTTTAATCACATTGTCCCCTTTTTATTCATTTCAGTTATCAACAAGCTACATGTGGATAAATGCATTCTACTTCACAGGACGGCAGGGTTCTAGATAGAAGCAAGCACTGGCTTAACACGTTCTTGCCAATTCCAGTCCTATTAGAATTTAGTTTTCTTTAAATGTCAATTCTTCACAGTTTTAATACTGCAGCAGCAAATGATTCCTTAAAGAAAACTGTGGTCCCGTATTTTAAAACATCTTAGCGGAACTAGAGAGAAGTTAGCAAACTTCTGGTGCCACATGCAGTTTGGGCAGGGCAATTTTACCTTGTCCCTAAGGCTGGTGGTGGGATCTAGGGGATAAACGTCTGTGGGAACGACTGGGAGCTCAGCAGCTCCTTTCTCCCCCTTACCGCCCAGGGAACTCCTCATACAGCTTCGTGGAGGTGAACAGCACAGTCCTGCATTCTGTTTGTTGGTCCCTGTCGCCTCCTGGAGTATGATGGAAAAACAAACCCAGTAGGTACTTCAAAGAGGTACTTTTCAGAGCAAATCAGGCAGGATGAGGCCAGGAGGTTTTGGTTCAACACAGTTGATCCAGAAGTTGGCACAGCTGGCGTGATACTGATGACCTCCATATGCCAGCTTGAAGCTGTCTGTTTCAGAGTTGAATGCCTGCCAAAAATAAACATGTGGGCTGAGTCAGGCTTCTTCTGCACCTAAGAGCTGATCAGCACCCAGCACACACCCCTTGCCAGGTCACAGCGGCTGAGGCCACATGGCACACACACAAAAGCTGAGCAGGTGGCTATAGGAATTCAAGTGAGAAAGTTTTTTGCTGCTAATTAAAGGCATAAAAAAAATCTTTACCATTAAACTCAGTTTCAGCAAAAGAAGGCCAAATGAACGTTCACAGAAAGGGCAGACTGAGGCTACGGAGGGTTGTGTGGGGGTGTTCATGTTACGGGGAACTAAACTAGCCAAGGGCTGTGGTGAATTTTCATCCCTTGTCGTGCCGAAGGAAGCCCTGCCCAAAGGCTGGCACTGAATGATACACCCAGTCCCTTTGTTTCTGTGGCTGATTACAGGCCTCTCATGGAAAAAACAAAAGATTAAAAGCTCTCAGGGTCTCATGCCACTGGGACCTGATAATGGAATCAACAAAATTAAAAAGTCCAAATAGGCATAGGGTTTGTAAAAACTACTTCCAGATGACTAATGCTTACAGGTAAGTCACAGCCATCCAGTCCTCAACTCAGCTCCCTGGAGGGTGTCCTAAAGCACTACAAGTAAACAAATAACACAGAACTCTAAACCCCAATTTCTTTTTGTCTGATCACTGCCAAATCGTGACGCTGTCTGATCTTGTTCTGTGTCACAACTTCCAGTCTTTCAGAAGTTGCTCATTCTGTTACCTTGTTCATCACAGAGAAAAAAATGTGACACCAGAAGCCAATTACGAGCTAAAAGCATGCAAACAAGACAAGTGGACCCACACAGACACACTAGTTGGTCGAATCAGACACTATGGGAACAGACATGACTCAATAAAGGAAGGATTCATGATCAGAACAGTTCAGGATGGCAGTGGAATCATCTGATTTGCTTTCCACACTCAAAATTAAGATGGACACGCTAAGATAATGTGTAACTGGTTCATACTTTTTTAGGATGTTCTTCTGCAGGCTTCTCTTCTTTCTGAAATAACGTTGAAACCATAAGGTCAACAAAATTCCCAGAACAGGGCCTCCTGCCCCCAAACAAAGCCTTACAGGCTTAATTAACCTCTCTCTACCACCCCACCGTGCACAGGGCGTGGGCACAATGCAGACACCATGCTGTTAGGGAGGGAGAAACAGGCTCCATTCCTTCAATGGCTTCCCCTACCACCCTTCTGTAAGAGTACATATACTTCCGTGGTCAGATTTCAGGGCTTTATAAAAATCCCCACCTGTGGTCATAGACCTTGCAGTGAAGTGGGCTAGATGGGGTCGCCTGCAGGGGTCATGTCAAGGAGACGCTTTGCCATCTCCAGGGGGAAGGTGTGTCACTCACCCGGCTTCTGGAGTCCACGTTTAAAAGGCACACCCCACAGGCAAGTTCCTGAGCATTTTTAATCCCAGGCCGTAGCATACAAGAGGAAAAATCCAGTGAATTTTCATCGGGCTAGGAGGACAAGACAAAAAGGTAAGGACCCAGCAACTCCAAATGCTGCTGGCTTCACTCCCTGATCACTCATCCCCAGTAGGTCTAGCAGCAAATGAAGTAACCTCTAATACCATCAATACAATTGTTCAATTTCCCAAACATTTATTGAGAGTTGCCGTGTTCTAGGTGCTCGGGATGCTAGCATGAGCAAAAACCCAGTACCTGTCCTCTGAGAACTCACAGTCTAGGGTGGGGGCAGGTGGGTAGCAGGCAGCACAGGGCCACAAGGACCACACCAGGGCACACGGGCTGGGCTACATTTACTCCAACCCGAGGGGAAAGGACCTGGATGGCAGAGAAAGCTTCCCAGCACTTACAAACATCCCGAGTCTTGATAGGTAGGTGCTAGGTTAGGGGATGGGGAAGGGCGAGGTAAGGGAAGGAACAGTATTTTTTCTGTGTGGAACAAGCAACACAGGCAAGGCGGCCTCTAAGCAGAAGATGGGGTGGGGGAAGAAATTGAGGGGGTGGGAGCCAAGCTCATGAAAGGAGGGAGGAAACAGAACTCCAGCACGAAGGTCTTGGAAGGAATAGAAGAGACTGTATCTTGGGAAGCCATTAAGGGTTCTAACTGGACCATGACATGATCAGGTTTGTGTTTCAGACAGATCCCTCTGGTTGACGTGTGGGCAATGAACTGTGGATGGTGATCCTCAAGGCCTGTGCCTCAGTGACAACGCCATTGTAAGGGGTCCGGGAGACAGTGAGGAAAGTTAGAACTAGGGAAGCAACAGCAGGGGACAGCCACCTGAAAAAGCCTGGGTGATGTGTGATATGTGCAAGGAAGGGAGAGGCGTAGGCAGCTGGGAGGGCTCAGCATAGTAGGCACATGAAAGGAGACCCACATTGGGGGCTGAGGGCTGGGAGGAGTTCGGTTTGGTCTAAGCGGAGTTGGAGCTGCGGGTAGGACAGTCAAGTTCTGACACTAGAGATGCAGAAGACAGATACACAGGCCTAGTGCTCAAGGATGGAAGAATGAGGTACTCTCAGCTAGACAGAGTAAACACACAGACAGCTATTATCAGTGAAGCCCTTAAGTGCTAGGCACCACACTAAGGTCCTCACGTGCATTATCTAATTTCTTCCTTACAACAAATCTGTGAAATATGGAGTAAGAGGGCAGGTCTGGGGCAGGTCTCAACTTTGGAAAGCTGTTAATTTTTTTTTAATATTTTAAAGTTTTATTTATTTAAGTAATCTCTATGCCTGCCGTGGGGGCTCAAACTCACAGCTCTGACGCCAAGAGTTATATGCTCTACCAACAGAGCCAGCCAGGCGCCTGTGGAAAGCTGTTCATTTCTTAAAAGGTAAAATACATATCTACTATATGAACTTATATGCAACTCCACTCCTTGGTATTTATCCAAGAGAAACAAAAACATGTTAACAAAAGTCTTATACAAAAAGTGTTCATAGTAGCTGTATTCACATTACCCAAACTGGAAATAGCACGTATTTATAAATAAGAAAGTGGATTAAATACTCATGGTGTATTAGTACAATGGAATATTACTCACTGATAAAAGGGACCAAATTCATACATGCAAAAATGTAGATGAATTCGCCCCACCCTTTCTTTAAGTAAGTGCCATGCCCAACTTGGGGTTTCAAACTCACCAACCCAAGATTGAGAATTGCATGCTCTACCAACTGAGCCGGCCAGGTTTTTTTTAGTGGATTTTTTCCTTTTTAGATGAATTTTTAAAACATGCTAAGAAGCCAGACAGAAGAGCACATATATATTACATCATTTTATATAAAGTGCTAGAACAGGCAACTCTTTGATGACAGAAATCTATGGGAAATGGTTATTTTTGGAATCAGATCAGGACAAGAGGGGCCTTTATTTAGGAGGCAATGAAAATACTCCATACATTGCTGGGGTGTGGGCTTACACGGCTAAATGCATTTGCCAAAACTGATCCAACTATGTACTTAAGACCTATGCATTTCATGGTCTGTAAGTTATCCCTCAATTAAGAAAAGCACTTGAATTACAAAACAAAAACAAAAAAAGGAAAAAAAAGTTTCAGAAGAGCTATATATATTAAGATTTTATTTTTAAGTAATCTCTCTACACCCAACACAGGGCTCAAGGAACTCACAACCCTGAGATCGAGAGTCACATGTTCCACCAATGGAGCGAGCCAGGTGCCCCAGAAGACTTACATTTTTAATGTACAAAGTTTTAGATATACCTAAACCAATTTATTTGGCTTATATATGCCCTAGAGCAGAGGTTTCTCAAACTTGGCACCACTGACATTTTAAACTGGATAATTCCCTGCTGTGGGCCTGTCCTCTGTGCTGTAGGATGTTTAGCAGGACCTCTGGACAATTTGGGGGCAAAATTGTCCCCCTCCTCCACCATTAAGAACGGACTTCACAAAAAAAATGACTTTCCAAAGAGAAAGAAATGTGTACATATACATACACATACACACACACGCATACATGAGCTTATTATAAATTTTTATTGATATAAAGACTGCATAGCACACAATTTATAAATAATAAAATCTACAATTATCTTTACTGAAAATTCCATATAATCCGTGATTCTCACAATGTTTTCTCTGAAAATGCCCAACCTTGGGATCCATGGTCAGCCTGTGCTTACGCTCACCAGAGTGTAGATGTTATAAGTGCCAGTTGGTGTTTCTCTGTGAAGGGCTAAGACTGAAGCGAGGCAACAGACACATTTCAGAATATTCCTCACCTGTCAGATACGTGAGTGACTCTGCTGATTTGGGGAACTGCTCTCAAAGGTTGGAGAACATTCCCTCAGCTTTGTGATCTATTCACAATATAATGGCTTATAGACACAGTATGCTTTGTTGTTTTTAAAAATTTTTTTTAACATTTTAATTTATTACTGAGAGACAGAGAGAGACAGAGCATGAGCATGGGAGGGGCAGAGAGAGAGACACACACAGAATCTGAGGCAGGCTCCGGGCTCTGAGATGTCAGCACAGAGCCCCATGTGGGGCTCAAACTCACAAACCGCAAGATCATGACCTGAGCTGAAGTCCGACACTTAACCAACTGAGCCACCCAAGTACCCCAACACAGTATACTTTGAAGTTTGATCAGTATTATTAACATCTGCTTGATAACCTTCATAAAGTCTAGACAATCAACATTACAACAAATTAAGCACTGATCTATACCAGTTGGGGATTTCCACGGTATAAATACTCTCACCATGGCTGACGTCAAGGCACCAATGTGAGGTCACTGAACACGGCGCTGGGAAGGGATGCCTGTGGTACTGTCATGTAGCAGTTCCACATATGGACAGAGATCAGGGTGACCAGCTTCCTAGTTTGCTCAAGACCGTCCCAGTTTCAGCTCTGAGAAAATCCCTCAGCTCTAACCAAACTGGCATCAGTGGTCGTCCAAGGACAGACATAAAGAACTTCAAGAGCTAAGGACTAAGCAGGTAGATAGGAAGTGAAGATGGGAGTCAGTAAAAGGGTCAAACAACTGTCCTATCTTGAGGAACTGAAACGAGCAGAGTAAGCCAAGCATGGGCAAGTTAGAGAGTTACCAATTTGGGCTCAGAAACAGCTCTGAATTTAAGATGGCACAGGTACTGCGGTGTGATGTGATCACATGAGTGTGTGGCTGACGTGCCATGGAGACAAGGGTCCTGGAATTCAGGGGTCAAGGATCTGGGAGCCTGGTGTGTTGGCTGGTTTGTCCTACAGGATACTGATGTGACCCAGGATGATGGGAAATCCCTGCCGATATAATAGCTACATTTTTTATAGTTAGTTGAGGCTGAACCACTGAGGAGTTATTATTGACTTTTGTATTTGAGAAATTATATTATTTTTTCCCTAAGGGAAAAACAATCGGATTCTCCCTACAAAAGTGTATAGATTATATATGATGTTTGCCTGCCTCTTTCTAATTTGAAATAATAAACCATGCTTTAAGTCCACAAACCTTTCTTCTTTTTTTTTTTAAGAAAAAGATGATGCTGTTTGCTTGTTTGTATGTTTGTTTAGAGAGAGAGGAGGAAATCTCAAGCAGGCTCCATGCCCAGTGTGGAGCCCGATGTGGGGCTCGATCCCATGACCCTGGGATCATGACCTGAGCTGAAATCAAGAGATGGACGTTCAATAGACTGAACCATCCAGGCGTCCCCCACCCCCGAAACCTTTCTTAAACTAACTTGAGCTGAATCCATTCAGATCACCCCTAGGGAAGGAAGGACAGCCAGTTCTCAAAGAAAAGGGGAGGCAGATGATTCAACTCTGTGCATGAGGACTCTGACCTTGAAGTGAATCTACATGGTCTTAACCAAGCCAGATGATAATTTTCCCTTTTTTTTTTTTTTTCTGTTTCCCTTTTTTCTTTTCTAGTGCAGTCATGGCCAAGTCTGGTCAAGCCTAGAGGTAGTTCATACTAATATTTGTTTGCTGTCCAATTCTGTCATCTTTAAATGGTTAACAATTTCGTTGTCCTACCTATCTTCCTCAGTTGCTGTTGGGACCTTCAGAGATATATAAAAAGTACTCTGAAATGCTCTAAATGATTAAAACTATTCACTTTGACAAAATCTAAAAAGCTTTTTTAAGAGGTTAAAAAAATAGCAGTACTTCCATAAACCTACGTTATAGATATTTATCATGTTACTGAATAGGACTCTTTGAGAAATAACTAGAATCTAGGAAAACTCTGAATCTTGAAATCAATCCAATTACGAAAAGCCTTTTAGTATGTGTTTACCAAGGGCATAAGGAAAGTGAATGAAAAGGTCATTTTGTAATCTCCCATGAAAAATCATAAGGCTCTGCATAAACTACCCTGTGGTCAAATTAATCTTTGAAATGATAAAAATTAACCTGTATAAATACACTACCATAAGCTGGGGGGTGGGGGAGGGAGAGGTAGTACACAGTAACAGTGACACCAATTCTTGGCCATAATTCTTTAAGAAGGTACGCCCTCTACAGGCCATTTTAAATTGAACATCATCCACATCAGTTAGCAAGTATTTAGTAAAGTGTTTAGTAAACTTTAGTAAAGTGTTTAGTAAAGATTTCTAAAAGTAGTTATATTATAAATGACCTGCATACACTAAGTCCCCAGATTCAGACTGGGACACATAATCCTGAATCTTTAGCCAATAATAAGCTGCTAAAATGGTGTCCAAGAAAATCGTTATTGAGGAAGAAGAATTTGGTAGTAATTAGTGTTCTTTACAAATTCTGGACAAATGGTAGGATGGGCCTTTCCGATCCCCTTAAATTGTGCAGAGCTGTGTAACTTGCACAGCCACCTGACTGATCATAAGTCACATGCGGCACTTCTGGAAGGAAGCCTTTAAAACCGATGTGTTCTTTGTCACGTTCCCTTGACTCTCCCACAGGGATCAGCTACATTCTACGTGGTAGAGGCTTTGTCAGCCAGGTCCCTGAGTGAAGGACCCGTCCACAGAGACCCCTTCAATTTGAGATGGACGTGTAGCAGGAGCAATACAGCTCTACTGTTCTACATCACTAAAATGGGGTGGGAGGAGTTGTTACCACAGCATAACCCAGCCTAATCTGATACTAAAAAACTATCTGAACACTGGTTCCACAAGCAATTCTAGACTTTTGGTTTGGGTTACAATGTAACCATTTGGATTCTTGGTTGCAATGTTTTGTCTAATTTTTCCTATTGCTGCTATAACAAAGTAGCAAAAATTTAGCAGCTTAAAATAACATATTCTCTTATAGTTCTGGAGGTCAGAATTCTAAAATGGGCTGGCAACACAGTGTACTTTCTGGAAATTCTAGTGGAGAATCGGTTTCTTTACCTTGTCTAGCTTCTAGAGACTACCTGCATACTCCTTGAATCATGGTCCCACCTTCCATCTTCAAAGCCAAAAGTGCAGAATTTGCCAGTCTTTCTCTTTGCTCTGTCATATCGCTTTTTCTCATGCTCACTCTCCTGCCTTCCTTTTTGTGAGACACTGAGCCCATCCAGATAATCCAGGGTAAACCCCCCATCGAAAGTCCCTTAACTTCATCACATCTATAAAGTCCCTTCTACCTACGGTAACAAATTCACAGGTTCCAGGGATTAGGGTGTGGCTATCTTTGGCGAGGGAGGGGACATTATTCCATCTACCATATCACCTTCCGTCAACGAGGACAGCCATACAGAAACACAATGAAGATTCTGTCTCAGGGACGCCTGGGTGGCTCAGTCGGTTAAATGTCCAACTCTGGATTTCAGCTCAGGTCACGATCTCATAGTTCGTGGGTTTGAGTCCCATATCGAGCTCTGTGCTGGTGGTGTAGAGCCTACTTAGGATTCTCCCTCTCTCTCCTTGCCCCTCCTCTGCACACACACACTCTAAGTAAATAAATAAACTAAAAAAAAAAAAAAAAAGGATTCTGTCTCTAAAACATTGTGTAGCACTGGCAAGATGACAAAAATGTTATCATTATTAAAAATAAACTGATCTGATACACCTCAGCAACAGGAAGTACATACTCTGAAATTCACTGCTTATTTCGCATTGAAAGGAGCCTGGGTGACTCAGTCAGTTAAGTTTCTGATTTTTGGGTTTTGACTCAGGTCATGATCTCACAGTACACAAGTTCAAGCCCCATGTTGGGCTCTGTGCTGCCGGTGCGGAGCCTGTTTGGGATTCTCTCCCTCCTTCCCTCTCTGCCCTTCACCCAGTTGTGAGCGCTTGCAGTCTCTCTCTCTCTCTCTCCCTCTCCCTCTCTCAAAATAAATAAATACTTTAAAAAAAAGAAAGGAAATAAAGGATTATACTATACTGAGGATAACAGTGACATCAAAGCCTGTGTGATTTTCAGTTGACTAGAGGTCAGGAGAATGACAGTGCAGGAGAATGACAGTGCTTGCCCCTCTTCGGAGATTTCATATGGCAAAGTGCATCTGTTTTGTTTTCCAGGGCTGAACCTCTCTTTGTTTCAAACCTACTGAACTTCAACCCTTAGGCAACAATTCACTCATCTCACTAAAACTGAGGATTTCTACCTCCTGAGAAACAATCAGTTCCTCTAGTTTGTGCCCAGAGGAGATGTGCTTCTACCACAAGGGGGGGTTTTGGTCCACAGATGATGTGCACGCGAAGGGAAACTCTGCACTATAACTTTTGGCTTTAATAAGTAGCAGGGAGCCACAGTTTGGAGTTTAGGATTTTGTACTTTCCTTAGCCCACACATTGCTACTGTGACATAGCACTAATATTCTAGGACTTTTTCACTGAAGAAAGGTAATGTGGCCACTTTTTGATGGGAACAGTTTCATGATTTCTTCATGGAAGAAAAGCATCCTCAAAGCTGGCACTGACACAATAAGAAAAACGGACTTTTAAAACTATGATGTGCATCCAAATCCCTGATCTGTCAGTTTCGGGCAAGTTACATCTCTGAGCCTCAATTTCTTCACCCGTAAACATGGGGATTATACTACTGACCTTACAGGATTGTTGCCAGGATTAAATGAGAATGAATGTAAAGCATACGGCACAATGCCTGGCAGGATCCAGGTACAAATAAACTATTATATTACTGGAATCAAAGAGCCTGGCAATGGCAATTTGCTGCATTAAGGAACTTTAAATTCTACCTAAAACGAAGAAGTGGTATAAAGAGTTAAAAGCTTCCACCACAACCTCAGTCACACCCTTCTCTAGTGATTTCTCTGCATCCAGGGTTCCTGGGGCTTGCAGAGTTTTGCTGCATCTGAAGTGAACTCCACAGATGTTGGTTTGTGTCATTTACATGCACACCTCTATTTTTTAGAGTAAAAGCTTCTTTGTGACAAGACTCACACTTCCTCTGGAGACTATAGCCTATTCTTCATGCAGTGGGCAATTGAAATAAGTTTTATAGACCAAAGAAGATATCAAGAGGAAATGACATGGTATAATCAGGAATAATATCTGAGCAGAGAATGGTGGTTTTTCTGTCACAGCTAATGCGGTGAAAAAAAGGCACTTAAAACTGGAAAAAGCAATGCATAAATACAGAAATGAATACTCAGTGGCATTCATATAAAATTTGCATACACAACATGCATTCCTGTGTTGTCTAGTTGCAGACTAATTAATCTCTATACTGTTATCCAGTGTCTAAAAAAATGTCAGGTGAAATCACTCACTAGACATGGATGCTACATATGGAAGTCCCTTAGGGGAGTTTGAATGAGAGGGCATGGATGCCTGACAACTCTTCCCACTTATCTCACGTTCTGACACACTGAGGGATCAAAATCACCATAAGTGAGCAGGGCAACACTTCCCAGGTTATATGGGTAACCAGACCCAATAGGCTTTCCCTAAAATCAAAAAGGAAATTCTGTGTGTGTGTGTGTGTGTGTGTGTGTGTGTGTGTGTGTTTAAGATTTATCTTTAAGTAACCTCTACACCCAATGTGGGGCTCAAGCTTACAACCCCAAGATTGAGTCACATGTTCTACTGACTGAGCCAGCCAGGCACCCTGCTATGGTTTCTTTAAAGGTCTGAACAAAACTAACCCTTGGTATAAAAAATCACAACAGGGATTACCTCAGAGTGGAATGATGACAAAGATGGTGCACAAGGAAACCTGGAATGATGGGATATCCTCTATCTTTTATGGGGCATTGGTTATTATTGGCTATTATCTGGGGTAGGCATTTGTCAAAGCTCACTGAATGATTTAAGTAACAAAACTTACTGAATGGCAGAACTGAGAGTTTTGCATTTTCCTACAGGAAGGAAGGCAGGAAGGCCTGGAAGGGCAGCATCTAGAAGGCAAGCCTTTCTCATGAGCAGCAGTGGCCTGCGGGAGCTTGGACGTCTAGGAAGATGTACAAGGATGAAACTGGCTTCTACCTCACCCAGTGACAGTGAGTCCTTCCTCAAGAAAGAAATACAACATAGCAAGCAACCCAAGCTAGGATTCTCCTCAATTATCCTTTGCCCCAAACTGAAAAGGATTAATACATAATGAGCCTGGTTAGTACACTTGGTCTTTTGTGATAATTCTTCTTCAAAGAGCTCATGGCAAAGAAAGATACTTTGTTATCATGGCCATTTTTTTCTACCAGCGCTAGAAGGGAAGAGATGGGTGGCTGATTTGAGGGTCTGTATAGAAATCTAGTTTTCAAAGTGTTAATTACAATGAAAAAAATTAAAAGCGAAGGAAGGGAGGGAGGGAGGAAGGAAGGAAAACAAAGAATCTTAAGATCTAAATGGAAAAGGGGAGGCTAATCTTAATCTGCTTTCTAGTCCTGGGCTATAAACAGGGGAAACATGTACAGAAAAGAACTTGACTCTTTCTATCAAGTTGCTGCCCGGTGAGATGCCCAGTGTTTCATTGATTTTGATTCCAAGTAACAAACCTCTTTCCCCAGAAAGGCTTTTGCTTATCTCTCTCTGGTTTTACCCACCCAGCTTGCCCATTTCAAGGAAGCAACAGAGTACAGTGGGTGAAAAGCAGACTTCTGACTTTTTACACTGAATCCAGGTCTTTTATCTTGGTGCCTCAGTTTTCTTCATCTGTAAAAGGGGGTGAATAATAATATCTACCCTTAACACTTCTGTATTAAGTAAATTATATGTATATAAAGAGTTAAGAATAGGGTATAGCACATGGTAAGCACTCAGTAAAAGTTAGCTAATGATGGTGAAGATATTCAGGCTTCATCTGGTTCATATCAGCACAAAGTTAGGAAGCAGGAGAGAACCAGACACATGCTGACCTCTAAATTTTTTTAACGTTTATTTATTTTTGAGAGAGAGACACACACAGAGCATGAGTGGGGGATGGTCAGGGAGAGAGGGAGACACAGAATCAGAAGCAGGCTCCAGGCTCTGAGCTGTCAGTACAGAGCCTGACGTGGGGCTCAAACCCACGAACTGTGAGATCATGACCTGAGCTGAAGTTGGCCGCTTAACCGACTGAGCCACCCAGGCGCCCCAAGCTGACCTCTAGATTGCCAATGCTTGGTCTTAGACATCTCTTTGCTATAAAAACATGCCACGAATGAGTTTTGAGGTAAGACCTCTGTGAGACTGGGTACAGAGGCTCTGATGAAGCAAAGGTAACAACACACTGAACTCTATGTAAACAACTAGTAACACATCCTCCTCTATCCCACAGCCACCCTTGAATACGTCATTAGTCAACCCACTTTATTTGTAGCTAAGCTTAGAAATATTAAAAAACTCATGGTTTCGGTGTATCTGGGTGGCTCAGTTGGTTAAGTGTCCAATTTCAGCTCAGGTCATGATCTCACAGTTTGTGGGTTCGAGTCCCGCATTAGGGTCTGTGCTAACAGCTCAGAGATTGGAGCCTGCTTCAGAGTCTTTGTCTCACTCTTGCTCTCTGCCCCTCCCCTGCTCATGCTCTGTCTCTTTCTCTCAAAAATAATAAAATAAACATTAAAAAATTAAAAAAAACCAAACTCATGGTTTCATCATCCAAGCACAGCGCTATTGCCATTCCGGCATATTCTCTTCCAGCCCCGTAGTAATGATTCTGTGTTATTTCAAACTATGTGCTCCTTTAAAAAATGGCTGCACAACATCCTAATATGATGCTTCACCCAATTTGCTTAGTTGACCCTCTCGAGTTTTCACTTTTACAAAGAAAAACTTTTGCATTTAACTTGCTTCTTTTTGTGAGCTTGTGTTAGAACTGTTGCCTTAGGAAGTTTTCCTAGAAGTGGAACTACTGAGACAACTACTCAAAATGTGAGTCCTTTTATTCATTCAGTTTTCACTGGGTATTTATGCAGTGCCTGGCACTGTGCTCAGATTGAGAACAAAATGTGGTCTTCGTCCTTGTCCTCAAGGACTTCACAGATGGGTGAGCGGTGGGGAAGTACCTTGCTAAATACCCTTTACATAGGGCGGTACCAATTTATGTTTCCTAATAAATAGCCCCCATTTTTCCACATCAACACTATTAGGATTCCAATAACAAGCCAAACAAAAACTGGGTTTATTACTAGGTAAAAAATGAAATCTTGCTTGAATCTGAATTAATGTTTACTGATTAGTGGTGCCTCCACTTGTATGAATCACTTCATGGTCTTGCTCAGCTTTTAATGGGATGTTGGTATATTTCCCATGGATTTGTATGTTTTCTTTACGGAGCAAAGATGTGAGCCCACCATTAGAACACACTGCTGTGCTATTTCCTGGTTTCCTGTTTAGTCTATTTTCCCACATTTAGAATGACTCTGATTTGTACTTGGAGCTATGCCATTTGGTCTATACTGAGAGACTTCATAAGAAACAACTCAGTGAAACCTATTGCTTCAACTGCTGAAAAGATGTTGTGGATAACATAGGTTACATTAGTCTCCTCTTTACAAGAGACTGCAAAAGAAATTTCTTTTTGGTATCAGTACCAGGAATAATTATGCGTCTCCTAAGTAGTGGGTTTATTTTTATGTTATGAACACAGGGAATCATGGAACTCATTATGTCTTCCTTACATCAGTTCCTAGAAAGGGTAAAGTTGATTAACTACAGCTCACCACTAGCAAACGTAAGCACTTTAAAAAGCACTTTATCTTATCTCTCCTCCTTTCTTTTCCCCGATTTTATTTTTCTTATCCATTTATTTAAAAAATTTAAACCAGTTATTAACATTATGAGGTATAAAAAGTGTGAAAAAATTGGAAGGGTCAAGAGGTATAAAACAAAAAGTACAAAGCTCCACCAAACACTGTGTCAGAACACCAAGAAATAAAGGACACAGTCTAGCTTTTAGGGAGCAGACAACCTAGCAGGCAAGAAGCAAACACATGATTACCAATATGCACAGTATGAGGACAGAGAGAAATGTGCTGTGGACACCCACGAAGAGTGTCAAATTCAGACAGAAGGGCTCTTTGGAATGACTTCTGGGGAAATGATGCAGAGTGCAGAGGGAAAAGCAGTCTAACAGAGAATGGGAGGCAAAGGCAGTCCAGGAGCTAAGGAGCCGAAACTTGATCCTGCAGACCACTGCGAGACTTTAAATGGGATTTGAATGACATGACCAGACTTGTATTTCAGAAAGAATGGGCTAGAAGGGCATGCAGAAAAGATTACAATAGGGGCTAGCTAACAAAATGAACCAGCAACTCCAGCTATGCGGTCAGAAGTGATAAGGACTGGAGTGATTTAATGCATTAACAAAATAAGGTTCCCATTTTGATTATACTTTCTAGGTATTATTAATATGTAAGAATGCTATGATTTTTGCTAAACTCAATAAATTTAACCTCTTGAATTCATATTTCTATAAATATTTCATATCACCAAACATAATTTTCTCTTATTTTCAAATATTTATATTTCTTATTATACTGGCCAGAGCTGTGTTTTTAACAAATAATGACCCAAACTGTAGAAACTGAAAATAGTCCAAGGGAACAAAACAGAGAATTTGGATACGATTTAAACTCTTTAAGAACTTAACACTGCAAACCAGAAACAACGAACACAGGTAAGAGGGCCTGCCGCCTGAGGCATGTGATGGGACAGCTACTCCCCACCTGGCTGTGGGCACAGCTCGGAACAACCGTGTCCTACCACGTGGCCGCAGTCCTGCTCAGAGGGGCCACCTATATGTATATGTAAAGAAAAGAAAGAAAGAAAATGGAATAGCATATTTCTTCCAGCTGTGGGAGGAAGATAAATTTCTGACTTTTGTAAAATAAAGAATATTATCAGAGAGACAAACTGAACAGTATGAATATATAAAAATAGTTTTAACCAATGAAATGGAAAACAAAGGGAACAGATGATGAAAATGACTGATATAAGCTTTCCCATATACGCATGTATGTGTGTGTGTGTGTGTGTACATCCATTACAAATATGAAACACATAAGGTCAATAACCATATCTCATTGAACATATGGTCAAATGGTCAAGACAGATAATCAATTTACACATAAAGGAAACAGAAAGTAAATTATCACTTGGAGTACTGCACAGCCTCTACAAAATGAAAGACCTATAAAAACACCTTTAGGGACTCAATATACACTCGCTAAATGAAAAAGCGGACAAAGAAAGCTAGAACACACTGTAAAGAAAGGTACCCTTGCATGTTGCCGGCAGCCAACTAGCCTGAGCTCTCTGGAAAGCCATGTAATAAAAGGAACGGTTACATATGAACACACACACATCCATGTGCAAACACACATTCTGACTTCTTAAGTCTTGAAGGAACTATATCCCTGAAAGCACATGTAGTCATTTGTCTAATGATATCCAGAGTAGAACCATTCAGAACAGGAAGAAATGGAAATAATCCACAGACCTAAAAAAGGGAAAATGCTAAATGAACCATAGGACAGCAACAAGACAGTCACCCCGAACAGTTTCTAAAGAGACACATACGGGGTCATAAGGAACTAGAAGTGTGAACAGAAGAACTCACGTTGATGCTCTGCAAAACAACCATATATGCATGTGACTTACTTAAGAAGGATGTAGGGGCGCCTGGGTGGCTCAGTCGGTAAAAGTGTCTGGCTTCGGCTCAGGTCATGATCTCACGGTTCGTGGGTTTGAGCCCCGCATTGGGCTCTGTGCTGACAGCTAGCTCAGAGCCTGGAGCCTGTCTTCTGATTCTGTATCTCCCTCTCTCTCTCTGACCCTCTCCTGCTCTTGCTGAATCTCTCTGTCTCTCAAAAATAAATAAAAAACATAAAAAAAATTTAACAAAAAAAAAAAAGAAGGATGTAGACAGGGAGCCTGGCCGGCTCAGGCAGAGAGCATGCGATTCTCGATCTTGGGGTTGTGAGTTTGAGCCCCACGTTGGGTGTAGAGATTACTAAATAAATAATCCCCAAGAGAAGAAAAAAGAAGAAGGATGTTGACAGAGTGAATGCCCTCCTCCAGTCTTGTTTTACGGAGGCCCCACAGGCCCCGGTGCTCTCCAGAAGCCAAGCAGGTGCTACTCAGTGACCTGCACAATTATCTCCTTCCTTTAACGTAACATGATCCAGCAGGCACCTCACCATCATCCTTCAGTCAGGGCCACCACTGAACATACACTTTGCTTTACCACTGAGGTTTCTGGAAAAGAAAGCAAGTGCTGAACACCTAACGGACTTACCGTGAGTGTGGCCAGGGACATGAAGCCAATGAGGTTATTCCACACTTTATCGATGTCCTTCAGCAGCTGCTGGAGTTTCTCACTGCACACCGCGGTGGCTTTTATCCCCAGCTCCACACGCTTGGTCACTCTGTACACCTCAACAACACCTACAGGGGGAGAGAGTGGAGTTGGGCACAGGCAATGAGAGAGGTGGGAGGCACAAGGCAGCCCTCCTGCGTGCTATCTTAGCTGAAAAGATGGATTGTTTCTGGACAGAAGTGAACTTACTATTCCTGGGGACCAATCCATCTCCAGTGCTGCAGGGTGACTTACTGGTAAGAGCACAGGCTATAGCTACACTACCTGGCTTCAAATCCCAGTTCCGCCACTTACTAGCTGTGTAACCCTGGGCAAGTCACATAACTTCTCTGAGCCTCACTTTCTTCATCTGTGAAATGGGGATTAAAAAAGCATCTCATTAAAGAGAATTAAATGGGTTCATACTCTAAAAGGCTTAGAACAGTGCCTGTTTAAAGGCAATATTAGCTCTTTTTTTTTTCTGGCTTCTTTATAAGTCCATTTGTTTAAGTTTGGGAAATCCCATCAAACTGGCTGAAAATGGGAATTATCAAAAGCTTAAAAGAATCTGAATGTCAATATCATCACAAAGTAATTAAGAAATGACTCACTTCTCCAAATACCCCATGATTTACAAAGTCTGTGGCTTCATGCACCTTTTACATACCTAACGGAACACAGGATGGTTCTTTTCCCATGGTGTCTGAATTGTGGCTGAGTTCTTCAAGCAAGGAGGATAGGTGCCAAGTATGTTCACATTCTAAAGGACAGTCACCAGACACATCCCCAACCTTTACCTGAGCCTCTCGAAGAGAGGACTGGAGGAGTCATCTTCAGAGCAGTACACTGTCAGCCTGTGTAAAGCCCACTATGGTTTTTCCTCTTCTTTCCCCAGTCCTCTGGGGAAAGCAGTCACTGCCTATCCTACGCCAAGTGAGGGGACTTCTATGACAACCTCTCACAGATACTAGGCGATGTGTACAAGGAAAGACAGGCGCCCTACCACCTGGTGTGTCCCCGCAGCAGAGCTGTGGCCAGCTGAGCAGGAAGGAGGAACAAGAGAGAGGCAGTGGATGTGCAGGAGAGACCACGTCCCTCTGCCGTCCACTCATCCAGGAGGTACTGGTGAGGGACTACTATGTGCCAGGCGCTCAGGTACGTACTAGAGACATTCCCAGGGAACAAAACAGAACAAAGCACTCCCTTCTTGGAGGTTCCTTCCAGGGGAGGGAGACGGATAATAAATAAGAACAGGTAAAATACAGAAGATATTAAAGGTGACAGGGTAAAAGAGAAATCAAGCAGGGAAAGGGACAGGAAGGATGAGGGTGGAATGAGAGGTCACAGTTTTGAGAAAGGCCAGGGAAGACCTCCCTCAGAAGGTGACACCTGAGCAGAGATGTGACAAAGACTAGGGTCCAGTGCATGTGGCTCTGGCCACGGGCCCAGCGAGAACTGCAGGAGGAAAGGAACACCAGAGTGGACAGAGACCGGAGTTTCCAGTTGGACTGGGACATTTAACAGCTGAAGGTAGTCAGGGAGGTAAGGAATCGGTGATGTCATGAAGGGGTGGAGAGGAAGAATCGACAGAGCATGGTAAGGCATTAATTGGACACCCAATGTTTTCATTCTAGTTCAGATTCTTTGACAAACCAGGAACACAGATGCAATTTTACATTGCTGCTGCTAGTATGTGTATAATAAGGACTGAAAAACTTTGCCACAGATACCCCAAGTCAAATAGTGTGGTTTCTGTCTGTGATTTAAGCATCTCACCCACAAATGCAGATGTACTTAGTGAAGTCATATTGTAACTTGAAAGATTAAAATACTTAATGTAAGGGAAAACTGAAAATACTGTCAAGTGTCAGGATTTTGAAGAAGTAAAACATAAAAGAACATACCTAATAAATATTCCATGCCTTGGGCTGACTGAATTACTTCTGTGCACACAGAACTACTACTGATTCCATTTAAGGTATCATTTGCCGTCTTAATAACCTACAAGAAATGAAATCACATCACCTTATATAATCAAGAAAAATCATTTCAAATCACTTTACTATTAGTAGAGAACCTAAGAGGGAAGCCAGGAGGTGTGAAAAAGCACGACTGACTGATATATGTATATAACCATGCTGAAACAAATGTGAGAATTTAATTTTAACCTTGAAGAAACCATCCTCCATTTCTTTGGAAAAGACAGAGGTTCTTTAGCTTAAATATTAGTTTAATTTAGGCAGCATTAATGATACCATTTTGTTATTTTCTGTTTTATGTTTTAGAGAGAGAGAGAAAATGTGCACATGTGCATGTGAGCAGGGGAGGGGCGGGGGGGGAGAGAGGGGAGAGAGGGGAGAAAGGGAGAAGAGGGGAGAGAGAGAGAGAGAGAGAGAGAGAGAGAGAGAGAGAGAGAATCTTGAGCAAGCTCTATGCTCAGCACGGAGCCCGACACAGGGCTCAATCCCATGACCCTGGGATCACGACCTGAGCTGAAATCAAGAGTCAGATGCTCAACCAACTGAGCCACCCAGGCGCTTCTCATTTTGTTATTTCTTAAACAGTGACAGGTGAGGGCACAAGTGACAATGAGCCAGTGTTCGCTATCATACATGTAAAAGAAGCCTCACTTAAGACGTATGGCTTTCCATTCAGCTTCCCTTTCTTTGCACAAGGCCATGGAGGAAGTACTCTCCTCAAGTTTTCCTCTGCCCATTCAAAGGCACCAAGGAGAGGGCAAAGTGGCACAAGACAGCACCCACACATGAGAAAGCACCACAAAAGGGATATACTCACATCTAGGGCGCTCCCCAGGCACCTCTGCCATTCATATGCGTATCTCTCATTCTCCTGTGAAATTTATAAAAAGAACTGGGTTAAACAGGGAGCACTGGAGTCCTCTGTGATTTCTGTCAATGTAAAGAGCATCGGAAAGCTTTACTTTTTATTAAAACCACTGTACTTCAAGCATGGTTTATCTTTTGAAACCCTGATAACTCTTCACAATGACTAAGTGTACCTTCTGAGCACATGATTTGTGAGTCTGAGGGGATGTTTTGTAGCAGCTTCCCTCTGTATATGTTGCCTCTTTGGTTCTAGTGATACTGTAAGCTTCTCCAAAGGCACTCTCCACACAGGTGTTTACTACAAGAGCTAATACTAAACCACCGGCTTCCCACTCCACAGTTACGACGCTGTGTGTGCGTGAGCACGTATGAACGATAAGGAGGCCACAGAGGTGAGTTAAGAGCATCGGCTGTAGAAGGAAGCCAGCGTGGGACTAAGACACAGCAAATCCAGAACACTTTCCCCATCTCCTCTATCTGGTGTTTTAACATTCACCAAGTCTAAAGTGATGAAGTCTAAGTGCACAAAGAAAAATTACCCCAAACACCTCTCCTCGTGAAGTCTCTTAAACAATTTCCATTTTAGGGTCACTGACTCCTTTCAGCAAGTGTCCCACCTGAGAAGTATTTTCATCCAGGGCTAATGCTACCATTCTCTCACTTTAATTGAATATTTTGTGTCTGGTGCCTTGTGACTTTCTGCCCCTCGCTTCCCCATATGAAAGCTGAAAGCAGTTTTTCCTGAGGCCTTCAGTGCTCAGCTGGTCTTTTCCCTGCCCCCCTGTAGAAAACGCCCCTGCTCACCTCCACCTCGCCTGTCAGATCTTTGTACTTGTCACGGATGACAGGCAGAGCTGGCTTCTCACTCAGAGTGTTGGAACGGTCCCTGAAAGGCTGCTCCAAAGCCGGAGAAGGAGAGGAACGGCTTATTTCTTTATCACCAAGGCTCAAACTCCTTTTGTGTGATCCTGGAGAAGTGGACAGCACAAAGGTTCTGATTACTCAGCTTAATTCAAGCCAAGGCTTTTCCTTGCTAACATGACCCTCCTCTTTAGATGTCATGAGACATTCAGAAACACAATCCATGTTCATTCTTCTCTGGCAAGCTATCCAGGCATAGCTTGGTGATGTTGTGGGTTTGGCTCCCAACCACATCAATCAGGGGAGTATTGCAATAAAGTGAGTCAAATGAATTTTTGGGTTTCCCAGTACAGATAAAAGTTATGCTTACCCTACACTGTAGTCTATTAAGTGGGCAATAAATAGCATTATGTCTAAAAAATCAATGTGTGGTAGATTAAAAAAAAATCCTTCATTGATAAAAAATCCTGGCCATCATCTGAGCTTTCAGTGAGTTCTAATCACTGATCGCAGATCACCATAACAATGCAATAATAAAAAAGTTTGAGATGTTGTGAGAATTGCCAAAATGTGGCACGGAGACAGGAAGTGAGCACTGTTCCAACAACGGCACCAACAGACCTGCTTGACCTACAGCTGTGACAAATCTTCACACTGTAAAAAACCCAGTACTCGGGAGGCACAATAAAATGAGGGATGCCCTGTGTTGAATCCTTCCAAATTGTTCACTTCTGCTTGGTTTCCCTGCCTTTCATTTTCTCCATTACTCTTCTCCGATCTAGCACAATTCTTCCATAATTCTATATGCAAAACCACTGGAGTCTGGAGGACAAAGTATCTTTTTAAATATCAGTGCGTGAGAGTCGTGTTGCCTTTCCAGTCATTAGTCTCGGATTTGCACTGAGCTCCCACATGCTCTCAATCCAAGAGAAATCAAGCCCATTCTGTCAAGATGGGCTTAAAGCAGAAGGGGCAAACTCAAATGCCTTCGGAAAGCAGACAGGTCAAGTGCATGACTGAAGTGGGTCAGCCAGAGAGAAGAGATGATGGGGACTGTGACAAGGGGTATAGCACACCACATCTGTTAGAGGGGGCAGTGCCACTCATTTCCACCTGGTTGTCAAAAGGGAGGATACAGGCCTCGTATTGCTAGATATTACAACTTTTCAAGAAAAGCTAGAAATCCAGATTGTGAAATCTCATGATTCTTATCGGCTGGCAACACATTAAAAAAAACCTTCGGTGTGGATCACTCAAAACAAGTCTGCATGGGCACTTGGTGGCTCAGTCATTTAAACGTCTGACTCTTGGTTTTAGTTCAGGCTGTGATCTCATATTTTCATGAGTTCAAGCCCCACATCAGGCTCTGTGCTGACAGTGCGGAGCCTGCTTGGGATTCTCTGTCTCCCTCTCTTTCTGCCCCTCCTCTACTCATGCCCTCTCTTTCAAAATAAATAAATAAACTTAAAAAAAAAAGTCTGCAGACTGGATCCACATCCATAGCAACCACGTTGCAGCCTCTGGATTAAAAAACACAGTCCACAGCCAGGGAATAAGAGCAGGGCTGACTCGTCCACAAGTGCATCAAATCCATTTCTGGCTCTTTTACCACAGCACCCTCTAGCCAACAAGCTAATGAACAGACTGCGTGCTGTGCTTGTTTTTAGCCCAAAAAGCAATTATCTGAGGGATACTGGCTTGACTTCAGTTTAGCTGCAAACCTTTTTTTATAGCCATCTATAATAGACCCTGATTTCAGAGGCTGCAAATCCATTTCCCACTAAACCAGAGACCAACTTTCTGTTAGAAAGAACGCCTAATACCTCAGCGGAAGAAAGCACTACAGTACAATCGACATTGAAAGCCACTCACCTTGAACAGAAAGGTCAAAGGTCGCCAGCTCGCTTTTGATCATTTCTTCACTGGATTTCATTTTGCCTTGTGAATTGGCCACCAAAAAGTCAAATTTGCTGATTTTGGGCTTTTCACTTTGAAACTCTCCAAAGTCATCTGCACATTCTTTAGGGGTGTCGTGAGAAGTGCTGCTGGAGGCCGGGCTTGGACAGGTGGCCTCTGGGCTCCGCTCGGCCGTAGGCAAGTCCTGCCTCGTGAAATCTTTATAGTCCCCACTTTCATATTCCTTTTGCTCACTGGTCTGAGGAATCACATCTTTAAAACTGGCAAAAGCTGGGAAGGTGGCCTCTGGAAGAGCATCATCACTTGCAAAGGTTGTTACTCTGGAGAGAGAGGTCATGGTGATGTTTTCGGAACTGCCGAATGAAGTCTCTTTCTTTTGAAGAACCGAGGCAGCTGAGGAGGACCCACTTCCTGCTGAGAGGACAAATGGAGAGAGTTTTCTGCCCTGAGACGCATCATCCCTGTCTGACCAGTCATAGCTCGTAAGTGTGCTCACTGCAAAATTGCTACTGTAGGTTCCGAAAGCAGCATATTTTAAGTCCTCTATATCTGAAAGGGAAATAAGACCCCACAATTAGAGGCAATCTCATGATTTAGGCAAAATGCCCTAAACTCTATAGAAGCAAAATGTCTAGCGTATTTGATTAGTTTTATGCTATGTTGGAGTTAACTAAATTTAGAGCTTGTACTAAAATTAAAGGAATCGGGCTGTAAAATCTGATCTTTAAAAACCCACATTATCTTTCAGTTGGCATTTATATTTAGTTACAAAGTTATTTTCTTTGCATATAAAGATTACTATAGAAAGACAGGAGTATCATCTACCAATATATGACATGATTAGGGTTATTTAATAAACTGTTCACTTATAAGCTTTAAGATGTACTTACAATACTCCCTGCCTACAACTGGTGTCTTTCATCCCAGCTTGGTTGGGAAATGTTCCTTTAACACATGGATGGACAAAATGTACATGACAAACTAGTTAGAAACGGACAATTTCTCAAAAGTAAAGTGCAAGTAATGTCACCTAACTTTTAATCCATCCTTAGGACTCTCTGTCTCCCAAGGTCAAACAGAAGATTTTAATTAAGTAGTTACTTACCTAGTTGTTATTTTGGTCAATATGGATGTCCTACTGCTGTGATGGAGTATGAGGAAAGAAAAATCAACCTAATCTACTTTAGCCTCTAAACACAGAATCAAAGGTCTGGGTCCTGGTGGGCTCCTGTTTCTCCTTCAACTATGTATCAGCCCCTCATTTAAAAAAAAAAAGAAAGAAGAAAAAGAAGGAAACGCTGGGGCAGAAGACTCATTTCACAAAGCATTCTTCATATACATTTAAATAACCTGAGAACTAGCTTAAAACACTAGAAAGAATGTAGGTTTTTTGATTTAGTGGGATCAGGGTTCAACTCCTAGCGCCTACCACTTGTGTGACACCGGGCAAGCTATTTAACATTTCTTAACCTTGGCTTGCTCATGGAAGGGCTTGTGTCGTGTCGACTCCCTTAATAATGCAGTTAATAGCGGCATCTGTACAGCAGAGTTGCCACCGGCCTCCATTTGACATTCAGGTGCTGTTTAGAGCCTACGATGGAATTATCTCAGAGTGAAAATGAAAGCCAACTCATCGCTTTAATGGTCTGATGAGGGACAGTTTCTTGCCCATTTTCAAAAAGCACAGCCAGCTGAGGCCAAAAGCCGATCATGTGGAGTGCCTCGGTTTCAGGAGCGCGGTCTATGCAGCCTGGCTGGTGGGCTGTGTACAAGGGAGTCTGGAGGGCTGCATGCAGACCCCCGCCCCCAACGACCGCAAGCATACTTTACTAGGCCAAGCAAGTGTACTTTACAAGGGCAACGCTCGAGAGTTTGCTGATCCAGGTTTTCCGAACTAAGTCTATAGGTGGACCACGTTTGGTAATTTTCTTTCTTCCTCTGATGGTTAAGGGGCTCCTGCTGTGTCCATGGCTCTCCTGACAGTATATGCCAAACCTCTCTCTCTTTAAACTCAAGTAGGAAAAGGGTACTAAATGAATAATAAAAGTGGAAAACCCTAGATTACAAGAAAGGCGAACCAGCCAAAAGCGGGTACCAGCTTTCACAGAACAGTATATTTTAAACCTCTATGGTGCAAATGGTACCCTTTCAAATTTGGCTTATTAAACAAGAGGGAAACAAGGATTCAGGTGAAAACTGTACAGTTTGGAATGAATAAAACAAGACTTCAGGCAAAATGCTTTCTTAATCTCTGGCTGTAGAGTTTCATCCCCCGACCCCCAGCCACCACTATTTAAAGGGATCAGAAGGTGCCCTGACTCCAATGAGGGGACCTTCAATCAGGAGGCAGATGCAGTGACACACTAGAGTAGTCTTCAATGGGTGTGTTCAGAAAAATGTCTCACAATACGGATATTTTTATTATTAGACCCTACCAGATTGGGGAAGCTATATTATGAACTGCTCCAAGAATCTCATCTCCCAAAGGGGTAGCAATTTTCCCAAAGACCAAAAGTAAATTTATTAGAAAGTTAGGCTCTAGTTTGAAAACCACAACCCAGCTGCTATGGTTATAAAAAGATCCTTTTGTGCAATTATGCAGTAGGAAAAAAACAAGGGTTTTTAAAAAAATAACCAAAAATGATTGCAATATAATGAGGTAAAAGGCACTATAACCAATAAGGGATTACCTTAGTTGAAGAGCTTTTAAATATTTTCATAATACTACAATCTTCAACAAATCTTATTTTTATTAAAAATGAGACAGAGGCATACCATTTTGCCTTTTGGAGCAACCCAGAGAAATGACCAAATGAAGGATTTTTAAAAAATGAATTATTTTACAATAAAAAAGAAGTGTAAATATACAAGATATACCAAAATCCAGCCTCAAAGCTATTTTTAAAAGTTTACTTTTGCTTATTTGTTGGCTGTTACTATGTAAAAAAATTTAGTGAAGTGCAATTCATTTGAACATATAAGGAAATACTAAAGGTGAATTACATAAGGAATATGAGAACATGGTATTCCTATATCTTAGTATTTATAAATAATATTAAAACTGAGTAGTATTTCCTGGCACAGTGAATATTAGTAAACCATTTTCTAAGAAAATGTGGTAAATCAATTCACTGAGGGTAGTTTAAGCCAAGAAAACTTCTAAGCAAATTCCATGTATTAATGTGTGATGGTTTTCAAAATATTAAAGTTCTGTGAGACCTACAGTGTAAGTGATGGAAGCCCTGTCTACAAAAATGATATGGAATAACCCACATTTTGTAATCACTGAAGTTTCTATAGGTAGGTCTTCCATTCGATAGCTGAATTCTGAAAATTGCAAGAGAAAAAGGAAAAAGAAAACAGAATGGCTGCAATAAAACGAAACGAGAATCACTACTATATCTCCAATTCTACAGAACTCTTAGGCTGTGCTAGGTTGAACTGCAATTGCACACAGATAATAGGCCAAATTGTGTGCTATAATACAGACATTTGTTTGCAACCAGGAATGTACTATTACAAAGGCCAAAGGAATAAACTATGCGAGCTCCTTTCCATCATGGATCTCAAATCAAGACATGGATTTCTTGCTTATGCTGGCAAGTAACCCTATCAGTCTTTTCCATAACCTCTATTCAAATCCCTTCTGAAAGGATGTTGAACACAAAAACAAGGTATTTCTTGGAACAAAGAACATGAGCTGCCACAAGACACAAAGGCCATACCAATACCCGTGGAAGTTTTCTAAAGCTGTAAGCATATGCCCAGGTGATTGAGTTACTGGCTTTTGAGCAGGGGGTTTAGAAAAAGAAGAAAGGATACGTGTACAAGTCCACTATTCTCCAGTGTTTTATATAGCAATAAAAATGTGCACTGGACTGAGGAAGAAATATCTTTTAATTTCCAATACTGATTTAATCCAAACTTCACTTACCAAAGCAAACCATGAAATAGGTATACATTCCAACTTCTTTCTACCCCTGGCCCTATTCTACCTTTACATTCTCTATTAACTATAAACCCTGGGCTGTGTCCTGTAAGTCTCAAACACTCTGCGAGTTATTGAAGAAAAGAGGAAAGTGATCACAGTGTGAAGTATGACAGGCTACAAAAGGCTGCTCTATGACTGCCTTCTAGTGTTTTCTAATTTGCATAGACACCTCCCATTCTTCATTTGTACCGACTCACATACATCTAGGGTTTAAATGATAACCATGCTATCTGCAAGCACCTTCAGGTTCCTGTGTCAGTGCTTTAAGTTCAATAAAGAAAAGCAGTTATTCTGTGGGTATTGTAAGTCAGAGTGGGCTAGAAGGCCAAGGAATGGTGTCAGGACAACAGCTGACCCTTGAACAACACTTGAACTGCACAGGTCCACTCATACATGGATCTTTAAAAATAAATACAGTTTAGCATTGTAAATCTATTTTCCTTGGTGATTTTCTTAGTAACACTTTCTTTTTGCTAGCTTACTTTATTGGAATACAATATATAATACATGTGTTAATCGACTTTATATTATCAGTAAGGCTTCTGATCAATGATAGGCTATTAGTCAAAAGTTGTATGTGGATTTTGGACTACACTGGGGTCAGTGCTCCTAACCCCCATGTTGTTCAAGGATCAACTATATGTACAGTAGGACTGCTCATAGCCACCATTAAAAATCTCACCAAATGAGCACAGAAGATGGCAATTACATTTGGGGCCTTTTGGCCATGCAAGGGAGAGAGCCACAGCCAGAAGACCCTCCTATGTACATGATCCTATTATGCTGTCAAAGCCATCGGGCCAATGTTTTCCAAAACAACTTA
>CM053565.1:21816530-21857217 GCA_028646485.1 Cryptoprocta ferox | reverse complement strand
CTCTTTCTGCCCCTCTCCCACTTGTACTCTCCCTTTTCCAAATTTTTTTTTTTTTTTTTTAAGAAAAATTGGGGTGCCTAGGTGGCTCAGTCGGTTAAGTGTCCAACTTCCACTCAGGTCATGATCTCACAGTTTGTGGGTTTGAGCCCCATATCAGGCTCTGTGCTGACAGCTCAGAGCCTGGAGCCTGTTTCAGATTCTGTGTCTCCTCTCTGCCCCTCCCCCCTTCATGCTCTGTCTCTCTCTCTCTCTCAAAAATAAACATTAAAAAAATAATAAAAAAGAAAGACTAAAAATAAGTAAATAAAAATAATTTGATTCTTTGAGTTATTTTAGGATTTAGCCCAGCTTCTTCAATACTGCTGGCATCCCCTTCTTGTTCATTTGCTACCTTTAAAAATCTGTAGAGATTTTAATGTGAACAGAATGAATATAGAATATGAATACACTTGTACAATTGCTCAGGCACTGATGTCTGACATTACCACTAACTGTATTACTTTACTTGGCATAGGAGTAAACAGAACAGTATTTGTTTGCTTGAACCTATAGCACAGAGTTCTTCAAGTCTTTGTTGCAAGTTTATATTACCATATTATTAAGACTTCCTCCCTAAAAAGTAATGTTACTCTGGAAACATTAACTGCTCAGTTTATGAATGTGATTATGTTTTACACACAGTTCAGCCTGCTCAGATAAATGCAGAAAGGACAAAATAAAGCAGTCCCAGATGGACCAATTTAGAAATTAGATAATTCCATTGACAGAGGAATTTCTTAGCCAAAGCTACCACAAGACTGGGCTTATACATAGCACTAGAAAATTCTAAATAAAGGGCAGTTGGTATTATCACTAGATGGAGGCTACATTAAGATCTCTTTCTTCCAAATTAGTTAGCAACATATATCATAATTAAAACAATATATTTTACACAAGGTTTCTGAAACCAAGTATTATCCAACTTTCTAAAGCAGTAATTTCTGGAAAACATAGTAGTTTGAATGGCAGACTCAGCTTTAATTGAATTAATCTAAATGTTACTTTAAAAAACTTTTTTAAATATTTATTTTTGAGAGACAGAGAGACAGAGAGACAGAGAGACAGAGAGACAGAGCGCGAGCAGGGGAGGGGCAGAGAGCGGAGGAGAAACAGAATCTGAAGCAAGCTCCAGGCTCGAAGCTGTCAGCACAGAGCCGGATGCAGAGATCAAACTCAAGAACTGTGAGATCATGACCTGAGTTGAAGTCAGAGGTTTAACTAACTGAGCCACCCAGGCGCCCCTCTTTGAATTAACCTAACCCCCAACATGCAATCTTTTTCTTTCTCAAATGGCTTATTGCAGCACGTGATCTCTCTGGAATCCTCTTCAAAATCCTCATTTTCAATGGTTTAATTTCCTTTCTGCCTCAAATTTTTAAAAAAGAACTAAAATTTCAAAATATAAGAAACAACATAAACCATGGAAATAATCCAAATTGGTCTTGGGTTTCTGATCTAAAAAATAATAGTATTCCCAAGGTTTTTTGCTATTAATATACTCTAAGATGGAAAAAATATTTTCCAAACTTAGCATTCTCTTATTGCTAACTTTTGTGCGTCTTTCTAGAATTATTTTCTTAAAAATGAAAGTGGTTTAAAGCTTACTTTGAGGACATCCTAAATACATTTTAAGAACTTGCTTTATGCACTGTGAGCTTTATAATACATTCTGATGTTGGAATGATAACATGCTCTACAAGTAGAGGGCGAGCACCTATTTCAGACCCACACTGAATTCAGTCCTGAAGACTTCCTGGTATTGACACTGAATGCTCTCCCTCACACAGATTATCAATTTAACTTCGGTTTGCATGTACTGTGCTCAGAAGTCCATCCCAACACCATTTCATGATTTATTTTAAATTTATAGACATCTAGTTATTAACAGATGTATCCCTTGTCCCCAACACTCAACTGGTAGATCTGCCCCTCACCTGCCCCCCTCTCTTCACAGCGTAACTCCTTGTGGAGGTGGGCTCTGTGAGGTTTACTAAGCAATAAAATCGACTCCCATTTTCTCACTAGAAGAAAGGAGTAAATTTTCTCTATTACATAGTGAAAGGTTTACACTTATTTTTTAAACATTTTAATCCAGTGCCACGTTATAAATTAGTATCAGTGGGATTATAAGGGGAAAAGGCTAAACCAATACTTCCTTAGGAGAAAGGTATTTGAAGAGACAAAAGGGAAAACCCCCTACTCACAGGACGTGCTATTGCTTTACACTTGATATGGACCAGGTATTCCTTTGGTCTAACCCTGAAAAAGTACAAATTACACACATCCCCACACTTTCAAAATATGCCAAAGAATTATTTATTAACATAAGACTTACAGATCACAAAAGAGAATAGTACAGAAGAGTTGGAAAAGAAGTCATCAGAATAAGCATGCAGATCAGTATTTGCAGAGGAATATACCAAAGCAAGTTCAAAAAGGCACATTCACACAGAAAATGTCTAAATTGAAAAAAAGACATCAGAAAAGCAGCCAAAAAGAAAAAAAATACTGATAATAAGGCGCTGATTAAAATACAACGATTTTCAAAGAAAAGCTACTTTACAGGTAGGTAGGGAGCTACAGAAGTCTCGCTAACCCTTTGAGAGGGTCACAAATGAGGGTAAGCTCTTGCTGCCAACAAAACCAGATGATTGTAATGACTGCACATCAAGATGCTTCGGTGCCAGAGAGATTAAATTTAGTGGTGGGGATAAAGCAGCCTAGTTGAAATTATATGCAGCAAGGGCTCAAAGGGTTAAATGTAATAATACGCAGAGAAATCAGGCAATGTTATTATTAGTATTATCTACCTTCCATACAAAGAATTATCGCAAGAGTTAAAAGAGACAGTATCCCCTTCAGAGTTAAGTTAGGGTTTCTCAACAACACTAAGGTCCAGAGATAGCAGTCTACTAGGTTTTATTCTTTTCATCAGCCCACTTTTTATTTCTCCAACAAGAAGTACCTTTAACCCTCAGACTAAGAGAGCATGAGATACTGCAGTTAACATGAGGATAAAGTAAAACCAAACTGCATTGAAGAAGTCCCTGCCATTTCCCTTGTATAGTACATTTATACAGCAGTTTTGCCCAACAACAATATAGCTCACTGGTCAGACATCAACCCCTTGTAACAACCGCTCTAAGGGGATACTGCTCTTTCTGACAGGAGGTTTACAGATCAAAAAGAGGAAACAATCTGCTTTTAAGGATATCCTCAAACTGAAGAGACTTGACTTGAACATTACAGGTTCCAAGCTGGGAATGTTCCAAACATACATAAAAGAACATGTGCACAGAAGATTATTTTAACAGGTCAATCAGAACAAGCTCAGTCAAAAAACCTCCCTTCCCCAAATAAAATGGAAAAATTTTACAAGAAGGAAAAAGAAAGCCATCCCAAACCTGATTAGACTCATCTCATAAAGACATCTAGCTTGGCACTATGAAAGAATATAGATTCACTTTCAGAAAAATAGCTTCTAACGAGTAACTTGAGAGTCCAGAAGGCTAGTATACATGTTATGAGATTTTTAAATAAAGATCAAATATTGTTCAAAAAAACAGAGCACTCTGCAACCATGATGGCTCAAGCAGCTCGTACAAAAAAGAGAAACAAAATCACTCTATCAAACAAAGAGCAGCAAAAAAAAAAAAAAAAAAAAAGGAAAACGTCTGAGGAAAAATACAAAAAAAGGAAGTCGACAATCAGGGGCACAAGGAGCCCCGCAGACAGCCCACCGCCCTGGACAAAGCCTCAGCAAGCCGCCATGGGAGACACGCACGCTCTCTGAACACCTGCTCTCGGTTCAGCACCCTGTTTAAGGATACCTCCAACACTTCAATAGCCAAAGGATGGGTGCAATTTTGTTTTCTGACTTACCAATGTGACATATGCAAAAGCCATAATACTCTTTAACATGTCTGCCGGAATCTGTAAACTTGGAAGTGTCTTACAGGTCCCTCTCTAGTTAAAAAAACAACAAACCCTTCATATGCATAATACGTTTTCTAGAATAATACAGTAATACTGAGATAGTTCTCATTATTAAAGGCCACAAAATGGGTTTATCTTTTTATATAACATACCAAATAAGAAAACAAAATAAAAACGAGGACACTTGGACATCTAGATTTTATGACAGGAAGCCGGACTAGAGAATAAACTGCTACATGTAAATCCACACAGAATTTAAAGAGGGCTCCCTTATAGGATGTTTTCAAACATTTTAAGAGAAATTAGTAGTTACCCTATTCTACCATCTACAGATGTGTTACAATTCAATACTTTCAATAATAGTTAATGCTAAAAACCCTACCTGAACTCCACTAACGAACTACTCATGCCCTCCTCCTTGCCAGACCCTGGCACACAGGACATCCACACACAAGCTCTTTCTCTCCTCTCTTGTGGGGACGTAGCAAACTGCAGTATGACTAATTTTTACTAAGACTTGGCCTAACAAGAATCAGTTCTGTCAGCCAAACAGAATACTATATTGGCAGCTACCAAGTAGACCCAAGAGAAGAGAAAAGGAGAGGAAAACACTGACCTCACTCACAGAAATGGAGGAACAGTACTGTGCACTGCAAAAGTCTTTATAAAATTCCTGGTGATGTAGGGTTCATTTAGCAGTGGATTTTTATGTGCCTCTAACACCAAGTTGGTGTTAGATTTCGAAAATAAAAATATTTTAGCTATCCAGTCTAAGTTCCAGAGTATTCGTGGGATCCATATATCCAAGTACCCATAGAATCAAATTTAACACTGCTTCAATTGGACTGGCAAAGAAGAGGTTATTAGAAATCCATTAAGGTTAAGAGCCAGAGCCTTACCCTACTGTAAATCAACACCCACCGAACCATCGTTGAAATCTACATCACCATCACCAGAGTAGTCTCACCAATTCCTCACCTGCAGCAGGAGGATGCTGGCCACTAACTGTTGGTAAATCCAAAGAGCTATCAGACATGACATGCTTAAGATCTCCTCCCACATCAGCCAGTTTCATGTCAAACTGAACAGAGAGTGCATCTTCAGAGTCCTCCTTGCCAACACTGCTGCCACCAATGGAAGGGAGATCCAAGGACTTCACTGAAGCAGAGTCCTCTTTGGTGTGTCTGAAAGCCACTGATTTCTCACCCAGGGATTTGTCTGAGTTCATGGAAGAAAATTTACTGGAGTGGAAGTCAGCAAAATCATCATCACTTTTTCCTGAAGGGGTGTTATCTTTCAGTTCTTCAATACCCAGTCCAGATCCTTCCAGAGAAAGTTGTTTGAAGACATCGTATTTGGTAGATGCGGCAGCAGAGTTTTGTCCACTCTTCACTGTGCTGCCTGAGCTGCTGCTTAGAGGAACAGGACTAGCTTCCTCTTTAAGGGCGTCATATTTGTCATCTGCCTTTTGCTCAGATGAAACAGAGCTATTACTGAAAGCCATAAAATCTGCAAAGTCATCCTGTTCCCCAACAGATGCCGGACTAGAATATTCCCCAAAAAGGTTGAATTCTCCAAAATCATCAGCCAAACTAGACATCTTAGTTGATGCCAATGTTGTCGTAGCTGCAGCAGATCCTGTTGGCTGTGGTCGTGTGGAAACAGATTTGGATGCACTAAAAGCAGCTGAAAAAGACAATGGTTTCTCGCTGCTGCAGTTAACTGAGGAAAACATGTCTAGGTCTGCTAAGTTCAGAGGATTTTTCACTTGTGTTTGTTGTTTCTGTTGTGCAGCTCCTGAGGGGAAGGCTGCTGGAAAAGTTTGGTCTTTTGTTGGAGGCTCTAGTGGTGATAGACTATCGGCAGTTTTAAAATCGGTGAAACCATCGTCAGTGCTCGCAGATCTGAATTCTGCAAAGTTTTCTCCTGAAAGAGAAAAACATGGCCAAATAAATAAGAATGCTGAGCTGAATACAACACGATGCACAGCATATTAAATTACAAGCATACTTTTAGGGACTTGCCCCTCGCTGGCTTGACATTATTTAACCACAGCTTACATGCTACCAAAACAGCTCTTTGGACACTACACTCCTGTTTCCATGCTGAAGGCTAGTGATACCAAAATAAATAAAAATCAAAACAAGAGCACCTAACCATGTCAATTTGCTCATTTTAGTGTGCTACGTCTCCTAGTGTCAGACCCTTCAGGTGGCCAAAAGCACTGCACTCAGGACTTTTTCTCACTACGGCCAGCTGGCCAAGCACACAAGAGAAGAAATGGGTGCTGAAGGTTCCTGAAGAGAGACACATTAAAATGATGATCCTTTAAAGATAAAATGTTTCACACAGTCATCAATCAGGAAAAAAGTATCACAGGTACCAATGAAGTATTATGAAAAATCCTGCATCTAATATTTAGGATGTGAAACACCTTGCTCAACTAGGGACTTCAAGCATACTGTTAGCTCTTAAGTGGTCTTGCTCAAGTATGTGGAGGCATTCATTTGAAGGCAACTTTGATGGAAAATTATGAAAAGGTACCTACTTATTTGCAAAGCATTCATTCCAGCTAAGGACACATTTTAAAGTGGCTTCTCTATACAACAAATAAGCCGAATCTCACGGGGGAAAAAAAAAATCTGTGAGCACTTGGGCTTATCTCGAAATCAGCTATCTCACTGTACCAATGAGCATTTATTCTTATTTATTAAAATTCAAAAGGATCTGAATAAATACCAACTCCATTATTAAAAATTTCAAGCGACAGGATTTAAACTTTAGTTTATATTGTGCTCCTCTGAGAAAGGAGTTACTGAAATTTTTTTGTTATTTTTTAGAGAAAATAAGGTACTAATGTATTTCTAATAAACAATTAAATAGACTCTGTTAAGATGCTGATAAAAATCTGGACCTGTGATTCTAAACAGAGTTTCTTTTCTTTATTATGAGAGTGATGCTATCACTCATAAGTATGAGGTTAGGATACAGATGATCTCAGTTTTTCTAATGGTGTCTGAAGGTCTTCCATAAAATCTACTAGGTTTTACCAAGTAATGAAAATCAGAGATAAACCAAATATAAATACAGCTATACCAACATCACTTATTATTTAAAAATATTAATGCTATTTCTGGAGAGTTACAAACTAAAATATAGGCTTTAATTCTTCATCCATTTTTCAAATTCTATTTGTCCCTAAAAATGAGATATCCAAAATCTAATTCTTAAAACTGTCATTATAATAAAACAGGCTTTAAATATATAGTGCTTATAACACGATACATACTTTAATATAAGAAAAAGCATGGAAAACAATGGAAACTGCTTTTTCCTCTAATTTGTGATACTTAATTCACCAGCATAACTCATCAACACAATCTATTTAATATTATAGGGAAATTTTAGAAAGAGAGGAAGAGCATTCATAATTTCTGTATTTTATGTATTTAAGATATATCACTAATAAGACTAAAGTCAATTTCACAAATTGACAGGAGAAGCAGATGTAAAACTTAAAAAAAAAATCACCCTATGTTTTAGGTAAGTATATCACTGATGAAATTTGCATCATTTCCCTAAATGAAAACATCATAAGCAGCCATTTTGTCACAGTCTAAATTTTTGATGTGCTACTTTGAAATATCTGTGAAATTGACAAGTTTTATTTTGTTATTTTTAAAAAGAAATCACCACAGCAAACTAAACTTACTGAGGAATTGTAAACGTTTCCATTAGAAATGCAAGCTGGGTGAAAGGGTTAAAAAGAAATAAAAATGGGTGGGTTTATGAATTCAAAAACAAAGTGAACTGGGGGGCAAATAAATTAGTTGCAGTCATTGGAAGCTTGCATATCAGAGGGTACATTAATCCTCTGAATTCTTCTGAATCCTCATAAGTTCTCCTCTCTACTTGTCACTTTTTAGGTCCTAAAAACATTTCAAAAGAGATCACTTTTTGCTAAAACTTCAGTAAGAAGTATCACTTCTTCATAAGAACATTTTCCTCCTCTCCTGAAATTTATGGTTTAAACTGTAGGGGTAGAAAAGAAAGGAAATATCATTAAGCTCTGTCACTTAGTAACCTATGAAAACCATAGCTCTGAACACAATACTATATGATTTTTTGTAAATTGAAAGACAGGAACATACTTGATGCATTCAGGCTGATGTATTTTTAATGAGAATAAAATAAAATATATTCTCTTAAAATGAACAAAAAGTTGGCACCTCTACCTGGAAGGCTTTAAAGTTAGGGCAAGAATGAAAGCAAACCAACAAAAATGGCAGCAACAATACAGGGTTCTGTTATTAAAGTACTAAGCACTAAGGTACTGCTTACATTTTGATGACACCGTCGTCTTTCCCAGGAATAACATTTCTATGATATGATCATTAATATCACACTACGCAAAGAACTCTGATAGTAAGCCATGCTGTTTACTCCAAACTCACCTTGGTCCAAGAGGTGATATAAGCACTATTAGGAGTCAAAGACCAATTAACAAGCCAAAAGTTCCTCTAGGGTTTATCTCTGTACTCCTAGGACATAATATAGGCACTGAGGAACAAAGTTATTACATCCTAAAGGCTTGAATGAAACAGAAGGAAACACTTCTAGAACCTAACAGCTCTAAGGGATCAAATATTTTTATTTTTTTAAGTGTTTTGTTTATTTATTTTTGAGAGAGAGTGAGAGAGAGCACCTGCACGAGCAGGGAAGAGGTGAGGGTGGGGGGGTGGGGAGAGAGAATCGCAAGCAGGCTATGTGCACCACCAGTGCAGAGAGCCCACGTGGGGCTTGATCCCATGAACTGTGAGAACATGACTTGCCACCTAGGAGCCCCAGGGAATGAATATTTTTAGGACAGGTGGATTTTCCTTTTTAGAGATATTTAAGTAGTACACTTTTTCCATGAACTTTTACTCTTACATTACCTTTCCTACAATCTCCTCTCATCCCCATCCCTTGGACAGAAGGGTGACAACAAATGAGTAAAGGATGTTCTAAATTTGAGCATTCAGTACACAAAGGCAGAATATGGCACTGTCCCCTGGAAGAAATCCTCATGAGAGTATGCAAATTTCATAGCATGCTCAGTTAAGCTTTGAAGGACATGATTTGACCTATGGATTATCTAAACCCTACACATCCGGTTAGGACTTAACCACAAACATAACTTTCGGTCTTCACACATATGGCTTTCAAACTATCATTCCATATTCCCTTCTCCTCTCTTTAAGCCCTTCTATAAATCCCCCTTATTTCACTGTATTAAATTAAAGCCACATTTGAAAACCTTGAAAAGACTGGTTGCTGCAAAACTTCTGCATAGTCCACAGATTGCTGCACTGCCAACACTTCCAGTTGTTGTTAAACATTAAAATAACTGAGAGCAGTCACAGCCCTCTATTTGATATGGAAGTCTAACAGGGCTTGAAGGCTTCCAGTGAAAGGGAACACACCAGCTTCAGAAGAAATTGCCTCAACTTGGGGTTTGCCCTAAATTTTAGAAAAGAATTTCCAATAACTGAACCACATTTTGTTTCCTTGTAATTTCCAGAGGCACAAAGCCAAAAACCTCACCCACACGATATAATAAGGACATGTTCAGGAGTGTCCCTGAAAGAATCATCAAAAATATCTTTTATTAAAAACGGAGGGGCACCTGGCTGGGTAAGTCAGAGGAGCGTGTGACTCTTGATCTTGGGCTCGTGAGATTGGGCCCCACGTTGGGTGGAGAGGTTACCTAAAACAAATAAATAAAAATTAAAAAAAAAACTGAAATTTATCCATTTAAGGAATCAAAACCTTACCTGAAGATTTGCCCTCTGCTGTCTGTTCAAGTTCTCTGAAAGCACTGTATTTATCACCAGGCTCTATGATGAAAAGACAGAGTCTATTAAGGATAGGAAACTTGAGATTAAAACTCAAGGAAATAAGAAAGGCATACATACTTGACAAGTGATGTAAGCATTTTATACATTTCTCATAAAAGGCCAGCCACCATTAAAAAGGTTTACATTCACAGGTTACATTCATAAGTTTATGAACTGACAACATGTTTTTACCTCCAAAGGGAATGGTATTTTCAGAGGATTTGTCAGCTGCAATTCCTTTAAACACAGCATACTTATCCATCGAAGCTGATGCTTTAGTGCCAGGAAGGGGCATCAACAAAGAAGGGGCACTAAAAAGGAAAATGAAATATTTCTTAATGACTAGAACACTGAATCCTTCCCTTATCATCAAGTAGAAACTTAGAATTAAAATAGCAAATAGGTACCGGGTTAAAATTCATGGCTCCCTGCCTTAAAAGTTAGAAACGATGTATATTCACCATAGAGGTTTAAATCCTTCTTCTTGGAAAAATACACTGAAACACCTCCCATGTGATAATTCTTTTCTTGATTATTTCAAGATGGGTCAGACCCACGCTGACCATCTAATCATCTTTGTAAGCCACAAAAACAATTGGAATGGCACTGGAAATAGATTCCCATAGAAAGATGTCCTCCTAGAATGTTAACTTAAGGTCCATAAAACTGGAAAAGTAAACTGTTCCAAATATGTATACCCAATATTTTAGAGTAAATTATGTTAACCTTAGTATAAATCATTCTTTAAAATGGGCTCAGAATGCAGAGGTGGAATAGTTAAGATAAAAATCTATTTATGAAATGTTGCTCAAGCCAAAATGTAAATTGTTCTTATTTGATCTTATTGCATTGCTTACTGGCAGAAGTTCCACATCTGATAAGCAGCAGTGGTGTTAATACAATTTACATTTTTACAAGGATCACATCAGCGGTTCCAGAAGCTATCTTTGTAGCAAAACAAAAATCACTTCAAAATTAGAGATACTTTTGCTTGTGGACATATTTCTCGCTGGATGGAAAAACAGTGTAATGAGTAGTATCTGTGTGGGTAATTCTTGAATGGCTTAAGCACATACTATAAAAGCACTGCCTTTTTTTTTTTTTTTTTTTCTTATCATACCCAGGCAGCTCCCTGGAAGAACAACTTTACATATGAATGACTACCTTCCCCCACTAGTTTGTCATTCAATACCACACACACAAGTTATAGAAATGGATTTCTATGGAGTTCTTTGGCCTGAAGCAAAAATCTTTCCACAGGCATTTAAATCATCTTATCAGGGGCCTACAAGCAAGGTAAAAAACCCAGTTCTTGCATAGGCATGCTAATGGAGGTCCACAGTACTTTAGGACTCAGTGTGTCAAATCTTAGAATTTCACATCGCTACCAAATAGCTGCTACATATTTGATCTTGACAAACAGGTCATCACCTATACATTATAGGTGGATTTTTTAAAAGCTTCATAAGTAATTAAACTACAACTCATTGAACAGCATGCTACATATAAATAAAAGTAATATTTGAGGAAAAAAAATCACAAAGTTGAACAATCAATTTGTTTTTCATGAATTGCCAACTTTAGCTGTGGTCTTAGAAAGCCCATTGGTAAAGTCTTCTATAAAATGTGACAGTTAATTGATTATTATTGATTTGAAAATTCTTTTCAGAATTGAAAAAAAATAGAGGAACTTCAAGGTAATGAAATACTGACGGAAGTCAAAAAAATAAAATTCCACTCAAAAAAAAGCAGACTCAGACTGTAATTTTATGCATATTACAAATGAATAATTCATTCTAGTTCCCTGAAATTATTAAAAAAAAAACTGTAATCACCATGACAGTGTTTATGCCAATTATACAAAGTAGTTATCTATTCCAAACATGAAAAACGTTACTTCTACTCTTTAATACTAATGAAAGGTACTCAGTGAGGAGGCATGTTGTTTTAAAATTTAAGAACCTGCATTCCATTGTAAGATAAGACTTAAGAGAATCTGGCCAAAAAAAAAAGTGTTTGCTTTTGCTCTACTGAATCCATTTGTTTTCCAATCACTCCATGTGGCTGTAGCAGATGATTTTACTTAGTTGCTTACCCTGCTAAATGTAGGGATGTTTTAGAAAGCAGGCGTGAGCGATGGAAATTGATCAAGACAAAAGGATCCACAGCAACCACCTGGCTGAATACAGACAGACCCATGGGGTGACCCACCTCAAAATATCCATAGACCCTAATGAACCAATGGGTTACTTACAACCCACTGTAAGTAGGCACAACCAGGCACAGTTAGCAAAAAATGCAAATTCCATTCTTCACCAGCCATTTTCCCCCTTTAAAAATGGCCCCCATCCACTGCCTCCTGGCAGATGGTCTCTCCTTTGCAGTCCTGCCCGCCCCACCCTTGCAGTGTATTCAGTGAACTATCTTTGGGTGAATCCTTTCACCCCCTACACCACCAGCTTCCACCAGATCATCGCCCGGGCATTTGGGGGCTTCCATCGGATTGGACGGCCACAACACTAAATACAGCCATTTAAAAAGTAAAATGAAATTAACCAACTCAAAACCTCTACACTTAAATTCTTTGTGAATTGTTTTGTCATCAGTGCCCCATATCTGTGGTGTTTACTATTCTAGGCTCCCCAGTGCCCGGCACACAGTAAGTCTTTCTGATGGATAAATGAAAGACATTGCTGACTTCCAGATCCCCTTTCATGCTGGTTCAAGTGCTCTTTCTCCTTTGACATCCAGTTCAACCCTGACCCTGACCAATTTCTTAGACACACACTTTTCAGTACCTAACTCTAAACCCAGAGTACACCTCATTGTCTCACAACAGGATTACTATGGCAGCTGAATTTATCCCACACAATAGGCAAGATCACTTTCATCATGCCGCTTATTTCTAAAATGCTTGACAGATTACGTCACAAATCCTAAGACATCCCACATTGGTGCTGCCCTTACTAATGAGATTTTTTTCACAGACTTACAATACTCTCCACTCCAGCCTACTGCTAACACCTTACTTGCCTTTTCATCTTCTCTGACAAATAATGCCCATTTTTTGCTTAAAAATGCTGCCCAAAGCATACACACACACACACACACACACACACACACACAAATGAGGGACCAATTCTAAGAGAATTTTATCAGATAATACAAATACTGAAATAAAACTAAGTTTCTTTACAGCAGGAACTGCGCTTTCTGCTTCTGTATTTCTAGTGCCTACCCCAATGTCTGGCTATAGCAGATGGTAAGTAAATGTTTTCGAATGAGTAAATAAACAGTGAGTGTGGATTCTTAGACATGAGCAAAATGTTTTCATGTAAGCATGGAAGTGATCAAGTCAGAACTGAAAAACAAGTCTACAAAGTAGGACTGTGTATGAAAGTAAACTATTATGTGGAGATAATGCCACACAAAATTGCTAATATCCCATATATCTAAGGTCTGGCCACCATCTTACAACTTTCTATGCCCCAATTTCAATTTCATCTACTGAGGGTTTTTTTCCAGAGGGGCAAACCACTAATTTGATCAATCTGGCTTATAACCTTCATACTACAACACATTCATCCAACAAACCTTTATTAATTACATATCATGGCTAAGTACTACATATATAGCCATGAAAGACTGTCTGCAGGGATGACAGCCAAGTGAGACAAAGAGTCAAGTAAACCAGTAATTATAATCAGGGCACAGACGTCCATAAGGCACCAGGGCAGTAAGTGGCCCTCATCTCTGAGGTGGTGACTGATGTGGAAGGGTTAGTAAAAACTTCCTATGTTAAACTGATTTTTGAAACAGAACTAGAATTAACTATAGAGAGAATTTCAGATTGAAGAAGGTAAGGGGTCAGAAGCCTGAAAGAGCATGATTAGTCTGGAGTTTTTCTGGCATGGCTGGAGCATAAACTGTAAGGAAAAGGCAACAGTTGAGAGACTCGGCAGGAGCAAGATCACACACAGCCTTTTTTCGCGGTAAGCAGACCTGACAGAGTTGATGGTGGTTAAAGGAGAGAGGGGAGCCAAAAATAAATAGCATGCTTCTGATTTGGTGACTGGACATGGTGACATGATTCACCAAGGAATGGAATGGTGATTTAACAAATTTTTATTTAGCTTTGAGTCACAAAATAATGAATCTAATTTTATGCAGGTAATTTGAGATCCCTTGGGTCATTCAGATATGTTCTAAATAGCAATAAAACTTATACATTTTATTCGAAGGAAAAGATCTGAGAAATATTACATATCAGGTCAATGTGTGTGTGTGCTGGTGTAGTGGGCTTGGAAATCCCAGTACTTTAATATCCCCACCATGCAAATGTTTCTCCTATGTGTCATTCCCTATAATGCCTATCCTTTGGTTCTTGTTACAGTGTCCATGCAGAAAGTGTCAAAGATACTCATTTGGTTAAAATGGAAAAGATGAATGGTACTGCACAAAAAGGAACATAAGCAAAGTGATATATGTATCTTGACAAAAACAAGTTCCAAAAATAACCAAAGAAATTCATATTGCTTGCTCGAAGTCTGGTATATTCCACTTTGTGGAAGAAGTACTATCTAAAAACTTTTTTAAAAGTTGGATGATGAAAAGGTGTTGGTGACATGCTGAGTCAGTTACTGTACCTAAAAGTTAAGCTAGTAATACAACATTAGAGAACTATTTATGCAACTGCCTATGCAAACAAACAGAAATCTGAAGGCCTAAAAAGTCACTGATCTCAAATTTAAGACATGAATAAATAATCATATTTAGATTTCTGAGTTATGATTTCTGTGGAGAATCAACAGTACATTATATTGCAAAAATATCAAATTATGTTCCCCTGCCTAAAAAGCTTTTCAATAGCCAAAGATTTGCATTTGCTACAAGAACATGAAGTCATCACCATACAGGTATACTCTGCTATCATCAGGTTTACAATAGGCCAAAAAAAAAAAAAATTAGCAAGCCAGTGTATACTGGGAGGAAATGGTAGTGCTCAATTTTTAGGTGGACAAAGGGCAGAAAAGTTTCAAAGGTACAAGTATGAATAAAGAGGGAATAATCAAGGAAGCATGAGAGTAAGTCATCTTAATTTTCTTACTTAAGTTTCTCACTATTGACATTTCTTTCTCAATTATTAAATACAATGTTAACTATATTCAATTCTTTTCTACCTGCTTCCATGCTGGGAATTACTTGTTTTTGAAGAAGCAGGCAACTCTTGGAAATCACTGAATGAATCATCAAGGGATCCTGACTTAGAAGCATCTTGAAAATCTTGGAAGTCATCTTCTTCTGGTTTTACCACCTAGGTTTGTAGAGGACATTTAAATAGAAAGACTGAATTGATAAAATAGTAACTAACAAATTTATAACTGTCAACCTCAAAAATTACCTTTTAAATCTCCTCATTTAGGTACTTAAATTAGTTGGTGTGACTACCTAAGTTTAGAAGAACACACTTTAGGAGCACCTGCGTGGTTGTCGGTTAAGCATCCGACTTCAGCTCAGGTCATGATCTCTTGGTTCAAGGGTTCGAGCTCCATGTCAGGCTCTGTGCTGACAGCTCGGAGCCTGGAGCCTGCTTCAGATTCTGTGTCTCCCTCTCTCTCTGCCCCTCCCCTGCTCACGCTCTGTCTCTCTCGCAAAAATAAATAAACATTAAAAAAATTTTTTTAAAAACACACTTTAGATATAATACCAACTCAAGTATCTTGAGCAAGAATCTGTCTTGTATTTTTAGATACTCTCTTGCACAAATTGTAAAAGACTGTTAAAGAACTATACAATTTTTAAATAGATGAGTTACATTTAATAGATTACTGAGAACCTGCCATCTTTAAAAAACATTTTATACATGATGTAAATTACACAAGTGATACAAGCTTGTTATAATCCATCATGTGAATGTATAAAGTCAACAGAGAACACTGACTCCAATCACATTATCTGGAAGTAAGTACTGTGAATAGTTCATGAATTTATACTACATCATTCCGCTCTTTAATAATATCTATAAAGTAGACATCTTTTCCATGTTGAACATGTAGTAGTTCATTCATTTTAATGAGCAACTAGTTTACCACTGTATTAATGAAGCAAATTTTATTTAACCTTCCTTTTTCTTAATGTTTATTTATTTATTTTGAGAGTGTGAGAGAGAGAGACAGAGAGCATGCATGGTAGAGGGGCAGAGAGAGAATCCCAAGCAGGCTTTGCACCGTCAGCTTGAACCCATGAACCATGATATCATAACCTGAACCATGAGATCACCTGAGCCAAAATCAAGAGCTGGAAGCTTAACCAACTGAGCCACACAGGTGCCCCATAACCTTTCTTCTTCTGATGGACATTTTAGCTATTTCTAACTTTTTACTCTAAACAGTGCTACAACAAATATCCTTGCGTATTTTTTTGCTAATTTAAGTTACTATTTCTGTGGGATACATCCCTAATAGTGTTACTGGTAGGTCAGAAGATACAGACATTTAAAACTTAGATAGCCATTATCAAACCTGCCTTCCAAAAAGGCTAAACCAACAAACTATTTTCCCCACATTTTCACTAAATATTATGTTTTCTAAATTTTTTGCTAGTCTGAGAAATAAAAAATAAATGGAAGCATTTAAATTTCAGGTTTAGTAGCTTCCCCAAGTTAGTCTTATTAAGCTTGATGTTTAAAATGTATATACTATAAAGAACTATAAACTTCTAGCCAAAATTCAAATCTCTTAAGGCTTAAGAAATTTCTTCATTTTTTTAAATAATGAAAAATTAAATTTGTGTTATTTTAATACTGCCTAATTTTCCCCTCCAGTGTCCATCATAATACAGCAATCTTCTCTGCATCCTTGGAAAAAAAAGCTGCCCATATTCACTTTCAGGGATTTCTCCATTTACCTGATTTGCAGGATAAGTTGGCATGAAGCCACTGGAAGCCTGGGCTGCAGCTCCCCCAACTGGTCCAACAAGGTTAATGCCCATGACTGGCTGTCCAAGGTTGAGGGGTATGGAGCCTGCAGGGCCTGAAGACATCCCAGTTGGCTGACTCACCGCAGTAGGCAAAGTCATAGGAAATCCACTTAAAGTTGGAACAGGAGCCGCTGGAAATTGGTTTAAAGCATCAGGACTCATGGCAGGAACACCCCTCTACACAAGATAGAAGGAAAATGAAAACATTTTAGGGGACTGCAAACCACATACAGTGTAAATTCAGCAAAGAGAGACCTAAGTGTAAATCTGTAATCCTGGTATGTTTCCACTCTGACTCCCAAAACTCATGAATTTGATATAAGAAAATAACTTACAAGGTTAACGTAAACCTAGTATCAGGCAAAGAAATGGTCGACATATAACAATTGTGGCACTGCACTCTCTGACATGTTTGGTTAGTTCATTATAATCAAATCATTTAAAATGATTCTGTATTATGATAAAAATTGCTAGCAGATCAAGAGTACTTTAGGGAATTTTCTACAAGGACTTCAAAAACAGAGTCATTTCCTCTATTACTGAGTAACTTTCAAGTTCAGAAAGGATACAGTTAGGTCAGAGAATGCTAATAATATATTAAGTAGTCTTTAAACAAAGGAACATTTTGCTAGTATGTGCATGATACAAACCGTACATTTTTGAAGCACTGTATCCTAAAAATAATCTAAACTTTAATATACAAGGAGTTCTACAAGGTTGTAGTCAAAAGGATTTATATTGAAAAGTTATTTGATCTAACTTAAGAAACAGTGTCTACCTGTGTTACTGCTATCATGGCGAGAACAGTATAAAGTTCTTCCTTTGTAAGTTTGCCAGGTGTAGTTCGATTAGCTAAGGCCCATATCTGTCCAAGAGTTTCCCTGGGCAGTCCAGATGACATCAGAATGGGATAAAGTTTAGCAGTATCTATTCCAGTTGGAGTCACTGTGATTTCTAAAATTTTCTTATAGGCATCTATCAAGGGAAAGACCAGATTACAAATGTAAACATATTACAATGATTGTTCTTTTTTGTTATCATTGTTGCTAATACAAGAATAATCTTGGGGCACCTGGGTGGCTCAGCTGGTTAAGTGTCCTACTTCAGCTCAAGTCATAATCTCATGGCTTAAGGGTTCAAGCCCCGCTTTGGGCTCTGTGCTGACAGCTCAGAGCCTGGAACCTGCTTTAGATTCTGTGTCTCTGTCTCTTGCTTGCCCCTTCCCCACTCACACTCTTTCTCTCTCAAAAATAAACAAACATTAAAAAAAATTTTTTTAAAGAATTATCTTAAGTCAAACTGCCTTAATAGAACTGAAGCTGTGTCAGGGTTTGAACTGCTGTAAAGATCATTCAATTGGAAATATACAACACAATTAGGGTCTGGAGCTTAGAAGATAGGATGGAGCTTTGTTCTAAAATGAAGATTCGGGGCCAAAGGTCATGGTAAGTCTTATAATTCAGGAGAGGATAGTAACAACACTAAGATGGAGGTGGTGTAATCAGATGCTTTGGATTTTATTTTTAATGTTTATTTATTCTGAGAGAGAGAAGGAGCTCAAGCAGGTGAGGGGCAGAGAGAGAGGGAGAGGGAAAGCGAGAAAGAATGCTGCACAAGGCTCTGCACTGCCACTGCAGAGCTCGACACGAGGCTCGAATTCAAAAACGTTAAGATCAGGACCTGAGCCAAAATCAAGCGTCGGACGCTCAGCCGACTGAGCCGCCCAGGCTCCCCTAGATGCTTTGGGATAGTTTGAAAACAGCAGTGGGGAGGCAAGAATTGTGCCAACACCACCTATCTCCTGCCCCAGTCAGAGGCTGTGAGAGAAGACATCACTGGGTAACAGAGAAAGTTTCAGTAAAGGTGAGAAAGCAGAATATATGTTTGAAGAAAGGAAGGGACTGACTATTGGAGTTTTTCCGCAATAAAATGGGGTTTCCAAAGGACAAGGTGGGAAAGACTGTTAGAGACAAGGTTGTCATATAAAATACAAAATGCCAATACTGTATGGGACACACTTTTATACTAAACAATAATTTACTATTTACCTGAAATTCAAATTTAAATGGATGTTATATATGCTTATTTGCTAAATCTGGCACCTGAGTTAGAGAAGTTTTAGAGGGCTAAGGCAGACAGAAAAAAAATGTTTAAATCAAAAACTTTATGTCTAGTATTCATTTTTTTATTTATTAAAAAATGTTTTTAATAAAAGTTTATTTTTGAGAGAGAGAGACAGAGCAGGAGCAGCAGAGGGGCAGAGAGAGAGGGAGACACAGAATCTGAAGCAGGCTCCAGGCTCTGAGCTGTCAGCACAGAGCCCGATGAGGGGCTCGAACCCACAAACCGTGAGATCATGACCTGAGCCAAAGTCGCCACATAACCGACTGAGCCACCCAGGTGCCCCCCAAAATATGTGTTCTTATGGCCAGACTACTAACCTATAATCCATATTTAAATATGGGTGGCTCAGTAGGTTAAGCGTCTGACTTCGGCTCAGGTCATGATCTCACGGTCCATGAGTTCAAGCCCCACATTGGGCTCTGTGCTGACAGCTCAGAGCCTGGAGTCTGCTTCAGATTCTGTGTCTCCCTCTCTCTCTGCCACTCCCCCACTCATGCTCTGTCTCTCTCTGTCTCAATAATAAATAAAAACATAAAAAAAAAAAGAACACATATTTTGGCTAGGAAATTATGTGTGCATGTATGTATGAAGGAATGTATGTATGTATGAAGAAGGAATAAAACAAATACAAGCTGGCAGAAAATGGACAGAATGCCAAAATATACCAGATCTAGCTTTTTGTTTGTTTGGCTTGAAGACAGAGAGGAAGATATTGCAAATTATCTAATGGGCACTTGAAAGAAAACCTATTATTTTTATGTATGGTTGAAGTACTGCAGGATTTGGGGAAATTAGCCTTTGAATTGGTGAGTACGTGATTATAATGTAAAGTAGATATTACTGTTTTTTTCCAAAAAGAAGTTCAGCTACAGGGATACTTGCATGAGTTTTATTTAGTCGAGCATAGAACAACTTTAGTCTAATGACCAATCTAGAAAAGATCTGATGAAAGTTACCTATAGTTTTCAAGGGGTTGGCAAAATACAGCAAAGTGAACAAGTCACAATATATTAAAACTGATTAACATATGCTGCTATAAGAGTCATCATTGTATACACGTCAGCCACGGCTTAGACTGTTTTCTGGTATCAGCTGAATACTATCACAAAATATGCACCTTAGTGATTTAATTGGCTCAGCAGTAATAATATCTATAAAGAGAAAAGTAACCACCACTCCCCAATGTTGACTGAAAAAGATGTCACTAGTCTTTTACCTCATATTACATGGCAAGTCATAAGAATATATTTTAAAATATATAAATTACTCAAGAGTTCCGAAAATTACATTAAAGGTATTAATACTATTCTTGGTAAATTATTAATAATCTATGAAATAAATAATATCTTTTATTTTTAATTTTTTTATTTTAGAGAGCGCATACATGAGAGAGAACATGTGCGTGTGTGAGCAGGAGGGAAGAGAGAAACTCTCAAGCAGGCTCCACGCTCAGTACGGAGCCTGACGCAGGGCGTGATCCCATGACCCTGGGATCATGACCTGAGCCAATATCAAGAGTTGGACATTCAACCAACTGAGCCACCTAGGTGCCCCAATAGCAATATCTGTTAAAGCATGGTAAACCTAAGAAAAGCTTTTAGAAATAAAAGTCTATGATGGTCAATAAAACATATAAAGCAAAACATTTCTCCAATATTTATATAGCTATTTCACCTATAAGGCTGTCTTAATACTGGATCTTTTTTAATTTTCTGTACTCTCTCAGAAAAAAAATAAACAAGAAAAAAGTTAAAATTCCTTCTGCATATCTTATAATCACAGCAAATATTCACAACTATGTTTTCAACATCTGAAGCAAAATATCCAGATGGGAATCCTGGACAAAGCAGCTTTTTTTACCTGGAACCAAACTCTCATTGTAAATCCAAGGTGGCATTCTTGGCTGGACAGGATCCTGTGAGGGAAATACTCCCACACCTAGAAGATAAGAAACATTATTTAACATACAGAACAGTCCATGCAGAAGATGGGGAAATTGCAGAGCCACCATTTTTTCTAAGAGTGCTGGCTGGAGATACTAAAAAAAAGTCACCAATACAATGAAAAGATTTGGTTTCTAAATTACTCTGTACATTAACCATGTCTTAAAGAGTAAATGAAAAAAAATAAGATGTACCAAATCAATTCTCTGAGTCATACAACGCTTGCACCATTTCACGTGTATTACAAATTAAAGAAGAAAACATGACAGCTGCTGGTTTAAAAATTTCCTATGTAAAAAAATATATAATTGCTCAAGCTTTACTTGCAGCTTTTAATAATATTTCTTTGCAAAGTCTGATTTGTTTTCCACCTGAATATGACACTGCTGCCTGTTAGATGTATAGGATTTTTAATTTTTATTTTGTTCAGTAAAATATCTTCCAAAGTTTGCCTCCTAGGCTGCTCAAATTCTAATTCATCTCTGCAAGCTAAGTTTATAAAAATTTGGACCTTTTAGGCAGCAGTGTATATGATTTATTTCAGAGAAGCAAAATCATATTCTCATTGGTGACTTTTCCAGTTAAATTTTAACTTTCGACCCTTATGGAAGAACAGAAAGTGTTAAGAGAGAAAAAAGTTTTTATAAAAGGGAAAAAAATTTTAAATCAGGAATAATTCTGATTAAAAAAATTGGTTATCAAACATTTTTAAAAGGAGTAACTGCGGAAAGAATTTCAGAGCAAAATCGTAGGGGTTAATCGGAGAAAGGAATGCATTAAAAATATTTTAAGCAAAATACTGATTAGCAAAAATCAAGCAGCATTCATTTTAAGATTAATGCTTAAGGTGTTAGCATTTGAGCGACATTTGGTTAAATAAACTTTGGCTGAATATTTCATGAGCTCACCACTCTCTTCAATGGATAGGTTTTGGTCTGAAGTCTTTTCTGCCTCTGCAATGGTGGTACCACTTACACGTCCATCTATAGCACCCCCGTTTTTGGCCGTTAAACTGGGATGGTTCTTACTGGAACCTGGGCCTAGGGCTTTGTGACCAACTTCAGAGGTATTTAACTTAATTTGTTCCTGCCCAGACGTACTTATATCACAAGATACTAGGAGCTTCTCCTCCAAGGAAGGGCCTAAACAGACAGCATGAAGGGTTATTTGTATATAATTGCAAATTTCTGATTTTTTTCCAATCATCCATTTCCACCCCCAGGTTCCAAAGGGTAGGTCCTGCCACACATAATGTAGATTTGAAGTAATCCAATCACCACACACTTGTATAGGGCTTGAAAGGCTTTAGAGAGTTTAGAGAACTTAAACATCATTACCTACTTTGGTTCTCAAGAATTCTGTAAGCCAGCAGGTCCAACGGTATAGTGGAAGGAGTACTACCTTAGAAATCTGGTGACTTACAAGAGAGAGAGACACTTCCCCTCACTGCTGGGGAGGCCCCTGGCCAGTAACATCATCTCTGGGTCTGCTTCTACATCTGCCAACTGAGGAAGTTCGGACTAAGTCCATGTCTGCTAACATTTTTCTCAGCACAATGTGCCTCCCACCCCCATTAGTTCACAAGTGATAACGCTGAGGCTCAGTTTCAAAATTTGTCCAAGGACACACTGACAATAAACGGAGAACCGGGCTTCTGACCCCCAAGTGCTCTACCACCGAACCACACAGAGCACTTTCTAAAACAGCTCTTCTTCGCTCATTACTCTGAACAAAATATTGGTGATTTTCCCAAACAAGAGTAATATCCTGTAGTAGTCAGTTTGCTTTTAAAGTTCAAAGGTGGTTTAAATAGCTCCTAATTTAGGAGCCAAAGTTTTAAATCATTTTTCCAGAATGTGAAGCTCCCAGAATTAAAAAATTAAGATTCTTATTTTGGTGAATTTCAATAGTACTCATATACTCAGGTACATGTTTCTTTACCAACATCAGTGTATTACTCTACTTATATAAGAGAAGTAAAGTATCCTAGATTATATTAAGAATACTTTCATTAACATTCTCGGAGTTACCTGCTTTCTGTACATTGTATGAGGCTGCAGCAGTAGAGAAAGAAGGAATTTGCCCAGGGACACCATGTAAGGCAAAAGACACTGGAATCTGACCTGGAGGGAGAGGCTGTGCCCCAGCCTTCTGTGTATGCAACTGGCCAAATGGGGTGGTGGGATGGAAAGACTGAAAAGGCTGGGAAGTGGAAGAAGGACCACATGTGGGAACTTCAACGGGCCCCTGCATAAAGTCACTGAATTCTTCTTCATCAAGAAAGGCAGGTGATGGGGAGACAGTTTTAGTAGAATGAGATGGTGTGGGATAATCTGCAAAACGGAAAATGGCAATGAAACACATGGAAATGAAAATCAACAAGGAGAAAGAAATTAAGATGCAGTACAATCCCAAAAGAATATACTGAAACATGAATAGCAGAAGTGAACAAGAAATAACATGTAATGACAGCCAAATGGAATTATTAAGTTAATGAAAAATACTTTGATGGCTATTTACACACAATTCATTTCTTTTCAAAAAGTAGTTTTATAGCTATTTTGCATTTTGTTCAAAACTTTTCTTTCCTTTTTTTATTAATACCACTTTTTTCCTGAAACCACTAATAATTTACATCAAAGTAGTGATTACTTTTAAGTGGTGATTACTTTTCACACCCAAGTGATCTGTTTGGATAATATCCTCTCAACCAACATGTTCCATATATTAGAAAACCTACCTATTTGCTGCTGAATACATTTTGGACAGATACATATCTGATAATTAGATTCATTATGCCAGTTAGAAACAATGCATGATACATACTTGTCATTTTTGATATATCATTCCTAATCCATACATTTTGCATTCATAGTTCACATCAGTAAAGTTACCACATGAGGAATGAAAATTACAAAAGAACATTACACACTTTACCAAGGTGATATTGTAAAAAGCATCAAAATCAGGACACCATAAAGTGCTAAACCAAACAACTCAACAGTCCTTTTAAGAAAGTAAACCCTGACTGAGGACTATGTTTAAAAGATCTTTGGCTCTAAAGTCTGTCAACATCATTGGGGCTTTTAACTGTTAAATGTGAGATTTACTTACGTAATCTATAGGGGCTTCATTTAACAATATCATTTTTGCTTCTTCATATTCTTTTTTCAAAATCCACAAAATTTAAATAAATCAACTTTTAAAAACTAGAGTCACACAGAGGGGTGCCTAGGTGGCTCAGTCAAGCGTCCAACTCTTGATTTCAGCTCAGGTCATGATCTCGCGGCTCATGAGATCCAGCCCTCCCACCCCCCTCCCATTGGCCCCCTGTTGGGCTCTGCTCTGACAGTGCGAAGCCTGCTTGGGATTCTCTTTCTCCCTCCTTCTCAAGATAAATAAACATTTAAAAACTAATACATATAAACTAGAGTCACACATAGATAGGCAGCTAAAGGCAACACCATCCCTATCTCCATCTCTGTCCCTCCATCATCCATCTCCAGCTTCAAACCAGACCAAGTACCTCTCAATCTGCCCTTTTTGTTGCTGAGGTACAGCTAACACATAACATTATATAGTTTCAGGTGCACAATACCTGAATTCGGTATTGTGCACCTGAAACTATATAATGTTATCATTCGGTATTAGTATACAATGTGAGATGATCACCACAATAAGTCTCATTACCATTTCACCAAAATTAGGAAAAATTTTCCCCTCATAATGAGAACTTTAAGCCAACTTTCAAATATCCATTACAATATTATTGACTATAGTTCCCATGCTGTACCTTACAACTCCATGACTTATTTTGTAACTGGAAGTTTGAACCTCTTGACTACCTCTCTACCTATTTCACCCACCTCCCACTCCCCCATTCCCCCTAGCAACTACCATTCTATTCTCTTTTTCTGTTTTTTTTTTTTCAGATTCCACATACAAGTGAAATCATATGGTATTTGTCTTTCTCTGTCTGACTTACTTTACTTAGTCTAATACCCTCAAGATCCATCTACATTGTTGCAAATGACAAGATTCCATTCTTTTTTTATGGCTGAGTAGTATTCCATTTGTGTGTGTGTGTGTGTGTGTGTGTGTGTGTGTGCACACCACATCTTCTTTACCCATTCATCCATCAAGGTACACATAGGCTGCTCCCATACCTTGGCTACTGTACATATGATGCAATGAGCATGGGGGTGAGTATATTTTTTGTGTTTCCATTTTCTTTAGATAAATATCCACTGGTGGAGTTGCTGGATCATATGGTAGTTCTATTTTTAATTTTTTGAGGAACCTCCATACTGTTTTCCACAGTGGCTGCACCAACTTACATTCCCACCAACAATGAATGAGGGTTCCTTTTTCTCCACATCCTTGCCAACACTTGTTGCTTCTTGTCTTTTTGATTCTAGCCATTTAACAGGTATAAAGTGATATCTCATTGTGGTTTGCAATGTGATTTTGCCTTTCCCTAATGATTAGTGAATTTGAGCATCTTTTCTTGTGCCTGTTGAACATCTGTATGTCTTCTTTGGCAAAATGTCTATTCAGATCCTCTGTCCATTTTTTTTTTCATCAGATTTTTGTTTTGCTATTGAGTTGTAGTTCTTTATATATTTATATATTTTGGATATCAGCCCTTATGGATCTATGATTTGCAAATATTTTCTCCCACTCAGCTGTTTGCCTTTTTATTTTGTTGGTTTCCTTTGCTATGCAGAAGCTTTTTAATTTGATATAGTCCCATTTTTTTAAAGATTTTTTAAAGCAATCCCTACACCCAATGTGGGGCTCAAACTCACAACCCTGAGATCAAGCTCCACTGATTGAGATAGCCAGGTGTCCCTCGCTTGTTTATTTTTGTCTTTGTTGCCTTTGATTTTGGAATCCAATCCAAAAAAATATGGCTAAAACCAACATTAAGGACCTTATTGCCTATGTTTTCTTCTAAGAGTTTATTGGTTTCAGGTTTACATTCAAGTCTTTAACCCACGTTAATTTTTGTGTATGGTGTGAGACAGTGCCCTAGTTTCATTCTTTTGCATGGGCTGTTGTTCAGTTTTCTCACTTTCCCCATTGTGTATTCTTGCTTCCTTTGTCATAAATTAATTGACCATGCATAATTGGATTTATTTCTGGGCTGTCTATTCTGTTCCACTGATCTAAGTTTCCGTTTTTATGCCAATACCATACTGTTTTGATTACTACAGCTTTGTGATATAGTTTGAAATCAGGGTCCATCATGCCTTGAGCTTTGTTCTTCTTTCTTAAGACTATTGTGGGCTACTCAAGATCTTTCATGGTTCTATAAAATTTTTAGGATTGTTCTATTTCTGTGAAAAATACCACTGGAATTTTGATAGGAAGTGCGCTGAATCTGCAGAATGCTTTAGGAAACATGGACATTTTTAACAATATTAATTCTTCCAATCCATGAGCACAAAAACCTCTTCTTTTTTGTGTGTGTCTTCTTCAATTTCTTTCATCTCTGTCTTAATGTTTTCAGCATACAGGTCTTTCACCTCCTTGGCTAAATTTATTCCTATTTTTATTCTTATTTAATTCTATTTGATTCAAGGGTAAATGAATCTGTTCTCTTAATTTCTCTGATAGTTTGCTCTCAGTATAGAGAGCATGTTACCCTATAACTTCACTGAATTTGTTTACCTGTTCTAACATTCTTTTGGTAGTCTTTAGGGTTTTCTATATGTAAAGTTTCTTCACATTTTTAACTACGTTAAATTGCTTTAACATTTATGAAAGTCTAATGTCATAGAAGTAGTCTCTTTTAAAAAAGGTCCTTATCTGAAAAATGGGAACACAACATACTTCTCTTCTGGATCCATGAAATAGAAACTTTAATGCTTCCAGGTTTTATGAAAGACGTAAAATGAGTTTCCAAAATTAATTAATTTTGTTTAAAAAAAAAGCTATGACCCAATGAATTCCAACCCATCCCAATAATGGTTAGGAGAGTGGATTTAAGCTCTCAATTTGGGTTCTCAGAGTAGCACTGGTAGAAAACAGCACTAATGGAAAACTAAGAGCTACTGTGAGTATTTTTTAAATGGATTCTTCTTAATAAGCAATAAGGCTGAAAAGGCTAACCAATGCTTCTTTGCATTTGACTGGAATTACATTAATCCTATGTGGTATATATTTTGGTTTATAAACTCTCACAGTTATATATGTGATTAATGAGTACAAAATTATGTGATAATTTGTATATTCAATATTTTATGATAAACAGGGGAGGGATTAAAAGATGCCTTTGGTGGGTAAAAGGCAGGAAACTCTTTTTATATACTTTAGGCCTAGGTGTTAAGTTTCTAACTGGGAAACTCTGGAAACTTCTTGGGCTTGCTTCAGAAAAATATTTTTTTTTGGATAAGCAAGAAGTAGCTAATTAGAAACAGCTAACTGCATATATGTTGACTGAATTCATGAGACTATTTAAACATCAAAACACCAATTTATTATTTAACAAAGATTGTTAAACTACACCTAGTTGTCCACAAAAGGCATTCTCTATGGCCAGAACATGCCATAACAATGACCACTCCCCTCTGTCTTCTCCTTCTTCTAAGTTCCATGCAGGGTTCAGTTTCAGCATTCCAAAATCTACTTTGAAATTACTTCTTGACTAGCTTATTCAGCTTATAATTTTCATTTTAATTTATGTTTTTCCTTTATGAACTCAATCTGATTCCTAATATTTTAATTCCTATTGGAAAGGAAAGATCTTTTCAATCTTGCTGTATATTTTACTTTGCATCTGAGTACATAATCTAACAAGTGAAATTAATAGGACAGAGTTAAAGTTGTCCCAGAAAGTCACGAACTGGTCAGTGTGCCAATATTAGATTATTCCCTCCTGATCCCACCTATACAAGGTACTATAATATAAGCGTCTAGGATAAAATTTATCAATGTAATATATGCCAGGAGAAAAAAGTATTTGGTTGGCTGAATGATTTGACAACTCCTCACCTATTAATGATATGTTATTCTTACCCCCCTGTAAATTTTAAAACAACCAAATCTTTACTTAGCTTGAAGGATGAGATGAGCACTGACATAATCCCCACACATACTGGTCAACTGAACACACAGAAAATCACCTTCCAACGAAAGAAAAAAAAATTTTTTTTAAGTTTTATTTATTTATTTTGAGAGACAGAGAACACATGTGTGCATGAGCAGGAGGGGTGGAGAGAGAGAGAATCCCAAGCAGGCTCTGTCTTGTCAGTGCAAAGACTGATGTGAGGCTCAAACTCACAAACCTTGAGATCATGACCTGAACTGAAACTAAGAGCCGGATGCTTAACCAACTGAGCCACCCAGGCACCTCCAAAAGAAAATGAAAAAAAAAAATTTTTTTTAATGTTTATTCATTTTTGAAAGACAGAGAGGGACAGAGCATGAGTGGGGGAGGGGCAGAGAGGGAGAAAGAATTCAAAGCAGGCTCCAGGCTCTGAGCTGTCAACGCAGAGCCCAACACGGGGCTCGAACCACAAAGCTGTGAGACCATGACCTGAGCCAAAAAGTCAGATGCTCAATAGACTAAGCCATCCAGGAGCCCCTCCAAAAGAAAATTTTAAATAAAAATTACCTGGTTTCTTAGGGTGCGATGCTGGAGTAGGGTGCATTTTAGCATCTCTGGAAAACCCATCCAAGTTTCCTTTTATGGCTTCCAAAGCATCATCTCTACTCTTCTCTCCTGTCTAGGAGACAATAAATGTGTGGATATATCTTCACGTACGTCTCACTTTATCATCCCAAATTAAAAGTACAGATATTGGTCTATTTTAAAAATTTTTACCACATACTTCTGATAGGGAATTCTCCAAGTCACAAAAACACTGATAGGTGTTATCTATCAGTATACCAAAGGCATAAAATGACATTCTATAAAATACAAAAAATATTAAAAGGTCCATTTATAAATACTTCAGGATACAACTGACATTAAGTATCCTGTATTATTTAATATCAAGATCCATGATTAAGCTTCCCAAGAGAAGATAGCCAACATACCAGTGGTAAGTAAAAAGGAGTTGAGAAGATGATGGTTTACAGCCCACCCTCCTCTTACAGGAAAAGAAGAATTCTTCACTTGTGGACTCAGATAAAGCAAAATCAACCAAGCACACCATGAGGTTGGGCTTGTGCCCCAGTGACAGGATCCACTGATTGAGTGTGACGCACATACAGGGCGTGTGTGCGCTGTGGCACTGGAAGAGATTACCTTGGGTTTCACACTACTCAGAAGTCTGAGCTTTTGCTTCTGCTCTTCAAACTGGCGTCTTTTTCTTTCTTCTTCTAAGAGCTTCTGTTGCTGTTCAAATCGTTTTCTGAAGGAAAAGAAACATAGTAAAGAACTAACTGTGGCGATTATCAACTGTGCTCTATTCATACTTCTGACAGTTTCAGCAATATTGCCTTATATTTCTAGAACTAACAACTTCATTGCTAATTATTAGATCTAATTTTCTTATGACAATACTATTTACCCAATATATTATTCTCAAAATATATGAAAGGAGTCCAAAAAAATATTTACCTAAATTACAGACATGAATTTATTCCTTGCCTAATTTGCAAGGGGAAGAGACAAATCTTTTGTATTCAAAAGTAATCTCAAAAAACAGGGAAGTAGACAAAAAAGAAAACCCTAACTTGGGAAGGCAGTGTCTCACAGGAGAAAGAGCAATGCTCTGGGGATCAGGAGGCCTATATTTGCTAGTAATTGTGTAATCTGGCCTGACAAAGCCACTTCATTTCTCTGAACTGCCCTTTCCCTAGATGTAAAAGGATGTCTAACGTCTGTTCTTGCTTAAAACTTATATAAAATAAAGTATTTCATGAAAGGCAGCATGACTGTTTGGTCTTCAAATGTGCATTAGAAAACATTTGACCATTCTTAAAATAACTGCTATCATGCATCCTCATGCTTGAATCCTTAAGTCTCTTACTGTTGCTCTTCAGCGAACTGCTTCTGCAGGTCTGGGGTGTACTGTGGGCCTGGGGGACGCATTCCCAGGAACGGTGTTTGTCCGAGGTAAGGCATTCCTGCTGCTGGCATCGGTCCCATTGGTATCCCTGCCTGAAAGAAACAAAGGCTTAGAAAACACAATTCTTCTTTTTAATTATTATAAGTAAAAACTATAACTTCCATAAATTCTTTCTTAATATTTTTATTAATGAACTATAGGATTTTCTTAAACAATAGAGTCAAAAAAACACAGGCTAAAAATGGAAAGTGCCCCTTACTATCTCACCCCTTTCATTTCCTTCATTGTCTGAGAGGTAGCCACTGCTAACAGTCTAAGGGTGTGTGTGCATGGAAGCACATGTGCACACACGAGATATATTCTACTCTTTGAAAAGAGGAATCGTATTTTACATGTCTTTGTCTTTTCCAGCGACAGATAAGAGGCTGGCATACGTTAGTTAATCCAAAAATGAGATTAAAACATGCTTTTCCAGGGGAACCTGGGTGGCTCAGTTGGCTAAGTGTCCGACTTCAGCTCAGGTCATGATCTCACAGCTCGTGAGTGTGTGACCTGTGTCGGGCTCTGTGCTGACAGCTCAGAGCCTGGAATCTGCTTCGGATTCTGTGTCTCCCTCTTTCTCTGCCCCTTCCCCACTCACACTCTGTCTCTCTCTCCTTCAAGAATAAATAAACATTAAAAAATTTAAGAAAAATGAATAAAACATGCTTTTCCGATACGTATGATAGGATAATGAATATTTTGATGTTCATTATTACAGGCCCAATATCCACACTTATACAGAAAATAAAACATATTTAATCAGTAATAAGTTGTATAGTAATACCACAGTATAAAGTTTACTCAAGCGTCCAGAAGTAAGAATAGTATCACACAATAGGGAATCACAAAATCTAATAATAATGATGATGACAACACTGGTAATAATGATAATGGATAATTTTACACTGAGTGGAAATTCTTCTACGCCTCAGCCTTCTCCCTAAAAGGCTCCCCTTCTATTCCCTAATTGAAACCTGGCTGTCCCCAGAAGCCCTCTTATCTGGAGATTGCTGCTTCCCTTCCACATTTCCTGTAAAAGGGGAATATTTCTCCTTGCTTCTTCTAAGCCTTTTATCCTCTCTTCCTTCAAAAACCTGACTGCATGCACCCAGCCTCGTTAGTTGCCCAGATTGCCTAGTCTATGATTCCAGGATGGCTCCTTTCAGTTACAATGGGCAAAGGATGTGTTTGTAATAAAGGGTAACTCCCCTACTTATATAAAATTAATGTAAACTACCAAAAGTTAAATTACTTTAAGGCAAAAATTATATTCACACTACTGGATTTAATATATTCAGACTTTCATCAATTCATTCTTAGTGAAGTGTTGTTTTTTTTTTTTTAACAAGACTAAGATACCGATTTTAATCTAACAATGTTTGTTGAAGAAATCCTGTTAGTATTTCCCTCAAAGCATTTGTTTTAGAAATTATTAAAAATACCACTTTGGGGCCGCCTGGGTGGCTCAGTTGGCTAAGCGTCCGACTATGGCTCAGGTCATGGTCTTGCAGTTCGTGGGTTCGAGCCCTGCGTTGGACTCTGTGCTGACAGCTCAGAGCCTGGAGCCTGTTTCAGATTCTGTGTCTCCCTCCCTCTCTCTGTCCTTCCCCCACTTGTGCGCATGCTCATTCTCTCTCTCTCTCTCTCTCTCTCTCTCTCTCAAAAATAAACATTAAAAAAACTTAAAAAATATCACCTCATACTGAACCTTGAAAAAAGTGCACTTCACGTAATAGTGGAGGATTGGAGGATAGAAATAATATAATATAGGTAAAACACCTAGAACACTGTGTAGCATGAGTAAATAGCAGCTATTATAATTATTAAAAGTAATATTAACGACAAAGCAGTACTCTCTCAAAAACAATAATGATCCCATTCTTCTCCTGGAACGAAGTAAGATTCTGCAAGCAAATACAGAATTAAGGCAACTAGATAAGAAAAATGAACACTTAACAGTTATAATATAGGTATCATTTTATTTTGTTCATGCCATATGCCAGCTATAGAATTAGGCATTTACATACATTATTCTCAATATATGTAAGATCCTTAGAGTTAGAGAATTTCTGATAATGATCAACAAGAATATCTTATTAATAACATTAATGAAGCCCCTACTATGTCCCAGGGACTTTTCTAAGGGCTTTATGTATATTAATTAACTTAATCCTTATAACAAACCTATGCAGCAGGTGCCACTATTATTCTCATTTACAGATGAGGAAATGGAAGTACAAGATAGTTAACCACCTTACTTTCTGCTTGTAAGTGGCAGAGCCAAGATTAGAACCAGGCAACTTCTGGTTCCAAAGTCCATATTCTCCATCATTATGAAGAATTACACTCCCTCTCCAGTTACCAACAACTATCACAGATTCAGACTCAAAACAAATTTTAATGTGTTTTTGTGTCTATTCATATGCTCAGGCATATACCTGCTCAATGAATAGTAGTAGCTTGGAAGGCTTATGGATGGTTATAGGACCTTACAACGGGAGTTACAAGTAATACATATTGCTTAATTACTAACACTCTTTATGCTAAATCGTGGGTGGGGATGGCAATGTATACTTACTTTTAATCACAGTGTGGTTCTCCTGGTGCTAAAAATTAACACCGTAGTCCTAGGATTACATTTTTTTCCAGCTCTATTTAAATAAAATAATTTAATCAATCCCCTACTTTTTCCAGCTTTACTGAGCTTCAGTTGATATAACACTGTAATTTTAAGGTATGCAGCCTGTTGATTTGATACACTTATATACTGCAAAATGATTATCACCACACCATTGACTAGTAACTCCATCATGTCACATAATCACTATTTCTTTTTGTGGTGAGGGATTATGTTCCTTTTTAAATTGAATTTGTTTACCCAAGGCACATAAAATGCAAAAGAAACCACTCAACTCATATAGACTAACAGATCAGATATTCCACAAAAATAATAAAGAATAAAAGAAAGGTATTATGCACATTGCTTTCCTTTTTAGAAAATTCTATTCTTCCAGAAGATTCAAACTTGCTAAATGGCATTTTGCCTTTCTCCTATTCCTGAAAAGTTAGTTGATACATTCATACAGTCTAATTCTTTTAAAATCTAGATAAACTAAAAGGTTAAGAAATATCAATCATTAGTTATAGACTGGGTGAATGACAGGACAAAAGAAATAACTCAGAAATCTGAGGCACATCCAATCAACTGCTAGAGACACTCAAGATAAAGAAGTTCACACCTAAGATGAAGAATATTGAAGGTTACTGAAGATTTGAGTGACTGGAGAGATATCACAAACTAAAAAAGTAAAAATGTCAGTTTTGATCAAAATCCCAGCATATTTTATGTGGAATTTGACCAGTTGATCTTAAAACTTATCATGAAGAGGAAACAACCATGAATAGCTATAATTCTTTAAAAGAAGAACAAGGAGGATCCACACTAACAGATATCAAGGCTTACCTTAGACTAGAATAATTAGGAGACTAAGATACTTATTGATGTAGGGACAGACAGAAAGAGCAATGGGACAAACAGAAGAGCTCAGAAACTAATCCAAAGCATATAAAGAAATTGGATAGTACAGGAGTCATCTTGGAAATCAATGAGTAAAGAATGGGATATTGATTAATGATTTGGAGAGAACTGGCTACTCAAATGGAAAGTAATAAAATTAGACCTTTAGACACACACTGATAGCACAAAACAATTCCAGGTTGATTTAGTAAGAACATACAGAAGAATAATATTATGATCACAGGGTAGGACTAGGTCTAATGAGACACACAAGAGATCAGACCAGAAAAGAAATGATTTATCCATCTGACTTAACTTCTACATGATCGCACCAACAAAATTAAAAAACAAGCCAAAGTATAGGAGGAGATATTGACAACACAAATAACCCCAAAGGTAAGAATCTGGAATATATAATGAACTCTTAGAAATCAATAAAAACAAAACAAATAGCAACAAATTGGAAGCAACTTACATGTCCATCAACAGAAGATTATATACTCATGCACTGGAATACTACACAGTAGCTATGTGACTAAATTTGGCAGCACTCTATAACAGGGATAAATTCTGGGGCAAAACAATGTCAAATAAAAAAATCAAATGCAGAAGAGTACACGCTTACATAAACCTTTAAAACCTAGAAAATATATAATATTCATGAATATTCAAACATGTAAAACAGGAGAAGTATAAGAATACATATGAAAACACTAAGCACTCAATTCATGATAGTGATAACTCTCTGGTGAAGTAGAAGAAGGGAATTATAACTGTTTTGTTCATTTCTTTAAAAAAATTTTTAATGTTTTATTTATTTTTGAGAGAGAGAGAGAGAGAGAGAGAGAGAGACAGTGTGACCAGGGGAGGGTCAGAGAGAGAGGGAGACACAGAATCCAAAGACAGGCTCCAGGCTCTGAGCTAGCTGTCAGCACAAAGCCCGATGCGGGGCTCAAACCCACAAACAGTGAGATCATGACCTGAGCCAAAGTCAGATGCTTAACCGACTGAGCCACCCAGACACCCTTGTTCATTTCTTTTAAAAATGTGAAGCAAATATGGCATGTTAAAATTTGTTGAAAGGACAGGACTATCTCCATAGCAAATCCCAAAGAATCTACAAAAACATTCCTAGAGTAAGTGAGTTCACCAAGATTGCAGGTTACAAAACATATATCCAAATCAACCATATTTCTATATACTAGCAATGAACAGGACATTGAAATAAAAACTACAATGCCATTTACAATTACTCAAAAACTTAGATGTAAATCTAACAAAACATTTAAAGAACTTAAATGCCAAAAAGTATACAATGCTGATGACAGAAATCAAAGACCTAAATAAATGGAGAGACATACCATGCTCATATATTACAAGAATCTACATATTAAAGATGTCAATTTTCCCCAAATTGATAAAAAGGTTTACCATAATTCCTATCAAAACTCCAACCAGACTTTTCATAGTAGATATAAGCAACATTATTCTAAAACTTATATGCAAAGACAGATAAACTAAAATAGTTTAAATAATTTTGAAAAGAAGAATAACATTGGAGGATTTGTCATACAGCTACAGAGATTTAGTCAGTAATCAAAATCTCCCAACAAGAAAAGTCCTGGACCTAATGGCTTTGTAGGTGAATTGTACCAAACATTTAAAGAAAAAACAACTTAGACTTCAGGAAAACTTTAAAAATTTGTACATCAAGAGACACTGCCCACAGAGTAAAAGAGCACCCCACAGAATGGGAGAAAACATTTGCAATTCATGTATCTGATAAGGGATTAATATCCGAAATATATACACAATGCTCACAGTTAATTCACCAACAGAAAAAATCAATTCAAAAAAGGACAAAAGAATAAACATTTCTCCAGTGAAGATATACAAATGGTCAATAACCACATGAAAAAATACTCAACATCATTTATTAGAGAAATGAAAATCAAAATTACAATGAGATACTACTTCACATGCATTAGGACAGTTACTATCAAAAACAAACAAACAAACAAAAAAACACCAGGGGACACCTGGTTGACTTAGTTGGTAGAGCATATGACTTGATCTCAGGGTCATAAGTTTAAGCCCCACATTGGGTGTAGACTCTACAAAAAGAAGAAAAAAAATAAAAACAAAAACAAAAAAAAATGAATGGGGGTAGTTTGGGGAAGATAGCAGAGTTACCTCTGAGCTCACCTCTTCCCATGGGCACATCAAGATAAGAGCTATACCTATGCGACTAATTCCGAAAACAACCTGAAGACCAGTAGAATAGACCTTCCACAGTTAATTATATAGAGAAAACCACACACACACACACACACACACACACACACACACACACACACAAAGGGTAGGAGGGAAGCTAAATGAAATGGAGATAAGCAATACGCCTGATGAAGAATTCAAAGTAATGGTCACAAAGATACTCACTGGACTTGAGAAAATAATGGAGAATCTAAATGAGACCATCAACAAAGATATACAAAATATAAAAAAGAGCCAGTTAGGGCTAAAGAATTCAGTAACTGAAATTTAAAAATACACTAGGAGAAATCAACAGCAGATTAGAGGAAGCTAAGAATGGATCAGCAAACTGGTAGACAGGGTAATGGAACGCAACCAAGCTGAACAGCAAAAACATCGAAAAGAGTAATAAAAAATAAAAACAGGCTAAGGAAACTTTGTGATATCACCAAGCGTAATAACATTCACTGTATAAGGATCCCAGAAGAAGAAGACAGACAGAAGAGGGCAGAAAACTTATTTGAAGAAATAATAGCTGAAAACTTCCTTAATCTGGGGAAGGAAACAGACATCCAGATCCAGGAATGAGAGAGCCCCCAATAAGAAGAACCCAAGGAGGTCCACACCAAGGCACACAAGAATTTAAAAAGCAGTGATAGAGAATTTTAAAAGCATAAGAAGAAAACAGTTATATACAAGGGAAACTCCATAAAGCTATCAGCTGATTTTTCAGCAGGCCAGACCTTCTGTGCAGGCCAGAAGAGAGTGGCATAATATACTCAAAATGCTGAAAGAAAAAACCTATGAACAAGAATACTTTACCCAGTAATGTTATCATTCAGAATAGGAGAGATAAAGAATTCCCCAAACATACAGAAGTTAAAGGATTTCATCCCTAAGCCAGCCTTACAAGAAATGTTAAAGGGAATTCTTTGGAAAGAAAAGGCCATAATCAGGAGTAAGAATATTATGAAAGGAAAAAAAATTTCACAGGTAAAAGCAAATATATAATAAAAGTAGATTAATCACTTTATAAAACCAGCATGGAGGATAAAGCACAAAAGCAGTAAAGCCAATTATAAGAATCAGCCAAGTGATTTGCAAAATAGAAGGATGTAAAATATGACATCATATACATAAAACATCAGGGTGGGGAGTAAAAATCTAGTGCTATTATATGGGTTCAAACTTAAGTGACCATCAACTTCATATAGACTGCTACAAGCAAAAGATATTATATAAGAACCTAATGGTAACCACAAATCAAAAACCTGTAATAGAAAAAAATGGAAAGAAAACCAAACATAACACTAAAGAAAGCCATCAAACCACAAGGAAAAGGGGCAAGTGAAAAAGGAACAAAGAAGAATGACAAAAACAACCATAAAATAAGTAACAAAATGCCAATAAGTACATGTCTATCAACAGTTATTTTACTTAAATTATTTTATTATATTTTATTTTTTTAAAGTAAGCTCTATGTCCAACGTGAGGCTTGAACTCACAACCCTAAGATCAAGAGTTGCATGCTTTACTGACTGAGCCAGCCAAGTGCCCCTCGGTAATTACTTTAAATATAAATGGACTAAATGTTCAAATCAAAAGACACAGGGCAACTGAATGGATAAAAAACAAGACCCATCTATATGCTGCCTACAAAAGACTCACTTCAGAGTTAAAGACACATGCAGATTGAAAGTAATAAAGGATGTAAAAACATTTACCATGCAAATGGAAGTGTAAATGTTATTATCTTAGCTTTCCTTTCATCAGACAAAATAGACTTTAAACAAAGACTATAACAAGAGACAAAAGGACAAGAGGATATAACAATTGTCAACACCTATACACAACAGAGAAGAACCAAAATACATAAAGCAAATATTAACATACATAAAGGGGAAAATTGACAGTAATACAGTAATAGTAAGAAACTTTAACACTCCACTTACATCCATGTAGAGATCATCTAGAGAGAAATCAACAAGGAAACAGTGGCTTTGAATGACACGATGGATCAGATGGATCTATTTGGAACATTCCACCCAAGACAGTGGACTATACATTCTTTTCAAGTGCACATGGAACATTCCCCAGGACACATGGAACACTCCCAAGGACAGGTGACATGTTAGCCCACAAATCTCAATAAATTAAAAAAACCTGATATCATATTATGCATTTTCCAAACACAACAGTACGAAGCTAGCAATCAATCACAAGAAAAAAATCTAGAAGAAAAATACAAATATATGGAGACTAAATAACATGCTACTTAACAATGAATGGGTCAACCAGGTAATCAAAGAGGAAATCTCAAAATAGATGGAGACAAATGAAAATGAAAACACTATTGTCCAAAATCTTTGAGATGCAGCAAAAGCTGTTCTAAGAGGGAAGATCATAGCAATATAATCTTACCTCAAGAAACCATAAAAATCTCAAATAAAGAACCTAACCTTACACCTGAAGGAACTAGGGGGAAAAAAAAAGCCCAAAGCCAGTAAGCCAGTAGAAGGAAGGAAATAATAAAGATTACAGCAGAAATAAGTGAAATAGAGACTTAAAAAAAAACAATAGAACAGATTGATGACGCCAGGAGCTGGCTCTTTGAAAAGATAAACAAAATTGATAAATAAACCTGTAGCCAGACTCACCAAGAAAAAAAGAGAAGACTCAAATAAAGCCAGAAATGAAGGAAAAATAACCACAGAAACACAAAGGATTATAAGAGAATGCTATGAAAAAATATATACCAACATTGACAACCTCGGAGAAATGGATACATTCCTAGTACTATGTAACATTCCAAAATTGAATGAGGAAGAAATAGAAAATTTGGACACACTGATTACTAGCAATGAAATCAAATCAATAATCAAAAACTCCCAAAAAATAAAAGTCCAGGAGCAGAGAGCTTCACAGGTGAATTCTACCAAACATTTAAAGAAGAGTTAATGCCTATTCTTCTCAAACAATTCCAAAAAATATAACAGGAAGGAAAACTTCCAGATTCATTCTCCAAGGCCAGCATTACCCATATACCAAAACATATAGGTAAAGTCACTACAAAAAAGAGAGAGAGAGAGAGAGAGAGAAAACTATAGGCCAATATCTCTGCAAAACACAGATATAAAAATCCTCAACAAAACATTAGCAAACCAAATCCAACAACACATTAAAAACATCATTCACCATGATCAAATGGGGTTTATTCCAGGGATGCAAGAGTGGCTCAATATTTGCAATCAACATTGATAAATCACATTAACAAGAGAAAGGATACAAACTGTATCATAAAGAAGCAGAAAAAGCATTTGATAAAATAGAACATCCATTCATTAGTAAAAACTCAACAAAATGGGTTCAGAGGGAACATACCTCAACATAATAAAGTCCATATACGAAAAACCCACAGCTACATTCAATAGTGAAAAACTGAGAGCTTTTCCTCTCCATTCTCACCACTTTTATTCAACATAGTACTGGAAGTCTTAGCCATAACAATCAGACAAAAAGAAATAAAAAGCATCCAAAATGATAAGGAAGAAGGAAAACTGTCATTATTTGAAGAAGACATTATACTATAAATAGGAAACCCTAAAGACTCCACCAAAAAACTATGAGAACTGATAAATGAACTCAGTGAAGTTCCAGGATACAAAATTAACATACAGCAATCTGTTGCATTTCTACACACTAATAATGGAAGTAGCAGAAAGAGAAATTAAGAAACCAATCTCATTTACAATTGTACCAAAAGTCATAAAATACCTAGGAATAAATTTACATAAGGAGGCAAAAGACTCATACTCTGAAAACTATAAGATACTGATGAAAGTAATTGAAGATGACACAAATGGAAAGACAGACCAAGCTTATGGATTAGAAGAATCAGTGTTGTTAAAATATTCATATTACCCAAAGCAACCTGCAGATTCAATGCAATCCCTATCAAAATACCAACAACATTTTTCACAGAACTAGAACAAATAATACTAAAGTATAGTTATATGGAACCACAAAAGAGCTCTATACGCCAAAGCAATTTTGAGAAAGCTGGAGGTATCACAATCCCAGATTTCAAGATATACTACAAAGCTGTAGTAATCAAAACAATACAGTACCAGTACAAAAAGGGACAGAAAGAACAATGGCACAGGACAGAGCTCCTAGAAATAAACCCATGCTTATATGGTCAGTTTAATCTACAATAAAAGAGGCAAGTTCATACAATGGGGAAAAGACAGCCTCTTCAACAAATGGTGCTAGAAAACTGGACAGCTACATGCAAAATAATGAAACTGGGCCACTTTCTTATACTATACACAAAAATAAGTTCAAAATGGATTAAAGACCTAAGTGTAAGACCTGAAACTGTAAAACTCCTAGGAGAAAACATAGTAATTTCTTTGAAATTGGCCACAGAAACATTTTTCTAGGTATGTTTCTTCAGGCAAGGGAAACAAAAGCAAAATTAAACTATTGGGACTACACCAAAATAAAAAGCTTGTGCAAAGGAAATCATCAACAAAATGAAAAGGCAACCTACTGAATGGGAAAAGATACTTGCAAATAATATATCTGATAAGGGGTTTATTAACCTAAAGAACTTACATAATTCAACACCATTAAAACAAACAAGGCAATTAAAAATGGGACCTCAACAGATATTTTTCCAAGGAAGACATCCAGATGGCCAACACACATATGAAAAGATGCCCAACATCCCTCATCATCAGGGAAATGCAAATCAAATCTACAACGAGATCATCACCACCTCACACCAGTCAGAATGGGTGAAATAAAAAATACAAGAAATAACAAGTGTTGACAAGGATGTGGAGCAAAAGGAATCTTCCTGCACCTTTGGTGAGAAGGCAAATTGGTGCAGCCACTGTGGAAAACGCTCCTCAAAAAAATTAAAAATAGAGTTACCATATGATCTAGGAA
>CM053565.1:21757233-21816430 GCA_028646485.1 Cryptoprocta ferox | reverse complement strand
ATATTATATATATATATATATATATATATATATATATATATATAATGTACTATATTACTCAGCCATAAAAAAAGAATGAGATCTTGCCATTTGTAATGATACAAAAGGACTCTAGGGAGTATAATGCTAAGTGAAATAAGTCACTCAGAGAAAGACAAATACTATATGATTTCACTTATATGTGGAATTTAAGAAACAAAACAAAGGAACAGCTCCCTACCCACCCTCCGACCAAAAAAAAAAAAAAAGGAAAGAAAAGAAAAGAAAAGAAAAAAGAAAAGGAAAAGGAGAAACCATCCAAAAAAAACAGACTCTTAAAAAAAGAGAGCTAGGGTGCCTGGGTGGCTCAGTCAGTTAAGTGTCCAACTTCACCTCAAGTCACAATCTCGCAGTCATGGGTTTGAGCCCCGCACTGGGCTCTGTGCTTACAGCTCAGAGCTTGGAGCCTGCTGTGGGTACCATGTCTCCATCTCTCTCTGTCCCTCCCCTACTCACACTCTCTCTCTGTCTCTCAAAAATAAATAAACGTTAAAAAAAAATGGGGTGCCTGGGTGGCTCAGTCGGTTGAGGGTCCGACTTCGGCTCAGGTCACGATCTCATGGTTGGTGGGTTTGAGCCCCGCCCCTGGAGCCTGCTTTGGATTCTCTGTCTCCCTCTCTCTTTCCCCCTCCCCAGCTTGCTCTCTGTTTCTCTCTGTCTCAAAAATAAATAAACATTTTTAAAAAATTAAAATAAATAAAGGGAACTAGTGGTTGCTAGATGGAGGTGGCTGGGAGGAGGGGTAAAAAAAAAAGGGGGATCAAGAGTACACTTATCTTGATGAGCACTGAGTAATGTATAGAATTGTTTTCAGTTTAGTTTATTTATTTTGAGAGAGAGAGAGAGAGAGAGAGAGAGAGACAGCACACAAGTGGGAAAGAGGTGGCAGAGGTGGCAGGGGGGAAAGGGAGAGGGAATCCCAAGCAGGCTGTGTCAGTGTCCCTGTATAGAATTGTTTAATCGTTATACTGTACACTTTTCAATAAAAAACACAACAACATTGCATTCTATGGTAAACTGTTTCCAGCTATTTGCTGCCTTTACTCTAAGATTACGTATTCCTATGTGATATGCCTTCTTCCTGGTATATGCTTCCCCTTACTGATGCTTGTTTTGGTCACGTTACTTTGGTGAGTAGAAGTGACTGATGAATGCTACCTCAGAGAGGAAGCTTTAAAAGTTACAACAGCATTTGGCCATCTCTTTTCCCTAGCCAAAAGTCTGGGATGTCCTAAGTTAAGAGTCTCAGGATAAAGAGAACACGGAGCAGGGTCACAGCCAACCTTCAAAGGACATGTATCACAAATGAGAAATAAACCTTTGTTTTTGTAAGTCAGAGACTTTGGGATTGCTTTTTCTGCAACATAACCTAGCAAAAACTGAGTAACATGGATTTAAAACCTATAAAAGTTTGGGGCACCTGGTGGCTCAGCTGGTTAAGCATCCAACTCTTGATTTCGGCTCAGGTCATGATCTCACAGTGAGATTGAGCCCCACATCTGTGCTGAGCATGGAACCTGCTTGGGATTCTCTCTCTGTCCTTTTCCAGCTGTGAACATGTACTCTCTCTCACTCAAAATAAATAAACGTTTAAAAAAAAAAACCTACACAAGGCAAGATGGCGGAGAAATAGGGAGCTCCGTATTTCCCACCTGCATCTCTCAAACAAAGAAGGGCTGAAGCCAAAGGACTCTGAACCACAAGAGTCTGGGAGGAAAAGAGACAGAGTCCACTAAGAAGAGAGCCTCATAGGTGCATGATTGCGAACTGGGGAAGATAAAAACGGCCCAGGACATGGAGGCATGGAGGGGAGGGAGCCCCTTCTGAGGAGAGACAAAAGGAAGAGATAGAAGTGGCTGGGGAATCATAGAACTGTACCTGGAGAAGAGAAAAACAGCCGGGATGGAGAGGGATCCTATCATCCCATATCTAATCACAGGGCTTTCAGAGAGAGATCCTATCTCTAATTGTGGAGCTTTCTTTGGGCTGGGTGCCCCAGTCCCAGAAATTCCCTCCAGGATAGACTATACGGTATGCAAGGGACACGGTCGGCATCAGGAGGAACTGGTCCCCTGCTCGGAAGTGCCCTGGGTCCCAGAAGCTCCCTCCGGGATAGACAATACACAAGGGACACCAGCGCAGATGGGCGTAGTTTGGTGTAAGTGAGTTGGCATCAGAAGGCACCAGTCCCCTGCTCCGTCCCCTGCTCCGAAGCTTGCTAGGAAGTGCCCCGGCTTGCAGGATTACATTTCAGATGGTATCATTAATTCGCAGGGAGTAAGAGCTCGAAACGCAGCTGGGTATGGGACACAGAACACGGCCCACATTGGCTGTGCTCGCAGCACAGTGAGATCGAACCCAAAGGAGTGTTTTGGAACACCTGATTTGAGAAGGGACTGGGGGGTTGCCATTTCTCTCCCCACAACCACCAAGGCGGGTCCTCAAGGAGCGGCCAGTGGGACCCACAGGGGAGGCGAGACCCGCTTACACCAAACTATGCCCATCTGCGCTGGTTAGCTGCTTTTTTACCAGAGCCTGGATAGATGCTGCAGAAACAGCCCCTCCCCCAAGACCAGCAGTGATGCACTGCTGTGATTAACTCTAGATCAATTCTTGCTATTCATATATATTCTCCTTTATCTCATTCTTATCTCTCCCCTCCTCTGGACTGGTTATTCTGGTTATAGGTTTGCTTAAACAGGCATATTTAATCCATTCTCTTGATACATGTTCTACATCTCCTTTGTTACCTTTTCTCTCTCTCTGAAATAAGCAGACTATATAGTTTCTCAGGGTAACATTATCTTCGTTTGTTTTTTTCTCCTCACCTCCTGCCATATTCTCTTTTTTCTCTCGCTGAATTAAGCCTTTTAGTCTCTCTGCCTGGTCAATGTTCAATCTCTCTTTCTCCCCACCCCTGTCATTTCTTTCTTTGTATATGCTCTTCCATCAGCACTGCCTCCACCCTGCTCTTTATTTGTAGCTGGAACTTCTGGTTTTATGCTTTTAGACTGTCCTTTGTCTGTTGTTGTTTTTGTTTTGTGGGGGTTTTTTCTTCTTTTTTTTTTTTTTGGTTTGCTTGTCTGTTTGATTTGATTGTGCATTTGCATGCTTTTGTTCCCTGTTTATTTGTCTGTTTTCCTTTCCAGGGCTACCTCAAGAAACAAACCAAAGTACACATGGTGGAGAGTCCCAAATATCACTACGAGTAGGGAAATAAAATAACCAAAGTCACAACAAGAGAGACCAAGGAACACCATTAAAAGAACACTTCCTGAATGGACAGGCCCTGGAAAGTCTATGAGCCTCCTTTGATGTAGCAGTACTCACAGGTGCAGAGCGCATAAAAAGCTTTTAAAACTGACAAGAGACAGAAAGCTAGCCAAAATGATGAAACAGAAGAACTCTCCTCAAAAGAAATTCCAGGAAGAAGTGACAGATAAAAATTGGTCAAAACAGATATAAACAACATAACTAGCCAAGAATTTAGAACAATAGTCATAAAATTAATCGCTGGGCTTGAAAAAGGCATAGAAGACAGCAGAGATGCTACTGCTACAAAGATTATGGATCTTAAAAATAGTTACGATGAATTAAAAAATGCTATAAATGAGGTGCATAATAAAATGGAGGCGGCCACTGCACGGATTGAAGAGACAGAGAGGAGAATAGGTGAATTAGAAGATACAATTATAGAAAAAGAGGAAGCCGAGAAAAAGAGGGACAAATTGATCCAGGAGCACGAAAGGAGAATTCGAGAACTGAGTGATGCAATTAAACGGAACAATATCCGTATCATAGGAATTACAAAAGAAGAAGAAGAGAGAGAAAGGGACCGAAGGGGTACTTGAACAAATTATAGCTGAGAACTTCCCCAATCTGGGGAAGGAAACAGACATTGAAATCCAAAAGGCACAGAGAACTCACCTCAGACATAACTTGAATTGATCTTTGGTGCGACATATCATAGTGAAACTGGCAAAATATAAGGATAAAGAGAGAATTCTGAAAGCATCTAGGGGATAAAAGGGCCCTAACATCAAAGGGAGACACATCAGGGTAGTAACAGACTTATCTACTGAAACTTGGCAAGCCAGAAAGGAATGGCAGGAAATCTTCAATGTGATGAACAGGAAAAATATGCAGCCAAGAATCCTTTATCCAGCAAGCCTGTCATTCAGAATAGAAGGAGAAATAGAGGCTTTCCCAAACAAAAATGGAAGGAATTCATCACCACTAAACCAGCCCTACAAGAAATCCTAAGGGGGACTCTATGAGGGAGATGTTGCAAAGAACACAAAGTACCAGAGACACCACTACAAGAATAAATCTTACAGAGAACACAATGACTCTAAACCCGTATTTTTCAATAGTAACACTGAATGTAAATGGACTAAATGCTCCAATCAAAAGACACAGGGTATCAGAATGGATAAAAAAACAAGATCCATCTATTTGCTATCTACAAAAGACTCATTTTAGACCTGAGGACACCTTCAGATTGAAAGTGAGGGGAGGGGAAATATCTATCATGCGACTGGAAGTCAAAAGAAAGCCGGAGTAGCCATACTTATATTGGACAAACTGGACTTTAAAGTTAAGGCAGTAACAAAAGATGAAGAAGGGCATTATATCATAATTACAGGGTCTATCCATCAGGAAGAACTAATACTTATAAACGTCTACTGAATTTGGGAGCACCCAAATACATAAAACAATCACAAACATAAGCAATCTTATTGATAAGAATGTGCTAATAGCAGGGGATTTTAATACTCCCCTTACAGCAATGGATAAATCAACTAGACAGAAAATCACTAAAGAAACAAAGGACCTGAACAACACATTGGACCAGATGGACTTGACAGATATATTTAGAACTCTACATCCTGGGGCTATGGAATTCACTTTCTTCTCAAGTGCACATGGTACATTCTCCAAGATAGATCATATATTGGGTCATAAAGCAGCCCTCAATAAATATAAAAGAATTGAGATCATACCATGCATACTTTCAGATCACAATGCTATGAAACTTGAAATCAACCACAGAAAAAAGTCTGGAAAACCTCCAAAAATATGGAGGTTAAAGAACACCCTACTAAAGAACGAATGGGCCAATCAGGCAATTAGAGAAGAAATTAAAAAATATATGGAAACAAATGAAAATGAAAATACAGCAATCCAAACTCTTTGGAATGCAGCAAAGGCAGTCCTAAGAGGAAAGTACATTGCAACCCAGGCCTATTTCAAGAAACTAGAAAAAGTGCAAATACAAAATCTAACAGTGCACCTAAAGGACCTAGAAGCAGAACAGCAAGAGCACCCCAAACCCAGCAGAAGAAGAGAAATAATAAAGACCAGGGCAGAAATAAACAATATAGAATCCAAAAAAAAAAAAAGAAAGAAAGAAAGAAAAGAAAAGAAAAAAACAGTTGAACAGATCAATGAAACCAAGAGTTGGTTTTTTGAAAAAAAAAACCAAAATTGAGAAACCTCTAGCCAGGCTTCTCAAGAAGAAAAGAGAGAGGACCCAAATAGACAAAATCACGAATGAAAATGGATTTATTACAACCAATCCCTCAGGAATACAAGCAATTATCAGGGAATACTATGAAAAATTATATGCCAACAAACTGGACAAGTTTGGACAGAAGAAATGGACACATTCCTAAATGCACACACACTTCCTAAATTCAAATGGGAAGAGATAGAAAATCTGAACAGACCCATAACTAGTGAAGAAATTGAATCAGTGATCAAAAATCTCCCAACAAATAAGAGCCCTGGGCCAGATGGCTTCCCTGGGGAATTCTACCAAACATTTAAAGCAGAGTTAATACCCATTCTTCTCAAGCTATTCCAAAAAATAGAAATGGAAGGAAAACTTCCGGACTCATTCTACGAAGCCAGCATCACTTTGATTCCCAAACCAGACAGAGACCCAGACAAAAAAGAGAACTACAGGCCAATATCCCTGATGAATATGGATGCAGAAATCCTCAATAAGATATCAGCAAATCGAATTCAACAGCATATAAAAAGAATTATCCACCATGATCAGGTGGGATTCATTCCTGGGTTACAGGGCTGGTTCAATATTCACAAATCCATCAATGTGATACATCACATTAATAAAAGAAAAGATAAAAACCATATGATCCTGTCAATAGATGCAGAAAAAGCATCTGACAAAATACAGCACCCTTTCTTAATAAAAACCCTAGAGAAAGTTGGGATAGAAGGAACTTACTTAAACATTATAAAAGCCATTTATGAAAAGCCCACAGCTAATCTCATCCTCAATGGGGAAAAACTGAGAGCTTCCCCCTGAGATCAGGAACACCACAGAGATATCCACTCTCACCACTGTTGTTTACCATAGTGCTGGAAGTCCTAGCATCAGCAATCAGACAACAAAACGAAATAAAAGGCATCAGAATTGGCAAAGATGAAGTCAAACTTTCACTTTTCGCAGATGACATGATACTCTACATGGAAAACCCGACAGACTACTAGAACTGATCCATGAATTCAGCAAAGTCGCAGGGTACAAAATCAATGTACAGATATCGGTTGCATTTTTCTACACCAATAATGACGCAACAGAAAGAGAAATTAAGAAACTGATCCCATTCACAATTGCACCAAAAACCATAAAATACCTAAGAATAAACCTAACCAAAGATGTAAAAGATCTGTATGATCAGAACTACAGAAAACTTATGAAGGAAACTGAAGAAGACACAAAGAAATGGAGAAACATTCCATGCTCATGGATCGGAAGAATAAATATTGTTAAAATGTCAATACTACCCAAAGCAATCTACACATTCAATGCATTCCAATCAAAATTGCACCAGCATTCTTCTCAAAGCTAGAACAAACTATCCTAAAATTCGTATGGAACCACAAAAGACCCCAAATAGCCAAAGTAATATTGAAGAAGAAAAACAAAATGAGAGGCATCACAATCCCAGACTTTAGCCTCTACTACAAAGCTGTCATCATCAAGACAGTATGGTATTGGCACAAAAACAGACACATAGACCAATGGAATAGAATAGAGAACCCAGAATTGGACCCACAAATGTATGGCCAATTAACCTTTGACAAAGCAGGAAAGAGTATCCAATGGAAAAAAGACAACCTCTTTAACAGATGGTGCTGGCAGAACTGACAGCAACATGCAGAAGAATGAAACTAGATCACTTTCTTAAACCATACACAAAAATAAACTCAAAATGGATAAAGGAGCTGAATATGAGACAAGAAACCATTAAAACCCTAGAGGAGAAAGCAGGAACCAACCTCCTCAACCTCAGCTGCAGCAAGTCTTACTCGACACATCTCTATCAAGAGCAAAAATGAACTATTGGGACCTCATCAAGATAAAAAGCTTATGCATGGCAAAGGAAACAATCCATGAAACTAATAGGTAACAGATGGAATGGGAAAAGATAGTTGCAAATGACATACTGGATAAAGGGCTAGTATCCAAAAATCTATAAGGAACTCACCAAACTCCACACCCGAAAAACAAACAATCCAGTGAAGAGATAGGAAGAAGACATGAACAGACACTTCTCCAAAGAGGTCATCCAGATGGCCAACAGACACATGAAACGATGTTCAATGTCACTCATCATTAGGGAAATACAAATCAAAACCACACTGAGATACCACCTCACGCCGGTCACAGTGGCTAAAATGAACAAATAAGGAAACTATAGATGCTGGCGAGGATGTGGAGAAATGGGCACCCTCCTACACTGTTGGTGGGAATGTAAACTGATGCAGCTGCTCTGGAAAACAGTGTGGAGGTTCCTCAAAAAATTAACAGTAGAACTCCCCTATGACCCTGTAATAGCACTGCTAGGAACTTACCCAAGGGATACAGGACTGCTGATGCATAGGGGCATATGTACCCCAATATTCACAGCAGCACTTTCAACAATAGCCAAATCATGGAAAGAGCCTAAATGTCCATCAACTGACAAATGGATCAAGAAGATGTGGTTTATATATACAATGGAATACTACTTGGCTATGAGAAAGAATGAAATCTGGCCATTCGTGGCAATGTGGATGGAACTCACGGGTGTTATGCTAAGTGAAATAAGTCAGGCAGAGAAGGACAGATACCATATGTTTTCACTCATGTGAAACAGGAGAAACTTAACAGAGGACCATGGGGGTGGGGAAGGGGAAAAGTAGTTAAGGAGAGAGAGGGAGGCAAACCATAAGAGACTCTTAAATACTGAGAACAAACTGAGGGTTGATGGGGGTGAGGGAGAGGGGAAAATAAATGGGTGATGGGCATGGAGGAGTGCCCTTATTGGGATGAGCACTGGGTGTTATATGGAAACCAACTTGACAATAAACTATAAAAAGAAAACCTACAAAAGCTCAATTTATTCCTATTTCTTTCTACTGGAGATGAATAAAAATGATTCCAAAAGTTCTCCAAATCTTTACATACAACATAGAAGCTTCATTTGCCTATATATCTTCAACATAACAATAGTTTCAACTTAAATTCTGATTATAAATTCCAAATATTACTTATTTATACATTATGTACAAAATTCCAAGTATTACTTACAAATTATATACAGGTGTTACTGTACTAAGACATCATATACATGATAAACACAATGAAATAGAAAATTTTAAATAACTGGGTAAAATCAAAATATATGGAATGAAAATATTTTTTAATAGTATGGAAACTTTTTATTTTGGCTTATTTGTGAATGAATATGTTTATTTAAAAAGAATAATACCATAACACTTTGGATTCAGCCATTCAAAGATCAGACTCCTGGATTTAGTTTATTTGGTTACTTGGTTTAAATGAATATCATAGCTAGAGAAGATAATTTACAAAGACATAGATATCCAAAATGGATCAGCCCATCTTAGATTGTGCTTACTAAATCCTGATACCATCAATTTCATTTACCAACTCTTTTTTTTTTTTTAAATTTTTTAATGTCTTTATTTTTTATTTTGAGAGAGAGAGACAGAGAGTGAGCAGGGGAGGGGCAGAGAGAGAAGGAGACACAGAATCCGAAGCAGGCTCCAGGCTCTGAGCTGTCAGCACAGAGCCCGATATGGGGCTCGAACCCATGAACCGTGAGATCATGACCTGAGCTGAAGTCAGCCGCTTAACCGACTGAGCCACGCAGGCGCCCGTCATTTACCAATTCTAAAATAAAAATGTAACAGTATTTGCTTTAATCAGTCAACATCTCACCTGCTCTCACTACATCAGCCTTTTAATGATTCTCCTTCCATCCATTTTTGCCCACCTCTCTCCCTCCAGTCATTCTCTAGTCAGCAGTCAGGATGATCTTTCTGAAATATAAATCTGATTGTGTCATTCCACTATTCAATGGCTCCCTAACGCTCTTGAAAGAGACTTCAATGTATAATTTGGATAATACAGACTTACTAAAGACTTAGGTTCAAATCCCAGCTGCCTATGCAGTCTGAGTATCCTCACAAAGCTGCAGATTCCTCCTCAGAAAAATGGAGACACTACCTCTTTTAAAAATTGTTACGGGGATTATATAATTCAATATATAGAAGGCCCTAACTCTTCCAAACAATGACACTGCTCCTTTCATGAGAGCAATGCCAATGCTACTTCTAATAATGCTACTTCATGGGATCAGGTCCCTGAACTTCCCAAGAGGTCGTTCTAAAATTCTTCTAAGTCAGTAATCAAATAAAGTAGTCACCAGATTTTCCTTAAATGATTTATCTTGGTTTCCACCCCGACTCTTATGAATATATCTTCATTTTATTTTGAAGGAAGCCACCTAACATGCAGACTACATTTACTGCCAAATAGAACATTAAGCCCCTAGTATGCAGCTCTTAGTATGTGAGATAACAACAAACAATAACTGTGTAAACTATTGGTTAAAGAAGCCAGTACCTGCATGGCCATAGGTCCTTGGGGCATCTGAGAGCTATAACTCATCCCTATCATGCCTTGCATATTAGGCTGCACGACAGAGACCATAGGAAATCCTTGTTGCTGCATTGGCATCAGTCCTGCTGAAAGACAGAAAGGCATCATTGAAGTCAATATATTTTATTTTATTTTATTTTTTAACATTTATTTATTTTTGAGAGACAGAGACAGAGCATGAGTGGGGGAGGAGCAGAGAGAGACAGGGAGACACAGAATCCGAAGCAGGCTCCAGGCTCCGAGCTGTCAGCACAGAGCCTGACGTGGGGCTCAAACTCACGAAACACGAGATCATAACCTGAGCTGAAGTCAGACGCTTAACCAAATGAGCCGCCCAGATGCCCCAAGAAGTCAATACATTTTAAAGTTTATTTTCCAAAAACTCTAAGTACATAAACAACTTGTTACTTGGGAGGGAGCACAGTTTAGTGGAAAAAGCACAGGCCGTGAAGTGGGACAGGCCTCAATATGAACTCCAATTCCATCAGTTAGTTACTAAGCTATGTGATCTTAGGCAAGTTCCAAAACTTCATCTGTAAAATAAAGATAATAATAACCTTTCCATGGAATTTTTGTACATATTTTAAAAATTAACATATGGCCTAATTGTGACATTTGGCCTTCATGATAGACCCCAGCAATCTCTGCCCTTTGGTATTCATACCTTTTGTCATTCCCTCCCACACTGAACAGGGCTCACCAGTATAACCAACAGAATATGGTGGAAATGACAATGTGTAACTTCCAAGGCTACTTCTTAAAAGCCACTGCAACTTCCTCCTTGCTCTGGGGAAAGCTACTGCCACCTCATAAGAATATTCAAGCAGTCCTACGGAGAATCCATGTGGCATGGAACTGAAACCTCTTGCCAAAAGGCAGCACAATTTGTCATCGTATGAGTGAGCCATCTTGGAAACAGATCACCCAGCCTTAACCAACCTTAAGATGCCTACAGACCTAGTTGACATCGTTACCACAATCTCTTTGGCTTTGAGCCAAAACCACCCAGTGAAGCCATTCCCAGATACCTGATCTGCAGACACAATGTCAAATAATAAAATGTATTTTTTTTAAGTTTTGGGGTATTTTTTACACAGCAGCATATAACTAATACAATAGGAGCATATAACTAATACAGTAACATATATACTAATAGCATGAACTCTGGATGCCAACTAGAAATGTCACTTGGTACCTCTGCAACTTTGAGTAACTTGCTTAACTTCTATGCCTCGGTTCCTCATCTGTGTAACTGTTTAATACCTCATATGCTTGAAGGAATGATCTTCCTCTTCTCTTTCCTTATATGAATAGTTAATATAACATTTACCACAAACAGCCATCAGCATGACAAGTAAATGATGCAATGGCAGGAAAACGATCATGAAAGTATGACTTAGAGTATAGTGTCTCACAAATTTTTCCAATTTAATATTCCCAAGAGCAGAGGAGACTGAAGAAACACCCCTTTGGGAATTTAATAAACACTAAGTGCCTACTATATTTTAGGCACAGTTCTAGAGAGCTGGTATACAACTGTGAACAAAACAAAATCCCAAGGCGCCTGGGTGGCTCAGTTAGTTAAGCATCTGGCTCTTGATTTCAGCTCAGGTCATGATCTCATGGTTCATGAGACTGAGTCCCATGTAGGGTTGACAAGGAGGGGCCTCCTTGGGATTCTCTCTCCCTCCCTTTCTCAAAATAAACAGATAAACTTAAAAAACAAAATTCCCTACCTGTGCTGGACACAAATTTCAATACAATTTTGCATTTTATTACATCTGTGTTGTTTCTAACTAATTAAAAAAAAATTAAAGGTCTGAGATAGTATACCATGCTTACCTTAAGGTACCATGTGTACCTTAAAGGTTACTTATTCACAGTTTAATTTCAGAAGCAAGAACATCCACATTTATAAGTAACATAAGCAGAGGCATTCATTTGTTCATTCAATCATTTATTCAAATATTTGAGGGCCTACTCCTTGTCAGGCATCATTCTAGGGGCACGGCAGTGAACAAAACCAGGTCCTTGCCCTCATGGAACTTACATGTTTTCCCTTTTGCCTCTTTGGACCTAAAGTTTTATTCATTTGAATTATTGTTATTTAATTCTTGAATGGGTAACTCAGGCATCTGGTACAACATTTAAAGGCATAGAAGTATGCACAGTGAAAATTCTTGTCTCTCTCTCATCTCCTGTTCACCTACTCATGATCTCTTGATGACCCTTGCTGTCAGCTTCTCATATATGCTTTCAGAAACAATCCATGAATAATTTAAAGTCTTCTAATGACTGAAAAGTCCACTCTAACATACTTCATAAAAAGAAAAAAAAAACTCAAAACAATTCCAAATTCTGTAAGAAAAAATATCAGGCAATCTTTGGGGTTCTCTTCTTACTCTACATACAGAGTTTTACTTGAAAGTTTATAAAAATGCAAAATCTTGAGCCATAACAATGAATAACTGTAATGTTTTCCTAAAAAACAAAAGATCTCAAACCATTCTATCTAAATCTGGGACACATCTAATTACAGATAGCTTAAATAATGCATAAATGTGAGCACAATGAAAAGAATACAACTGACCCTTGGAAAAATTTACCTGAAACTCAATCTCCATCACTGATTACTAATGGAGACAAAGTCACTATGAGCCACTGACCACCTGCTACTGAGCCACTCATTATCTTTCGTCTCTACTGGTGACCTGGGAGTCTCTGTTTCTCCAGCAATTGTACCATAAGCAATCAACACTGGCTCTGTGAGAAGGGCTGGCTTTCAGAAGCAGATTGATATGTGTCAGGGGTACAATGAAGAGGGTGTGAGCAGAAAGAAGAGAAGGGCAGACATATTCTTTTTGCGACACTGTGTCCCAGCAGCACAGCACCAAGAGTCAAGATTATATAACTTTACTATGGTTTCCCTAGAACTGACTTTGGTGGGGCCTTGTCAGAAACACAGAGAAGGAATATACCCACTAAAGAAATTAAAAAGAATAAAACTGAGAATTTATACTGAATCAGAGTATGTGATCTTCTCTGGTAGTATAAAACAATTAAAGAAGTTCTTTTATCCATTCAAAAAACATCCTATAATCTTCTCAGCATACTGGGTGCTGCAGAAACCAATGAGCATAAGGCAGACATAGCCTCTGCCCTATGGAGCTAACAATCTAGAATTACACAATTTTTGAGAAATTTCAAGAATAGCTGGCATACAGGTTCAAGACTACAGAAAAATTTTCCTCTATTTGGCAGCAACAGGATTTCTCTATCCAATTAATTCCCAAGTTCAGAAACATTAATAGTGAAAAATAAAAGCTTAAAATCTCAGCTTTCACCTACCTTGTGGGGGTCTTATTCCACCTGCAACCGGAAACATGAAGCTAAAAAAAGAAGAAAAACAAATCAGGACCTTCATATGTATAAAGATTTCAAATAAAACATGTAATTTTTTACATTAACAAAAGAACTGTGGACAGGGTCCTGCCATTTGTTCTGTAGTACAATACTGAACTATCCGGTATCAACACAGATTGAACATCTGCAGGACTCCTGGCGGCATGTTAGTGCAGGGAGAAAAGTTCTGAACTAGAAAACAGAAGACGTTGAAACTAGTCCTGGTCCTGTAACTGTGTGACTTTCTTGGATTCCAATTTCTCCATCCATAAAATGAAAAGGTTGGATTATAGTCAATTCAGCGAACATTTACCGAGTAACTACTACATGAAGGAACTGAATTAGTGCAGTCTTGTTGAAGACACATATGCAGGCTACTAACTTTAACATCGAATAAAGTGTGCTATGAGAGGTCCCAAATACTAATAGAGATGAAAAGAAAAGATTAATTTGATGGGTTATATCTCAGAGACTTTTGTGAAGGTATCTGTTAAGCTGAACCTTGAAGAGAGTTGTACTATATAGTTTGAGCAAAAGCTCTGAAGCCAAAGCTTTGTGTTTAGAGATTTAAGATTGAATAAGATACAGGATTCAAGAAGCAAGCAGACAGTAGAGGACCTTTAAACTGTTTGATTTTACTTTGAATATTATATGAACTCAGAGACTGATTGTGGTAAAATACATATAACAAAATTTTCCCATTTTAACTGCTTTAAGTGTATAGTGTGTACCATTAAGGACACTCACAATGTTGTACAACCATCACCATGATCCATTTCCAGAACATTTTCATCATCCCTAACAAAGACTATACCAATTAAACAGGAACTCCCCATCACTCCCTCCCCCAACCCCTGGTAGCCACTACTTTTTTTCTCTACGAATTTGCTATTCTAGCTACCTCACACTAAGTGAAATCATATGGTACTTTGATACTTTGTATCTAGCTTATTTTACTTAGCATAATGTTTTCAAGGTTCATCTATGTTGTAGCAGGTATTAGCATTTCATTCCTTTTTATGGCTGAATAATAAATACTTCATTGTATGTCCATACCACATTTTGCTTATCCATTCACCTGCTGATAGACACTTGGGTTGTTTCCACCTTTTGGCTGTTGTAAGTAATGCTATGAACATTCGTTTACAAATATCTGTGTGAGTCCCTCTTTCAATTCTTTTGGGCATATACCTAAGAGTGGAATTGCTAGGTCATATAGTAATTCTGCGTTTATTTTCTGAGAAGCTGCCAAACTGTTTTCCACGACAGCTGCACCATTTTATATTCTTACCAGCAATGCATGGGGTTCCAATTTCTCCACATCCTCACCAACACCTGTTACTTTGCTTTTGTTTGTTTGTTTGATAATAGTTATGCTAAGGGGTATGAAGTATTATCTCACTGTGATTTGGATCTGCATTTCCCTGATGTAAGAGGTTCTAAATAGGAGAGTGAAATGATCAGAAATGTGGTTTAGGTTTTTCTAGGAACAGGGTAAGGCAGAGAATATTTGAAACAAAAAGAACCGGCAAAATAACTAGCACAATAATCTTTTTTTTTAGCTTATTTATTTTGAGAGAACGTGCACGTGAGCAGGGGAGGGACAGAGAGAGAGAGGGAGAGAGAGAGAATCCCAAGCAGGCTCCATGCTGTCAGTGCACAGCCCAGCGTGGGGCTCAATCTTATAGTCCATGAGATAATGACCCATGAGACCATGAGTCGTACGCTCAACCAACTGAGCCACCCAGGTGCCCTCTACCACAATAATCTTAGTAAGATATGAAAAGAACCATAACCAGAATAGTAGGACTGGAAAAGATGAGGTGAATGAAAGCTATTCAAAAGGAGGAATCAAGAGGACCTGGCAATTGCCAGAATGGGGAAAAACAGTGAAGCAGCAGAAAGAGCTGAAGATGATGCTGAGATTTTGAGCCTGAGCAAATGGCAAGGATGGCGATGCTGTTTCCTAAAAGAAGGAATGCTTCAGTAGATTGGGGGGAAAGGTGGTAGGTGTTCATCTTTGAGGAGCAATCTAGCAGGCAATCAGAAAAGTAACTCAAGCTCAGGAAATGAGTCTAGATCAATCTAGCTAGGCTCTTTTAATGTTTACTTATTCTTGAGAGAGAGAGGGACAGAGCATGAGCAGGGGAGGGGTAGAGAGAGAGGGGGACACTGTATGTGAGGCAGGCTCCAGGTTCTGAGCTGTCAGCACAGAGCCCAACGCGGGGCTCGAACCCACGAACCACGAGATCATGACCTGAGCTGAAGTCGGACGCTTAACCGACTGAGCCACCCAGATGCCCCTAGCTAGGCTCTTTTACATAAAGGCAAAAAAAAAAAAAAAATTAAGCTCTGGTTGTGAATGAAATAGCCAAGGGAATGTGCACATATAGGGAGAAGACAACAAAGAGCAACTTGGAGAATTCTTATGGTGACAACTGAGTAGGGGATGGTCACAGAACCAAGGGACTTGGTTATATCTGCAAATTATAACTAAGGAAGAACCATATTTCAGGAAGAAGGAAGTAGTTACCAGTACTTAATGCTGTAGAAAAACTGATCAGAATGAGGATTAACAAGAAAAGATCACTGCTTTTAAAAATGCTGATCTTTGAGTAAACAGTTTCAAGAGGAAGAGAAACTCTTGGACCTGTAGGGAGAAAGGTTTAGGATACAAAAGATATGCCTAGGCACAGCCTGGCAGCAAAAGGGATCTGCTTTGAAAAGGAAGAGGGACTTCTTTCTTTGAGAATGGAGGGAAAGAAAATGGAACAATTCAAGGAAGAGAACATCTGAGTGGGAAAGATTCTTAATATGGGAGTCGAGGATCTGAAGGGGGTTTCAGATAATCTTTAAAGGGTCTAATGAAATCCAGGAATTATTTGCCAAATTTATGTGTCCTTGCATTTTTCTATTGTGTAATACCTTCCCAGGAAAAAGGCTAAAAACCAAACTTTACAGTCTTTTGGCTCTAAAATATTTTTAATTAAAAAACAAAACACAACAAACAAAAAACATTGTCAGGTGGTTTACCAAGTTCTAGTTGGACATCTATCTGGTTATATGTTATTTACAGCTTTGAAATGTTATTTACAGCTCTGAAAAGGATCTGGACTGTTAGCAAATTCTACTGCTGACAAGCAGGCTCCCAAAGAGAGGACTGAATAGGAAACAGCTTTTCCATACTGCACACAAGTTGTATTAGCTAAGTAATTTGTTAACTGGACAGAATGTTTAAACTGCAAGTTGAAATTCAGTAGTATCATTTTTTTAAAAAAGCACTCATATACACTAAGAGTTAAACTTAGAAGCAATGCACTTAGATAATCAACTTGTCAAGACTTTTCCAACTCTTAAACATTTACAGTTACCAGTATGGCTTAGTGGCTAAGTAAAAACTGGAAAATCAGGTTACATTTTTTCCAGTTCAGCTGTAAATTAACTGTAAAGCTCCATGCAAACCTCTTCACCACCCCGTCCTGTTTCCCCTCTGTCACATGAGGACACAGCACTGCAAGTCTGCCTAGGTCCCAACTAAGACAATCAAATCGACAAGAATAAATGTATAGACGTGTAAAGGTTACCTTGAAAACATACACAAAAACTAAATGAAGAACATTACTGATAAACATGACTTGATCCAGTAATTATTTAGCAACCCAAACTCCTTAGTGACCCATGTACCATCCATATGATTCTTTGGAATGTTTAGACTAACAGCAACATGCTTCAAGGCTGGTTGGACATGCAGCCAAGACACTGATAAGACAGCATAAATTTGGCAAAAAACCCAAAACCAACCAGACAACCCCCCCTCCAAACTGGGCAGCAAGATGACCAACAATTTATTTTCAAAGGTAAAAACCACTATTTATTACTGATGGCCTAGTATGAAAGCAGAACTGAGGTGTACTTGCCATATGACTAGCTCACTCATCCCACCACCCCCACCCCTTTCAGCTACTTTTGCTACTAACCTGCACTTCTCAGGCATGGACTCCCAACAAAACTTCCTCAAGGATCTCCCCACCTCCAGACTCTAGGAAATACAGCTCCTACAGTACAGGTGAGGTGCATCTTCCTAAAGGACCATTTGATAAGGCCACTCTGGGGTTAAAACTATATAATCATTCCCCATTAAACTGAAATTCCTTAGTTTATATCCAAGGCCTCCTCCTGTTTCAGCACAATTTTTTCAGTTTTATCTCACAAAACTCATCTCCCACTTAGTGCCACAATTCTTCTGGCCTACCTGCTATTCCCCTTGCGTTCAGTAGGCCTTCACATGACATTTCCTATGGCAATCCCTTGACCCCTTCCTCTTCCTCCAACTGAGACCAGGCTGAAACAGTCCTTTGCTTTCAATGTACCCTGAATCCACAAATACTTACAGAATGTTTCTATGTTAGAATGTGCTAGAAGCAGTGGAAGAGGAAAAGATGAGGAAGCCCTTAAGGAGTTTATAAAAGAGCAGGAAAAAAATAGACAAATGATAACATCCCAGAAGGATACAGACTAATCAAGATCTTTCAACAATTTTTTCTCTGTTGTACTTGTCTTAAATTTTTTTTTCTACTTCGCATCTCTTGGGTAAATTTTTCCCTTTTTATATAACTCTACCATTTATTTTAAAGTAGCCCAATCAGGATACCTATGAAAAGTAGGCTAACATTAATAAAGCTGGAAATAAAAAGCTGCCATTGCTTTCTGTTTAGTCTCTGAGAACAGAAACAAGTATCTAAGAAAAATGTTACCTTATAGCTTCTGGATTTTTTCCACTAAACGCTGAGAAAGGTTGCCTGGCTCTTTTCCACTTCTCTTAAAAATATACTTAGGCAACCATAATGTTAGAAACCATACCATTCTTTCTTTGTTGAGCACACAGCTTTTCAGCCCCAGAAAGTTTCCAATATATGTAACATTTACCATACATTTTTCAAGGTAAGGATCATTTTAACTACTTTTCCTCCCCATACATCTTCTAGAGGTTTAGAATGCAGATGTTACTCCAACCAAATTTTATAAAAGAAGTTCTGAAATCAATCATTCTAACTTTCATCACAACTCAGGCCACACTTATTTTAAAAATGTGTGTTCAGTGAATGGTGACATTAAAATATACTATAAACTAAGGAGAATGAGCCACTCAACTTTCTGCGCCTCAGGTCCTCTCCCCCCCTCCCATCTCACAAAACAGAAACCAGACCAAACAACCAAGAGAAAACCCCTGGGCCTAAAATACCAAATTCTTTTAAGTTTATATTTTTCCCAGAACTTAGTGTTATGATTAATCACATACTTGATCAAATTACTGCCACTCAAGAACATTTTAGAAACTGTCATCACATACAGAAAATACATTATTACACATTTGTTTTCTGCAGCCCAAACCTGACTTATATCAAGTATGCATAAAAGACTCCGATGAAACAGCGTAAATTAGAGAAAAGAAAACAGTTTTAAATCTAAAGTAAAAGATGTGTAGAGGAAACAGAAAATGGGGCTGCACACAGGTGGTTTATTCAACAGCCACTGCCTTTTTTTCCTAGCCTATATATAAACACCTGCAGGAAGTGATAACTTTAAAGACTTTACACTTCAGTAGTGTTAGTGACTCCAAAATTAAAACACTGCTTATCAAAAAACTAACACTTTGTTTTCCAAAAATAATTTAGGATGCTGAAGATAAAAAGCTAATTTTATCTTCAAATGTGTATGCACTATGTGTTGGCTAACAAAACAAACTCAGGATAGGTCATTATAGAAGTGGGATGAAAACTTCCCAGAACAAAATATTTCCTTAAATGATGAACTTGTCAAGTTGGCATATGTTCTTCTCCTTTACCATTCTGGATATGAGAACCACAGGCAATTATTACATGACAGAGGGCAGATTTGTTTAAGGGCGAAGTAAAAGTCTGGAAGCTTTGTTCTAATAACTGTGTAACTGCTGTTTAATAGTGATTTGATTTTAATAAGGGGACAAGACTTAAGAGTTACATCTACAAGAGCCCATTCAAAAGTCTTCAGATTTTCTTGCCGTTTGTCGTGTGTTAAGGAGATAAAAAGGACAGGACATCCTAAAGAGGGGAAAGACGAATAGTACACACACACACCTCCTGGAAACAGCTGTTCAGCTCTGTGACCAGATTTTTCAGAGCCTTCCCGACCCTATCCCTGCTCAAGCCGGGCAAGCCCTGGGAAAGAAAAGTCTGGTCGCTCGGAGCCGGCCAGGGCTAGAAGCGAGGCGTCCGGGTTGCTGCTTTCCCTAGCCCGGCCGGGTGCCAGCCCAGACGAGCGGACCCTCACCTCCTGCTCCTCCTCCTCTTCTCCTCCCCTGGGACGCTCTCGCTCACTGCTCGGCCCCAGCACGAGTGCCCCTGAGCCTGGGAAACACAACACGGATGTCGGGCTCCCGACCCCCTCGGCCTAGATCCCCAGGGGACCCCTTTCTCCCGTCTCCCGGTGCCAAAAGAAAAGGGGGTCGAAGCGGGCGAAAACCGTCATAATTGCCAAACAGCCCTCGCCCCGGCGGGGCCAGCTCTGGGACCCGGCCCGGCTCTTCACACCCACCTGCCTGTCCCGGCGGCCCCCGCGCCGGCTCCCGCGGCCCCGCCGCCGCCAGCTCCCGCTCCCGGCCGCAGCGCCATCTTTCTCCGGGGCCGCCGCCGCCACCTTACAAGCAGCTGTCAGCTGAAGACAGCCACTTCCGGGGCAAAAGCCAGCCCCACCAAGCCGCGGACTCGGCGACGGGGCGGGGCTGTGCGCCCACGTGATCCTCCGCGCCCCCAGGCTGGGGTGGGGGTGGCGGCGGCGCGGCCTCGCCACGTGACTCGATCGCCGCGGGGGGTCCTCCAAGTGTGTTTCTAGTTCTGGAGCCGGGCGGCTCGGATAGCTGATTCATTGTCTGGCAAAGCCCTCTGCAGGGCCTGGCTGGCCGCCCAGCGGTAAAGCGCTGTCTTTCCTTAGTTTGAAAAACCACCTTGTTGGTTAGTGAAGAGATCGAATCCTGCTTTGAAAACTGGAATGACGAGTACACGGGTATTCCTTTATGATTTTTACACATAAAGAATAGATGAGTGATCTTTCCAGTTCCCCTCCCCCACCCCCCAGAACCCTGAAGCTTCCTTTTGGTACCCACCCCAGAAGATGAAGGTATTTAAATTTTAATTTAGTAAAGCAGCGTAACGCACATAAACCCAACCCATGTATAAACCTCCAACGCCCTTGTGTTTGGCTCTGCCACCATGCCACCCAAAATCCTTGTTTTTCTGGTACTTGCAAGGAGCAAAACAATGGTGTTTGGATAGCAGGTCATCATTACTCTGAACCCATCTGGGCATATTTTTACTGATTTTTCTTTTCCCTACGCTAGCTACTGTGAGTAAAATATAAAAGTCCAATGTAAACGTTTTCAAGTCTTTAAGCGGTTTGCTTATTAGCAAGTAGTGGATTAATTATCATGTTTTATCTTTCACTCTTGCCTTAGGTCTTTTACAAGGAAACCATTTTTTTTAATGTTTATTTTTGAGAGAGAGAGAGAGAGAGAGCGAGCGAGAGCTAGCAAGCCCGCACGGGCATATACACCGAGCTCGAGAGGGACAGCTGGAGGGAGACAGAGGATCCGAAGTGGGGTGGGCTCTGCTCACTAAGCAGAGAGCTCCATGCCAGGCTGGAACACACGAACTGTAAGATTATGACCTGATTGGAAGACAGATGCTTAACAGACTGAGCCACCCAGGCACCTTAGGGAAACCATTTATAATAGTTATCCTTTATTGGGCACAAGTCACTGGTTGGGAACCTTACTGAATTTTTCAAATCCTCAGTGTCCCTAAGAGTTAGTATTGGAATTTTACAGATGAGAAAACCAAGGTTAAAAGAAGTTGTAATTTGTCCAGGTCATAGAGCTGCAAAGCAGCAGGACGATTCCAGTCCAGGTGTTTCACATCAAAGTCCTTGCTCCTTTCAGTAGACCAGCTATCACCTGTTCTCTTTTCATACTAATTTCATTACTCCTCTTCTTTAGGTGAAACTGAAATTTGCGTAGCATATAGTTCCAACTGATATAAAGATGCTAAATTCAGTAGTAATCCATTGACAAACTAAGCTGATACAAGTTGATGTTGCCACTGTTATTTAAGGATGGGTAGTTACAGAGGAGAAAATAGTATAAAAAAAAGGAAATAAGGTCAAATAAAGGGACTATATCAAAGATCATAGAAGATGTGATCCCTTGTTTCTGCCTGGATACTTTGTTCTCCTTTGCCTGTGGATTCCTACATCTGCTAGATTTAGCACAGGATGTCAGCATTCCATGACATGTTAGATGCCATCCTTTGATGCTTCAGCACCTTGGCCTTATGTCTAACATGGCATTTGCCACTCTATCTGTTCCCTTACTCTATACCCACTGCTACACTCTAAGGGCACAGACTGTGTTACTAAGCTTTGTATTCCTAACCAAATAGATCATGTTTGTTTAAGGAATATTTGGCATGGATTTGTAATATGTCAGGCACAGAGCTGGGTCCTTCCAATGTTGAGACATAGTTGGTATTACCCCCGATTTCATTCATGAAGAAAAAGAAGCTCTGAGAAATTAAAGAACCTATTCAAAGTCACACAGTTGGCAAATAGGTGGCCCCATCACAACCTCCTCTAGGTCTAGTGTCAAGGATCTGTTTGCATGAACAAAGAAAAATCACAAGCTTGTAAGTTATATATAATTTTATAGCAAATGGTCTCCATTTACATAAATTCTGAAGATGAACAATTTGTCTCATTTCAAATATTCAAGTTGGAATCTACCTGTTCTGACTTTAGAAAAGGCTGAGAATAAAGGAAATTATTAAGTGTAATTCAAATGCTACTGAGCTAAGATTATTTACATTATAGTACTGTAGTAGTATTGATAATAACAATCTTATAAGGCGGGAGTGGATTTTTTATTCCAACTGTACAAGACTAGCAACTAAGAAAAATCTGCTAAGAGTAAACAGTCTCCATCACTATATAACCTTAACTCTTTAGCTTTGGAAGAGACCTGTTTACTAAATGGATGCAGGGCCATAAAACCTCAGGAAAGACAAGCTGTAAGAGAATGCAGCCACAGGTATATCAAGTGACAGGAACATTCTTCCTTATCAGGATAATGTGTTTATCAGTTTTCAAGCAAAGTCATCTTGAATGGAAAGAGACAGGAAAGAGCATGATTAAATGATGGAAAATGGAAGTAAGAAAGAGAGAGGCTGACTATAATCTTGCAGTTGCAACACTATGACAGGTAAGGTATAAGCTAACTTACCAATGAGGTATAAGGATATTTAATAGACCAAACGATTTAAAATCCTAGGGAACTTGAATAACCAGCCACAGAAGAGGCTGTTTGTTGTGGCTCATACACAAAAGGCCATCAACAATGTAAGAAATAGTAAAATAAAGAGAGCAGCAGACGGTTTCATCCTGGTAGACAGCCTGTGCTGCTTCTTGTCCAGCACCCTCCCCCACCCCAAAAGTTAGGGTGGAATGGGTGGTGGTGGTAGAAAGGAGCCTTCGGTCTCAAGGCTTTACTTTGAAATCTAGTTTCAGATGACTCTCCACAGCATACATCCCACCTTTCTTCATACTTGAAGGAAAAATCCTTAAGAGTTCACCACATTTGGGTGTTAATTTTAGCATAAGTTTTATTCTTCTATAAGAAGTAGCTCTCTGGATTCAAACCACAGAAATGTCAATGAATGTTATTTCCACTGTGTAATCACTTAAAAGTCACCTACAAGTTGAAATTTGACATCATGCACTGATAGTTTAGTATCATTTTTCATTAATCCCACGTTCTTGTTGTTGCTTTCAAATGTTACAGGTGATTGAAGGATTTGAAGTATTCCACGAAAACAACATTCATGCTGGGATCATAAAATTCCATTTCTGATAAAGTCTTTTAAAAAGCCAGTTTTTAACTTTTGTCTTCAAGAGCTACTTTCTTCTTGCTGTTCTGACCAGTGACCTTTTTCCTGTGACAAGGAAATTAAAGCAAGTTGAATCCAAAATTCTAGATATACGTACTGTTTAAAACTCTGCCAGTTTAATAAACATTTCCTGAAGTCTACTGTATGATCAAGTACATGAGGCACTAGGAACACAAGGATGCATTAGACGTGGTTTCTGCCCTTATGAAAACCACAACCCCCTAAGTGAGACAGAACATCACAGTAAACCACACTACCACGTAGTATAAAAGACAGTCTGACTCTGGTATAATAAGAGTTCACACTGATTAAGTGCTAGATACTGCTGTAAGTGCTTCATACATATCAACTCAGATAATCTTCCAACCTACTTATGAAAAAGATTCTATTATTACCCTCATGTTATGAGGCAGAGTGGTTGAATAACTTGCTGATCATCACAAATTGCTAATAAACGTTACATGTGAACCCTGACAGTCTAATTTTAGAGTTTGGTGAATCCCATCAATTAAGTGTTAACAAAGACAAAGGAAAAAAGTTTTGAGAAGATAACTAATGTTTGCATACTACAGTTTAGTAATGCAAAGCTCCTGGATATATACTAATTCATTTAATCCTCAACCAAACTTGAGTAGCAGAGTAGCAATGATTTACACCCTTATTTCCATCAGGCATAGGGGTAAGAGACTTGTCCAAAGTTACACAGGAAAAGGTGGTATTAGAGGCAGTTCTTCTGACTCCAAATCCAATTTTTCCCTCCACTGTACCAGACTGAGTTTATAGTGTCTGAAGTGAGGTCCACTAGGCAACAGGATTCATGTTTAAATGGAAAGCTGGGCCTGAAGATACAGACTTCAGAGTTATCAGCAAGGTGGCGGTAGGATCATTAAAGGAACATATAGTGTAAAAAGGTGAGCTAGACGCAGATCAGGTGTTGTTTACATGCTCTGTGAAGAAGGATGGCTTCTATAAGGACAATGGAGACAGCCACAGCATCTTACATGGGGGGCTGAAGTGACGAGATTTATACCAAGTGTCCTCAAAGTCTCATAGCACAGCTTGAAGTTTTAACGCCTCAAGTATAAATGCTACAAACTTATAAATATCAACATTCAAAGTATAATTCTTTAAAATACTGATGTTTCTTATTAACATTCAACATACCCACCATCTTATGCTCTAGTTGATTTCTGACTTTTGTTAAAATTTTCAGCAGCTGCTGCTCAGTGCCTGAAGAGATTACATTTCTAATTCTTGCTTTAAGATCACCCAAAGAATAAGGTTCTGATGCATACACAACAGTTCTGATACAGCCCACCACAAGAAAAAGTCTAACAAGATAGATTAGGTGACCAAGGTGGCCAAGCAGGGTGACCATTTCTACCAATCCACTGGTTTAAGTGTTACCCAGAACTGCTGCCACAAAAAATTTTTAAATGTATTAAGAATTAACAAAAACGAGTACATACAAACAAAATTAAAATGTTTTAAGTTTTCAAATGACACTTTTGTAAGTTTGTAGCATTTATTCTTCCCAAGTAATAATTATTAAAGCTTAAAACTGCACTAAAACTTTGGGACACTGTGTTCACTCTATATACTTGAACCAAACTTTACTTCTCATAGTCAATACAAAATGTCAAGTAAGACTCTTGTTCGACTTAGAAGGAAAAGTGCAATGCCAGTTTTATGCCTGTCTCTTTTATATGGCTTAAATTTTACCTGTTTCCTAACAATAGTTCTACCTCCTTGAAGCTTTTTGTAACTACACCAATTCAGAATATTTCTCATCTCTAAACTTCTATTTTATTTAAAAATCATTCTCTGTTTTTTCATGTAATGTTTTTTTCCTTAAATAGTGTAAAGAGTAGTATTGATTAGCATAGTTTTGACTACCCCTATCAAAAGGTAGTCTTGTGTGTGCTAAAAAATCAATGCTTTAACATCCTCATAAAACTCAGCTAAACCACTACAAATTTACCCAAATTATACTTTTTAGAGGTGTTACAGTGTGCTTCGACATAAGCCTAAGATGATACTGAAATCCTGCCTAGAATAGGGAGTTAGGGACGACTCCATCAATGTGAGTCAACAGCCCTAATTGCCTCAGTATGATGTAGGCTGTATGGAGGTGGTGGGCAGTGCAATCCTAATTCAAAGTGAACTGAAATCATACTTTCAAAGATGGAAAAAAACTGATCATTAATATACGAATACAGAAAAATTCCAAAACTGAATCATCCAAGTTCCCAAATCACAGGCAACCTAAGATGTATTACTTTTATTACATTCTATATAACAGACTGAACCTATCAATTCTACCTCAAAAAATTTATCCTAAGGAAAAATAATGCCTACTATATGACAGAGTCGAACAGAAACTTTTCTCATCATATACTTACTGTTTATTCTTAGCTTTTTCTAAGAAATATTTTGGAGTTGTACTAATGCTCTCCCTTTCCAATGGCTTCTTAATCATCTTTTTCTTTTGCTTGCTGAAAGTTACAAAGACAGGAAAGAATTAAATTCAGTGGAACTTAATCAAAAACAGCTAAAGCTAAAATTGGTTTCAATTCTTGATTACAAAATTCACTTTTTAATCTACTTACAGGTTTATGGTGACACTGTATCCACTTTAAAATGCCAAATTACCTAATATCATTTAGAGAGATAACCCAAAGGGATGATAAATTCAATCAATTTCTTAAAAAGGCACTGATTATAATTAAAATATGTCCGGTGTCACGCTTATAGCCTGTCCAAACAAGCATTAAAGTTTGATTTTGGGCACCTAACTGCTTTCTATTAGTGCTATGAACATTAATTCTAAGCACATTTCACTTACATTGAGTAATTTTTTAAAAATCAGAATACTTAACATTTCAAGAATAAAAAAAACTGACAAGGAAAGAACATATAACATTCACAGATATTAAAAAGGAATACTTTTATTTTAAAATTTCTAAAAGTAGTAGTATTGCTAAAACTGTAATTGTAAGAGTGTGAAAGCTAGAATGCATACACAGAGAGACAGAGAGAGAGGAGATCTAGGTAAATTCAAGATTATACCTTGGTAGTTTTTGGAAACCTTTTATGTATTCTGGTATAGGACATCCGGCTTGCTGTATAACATTGGCAACGCTGAAAAAGGAACCCATAATCATAAATCTGTACCTGGTTAAAGTGATGTTTATGCCTTTAAACCCTCTGTACAATTCAAGAGGAACTAAAACTACGCAAACCAGAAAGTAATGCAGTATAGTGTTCTGCTGTAAATTACCACCAGATGTAATCACACTGGATTAGAGAGAACTATCTGCTGGACTGCAATCCACATGACGATAAGGAATTCTATCTAGCAGTTATTTCTCCTTAACATGTATCAAGCCCTAAAAAGCTACTAAACCCAATCCTGGATGAGGTCTTTAGTCAGTGACTAAAGAAGGCACAAGCTTCAGTTTATTCGATACTAGTGCTTACTATGCACTGGCGTTGTCTTAGGCTTTTCACATATATAGTAACTTATTCATCACACACAACAACTCTTTACTAACGAAATACTATCATTATCCCCATTTCCCAGATGGAAAACTGAGAGGCATAGTTATGTTGATATGGAAGTCATCATATTCACATGCTTGGAGTTACTGAGGAGACTGTAGGTGAATCTAGGCTGTTGGAATATACTCCCCTACACATGAACTTGTGAAAGTCTGCTCAAAGTGAATCCAAGGCTGCCAGAGCCAACGTTCAGAAGGCACAAATCAAATCTTAGCAAAACTGATAAAGACTTCAAAGTACAAACTGCTTTTGGCCGTAACTCAATTTCATTTGTTTTAAGTGTGAAGTACTATCAATTATCATGAGTCTAAATTCACTGTAGGCAGCCAAAATGTAGGAAACTCTGCTTTTATTTTAAAATCTACAATGATGGGCTAAATTACGACCCAAGGTTCTAGAAGTATATCATATGTTACCCTGGCTTCAAGGGGCTACAAATGAATAATACTGGAATGTTACTAAAATAGTTTTTCCTAGGACTAAATATAAAACTCCATCTGCCCCTAAGAGTAAAGGGAAGGATAAACAATGGTTAAGGGATAATTTTGACTGGGATGAAAAGACTCAGGGGTAAACTTTATTCACTAAGCCAAAAACCTCACTATTCAATTGTAAGTAATATCAACCAGTGGCTCTTGGGAGAATCCTGAGTCTGATATTTAACAATGAACATTCTATTATGAAAACTTCCAAAATCTAATAATGGATGGGCAAAATCAAGACCCTTTGATCATTTTTCCCTTGGTCATGGCTAAAATCTGGTTGACTAACACCATAACAGAATTTGGGCCCTGACCATTTTGAAATTATCTGTTAATTGTGTATGCAAGTTATTTTTCCTAATTTACCTTCTTAATAATGGCTTATCATCCTCAGTGAAAAATGTAACAGCTTTTCCTTTATGCCCTGCTCTTCCAGTTCGACCTAAAGAAAAAAAAATCAGACCATAAAAAACACTTTTCTGGGGAAAAGGAACTTCAAGATTTACATATAAGTCACTAGATTTTCACTAAAATGAGCACAAAAAAAATAAGCACGTTGGAAGGGAATAGGAGGCACTAAAATGAGTGATGCCCCACGGTCGTGGCAAGAGTGGGGGCAGGAAATACAACTCACCGATCCTGTGGATATATTCCACTGAGCTGGTTGGAAAGTCATAGTTGATCACCAAGTTCACACCTTTAAAATCAATCCCTCTGGCTAGCAAGGCTGTACAAATAAGAACCCAGATTTTTCCAGCTCTGAAGCTGTGGACTGTATTATCTCTCTGGTTAATAAAACACATGTTAAATATTTTAGTACCACTCCCGGAACAGAAAACAAGCACTTCATAAATTTCATGCCAATATTTTAAAGTTTAGTAGTTCTTTATCATTTTGAAAGTATACATTTGGCTTTACCTGTTGCTGTGTTCTGTCTGCATGAATAACATCCACATTAATACCTTCATATATGAGCTCATGAAATAGTTCTTTAGCTCTTTCAATGGACTGAACAAAAACAAGAACAGGTGGGTTGAAACCCTAAAAGAAAGGAGGCAAAAATCAGCACATATAACCCATAATCAAGAATAAAATCACAGTATTTCATATGGTTTTAGTTCATAAAAGCACCCAATTCAATTTAATGTACTTTTTATTGCCAAATTTCTCAGATCAGTGGTCTACACCTGCCTCCATCTTCTTCACCATCCATTCTCTACTCAACTTGAACTCTTATTTCCATCTTGCTAATTCCAATAATGTCTAATTAATCCCCTTTACTTTTCTACAATGATAGATGCTCACTCCTTAAAACAATCATCTCTTGGCTTCTATGCCTCAGAGATTTTTAAATTCTACTAAATAATACTAAAATGTATTAACTGTTTTTTTAATTCATTGTTTATCCTAATTGTGGGTATTCCTCCAAAGCTTAGTCTTTGGTTCTCAGGTCTCTCAGTATAACCACTATCTTACTATGTTAGACAGAATCTCAGTTATCAACTACCAGCTCTAACCATATGATGTTTATATTTCTATCATCAAACCTCATCTCTCTTTCAAACCAGCCCTTCTATATTTTCAACTGCTCTATTAGGGCTTAACCTTTTTACTTTGGTTCACAAACTCCGCTTTTTGAATTTATTGAGGCTATGAAGCTTTCTAATAGGCAACCATGCGTTCACACAAAATCTGACATATTATTTCAGAGGGTTTAGAGACCTCCTAAGGATCAGACATGGCTAGAAATCCCTGATGTATAATCTCTACATGAGTATCATGTGTAAAAACCTTAAATTTCCTAGTGCCAAATGATATCTTTAAGAATATTGATGAAACGAATGCATATAGCATCATGTGCCAAGCACTATTCTAAGTACTATTTTTGTATTAACTCATTAATACTAAAACTATTCTATGAGGGAGATACTATTATTTCCATTTTATAGGTGACACAGGCATGAGGTTAATTTGCCTAAAGCAAGAATTCCAGTCCAGGTAGTCCGGCTCCAAGGTTCAAGCTCTTTGCCACTTCTATAGTCACTAGGTACTTGCAAACACTTTTCCCTTTCATTCTTCAACTACTCTTAATTTTCCTCCACTGAGGCTGTCACCCTCATTTCCTTCATTTCCTCCTCATCTCTAACCAGCCAAATTTAATAACCTAATTGGTTTCCTTACTTTAAGTCACTGTTTAAGTAATTTTCCTTAAAGTTCTTCAAAATATCTGGTGGTTTCTCTTAACGTGACCCCTACTTTCCTGTCCAACCTGATCTTTAATTCTCACCATAAACTCTTTGCCTTAGATAGGTGACCTCTTCAGGAGTCTCCAAACCCACTGTGTTCACGTCCACTTCTCAAACTTTGCTCTAGCTACTCCTCCAATCACCAACTTCCCCCACCCTTTTATCTCACAGATCCTTCAAGGCCCACAGTAGTAGCATTTCCTCCATAAGGCTATCTTCAACCAATTCAACTCTCCCTCTTGGCCCCACGAAGACTACAGGGATGCTTAAGAAAAGCACTCTCTAGCCTTTTGTGATAACTTTATCGCAAACTATCTTACACAAGTATGTTTCTTTTATCCCATAAAAAAGAATAAATTCTAAGAGCAGGGCTTAGGATTTCTATTGTCTTATTATCCCCTGCCCTGACCCCTCATAGTTAACTTTTTAACTACGGCTTCTACTCAATACTTACTGAAGGGATAAAAAACAGAAAATCACACTCTGTCCTACTCATTCTACAATGTTCCATTCTATGAGAAACCAGCAGAGGGACAGGGGGAAGATGAAGGGAGCCAATACAGATGTGGAAGAGGAAGAAAAAAGAGGCTTTCAGGGCAGGAGGTAGGTCTTTTCCTAGCCTACCCTGAGCTGGGAACAGAAAACTTAGCATATTCTAAGTGGTGAGCCTCCCGCCTTGGGACAACAGTTGACCTAATGTGTTTACAAATTTACCACTGTATTACTAAATATGATATTAGTGCTCAGCCTCCCACCAGTCATATAAGACTTGATGAATTTCATCCAAATTCAAGAAGATAGTCCAAATATACCTTTTTAACAAGCTCTCTCATGGCCAGAAGTTTCCCAGTCTCAGACCCAACAAAGAGAAGCTCTTGTTCTACAGTTTCTACTGCAGAATTCCTGAAAGGAAAACATACTTGAATTCTAAATAAATGAAAAAATTTACATATAGCCCCCAAAGAATCACCCTTTCTATTGTCAATATAAGCATTTGATTATTTATACCTTAATTTGAAGACAAGGTTATTTATTTATTTTAAACTTTCATTTAAGTAAACCCTATACCCAATGTGGGACTTGAACTCACAACCCTGAGATCAAGAGTCACACGCTCTTCCAACTGAGCCATCCAGGCGCCCCAAAGTTATTTTTAAATGTTTTATTCTAACTATAAATGTTATGTAAAGAAAATCTGATTGGGGCACCTGGGTGGCCCAGTCGGTTAAGTGTCCAACTTCGGCTCAGGTCATGATCTCATGATTTGTGAGGTCGAGCCCCGCATTGGGTTCTATGCTGACAGCTCAGAGCTTAGAGCCTGCTTCGGATTCTGTGTCTCCCTCCCTCTCTGCCCGTCCCCTGCTTGCACTCTGTCTCTCTCTCTCAAAAATAAACATTAAAAAAAATTTAAAAAGATAAATTTGAAAAATGTAACAGTAAAACCAACTGTCTGTAATTCTACCATTTTAGAATAAATTTTACATTTTGTTGTAGTCTGGTCATAAATTTTCATGTATCTATTTACTCACAAAAAATTTCTAAAAATAAAATTACTAAATCAAATAATGAGAACAATTTTAAGGTTGTTATTACTTGTCTGAGCTTTTTTTCTTAATGATTAGCAAGAGTTTTTTTAAATACACAGTTGGGGGTGAGGTATCTTAAGGCTTTAGTAACACTGTAGGATACTATAGTACATTATACTATGTCATAATTATTTTTTCCCTTCTTTTGTCTGCCTTCATATATGGTGAATTTGTTCTGCTTTTTTTTTTTTAAAGTCTATTTATTTTGAGAGAGCAAGCACACGTGCACACGTGCATGTGCAAGAGTAGGGGAGGGGCAGAAAGAGAGACAGACCAAGAATCCCAAGCAGGCTCCATGCAGTCACTGCACAGCCTAACACGGGTCTTGACTCACAAACTGTGAAATCATGACCTGAGCTGAAATCAAGAGTCGGACGTTCAACCGAGTAAGCCACCCAGATGTCCCTACTTCTTTTTATATAACACAAGTTTTAAGTTTAAAGTAGGCAGGGTATTCTTTATTGTTCCATTTGGCTTCTATTTTTACTTAAGTAAGGTATTATGAACACTTTTTCATAATAATTTTGATACTTATCATTTCTTAGGTTGCATAATATTCTATCAAGTGGCTATAATTTCCTACAACTTTTTTCTACTAGAGCACATTCACTTAGCATAAAATGCTCCCCCAAGTATTTTTTAAAAGGAATTATAAATCAAGCAGCTCAGTGACATCAGCTTCCTCCTCTGTCGTCCTACTTAATTAAGACATCAAAGAAACTAAATCCTCTGGGTGGCTATCGAACTCAATTCATGCTTTGTGGATGGGAAAAAGCAACTGAATGACAGAAATACTAACATGACAACTTGAGAAGCTCCCCTTGGATTATTCTAAAATAGAAAATGCTTAGTCAATCTTGACTTTAAACAATGCATGACTTTCAGTAAAACTTTCCCTGTTATTAATCTAAAGCCAAACAACCTATCTCCTTGAGTCTAAAACAAAAAGGACTTACATTTAAAAAAAAACAAAACAGTGGAATAACACAGAAGAACAATTACCTTGCTCCAATGGATACAGTGATGACATTGTCGAGGTTGAGTTTGCACCACTGCTCCACATCATATGCAAAAGTCGCACTGAACATAGCTCTTCTGACCTTATGGGACGTACAGGCCAGGAAAATGGAAGCCAGCTGGTCTCTGAACCCAGTTTTGCCATCTTCAAACAGTTTGTCTGATTCGTCTACTACCAGCCACTCAACGCTAAGAAATAACAACACAATGTGTGGGTATTGAACTGGAAGATCTAAGACACTTCACGAAACTGTGGCGACACGAAGTCAAACCATTATGCTCCTTCTCAGATCCACACATCATACCAGGAAAAGGTAAAAGAAAAATCAGCAGGGAAAAGGTAAAAACAAGAAAAACATAAAGTAACGTTCTATTCTGTTAGCCTCAAAAAAATGATAATGTCCCATTAGCAACAACAGAGCTTCACATAAACCTTATAAATGCCATCACCATTGCTGAAAGCTGTGAAAATGCCTAGAGAAATTCTGTACTAAAGGCTTATCAGGATCTGTAACTTTCTTCCAGACCAGATAGTTATTTTCCTACATGTTTAATGAAAACCATTGTTCTCAGCACAAACACTGATGGAAAGTTGGCAGATAGCAAGCTCCAAAAGGCAATAATACAAGCAATCAAGGACAAAATATAATCAACTAAGTGAAAATACACATAAGAGAGATTAAAATGTTATCTGTACCTTGTTAAATCTATTCCTGGAGGATCCTGCTTTAATAAGTAGATTAGTCGATTTGGAGTAGTCACAAGAATATCTATAGGAGAAACAAATGGTACAAATTGCAAAAGCAAGACTCATCTCTCTCTCAAACTAGGGAATTAAGCCTCCTGAATTTCAGTGAATAACCTGAAGAGGGGAGAGGAGGGAGAGGTTATACTCACTATATTACTACACCAACACAAGTTCTTTCTTATTTGTAAGCTAATATATGTATATTTTTAATCATCATAGCACAAAGTATGCTTACTCTCCTTTTATTATATTTGATCTGCCTACTCAACTTTTAAGAGGCAAGAACACTATAATCCAACAGTGATATTTTCAAATACTTCATTTTGTTTTTCCAGAAAATCTTTTCTTTATATTAAATTTTACTTAGAAGCTCAAGATGAAAGACAGGTAAAAGCTGGTTTTCTGACTGATACAACGGTAGGGATGTGAGCCATTCTTATGTGCAGATTTTTCCATGGCAGATTAAAAATCAATAGTATAAGGCCGGGTTTCTCAGCCTTAGCACTACTGACATTATGGTCCAGATAACGTTTTGTTGTAGGGGACTGTCTTGTGCATTATAGGATGTTTAACAGCATCCCTGGCCTCTACCTACCACAGGTTAGTAGCACCCCATTTCTGACAACTTAAAATGTCTCCAGATATTGCCAAAATCTCTGGGGTGGAAGGTGGGGTGGGGGCAAAATTGCCTCTGGTTGAGAATCACTGGTATATATTTATATAACTACCGTGTGGGAATGGGGAGATCTCTTTTAGCTCCTCTAAAAACCAAACTAATTGGGTGCATGACTACATTTTAAAGAACTCTTAGGTGGCAGTAAAAATATTTGTAATTTGCAAATCCCTTGCATGCTCTACAGCTCAAGCATGAATCCCTTACCAAACTTCTTAGATGATTTAGGTCCAAATTTCTTCGCTGCCACTGCTGCTTTGTGGATCATGTGTATCCTGAATCCTGTTCCCTCAGAGATTTTTACTAACTCTCGGTGAATCTAAAATGGAAAATGACAAAAATATTAGCTGCTAAGATACTTAAATAAAATATTTCATGCTTGCCATGTATTTTCTATTAAGCACATTGGAAGGACAGAGGTCACTGTATGGTTTTTCTTTCTCAAAAACAGAGATGAGGTTTTATTTTTCAAGGTGAGAAAATTACATTTTAGAGAGGAACTATATATTACGGTAGCCTCAACTTAAAAGATCTTAGAGCATTTACCAAAGAAATATCATTGATGTTAAAGTCATTGTAGTAGATTATAAAACTCAAAAAACTTGCCCATGAACAGTAAGATACAGAACAGAGTGCCCTGTACAGAATACTTGCCCATGCCAAAAAACAAGGCTCTTATTACTCTTTTTGAGATCTTTTTATTACCCTCAAGTAAGAAATGACTGAAGCAAACACCAAACCCATCCTCTTTCAAAGCTACAAGTCACACCTGGTTGGCAAGTTCTCGTGTTGGTGATATAATCAGGGCTCTGAAGCCTTTATTTGTGGGTTGTTTTAGTTGCATCAAAATGGGAATGCTAAAAGCCAAAGTCTTTCCAGATCCAGTAGGAGCAGAAGCCAGAAGTTCTCGACCCTAAAAACAAAGTATATTAAGTATAAGGTAAGTACATAAGGTTTTCATAGCCTGGTTAAGTAATGCAACCAGCCATAGAAATAATCATAATGACTGCAATCATTCATATTCCCACCTCTAACTTTTCCCACATTTGCTTTTCTAACATCATCCACCCTTGCCAACAGTGCCCCAGTGGAGTTTCTGAGCATTGCCACCAAATTCCACTTGAATTGGGTAAAGAATATGGATAATTGAAATCCAAAGATAATTCAAAACCTCAAGTATTCCCATTATTTCAATTTTTCTTTTGCACTTAACTCTTATAAATCCAACTTTCCCCACGATATCAGTATTGCTCAATCCCTAGGGAAGGTGCTTTTTTTAAAAAAAAAATTATTTATTTTGAGAAAGAGAGCTAGTGAGTGAGTATGGGGGAGGGACAGAGAGGTAGAGAGAGAATCCTAAGCAGGCTTTATCTATGCTGTCAGCACAGAGCCAAACTCGCAGCTCGATCTCATGAACCATGAAATCAAGACCTGAACTGAAATTAAAAGCCAGACACTTAACCAACTGAGCCACCCAGAAGCCCCTCCACAGGGAAGGTTTTAATAAGCAACAGAATGGCTGAAGGTAATAAATAAAAAGTGGCAATAGCCTGAGTGACAGTAATTTATAGGTAACAGTCTTCAAAAAGTCACTATGATTTTTAAAGCTTTAAGCTGAAATTGTAACAGAAACAATCTTAAATAAAAATTAGAAGCAAATTTACTACAATGTGAGTCAACATCATTCAAAGGTACTCTCACTTCAGTTCCCAAAGAAAATGTAAAGGACAAGTATGGATGAAAAGGTAACACATATCTTTTGGCTACCAGAACCAAAGGCCATCTTGGCTACATGGGAGAAGTCAGCTCTCATTGGTACAAAAAGAAACCTCAGAAAAATTTAATTTCCAAAACTCTTAAGTTACCCATACCTCTACCAACCAGTAGGTAAACAAATTGTAGTATTTTCAAACAACAGAATACTACTCACAAACTACTGATAAATGCAACATGGATATATCTCAAAAACAATATGCAGAGTGAAAGAAACCAGAAACAAAAAAATAAATAATGGATGATATCACTTACATGACATTCTGGAAGAGGCAAAACTAATGGCAATAGAAATTAGAACAGTGGTTACCTCTGGGCAGGGGTGAAGACTGAATGGAAAGGCATAGCAGAATTTTCTGGGGCAACAGAAATGTTACACAGGGTATGCCTTGTTGGAATTCACTGAACTGTGAACTTACAATTTATGGATTTTATTATATATAAAGTATATTTCAATAGCAAAAAGTATTGGGGGACAAAAAAGTCAGGCCATGTACAAGAATTCTGGATTTCAGAAACAGTTCCTGAGAATTACAAACAAAATCATGGATGAATAAACAGAACAAAGTCCCTATCCTCAGAGGGTTTACACTCTAGTAAAATGCAAAAGGTAAACACAATTAGTATTAATATAAAGTGTAAGATAAATGTTGTAGGAAAAAGAACACACTGAATACCTTGGAGAAGTGGTGGTAGAGGAAACAGTGTTGGTAAAAGAACAAGAGCACATCAAATTGTAGTGATATGGTGGCACAGGAATTTGAGATGGACCTTAAAAGTAAAGGGGGCATTTCAACAGGAGGAGGTAAGGTAGACAGAAGACTTCAAAAACGAAAGAGAATGAGCTAACACAAAGACGAAGGAATGTTAGAGGCATCTTAGACCTTTATACTCACATGCAGCATAACCGGAATGGCTTGCATTTGGATTGGCGTAGGCATCTGGAAGCCTGCATCTAGAATGTTCTGAAGTAGTCGAGAATTGATTTTATATTCCTGGTCAAGTTGCTGAAATGTAGCAATTGGGTCGGGAAGATCAGTTCCTTGGACATGAATTTTGTGTTTATTCCGGAAGAAGTTTATCTGAAAAGTGAAATAAAGGGGTCACCACAGCTATGGTCATATATATTGTAAGATATTATAAAGCAACAGTAACAGTTTCCAAGATAAGCTTTAGTAACATGAAACTTTTTGGTTAAATTCCAAGTGCTAAAAGATACAGATATTAGATATATTTCATGCCCTTTCACATACAGACGACCTTCATAACAATAAAACCTATCCATGTACTTTCTTCATATTAATGTGTCAATGCCATGAGTAATGTGTTACTCATATTAATATGCTATCATGATAATCATTAACTTATAATTTTATATAAGCTTCTAGAAGGCAGACACAAGTGGCAATGCTTTTTGATGATTTACTCTAAATTTACTTATGAAAACTGAGAGCCAAAAACAGAGTCTAGAGTGTTGATTTATTTTCCATTCTCTGATAGCCAAATTCTGGATTCTGGGCTCCTGAAATGAGCTGAACAATATTCTCCATCTACAACAAGGCAGGCGTGCAATACACATGACAATGGTATATTTGTTGTTTCTTCTGTATTCTACTCTCCCAGTCCCAAGGTATAAAATGGGTTTCTTAAGAATTCTAACTCTCAAATCCCTGTCCGAGGAAATCTTTCTAAACCAGCGAGCTTAACAAAGACGAGAAAGGGGGCAAATTTTGTTTATCAAAGGGGATATGAAATTTAAAAAATTTCATTACAAATACATTATCTTGAAATTTGAACAGGTCGAGAAATTACACAGTATATAGTATATAAGTATAGTATATAATAGTGTGTGACTATGTGTGTGTGTATACACACATACCGCATTCACTTTTACCAACTGAATAATCAAAGGACAAGGAAAAATTCGCTAGGAAAGCAACTGGGGCTAAGACATTTTTCTAACCTTTTCTTTTCTGAGATTCTCCAACTTCCCTGAAGTTAGTTTATTTTCTCTTTTAATTTTTTTATCTTCAATCTTTGCTTCCACAGATGATATCCACTGTATAGTAGAAGCTTCTTGAGAAGTAATTTCTAAAATATATATCAAACAATTAAAAGATTTTAAGTGCAACATCCTTTTTTTCTTAATGTTCATTTATTTATTTTTGAGAGAGAAAGAGAGCATGAGCAGGGAGGGGCAGAGAGAGAGAGGGAGACAGAGAATCCAAAGCAGGCTCCGGGCTCTGAGTGGTCAGTGCAGCGCCCGATGCGACTGTGATATCACGAACTGTGAATCATGACCTGAGCTGAAGTCAGATGCTTAACTAACCGAGCTACCCAGGCGCTCCTTAAGTGCAACATTCTTGAGTGTAGCAAACAGGCCATAGCTTCACACTAAACAAAAGTAAAGTACTAGCTAATACAACTAGAGAAAAGAAAGTAATAAAAATTGGAAACGGAGAGGCAAATTCTCTGTTGGTAAAATCAGAGCTCTGAAGTTTTCTCTTCCTTTTGCTAGTTATTTCAGCTGTGTAATATGTAGATGACTGTATACTTGAAAACAAGAGTTCAAATTGAAAACACTTAAATAACATAATCCAGGGACACCTGTGTGGCTCAGTCGGTTAAGTGTCCAACTCTTGATATCAGCTCAGGTCATGATCTCATGGTCCCTGAGATGGAGCCCCACATGGGGCTCTGCATTGACAGCTTGGAGCCTACTTGGGATTCTCTCTCTCCCCCTCTTTCTCTGGCCCTCCCCCTCTTGCTCTATCTCAAAACAAATAAATAAAAAATATTTAAATATTTTTAAGAGAGATTTCAAGGAAGAAACCAGCTTTTATATATATAACCAGTTAGAAAATAAATAGTATGAAAGAAAATATTTCCCTTATGATAGCAATGAACACAGTACAGTAAGGACTACTCACTAATATAACGATAGGAATTCTCACTAATCTATAAAATTAGTTCAATGAAAAGTAATGACAGGATTGTTTTGGAAATCAGTCTAGCTGACTTTAAAATTCAGTTGGCGGATAACTGGGTGGCTCAGTCAGTTGAGTGTCTGACTTCTGCTCAGGTCATGATCTCACGGTTCATGAGTTTGAGCCCTGTGTCTGGCTCTGTGCTGACAGCTCAGAGCCTGGAGCCTGTTTCGGATTCTGTGTTTCCCTCTCTCTCTGCCCGTCCCCAGCTTGCGCTCTCTCTCTGCCTCTCAAAAATAAACTTAAAATAAATAAATAAAGTTCACGTGGCAAAATAAATATGTAAGAATAACCTTAAAAATTCTAAGAGGAGTAATAAGCAAGACCACTTCTGGTATTTCTTTTAAAATTTTTTCAACTTCACTGAGGCACTACTGACACAATAAATGGCATTTATTTAAAGTATAAATTTGAGAGGCGCCTGGGTGGCTTAGTCAGTTGAGCGTCCAACTCTTGATTTCTGCTCAGATCATGATCTCACGGTTCGTGGGTTGGAGCCCTGTGTCAGGCTCTGTGCTGACAGTACAGAGCCTGCTTGGGATTTTCTCTCCCTCTCTCACTGCCCCTATCCCTATTGTACTCTCACTCTCTCTCAAAAATAGATGACATTAAAAAAAGGTATAAATTTGAGGAATTTTGACATATGTATACACCTGTTAAATCATCACTACATTCAGGCTATACTCATCACCACCCCAAATTTCCCTGTGGCCCTTTTAATGCACTGCCCCATCCCTAAGCAACCATGTGTCTGCTTTCTCACTGCAGATAATTTGCTTTTTCTGTAATTTTATACAAATGGAATCATGTAGTATGTGCTAAAGTTAGTCTGGCTTCTTTCACTCAGAACAGTTATTTTGAGATTAATCCATGTTGGAGCATGTATCAATGGTTAACTTTTTTATTTTTGGTAGCATTCCATTGTATGGATATATAGATTGTTGATCTGTCACCTATTGAAGGACATTTGGGTCATTTCCAATTTTTAGCTACCCAAATAAAGCTGCTATGAACATGTGTGTAGAAGTCTTCATGAAGCCATAGGTTTCCTTTCTCTTAGGTAAATTCTTGGAGTGGAATAGGTGGATCATTTGATACCTGTATGTCTAACTTTTTTTTTTTTAAACTCCTTTGTCAATTTCTACCCAAAAAGCCTACTGGAATTTTAATTGAGTTTGTTTTGCATTGATTCTACATTATCATCTTAGAGAGAAAATATTTAGTTGACCAATCAAAGCATGGTATGCCATGGGGCCCCTGGGTGGCTCAGTCGGTTGAGCATCTGACTCTTGATTTTGGCTCAGGTCATGATCTCACGGTAGTAGGATTGAGATTCTCCCTCTCCCTCTTTCCCTCTTCTGCATGTGTGCACATGCGATTTCTCTCTCTCTCAAACAAAAACTAAAACATGGTGTGCCACACCACTCTGCACTATGCCACATATGTGCTAAGTTATAGTACATATCTGTGTGTTTTTGGTTGCCTAACATTTGAATCCTTTTCCCAAGTTTGTGGCTGTTTTCTTTTGTTTTGTTCTGTTTTGTTTTTAACCAATCTTGGAAGGCTTTAGCAAATTTCCTTGCAGCCAGGGAAGTAAAATGACTTTTATTGTAACACTGTAACAGTAAAACTGTGGAAACCAAGTAAATGTCCTTACAGGAGGACTTGTCAATTACCTAATAACATCCCTACAATGTGTAATGGCATAGTATATACTATGATTCAATGAACACAGCAGTAAACTTCCTATTGATACAATATTTCTGGTGGACAATTCCAAAATACCTAAATTTAAATCTATTTGTTAACACTGAAATTCCATTTCTTTTTTAAAAAATGTTTATTTATTTTGAGTTAGAGAGAGAAGAAGCACGCTCAACAGTGCACGCAAGCAGGGGAGGAGCTGGGAGAGAGAATTCCAAGTAGGCTCAACGCTTAGTGCAGAGGCCAACATGGGGCTCCATCTCAGGAATATGAGATCATGACCTGAGTCGAAATCGAGTCGGATGCTTAACCAACTGAGCCACCCTAAGTGCCCCTGAAATTCCTTTTCTAAGAATTTATCAGATATAACCCCCACATACACACAAAGAAAAGTGGAATGGCATTTATTGCCAACACCATAATAGCAAGTGAGGAAACAAACTAAATGGACATCACAAAGGAATTTGTTAAATTGATTATGGAATGTACAATGGGATACTATTTTGCGTTAAAATGAGAAAGGCAGTGCACTTCCTCCTGATTGCAAACAATCTCCAAGATATACTGTTGTCGTTTTTTTAACAAGGTGTAGGAGGAGGGAAGGTTTAGAGTAGAATAACATATACAGTATGCTATTATTCAGGTATTAAAGGGGAGTATAAATATAGTAAATATATATCTTTACAAAAATACATAAGAAAATGATTAATAGTGGTTGCCTCTTGAGAAATAGGGGACTAGAAATAGTGAGAAGAATGGGAAGAAAATTTACTTTTCACCTCTGTATAACTTTTAAAAACCATGTATATGGATTTACTTTATTGAAAAAGGTAAACGGATAGGAAACTTAATAGATATAACAAAGAAGAAGATACAGTAGAGTACAGGGGGAAAAAAACTATGAAAAACAGGCAAAGAGTAAGAACAGATGGTTCACAAATGTTGAAATGTATATATCCACTAGAGCATAAAAAAATGCCCCACCTCAACAGTTATCAAGAAAATATAAACAAAAAAAGTTTCATTTGTTAGATTGACAACGAATTTAAGACCAGTAAGTATCCAGCATTGACATGGGTGTGGGAAGTCATTTTTCAGTATGTTTAAAGAAAGAAGTGAGCACACCCTTTCAGCCAGTGATTCCACTCTGGGGATGCTAATTACAGAAGTAACAGGACCAGGGGCACCTGCGTGGCTCAGCTGGTTAAGCGTCCTACTTCAGCTCAGGTCATGATCTCAAGGTCCGTGGGTTCGAGCCCAGCATCAGGCTCTGTGCTGACAGCTCAGAGCCTGGAGCCTGCTTCGGATTCTGTGTCTCCCTCTCACTCTGCCCCTCCCCCATTCTCTCTCTCTCTCTCTCTCTCTCTCTCTCTCTCTCTCTCTCAAAAGTAAACAAACACTTATATTAAAAAAAAAAAAAGATAGAACAGGACCTATGGAGCACCTGGGTAGCTCAGTCTTTTGAGCATCCATCCGTAGGACTCTTGATTTTGGCTCAGGTCATGATATCTAGGTTCCTTAATTCAAGCCCCAACTCAGGCTCTACACTGATAGCAGACAGTGCGGAACTAGCTTGGGATTCTCTCTCTCTCCCTCTCTCTCTGCCCCCCCCCCATCCTCAAAAATAAGTAAATAAACATTTATTCAAATTTTTATTAAAAAAAAAAAGAAAGAACAGGACCTGTACAAAAGGATATATGTACAGATATGTACAAATATCTTTTTTTTTTTTTTTTTGAGAGCGAGCGAGAGAGCAGGGGGAAAGGGGCAGAGAGAGAGAGAATGAGAATCTTAAGCAGGCTCCATGCTCAGTGCAGAGTCCAACTCAGAGCCCAATCCCACGACCCTGGGATTATGATCTCAGCCCAAAATCAAGAGTCAGAGGCTCAAGCAACTGAACCACCCACGCCCTCCACAAGGATCTTTATTGTAACAATATTTATAATGGCAAATGGCTGGAAACAACCTGAATGCCATTAACTAATGGAATGACCGTATACTGCCTGACTTGTAACCTTAAGCCTGTGTTAATTTTTTTGTAACTAAAAAAAATAATAAAGAGGGGGAAAAAAGAAATCAAGAACTAACCTGAAGTCATCATCTTCCTCTTTTTCTTGTTCTGCTCCCTCTTCCTTTCAGTTAGGCTTTCTTTTTTCTCTTCATCTTGAAGCTCCTGGTGAGTTCTTGATGCTCCACACTCACCTGGGACAGACTTCTTGTTTCCAAAGAAGTCCAGCCCCTGCAGCACCTCTGAAGAATCAAAGTCATATTTCCTTTTTCCTACCTAAAAATCCAAAAAATTTTAAATGCAATCTACCGACAGACTGACATTGCTTTCACCCAAGTAGTACTGGCAGTAAGGATGTGGATGTAATAACTCACCATCTTTTTTTTTTACCCTTTCACCAAATATTTGTTGAACTGACAAGTGTGCTTTGGGCAAATGAAATACAAGATGACAATTTTTATGACCTTTTAACAGTAATAACAATCATAATAGCAATCACATATACCTTTACCAGCATAACACCTATATGCTGTCAGGCAGATTTCTAAGCATGCTTATATATATTAAATAACTTCGTCCTTCAATAACGGTAAGAGATAAACATCGATATTATTGATGGAAAAAATCAAGGCATTAGGAGGTCAAACAACTTGACCAAGGTCTCAAAAGTATTTGGACCCCAAAAATCTGGTTCCAGAGTTCAAACGCTTAACAACTAACACCATACTGCCAGAGAAAGGTGAAACACACGTGTCGCCCAATGACAAGGTTGATACTGAAGATTTTCCATAATCGGACCCCAACTAACTTCTCCCAGGTTATCATTCACCCACCACTTCCCTATGTAATATTCCCCATTTCTAAACCACTCTTCTCATAGGTAATCTAACACGTCATGAGGTTGTGGGAATAAAAAGACCCAAGTCTACTAAAGCCACATGCATGCCAAGCCAACCTGGGTAGACTACGGGGAAAGAAACTGTTATCTTCATTTTGGGTTAATTCTGTTACTGAAATCCCTTTTCACCAGTTTCAGAGAAATAGCTACTTTTGAAAGGATTCGAACTATGCTTTGAATAAACTAGAAAGCAGGGAGGGGGGAAGTCTATAAAAGAACAGTAAGTCTCCTCTAAGTCTATAAAAGAATAGTAAGAGTTCACTCGGAAGGCACGACTTTGACCAGGTAGGTCTGCGCACGAGCCCAACGCAAAAACAAGGGAAATGCCCCACAACCAGGCCACCGGCCTCCGAGTGCCGGCACTACCAGCAGCTAGATCATTCTCGGGCTCCTGCGCCTTCTCAGTTACTCAGACTTGTTTCTCCTCGCACGGTACCTGGAATCGCGCTGCGTCCGCCGAGAAACGTCTCACGTCGAATTTGGCCCCCACGCCTAGCCGGCGAAAAAGATCGTGAGCATCCATTTTTACCCAGAAAGCTCCGCGCCTCAGGGCGCCTGCGCAGAGGACTTCTCTCCCCGATGGTCTGGCGCCGGGCTGTGGGTGGAAGTGGTTCCAGGGGGCGGAGCCTGGCGACTCTGCGAGGCTAGATCGGTTTAGCTTTTCTGTAGCCTGTCTTTATTTGTTCATTCAAAAAATATTTATCAAGATGCTCTTAGGCCGGGCACTGTTCTAGACTTTTATGGGTAGTTTGGTGAACGACACCTTAAGATTCCTCACCTCAGGAAATTTGCATTTTAGTGGAGACAAAATTGTTAAATAAGCAAGACAATTTCCGAAAGTGAAAAGCGCTATGAATGAAACAAGTAACAGTGTAATTGATAGAGAAAGGGACAGGGAGCCGCTTTTAGGCAAATTAGTCACGTTCATTTTGAAGAAGTGATATTTGAGCTAAGAGAAGGCAGTCTTTCCCACATCTGGGAACCAGCATTCTAGGTAGAGGAAAGACGTGTGTGAAAAAGGGGGCGGGGGAGGGGGGAGAGTTTGGCACATTGAGGAAATAGGAAGTCCAGGGTGCCTGGAGCCAAGTTGCAATAAGGAAGTGTGGTACAGATAAGGTTGGAGGGACAAGTAGAAACCAGATCTTATAGAGTATTATAATGAGGTCTTAGTATGGAGTTTGGATTTTAATCTAAGCTCGCTGTGAAGGTATTAATTATTTACTTATTTTTTTGCTGAGAGAACATGATTTGGCATACTATTTTATATTTATTTTCTTCATTGTATTTGTACTGTACAAAATTATTCACTTATGCATTGTCTCTCCCCGTTCTAGAATGAAAGTCCATGAGTACAAAAATCTAATTTGCTTCACTGGTGTATTCCCAGTTTCTATATACTCTTCAATAAATATTTGATGATCGAATGAGTGAATGTTTTATAAAAGATTACTCTGGCTATTTGGAGAATGAACATAGAAATCTGGCTAAGAGCGGAAACAGGGAAGCTAGTCAAAGTAGAAATGATGATGGTGGCTTGGATTAGAGTGGGGCTCTGTGTGAATAGAGATGAATGGATAGATTTGGGATATATCTGGAGGTAGAGCTAAATGCACCTGATTGATTTTATGTGGAGGTGAGGGAAAGGGAGGAACCCCACAGATCACTCCTAGGTTTTTTGCTTGAACCTACATGGTATGCCATTTACTGAGCTAGGAACCACTATGGAAGAACAGGTTTTTGGTGAGAATGAGGCATGGGAGTGGTGGTGGTGGTGAGGAAATATTTGTTTATGTTTTGGACATGTTAAGATACCTAATTGACTTTAAATGGAGAAGTCTGAGTAGGTAGTTGGTTCCATAAGTTTGAATCTCAGGGAGAAAGGTGAAGGCTGGAGAAATAAATTTAGGAGCCATCAAAATATAAATGGTACAATGGAATACTATCTAAAAAGCATTTAACTTATTGAAGTTGAGTTATACATATTCAACCAAAGTGTGTAAGAAATACTTTAAATAGTGTGGGTAATTCCTGGGGCGCCTGGGTGGCTCAGTCGGTTAAAAGTCCAACTTCTGGTCAGGTCATGATCTCATGGTTTTTGAGTTCGAGCCCCGCATTGGGCTCTGTGCTGACAGCTCAGAGCCTGGAGCCTCCTTCAGATTCTGTGTCTTCCCCTCTCTCTGCCCCTCCCATGCTTATGTTCTGTCTCTCAGTAATAAATAAAAAAAATTTTTTAAATGTTTTAAAAAATAGTGTGGGTAATTCCCTTACATTCCAGGAAAGCAAGTATGGAGTAAGCAAGTATGGAGGATGTAAATCTGTTGTATTCTCAGATGGAGTCAGTCCCCCCATTTCCCTCTCATAGAGGGAGAATTGTGCTGTTTAACTTGTGTCCACTTTTAAAAAATAAGCATTTTTCATGAAACGTGACCCATAAGTGAAAGCCCTAAGTACTTTATCTGTTGCTTCATGAAAATGATTTATCTCAACATGGGAGGAAAATAATTGACTTAGAACTTATTAGGAAGTGAAGTGTTGGCCTTCAATTAGTCACATAAATATGGTCACAACCATGTAAAAACTCAACATGTGAAACTGCAACTGCAATACTTTATAGGTGATTTAAGGAATTTCCAAGAATAATTCTACTTTATGAATTTTCTTCTCTTTATGAGCTGACTTCAGAACCCAATCCCTATGTAAGTGGTGACAGGCCATATCTAAAAGCAGAATCATGTGGCCAGAAGACCCATGAAAAGATGCTCAACATCACTCATCATCAGGGAAATGCAAATCAAAACTACAGTGAGATATCACCTCACACCTGTCAGAATGGCTAAAATCAAAACCATAAGAAACAACAGGTGTTGATGAGGATACAGAGAAAAAGGAGCCCTCTTACACTGTTGGTGGAAATGCAAATTGGTGCAGCCATTATGGGAAACTGGATGGAGGTCCCTCAAAATATTAAAAACAGAACTACCTTATGATCCAGGAATCACACTACTGAGTATTTACCCCCCAAATACAAAAACATTAATTCAAAATGATGCATGCAACTGTATGTTTATTGCAGCATTATTTATAATAGCTAAAGTATGGAAGCAGCAGCCCAAGTGTTCATTGATAGATGAGTGGATAAAGGACCTGTGAGATTCATATATATATATATATATATGAATATGAGTCATATATAGGAACATTATTCATAAAAAAGAATGAAATCTTGCCACTTACAACAAAATGGATGGAACTAGAGAGAGATTATATTATGATGCTGAGCAAAATAAGTCAGTCAGAGAAAGACAAATACTATATGATCTCATTCATATGTGGAATTTAAAAAGCAAATGAGCAAAGGAAAAAAACCAGAGAGACAAGCTGAAAAACAGACTCTTCTTTAAATTGTTTTTAATTTGGGGGTATATACATTTTTTTTTAAAATAAAAAACTTTTTTAATGTTTATTTATTTTTGAGAGACAGAGAGAGACAGAGCATGAGCCCCTGCTCGAGGGGGCAGAGAAAGAGGGAGACACAGAATCTGAAGCAGGCTCCAGGCTCTGAGCTGTCAGCACAGAGCCGGAGATAGGGCTCAAAGCCATGAACAGTAAGATTATAACCTGAGCCAAAGTTGGACACTTAACAGACTAAGCCACCCAGTTGCCCCTTATTTTTTTAATTTTTAAAAATAAAAAAAATAATCTCAACACTTAGTGTGGGGTTTGAACTTAAGACCCCAAGATCAAGACTTGCATGCTATACCAAATGAGCCGTCAGGCACCCCGAACAGACTCTTAACTATAGAGAAGAAATGGATGGTTACCACAGGGAAGGGCGGGGGAAGATGGGGCAAATAGGGGATGGGGATTAAAGAGTAGACTCATTATGAAAAACAATGAAATGATAAAAAAATAAAAGCATAATTATGAAGGTGGTCACTTAGAGGGATTGTGTGAATAGGGGTGAGAAGGGGACCCAGGATTGACCCTTAGAGTACCCCAACATTTATTGATCAGGTACTGACCCTTAGAGTACTCCAACATTTATTGATCAGGTAGAGAAGGCTATGCCTATAACACAGAAGTTTGAGGAGAAATAACCAGTGAGATAGGAAGACAAGGAATGTGGTGTCACCAAAGACAGAAGAAAATTTCAGGAAGAAGGTAGGCTGTTTCAAAGGCTGTTGAGAGACTGAGGACCAATGAGAAAGATTACTACATTTGGCAACATGGAGGACACTAGTGACCCTGATAATATCAGTTTCAGTGGCATGATGGATGGAGATGATGGAATTGATAAAGGTGGACGGGGAAGACTGTGTTGAAGCCAACTCTTTGCAATAGGTTTAGCTGAGAAGGAAAACAGAGAAGTAGGGTGATAACTAGAAGAAGATGTGGGCTCAAAGGAGATTTTGCTTTTTGTTTTAGAAATTTTAAAAATAGATGCTAGGGGATGCTTGTAAATTGTAAGGAATGATCCAGTGAAAAGATAGAAATTGTTGATGCAACAGAGAATGGAGACAGACTAATGGGAAGTGGATGGGATGAGATTTTGTCAGGGATCATTGGAGGGTTGAGGATGAAAGAAATGATATGAAAATAGTGTCCTCTAAGAGTGAGAAAATGAACTTAGTAGGAAAATGTGTAACATTGCTGAGCAGTGAATGCCCATAGGAGTTGGAGACAGTGACTTAAAAAAGAAACCAATCATAATGATTCAGCGTCTTAGATAAGGGTGTGAACATCTTGTAGTGCTGAATTTAGCCAAGGTTAAAAATTTTCAGGTAAATATCATAGAGGATTGTCACAGAATTCTTTGTGACCCATGCCCCCCCCCAAAAAAAAAGCCCCCTGGAATTGGTGGTTCAACAGAGGGTTAGCCTCCTGAGACCCAAGAAGGAAGGAGAAATCCCTAGGGATGGTTCTCCTTATTAAGAATAATACTCTGGGTTGGGGTGCCTGGGTAGCTCAGTCAGTTGAGCTTGATTTCAGCTCAGGTCATGATCTCATGGTTCTTGGGTCCAAGCTCTGCATCAGGCTCTGCACTGAGTGCGGAGCCTGCTTTAGACTCTCTCTTTCTCTCTCTGCCCCTCCCCTTCTCAAAACTAAATAAACATTTTTAATCCCTTCATTATTTTATTATTTTTTAAAATTTACATCCAAGTTAGTTAGCATATAGTGCAACAATGATTTCAAGAGTGGATTCCTTAATGCCCCTTACCAGTAGCCCATCCCCTCTCCTACAACCTCTCCAGCAACTCTGTGCTCTGTATTTAAGAGTCTCTTATGTTTTTGTTCCCCTTGCTGTTTTTATATTATTTTTGCTTCCCTTCCCTTATGTTCATCTGTTTTGTATCTTAAAGTCGTCATATGAGTGAAGTCATATGATTTTGTCTTTCTCTGACTGACTAATTTCGCTTAGCATAATACCCTCTAGTTCCATCTACGTAGTTGCAAATGGCAAGATTTCATTCTTTTTGATTGCTAAGTAATACTCTTTTGTTTATATATACCACATCTTCTTTATCTGTTCATCCATTGATAGACATTTTGGCTCTTTCCATACTTTGGCTATTGTTGATAGCACTGCTATAAACATTGGGGTGCATGTGCCCCTTCGAAACAGCATATCTGTATCCCGTGGATAAGTACCTAGTAGTGCAATTGCTGGGTCGTAGGGTAGTTCTATTTTTAATTTTTTGAGGAATCTCCATACTGTGTTCCAGAGTGGCTGCACCAGTTTGCATTCCCACCAGCAGTGCAAAAGAGATCCTCTTTCTCTGCATCCTCGCCAGCATCTATTGTTGCCTGAGTTGTTAATGTTAGCCATTCTGACAGGTGTGAGGTGGTATCTCACTGTGGTTTTGATTTGTATTTCCCTGATTTTGAGTGACATTGAGCATCATTTCATGTGTCTGTTGGCCATCTGGATGTCCTAAATAAACATTAAAAAAAAGAATACTCCGGATTATATTAATCCAGTATACCTCCATTCTTTTAGAGAAACAAATTGTATTGAGTACTGAATATATGCTCTATACTTTACTTTCGTAAGCATGTAGTTGGAGTTAAAGAAGTCTGAGTTAAACCCCTCCCAGTCTGTCCAATAAACTGTGGCCTATTCAGATTAACCTGATTAGACTAATTTCCTCATCAGGACCAAATTCCTCATTTGTAAAATGAGGATTGTGACACTTCAGGATTGTTCTGAGACTTGAGCTTGGCTCATAGGCAATGCTGTATAGTGGAAAGAGCATGGGTTTGGATTACCAGAAAGACTTATGGGTGAATCCAGTTGTATCTACTAATGTGACAATCTTAGACAAGTTATTTCACCAGTCTGCTTCAATTTCCTCACTGGCAAAATAGGGATTATAGGATTATAATATTGACTTTGAAGGCTAGGAACAATAGGATTGTTCACTACACAGGGCTAAAAATGGTTGAAGTGGCTCAGGATACTATACATATACATCTACTAATATATAGAGATTATAGTTATTGTAGAAAGTGCTTGGAACAAAATCACATAGATAGTAAGTGCTTAATAAATATTAGTTCTTTTCCATCTTTCAGACCTTCTCCTAGCTGAGTAGTTCCTGACCCTCACTGCACATTAGAATCCTCTGAGGAACTTAAAAAACCAAACAAAAGAAAACTGGGTCCCATTCCTAGAAATTCTGTTTTGATTGTGTTAGGAACAACCTTCATTTCCTGCCTAACACCAAAGTCAGCAAGTGGATCAGAGTAGCTGGCCTATAATTTCTGAAACCTTCTCAAATGATTTTAATTGCAGTCAGGGTTAAGAATCACTGCTGGGATGAGTGGGGATGGGCAAAATGGGTGAAGGGGGGTGGGAGATATGGGCTTCCAGTTGTAGAATGAGTAAGTCATGGGAATAAAAGGTGCAGCGTAGGGAATAGAGTCAATGATATTGCAATAATGTTGTGTGGTAACAGTAGATACACTTGTGGTGAGTATAGCATAACATAAACTTGTTCAATTGCTATGTTGTGCACCTGAAGCTAATGTAACATCATATGTCAACTTTATTCAAAAAAAATTTTAAATCATGAGTTGTGAAGAATTTGAGGAATTAGATGACACATTCATAATTTAATCAACTAGATGAATATGGCCTCATTATGTCTTAAAATATCATTTCCATTTCATTCCTCTTTATAGTCCCACACTATATTTTGAACATTTAAAGTAGTCAGCGTGTATTTGCGAAATTAATGAACATGGAGAAATAGAACTCTCATACATCATGTTAAAATACATGGATGTGGGGGCGCCTGGGTGGCTCAGTCGGTTAAGCGTCCAGCTTCAGCTCAGGTCATGATCTCATGGTTCGTGAGTTCGAGCCCCGCATCGCAGTCTGTGCTGACAGCTCAGAACCTGGGGCCTGCTTCAGATTCTGTGTCTCCTCCTCACTCTGCCCCTCCCCGGCTCATGCTCTGTCTCTCTCTGTCTCAAAATAAATAAATAAATAAATAAATAAATAAATAAATAAAAAACATTAAAATACATGGATGTGTATTAAATATATTTGTGTTAAAAATGTAAAACTGATTCAGCCACTGTGGAAAAAAAATTTTTGGCTCCTCCAAACATTAAACATAGAATTATCATATGACCCAGAAATTCTACTCTTAGGTATATACCTGAAATAATTGAAAACAGGCACTCAAACAGGTACTCAAATTTATACAGGTACATGCATGTTCATAATAGCACTGTTCAAAAAAATAATGAATAAATTTAGTTTTTTAAAGTTTATTTCTTTATTTTGAGAGAGAGAAAGAGAGAGCAAGAGCCAGCAGGAGCAGGAGCAGGGGAGGGGCAGAGAGAGGAGCGAGGGAGAATCCCAACCAAGCTCTGCACTGTCAGCACAGAGCTGGACGAGGGGCTCAAACTTTCAAACCTCGAGATCATGACCTGAGCTGAAGCCAAGAGTTGGACGCTTAACTGACTGGGCCACCCAGGTGCCCCTCAATAAATTGATTTTTAATATTTGAAAAAAATCACTGCTAGTATTATCTTTTGGAACCCCAAATGGGACCATGTTGTTTCTCTGCTTAAAAACCTCTCATCATTTGCCATTGTCTACTTACTGAATGTAGTCTGAGTTCCTGTAACTTGTATGCCAGGTGCCCCGAGCAATGATTCTCAACACTCTCAAGAAATATGACACTCCCATAAATAACTCCAGCCTGGGTTCAACACCCCGCCCCCCTCAGCCCTTTACTTACCAGCTGTGTGACCTTAGGCAAGTTTACCTCTCTAAGCTTTAATTTTATCATCTCATTTTGGCTTTGCTTCTTCTAACTCTGAACCTTTGTTACATATTTTTCTTTCTTTTTGGGGTGTCCTCTCTCCTATTCCTCCCTGGCAAACTCCTTATATTATTCAGAACTCAGCTTTATATCTCCTCTCCTCTGTGAAGCCTACCCTGAATATCCCCACCTTGACATAGTCTGTCTTCTTTACATGAGTTCCCTTGCCACTTTGTAAATACCTCTATTTTAGTTCTTTTCTTGTCGCATTGTAATTGTTTCCAAATCTGTCCCACACCAGACTTTAAGCCTTTAGGGGACTGGGCCTGTATCTCACTTATTCGTATATTATGTTTGCCTATCATGGAGCCTGTTTCATTGTAAGTGGTCAATAAATCTTGTTGAACTAATGAGGTTAAATAAAAATAGACAAAGATCTCTGAAACTGCCAACTTTGTGGATTTAGGAAAGGACCTATGTCTTTTGCTTAGTGCTTTGTAATAAATTTGGGCTGAAGGAATGAATAAAGTCAAATGGAAACTGTCTATCAATTCTGATCTTGACAATGTCCAGGTGACTCATTAAGAGACCATTTCCTCTTGGGGAAAAAAAACAAAACAAAGCAATTTAAAACCATCGTCAATAAAAGTGGCAAGGAAATTGAATCATGGTTTCATAGAACTGGAATTTCTCCAAAAACCAGTATGGTCTGACTGGCAGACACACATGATTTCTCAAGTGGACAACTGAGAACACAAAGTCTGGATAACACTGCAGTGGGTGCTAGTTGGGATATCTTGTTTTTATGAACAGAGTGATCACTCCATTTCTTAAAATTATAACTTTGAAAATATTTTTCTTCTCCACTCCCCATGTATTATTTCCCAGACTTTGTGATTGATGTTTTCAGGGTGCTCAGCATGCACTAGGCCCTAGGAATACACAGACAGTTTAGACACAGTCCTTGCTCTCAAGTAGCTTCAAGTCAGCTAAGGATAGAGAGCTCAGTTCAGACAAAGCAAGAAAATTTTACGGGTACAGTAGTGTAAGGTAAAGGGGTACCTTACCTTAGAAGGTAAGGTAAGGGGGTAGTTGCTCTGTGGTGGCAGTATGGGCTTTGTGGAAGATAAAGTTTGGATACCCTTAAAAAATAAGATGTTGAGAAATTAGACAAGACAGGTAAAGCTATTTTAAGTAAGGGAAACAGTAGCAACAGGTGTAAAAAGGTATGAAAAAAGCCTGTTGTGTTTGGGGATCTACTAGTAGTTCAACAAAGCTGGAAGTGGATAAAACCTGACTCTCTTTTTTTTAAATGTTCATTTATTTATTTTTGAGAGAGAGAGAGAGACAGACAGACAGAGAGAGAGAGACACCAAGGGAGGGACTGGGAGAGAAAGAAAGAGAGAATCTGAAGCAGGCTCCACACTGTCAGTGCAGTCTGATGTAGGGCTCAAACTCATGAATGGTGAGATCATGACCTGAGCTGAAATCAAGAGTCAGACATTTAACCAACTGAGTAACCCAGGTGTCCCAAACCAGACTCTTAAATACAGAGAACAAACTGGCGACTGCCAGAGGGGAGTTGGTGGGGCTGGATGAAATAGGTGAAGGGGATGAAGAGTACACTTACCATGATGAGTGCTGAGTAACACATAAAGTTGCTGAAACTAATATAACACTGTCTGTTAATTATACTTGAATTAAAAAAAATAGAAACTTAGTGCAGAGATCTAGTGACTTGCCAAACAGAAGAAAGTGATCAGCCGCCGACTTTCTAATATTCCTCACTCCATGAACCTCAGTGTAGGGCTATCCTAGAGTGCTTTCAATCTGCACATGCACGGAAATGTCACAGTTGGAACTAAAATGAAACAACCAGCAAATCTGTTTGCCATTGATATAAAAAATATTAAATTGCCCTATTTCTGGATGGAAAGATATATGACATTAGTTACTTGTTGACATGAGGTTATAAATTCCAATAATGAAGGAGTTAATGTAAATAAATAATTTGCATGCGTTTGTATTAATTTAAAAACAAGGTAGAAGCAGATAACGCTGCAAGAGATGCAGCTGGATGATGGGTAAGGACTAGGCTCCATATCCCTTATGGGATACCAAGGAGTTTTGACTTGATCTTGTAGGCACTGAGCCATTAAAGGATGTTAAGGAAGTGATATAAACAGTTTTTAGGTTTACAAGATCACTCTAGCAACAACATGGAAGGGAGGCATATCTTAAGTTATAGAGACCAAAAGAATATTGCAGTAGTAGTCTAGGAGGAGATAAGGTAGTAGCAAAAGGGGAGAGGATAAAGAAGCAGAATTAAGGGACAATAAGGTAACATTGAGAAGACTCCCTTAGCGATTAGATGTAGGAAGATGGGGAAAGGGAGAAACCTAAGACAACTCCCATGTCTCAAACTTAGGTGACTGGGTGAGGGTGGCTCTGTTCATGGATATACAGAATATTGGAGGGCTAGGTATGTGTGAGGATAATATGACCACTTTAACTTTGTGTGGGCTGAGTTTGAGATTTCTGTGGAAAACCTGAGTGGCCATTTGGAAAAGGAATTATTTCTTTGCAAGGGAAGCCAGAGACTTCTAGATCACAGGTTTCGGGACTTAATTAAAATATAAGTTGAGGAGAGGGTGATTGGCCGAAGATAACAAATCAGCAGCCATTCACACTTAGATAAAAAATCTCAATTTCCTTGGAGCTAAGTTTTCAATTTCAAATTCTCAAGATACCCCAATACTATAGTAGTTTAGAAATTCAAATCAAGTACCTTAAGAAATCCAAATTTTTATACTTTTTGTACATTTTTTCTTCCCACCAAGAGTCAATAGAGTGTACTTTTCAGGCTTTAATGTAAGTATAATGCAATATAAATGTAACTACTCAAATATTCCTGTAATCAGGACAGAACTCAGGTAAATATCACCAGGAGCAAACCTGACCTCATGGTGGCACTCCAGTCTTGTTGGAATAAAGGGCTCTGGAATCATGTTACCAACCTCTAAGAGGACAGTCCACATTGAAGCAAAGAGTTGGCATAAACTCTAGATCCATAGACCCCACAGTGGAACTTCCTGGATAGAAATTGCAGGGGGGAAGAAATGCTTTTCTGGTTTTAAATCAGCTCTGGCCTGAGGCTGGATCAACAATATAGGTATTTAATATGGCAGAATATCTCCATCCAAAACAGAAATTCCATCAGGGCTTAAAACAAACCAAAATAATATTCTCATTATTAGTTTTCCATAGCTACCATTTATTGGTGCCTATTTCATGCTGCACACAGTTCTGGGTATTTTAATATTAGAAGAGCTCATTGAACTCTCACAACAACCCTATGGGATTGGTAATTATTCTTGGTTTTCCAAAGAAAAAACTGAGGCTCAAAGACATTAAGCAGCCAGCATCTTATATTATATAGGCAGTATATAGCCAGGCAGCATTTTGAACCCAATTTATGTGATTCTCAAACTTGTGATTCCAGCCTTAAGCAAGGTTGCATTGCCTCATTTTATTGATGCCAAGATGAAAGCAGTAACAGATGAAATGTGGTTTTCTTTGGGTATAGGTGTTTGGCGTGAGGTGGTTTCAATAATATCATATTTAAAGAGATCTAGTGAGGACCCCTATTGTGAATTTGAGGCCTCTTCATGAAATTCTTCCCCTGCCTATGAGAAACATGTGAGGATATTTAGAGTCCCATATATGTCCCACAAGGTACTTATTAATTACAAAGAGAAAAATAGTAAATTTACAGTGGAGAATCTTTGCAGACACTGTGTTAACAAAATCATCAAAGTATAAATGGTAAAGAAAATGTGGTAAAATGCCAATATTTGGGCCATGGAGAAATTCTTTTCCTTTTATAGTGGAAAAAACAAAAGGGACAAGGGAGGGTTTGTTGACATCAGTCAGCAATGGAGTGGAGGACTAATTTCTGTCTTTGATCTTCATCTATGAAAATTCAAATTCCACAAAGGTTTCCAAATGAAACATTCACCCTTCTAAAGGGTAGGGAATTATTGGGGAATCCCAGGCTTTATATAAAGGAAGACTCCCAAAAGAAAGACATAAATAATAAAATTCGAGAATAATGTTATTATACTGACCATAGACTGCAGAGGTGGGAGTTGGTTGTGCTTACTTCTACAATGCTTAATCAAGAGTGTCAAATCATTTTTATAAAGCATTTCTAAAATGCCTCACAGACTTCAAAGCCATAAAGCTTCTCTGCATCTCTAGGGATTAATGTCTGCATTTTGTATATTCTCAGCCTAAAATAATTACCAATCTGACTATTTTTTAAAGAATTGTTCTTTTAGTGAAAAGGAAATGATGTCTGGAGAGGTTTTTGTTCAAAATGTCGGTGTTTGCATGATTTACAGTATAGATATAACCAGATATAACCAGCCTTATAGCACCAGCAACCTAGCTCCCTTCACTATTCATCATGTTTCCAGTGACTTCAGATCATCAACTCTGCTGGGAGGAAATACCTCCTCCTTAGAGATGTAAAAATATGATGTCCCTGATCATCCCCATAGACAGAATGTGATCTAGCCTTATATACCTATTGTTTTTCAGATCTAAAGAATTTTCCTTCATTATTTTTGACATTACTACCTTTGGTACTAAAATCTAATTAAATACACATGTACAAAATCTAATACTACTTAAGAAGGATTTTGTTATTCACTTGCTTATAATCACCAGAACACATTTGCTAAGATATAATTATGCTGCTTAAAAGACATACACAGTCTAGTAGCCCAGAATCTAAAACAAAAATACCTATATGGATAAATACATAATGAACATTTTCACAAAAATTACTTTAAAGCTCTATATTAGAACCTTACCAGGTATCTTAAAAACTTCAAGTGTGTTTACTTTTGGCCTAGTTATCCTACTTCTAAGAATTCACCCTAAATATATACCTCCAACGATATGGAAATACATATGCATAAGGTCAATTATTGCTGCATTGTTTGTATTTACAAAATATTGTAGACCATCTAAATGTCCATGTAGAAGAAAGTGGTTGAATAATCTATGATATAGGTACATAATAGGGCACTATACATATGTTAGAAAGAATGAGGTAGATGTCTGCGCATTGATGTGGAATGATTTCTAGTATATATTGTTTAGCGAAAAAAGCAAAAAACAGAAGAGTAGAGAATGCTACCTTTTGTGTTAGGAAAAGAAGAGAAGTGAGAAAATAGGCCTGTGTCTGCTTTTTGGTCAAAAAGGAAAACATGAAAGATAAGCCAGAGACTAATGAGACTGGTTATTTAACAGAGGTGGGTGGGAATGTGGTTGAAAGGATGAGGAGGGTGGGCACTAAGCAGAAGATGGAAAATGACATTTATTTTGAGTATTCCTTTTTGTATGGTTCTTTTTGAGCCATGTTAATGATTCATATATTGAAAAAAAAAAGAAACACACACACACACATACACACACACTACAAATAAGGCAAAATCCTAATAACAGAATACAAACAAATCAAACTACATTTCAAATGAATAATATAATCACACTGAAATGTAGGTGTGAGGGTGGGGAGGGGAGCTAATTCAAGACAAATAACTTGAGAATACAATTTTTTTTTTTTACTAATTTTTTTACACTCTCAGACTAAAGAAAAAATGAACTATAAATGAATATTAAACTTTGTGGGGTTTTTTTTTTACAATGGTTGTTTTTTTGTCTTTGTTTTTATTTTTTTAATAGCAATTCTAAAACTACTTGCCATGTATTCTGGGATTGGGTAAATGAGTAAAAATATTATGAACAATGGAATTCAATTTTCTCACTGAGAGAGAAGACTAGAATATATCTTATAGTACTGGATTAGAATTGGACAAGACAGTATGAACTCATGGTTTTTAATAGATAGATATGGATGTGTATATGTATGTATATAATTTCCTAGCCCTGTCCACTGGGAAATCTCAGAAGCAATGACACCCAGGAGCAATAAGCACACTGGAAACCCAGAATGTGGTTTCTAAATCCTGTTTGCTACTAAAAGGAACCAGAGCCCCTTGGAGAATTGGCTGGTTCTAGAGCTAGAGCTGGGAAAGAATATGATGAACCTCATATTATGCATCATATTACTCTACTAAGTTAGGAAGCACTCAAAGAATGGCAAGACATGTCCAAATGATAAAGACCTATACTGAAATGTCTCCAACCAGCCAAATCTGGGACAATTAACTATAAAAATAAAAAAATTATAGTAATATATTACCACCTATGGACTAAAATAAGAATATAAAAACATATAAATAAATAAGACAGTAAATACCAAGTATGGGAGAAAGGAAAGTAAGTCCTTACAGTTGAATGGCAGTTAATAAATGTAGAAGGAATGATGGGATTAGAAAATCACTATTTGGCAATCATCATAGTTAATAGTTGAATCGGTAGAGGATGGTTAAGCTAGTGGGTGACATTTGGATGAGAAAGAGGATATTTACATAGTCACAAAGTATGGTCTCACAAGATATTTATTAATTACAAAGAAAATTATTTATAGTGGTAAAATATGAATATTTGGGAAATCTTGGTGAGGGGCATGCGGAAATTTTTTATACTATTTTTACAACTCTTCTGTAAGGTTGAGATTATATAAAAATTAAAAATGAAAAAGAAATGGTAATCAAAGCACTTCCAAGGAGTTTGCTAAGCTACAGCAAGACAAAAACTATAATCAATGCATAGAAAGTTGATTCTGCCTGCCTCCTTAGCCAACACTGGGGAGAGAGGAGTGGTGGGAGGTCAAAAACCTTATTAGATGTTTCCTTGAACAAAATTTTAAGAAAATATTTTGGTTATTTTCTATTTTAGAATTTTTTTTTTTTTTTTTTTTTTTTGGTAAATAGCCCCTACCTACACCCAACGTGGGGCTTGAACTTATAACCCTGAGATCAAGAGTTGCACGCTCTACTGACTGAGACAGCCAGGTGCCACTAAAAATATTTTGTTTTGAAAAGATGTAAACCTGCTGGAAAAGAGTTTTTGACAGCATTTTTTAAAACTCCATGTTATTACCGACAAATTCGGTTTCTAGCTGTTAAAAAGCAATTGGATGAAGATTTCAATTCCAGGAGACGTAAAAAGAAATTAAGCAATAAACAAATGGAGTAATTTCTCTTTTCCTCCCAGATAATAAATTTAAATGGAAATTTATGATTATTATGGCAGTTATAAAGTCTTAATGTGACCGATGCATAGACATACCCCAAACTGTTCTTCCCCCCTATCATGCAGAAATAAGCAAAAGATCATTGAAAAGAGCTGTTCTGGGGAGAGGGGACTCCGAGGGCCTGAGGACCCAACTCCATGTCCAAGTGGTTTGAACTCTGAACCTCTTGTAGTCCTGATGAACAATTTCACTTTCCTCAAGTTTATGACACTTGGAACTTCAACAGTTGTAGGTTTATGCACCTTGGGACAGGTCAACACTGTGCAGAGTTCAAAGTGCTAAGAGACAAGAGATCAAAATGGCTTCCAGGGGAAAGACGGAGACAAGCAAATTAAAGCAGGGTTTAGAAGAACTAAATTGGAAGAAGAAAGTACGTGGACAAGATGGCGGAAGAGCAGGGAGCTCTGTAATCCCAGCACGCCCGTATGGATTGAACTGAGAAGGACTGAAGGGATAAAACTTGGATTTGCAAGTGGGGGAAAGAAGAAACAGATGCCAGAAAGAAGACAACCTCAAAGATGCCTGAGTGAGTGACTGTGATCTGGGAAATTAGGGGACGGGCGGTCCCGGTGGTGCAGGGGAAGGAGCCCCTGAGCCCAACACAGGGAGAGCG
>CM053565.1:21674939-21756733 GCA_028646485.1 Cryptoprocta ferox | reverse complement strand
TGTGGGGGGAAGGGGAAGGGGAAAAGGTAAAGCGGGGTGATGGTCTTGGTGGAGGTCACTTGTGGGGAAGAGCACTGGGTGTTATATGGAAACTAACCTGACAATAAACTATAAAGTTAAAAAAAAAAAAAAAAGAAAAGCTAAACTGGAGGTATCACAATTCCAGACTTCAAGTTATATTACAAAGCTGCAATAATCAAAACAGTATAGTACTGGCACAAAAATAGACACATTCATCAATGGAACAGAATAGAAAACCCAGAAATATACCTACAATTATGGTTTCAATTAATCTTTGACAAAGCAGGAAAGAATATCCAATGGGAAAAAGATAGTCTCTTCAACAAAAGGTATTGAGAAAACTGGTCAGCTACATGCAAAAGAATGAAACTAGACCACTTTCTTATACCATACACTAAAATAAACTCAAAATGGATTAAGGACCTAAATGTAAGACCTGAAACCATAAAAAGTCCTAGAAGAGAGCATGGGCAATAATGTCTCTGATATCAGCCATGGCAACATTTTTCTAGATATATCTCCTAAGGCAGGGGAAATAGAGCAAAAATAAACTATTGGGGCTATATCAAAGTAAAAAGCTTCTGCACTTGAAGGAAACAATCAGTAAAACTAAAGGAAATCTATGAGATGGGAGAAGATATTGCAAATGATATATCTGACAAAAGATTAGTATCTAAAATATATAAAGAACTTATACAACTCAACACCCAAAAAACAAATAATCCCATTACAAAACGAGTAGAAGATATGAACAGACATTTCTCCAAAGAAGATATCCAGATGCCCAACAGACACATGAAAAGATGTTCAACGTAACTCATCATCAGGGAAATGCAAATCAAAGCAACAATAAGATATCACCTCACACTTGTTGGAATGGCTAATATCAAAAACACAAGAAACAAGTGTTGGTGAGGATGTGGAGAAAAAGGAACTCTTGTACACAACAGTGAGAATGCAAACTGGTACAGACACTGTGGAAAACAGTATGGAGGTTCCTCAAAAAGTTAAAAATAGAATTACTTTACAATCTAGTAATCACACTACTGAATATTTACCCTCAAAACACAAAAACATTAATTCAAAGAGACACATACACCTCTATGTTTATAGCAGGATTACAGTAGGAAAAGTATGGAAGCAGCCCAAGTGTCCATTGATAGATGAATGGATAAAGAAGATGTGGCATATATATAACTACAGTGAAATAAGTCAGTCAGAGAAAGACAAATAACATATCATTTCACCCATTTGTGGAATTTAAGAAACAGAAGGAATGAGCAAAGGGGAACAAAAGAGAGAGAGAGAGAGAGAGAGAGAGAGACAAACCAAGAAACTTAACTGATGGTTACCAGAGGGGAGGTGGGTAGGGGGATGGGTGAAATAGGTGATGAGGTGCTCTTGTCGTGATAAGCACTGGGCGATGTATGGAATTATTGAATCACTTTTTGTACACCTGAAACAAATATGACGTTATATGTTAGCCATATTGAAATAATCAGACAAACAAATAAAATATTCTGTGTTGCCCCATAGGCTTGTTGCTATGGCACCCTGTGGTGCCTTGGGCTGCAGTTTAAGAATTTTGGATCTAACACAGAATTATTTTCAGTTTGAGGGACAGAACTCTTGGGGGAAAATACAACTCAGATTGTCATATTTGATATTACTTAATTTGTGTGAATGCTAACAAATTTTATAAAAAGTTAGTATTTTTAAAATCTTGCTCTCTCAAGAGCAAAAATGAACTATTGGGACCTCATCAAGATAAAAAACTTCTGCACACCAAAGGAAACAATCAATAAAACTAATAGGCAACCAATGGAATGGGAAAAGATAGTTGCAAATGATATATCAGATGAAGGGCTAGTGTCCAACATCTATAAGGAGCTCACCAAACTCCACACCTGAAAAACAAATAATCCAGTGAAGAAATGGGCAGAAGACATGAATAGACACTTCTCCAAAGAGGACATCCAGATGGTCAACAGACACATGAAACTATGCTCAGCATCACTCATCATCAGGGAAATACAAATCAAAACCACACTGAGATACCACCTCACGCTGGTCAGAGCTAAAATGAACAAATCAGGAGACTACAGATGCTGGCGAGGATGTGGAGAAACGGTCACCCTCCTACACGGTTGGTGGAAATGTAAACTGGTACAGCTGCTCTGGAAAACAGTGTGGAGGTTCCTCAAAAAACTATCAATAGAACTCCCCTATGACCCAGCGATAGCACTGCTGGGGATCTACCCAAGGGATACAGGAGTGCTGATGCTTAGGGGCATGTGTACCCCAATGTTCATAGCAGCACTTTCAACAATAGCCAAATCATGGAAAGAGCCTAAATGTCCATCAACTGACAAATGGATCAAGAAGATGTGGTTTATATATACAATGGAATACTACTTGGCTATGAGAAAGAATGAAATCTGGCCATTTGTAGCAACGTGGATGGAACTCGAGGGTGTCATGCTAAGTGAAATAAGTCAGGCAGAGAAAGACCGATACCAAATGTTTTCACTTATAAGTGTAACAGGAGAAACTTAACAGAGGACCATGGGGGAGTGGAAGGGGAAAAATAGGTGGGGAGAGGGAGGGAGGGAAATCATGAGACTCTTGAATGCTGAGAACAAGCTGAGGGCTGATGGGGGAGGGGGAGAGGGGAAGGAAGGAGGGTGATGAACAGGGAGGAGGGCACTTGTGGGGATGAGTACTGGGTGTTATCTGGAAACCAACTTGACAATAAACTATAAAAAAAAAACAAAATAACTAGGAAAAAAAAGAAAAGAAAAAATAAAATCTTGCTCTCCATGTCTTTTATTTATTTATTTATTTTCCATGTATCTTTTTTTACTTTTTAAAATTAAAAAAAATTTTTTAATGTTTATTTTTTAAAAATTTGTTTTAATGTTTATTATTTTTGAGAGCGAGAGAGAGAGAGAGAGAGGACACGAACGAACATGAGTGAGAGACGGAAAGACAGCGAAGGAGACACAGAATGCGAAGCAGGCTCCAGGCTCTGAGCTGTCAGCACAGAGCCCGACACAGGGCTCAAACCCACGAATGTGAGATCATGACCTGAGCTGAAGTTGCACACTTAACTGACTGAGCCACTCAGGCAACCCTTAAAATTTTTTCTTTTGAGAGAGAGAGAGAGAGAGAGAGAGAGAGAGAAGGAAGGAGGGAGGGAGGGGAGGTGCAGAGAGGGAGAGAATTTCCAGCAGGCTCAGTGCTGTCAGTGCAGAGCCCAGGGCGGGGCTCAATCCCACAAACTGTGAAATCATGACCTGAGCAGAAACCAAGAGTCGGACACTCAACTGACTGAGCCACCCAGATGCCCCTTCATATATCTTTTAAATTCATGTCTCTTATTTTGTTTTGTCTAATTGCTTTGGGATAGACTCCTATTTTGCAAATGACAAAACAGAAACAGAATCATCTGGAATGAACAATGAAATGTTACATCTTAAGGTCAAAGGTGAATCACTGCATTTAAGGAATGGGAAGCAAAGACATTCCTGAAATGATAAACATTTCAGCTGATAATATATTTTCAGTTGATATAGATATTTAAAAATACTTTGTAGTACCAAGTGCATAGGGTGAACTCTAGGAACTTTGCAAGTTTAATTGAACTTTTCTTTTAAGCAAACTTATTACTTGAAAATCTGGATGGTCTAAACCAGTATGCAAGGGGCTTGTTTGTTTTACAAAAGAATATTATTTGAGAGTCCTCAGTGCATATAAAGTAGGATGTGGTTCCCTGAAGTTAAGATGTATGCCTAACTTTTTTGACGCATTGTTTTAGAAAATATCTTATTGTTTAGATTGCATTTGGTGTTTTGTCTTTGAGGAGGATAGGAAATGAAACATTCATCTCCTAATTGTGTACAAAGGGAAAATGAGGAACAGAGAATAGTAAGAAATTATGAGTAAGAAATCATGCAGTAAGAAATTAGAAGGCATCACCTACTCATCTTGGTTATGAAAAATCATATGAAAAAAATCATGTATGGCATATTAGTCTCTAACTATCATAGTTCTTTTTGCAATAGGTGATGATACACAACAATCAATAAATAAAATTTAAAATGCCCAGGAGCACCTGGGTGGCTCAGTCTATTAAGGGTCTGGCTCTTGATCTCAGCTCAGGTTATGATCTCACAGTTTGTGAGGTCGAGCCCTACATTGGGCTCTGTGGTGACAGTACAGAGCCTGCTTGGGATTCTCTCTCTTCCTCCCACTCTGCCCCTCCCCTGCTTGCATGCTCTCTCTCTCTCTCTCAAAATAAATAAATAAACATTTAAAAATGCTCTTAAAAATTTGCTCAAGAATTGAAGTCTCAATTCTGCTGTCTGTACTGACATAGTCAAGATAATGCCAGCATATGGTAGGCCATGAATGGATGTGAGTGATAGAGGATTAATGACAGACAGAAGGAAAGGCTCACTGCTGGTTTACTCCTATAGCCACTCCTAAAGCCTTTACTTTGATTAGTGTGACATAGCATATATTAATAGCACGACGAACCAAGAAAGTTTCACTTCACTTTGCCACCATCATTTTGATGGCCGATTGACCCAACAAAGCTGGGGTTCCCAGAGCACTAAGTAAAACAACTCTGAGGCATCTTTGCAAAGTTATTCTGCAGCTCAGACTGAAATACTGTTTTCATATCTTCGTGGGGCCTCTGTTATTTTAATTATGGGGAAATTACAGAGCATTGTCTTCCACAGCCAGTTTGCTGCATGTGGCCCCTATCTTTTCACTGTGCAGGCTGAGACCTGGGATTCTTTAAGGTAGAAATAAAGGCGTTTCCCTGGGTCCTTGGGAAAAGCAGGGAAATCTGGATCCTGATGAAGAAGTGGTCTTTTTATAGATCTGAATACTAGATCTATTGTTGCCCAGGTGTCCTGAACAATTGTCTTCAGGACTGTGAGCCATAGTTCCCTATCCAAAGTTTCATTTAAATGTCATGATGAATTGGTTTCGAAAAAGAGGACAAGGAGGAATGTGAAAGGGCTTGTATAACAAAGAACCATAAATCATCGCTGGTGCAGTGGGCCCCCTGTCATTCAGCCTGTGGGCTTCTTGACAGAGGTGGTGCAGGGGGAGAGAGGAGTGGGAAGAGGGTCTTCCAGCTGTGGGGCTACAGTGTCCTCCAAACTGAGAAAGCCACTTAGCCCCAGCCAAATCCTTCCTGAGGTATCATTCACTTATTCATTTAGGGAATGAATGGTAGAGACACTGGGATTTCTATCTACTATTGTGCAAGGCACTATGTGAGCTGCCATGGGGGTGGGCAGGGGAAGGGAAAGGGAGAGTAATACCAAGATGAATAAGATCCAGTACCTGCCTTACTATTTTTTAGACATGTTTATGGCAAGGCCTCTGCCCACCCCTTCAGCATAAGCACTGGTATATAATTAGGGTGTGCCTCACTTTATGAAACAGAGATATTTCTGAGCCTTACCGGCATTAAAGTGAATTTCCATCCAGTGATTCTCCTCTACATTTTCCACAAATTTCCGCGTTGCTCTCCATTGGAATTAGTTTCCTCCTTCTTTACATTCCTGTAGTCCTCTCTTTGTGTACAGACCCTATCTTCTTGGTCAGCAGGCCTTCTTGAGGCAACTGTCCTAGAGCGGAAAAAATAAAGCCTGGATCTGGTGCCAAACAGGCTCAAAATAGAATCCCAGCTCTGCTACTTATTAGCCATGTGTGATCTGGATTCTCAACCTCTTGAAGCCTCAGTTTCCTCCTCTGTACAATGGGAATAAGATAGTTCCTGTGTTTAGAACTTTGAGACGATTGGGGCACCTGGGTGGCTCAGTCGGTTGGGCGATCGACTTCGGCTAGGGTCATGATCTCACAGCCCTGTCAGTTCAAGCCCCACATCTGGCTCTGTGCTGACAGCTCTGAGCCTGGAGCCTGCTTCAGTTTCTGTCTCTCCTTCTCTCTCTGTCCCTCCCCTGCTCGCACTCTGTGTCTCTCTCCAAAATAAATAAAACATTTTAAAAAATTAAAAAAAAAGAACTTTGAGACGATTAAGTGAGATACGGCATGTCAGTATTTAGAAAACTGCCTGGAATATAATAAGCATTCAGGGGTTGTTAGTCATTACTATTAAGTGCTTCACAGGTGTGGAAACCAAAGCTCATAAAGCTTAAATAACTCAGGTGCATTATAACCAGGAGGTAGTATGGCACTGCTTTTAAGGACTGAGGTCATACACCTCACTCATATTCCCTTTTTGCCATTTACTATTTATACAACCCTGAACAAATAATTTCATTTCTCTTAGCTTTCATTTCTTTATTGGATGACAGAGATGTTGATGGCTAGTAACATCTGTCTCGTTGCTTATATTATGAGGATTAAATGACATGATGCATGTAAAGTGATTGGCACATGGAGAATGCACTCAGAAAATTGGAAGCCACTATTTTTACCAAAAGTCACCCAGTTGACAAGTGGAAAGACCTGGATTTCAATGCAATGGATCGGACTCCCCCAAACTTAGCCTTTTCTAGTAAACTCACTACTAGCTCCCTTGCTTTCTAAGCTGGAAGGCTAAAGAATTAGCAGATGCAATGAACACGTGAAAGACTTTTCTCAGGTGCAATGAAATTAGTTCGTTTTCCTCTTTTGATAGCTGCTTTACCTTGTTTCACAAATAGGTACTCACGCACCCACAATCTTGAACTAGTCTTTCCTCTCTTAATTAACCATATACATATATTATACATATATATGCACACAGAAATTATATATGTTTTTCCCCCAACCTCATAGAGGAATAGCCAACATCTCAAAGGAACATACTGCTTACTTCCCAATCTTCAAATCTTCAAAACACTTGCCTTTGAAAGAAATCATCCCACAGAAAGCATTACAAGGATTCTCTCACGATGAGGAATAGGATTAAAACTCAAGCTTGTGGACGGAAATTCAAGCGGAAAGGAAAAGCAAGAGCTTGGCTTCTTCCTCCCAGCAAGCCCTGCCTTGGGATATTGCACCTCCCCACCCCGACGAAGAGAGAGAGCCCGGCCTAGGGTCAAGGAGTGGTGACCAGGTTAGCAACAAGGGCAACAGAGGGAGGAGACAAAAGAACAGCAAGTGGAAGCGGCTGGCTGAATGTGTGAGCATGTTTCTTTGCTGAAAGAGAATGGCCCGACATCAACTCAAACCGGGAGAGAGGAGTGTGGAGGGGGCAGAGGACAGCTAATGGATGGGGTGGCCCAGCAGGGGTCAGAGGTCATGAGGGCAGTCAGTGAACTAATTGGCCACTCTGCATATTCACTTTCTGCTCCTAGCCTACAGCTGGGCCTTGAGAGAAAGCCCTGGGGTTGAAGCTGGCTTTATTCATGCCTTGGAATTTGAAGGCAACTGGTGAAAGCAACTGAAACTAAAAAGTAAGACAAGGACCCTCTTTTTTTTTCTCTCTCTCCAAGAACAAGAAAATGCTAGATTCCACTTGATTTGTTCACTCGCTCATTCATTTATTTGTCTCTCTCTCTTTTTTGGTTTCAAAAGCATGGAATTTAATCTTTTTTTTTTTTAATTTCTCAAGTTAGTAACATACAGTGTAGTCTTGGGTTCGGAGTAGAATCAAGTGATTCATCGCTTACGTATAACACCCAATACCCATGCCAACAAAGGCCCTATTTAATGCTTATCACCCATTTTCCCCACCCTCCCTCAACCCTCAGTTTGTTCTCTGTATTTATGAGTCTCTTATGGTTTGCCTCCCTCTCGGTTTTTATCTTATTTTTCCTTCCCTTTCCCTATGATCATCTGTTTATTAAATTTTACATGTGTGAAATCATGTGATATTTTTCTCTTACTGACTTATTTCACTTAGCATAATATCCTCCAGTTCCATCCACGTTGTTGCAAATGGCAAGATTTCATTCTTTTTCATTGCCGAGTAGTATTTCATTATATATATATATATATATATATATATATATATATATATATATATACCACATCTTACTCCATTCATCAGTTGATGGATATTTGGGGTCTTTCCTTAATTTGGCTATTGTTGATAGCACTGCTATAAACATTGGGGTGCATGTGCCCCTTCGAATCAGCACTCCTGTATCCTTTGGATAAATTCCTTGTAGTGCAATTACTGGGTCATAGGGTCATGTATCTCTTCATCTTCCCCTTGCTCCTAATCTCCATATGTTAGCTGGATGCCCTAGGAAAGGTTATGCCGGGCACATTCCAGATGGAAAAGGAGTATAGACACCTTTAGCTTAGAACACAGATTATCGGAGTGAGGTCTGGGTTTTAGGGATGTTCTGGTACCGCTCTCTTGTTTCATACTTAAGGAAATGGGGAAGGCAATTTGCTCAGACTCACAGAGAGGTACCAGAAGAGGACTCGAATGCTTAACAGCTCAGTCTCTGGTCAGAGAGCCTGTGCTGGAATGCTGGCAACCAGCTCCGGGGCCTTAAGATAGTGATTTAACCTTTTGAAGCATCAATTTGCTCATCTGTAGAAAAACAGCGTTGTTACATGGATTAAATGAGGCAAATGCATGTAAAGTGAGCATTTTCCAGGATAGAATGTTCTTCAAAAATAAGCATGTAGCACAAAGAATACCAACTCTGTGTTCCCCTCTCATATCCATGGGCAACCCGTTCCAAGGTGAAAATCCTAATCCCCCTCAGTTAAGAGACCTTTGAGGATAGGAGGGAAATTTGGGAGTCTGTCTGAACTTTCTGCAGGTAGAGCTGTCCAAATTTAGAATGAGCTGACTTGGGATGAGTCAATACACACAAAGGGCTGAGAACTGTGCCAGGCACAGAACTTACTAAGGTTTCCTACTTGATGTTATTGGTGTTATCACCAGGAGGAGGGAGCTCTTTTTTACTGCAGAGGTTCAGGAATGTTGTCAGGGAGCTTCACGGATTGGAAGGAGGTTGGCCAACGTGAGATGTGAGTTCTCTGAATATTCTCTGTAGCATTTTTGTCTATCTCTTCCCAGATTTCTGAAGCAGACCATCATGCTGGTACCATTACATGTGAATTCTGGAGCAAATAAAAAGATGAAAATACAAAAGAGACATAGACCTTCTATAAACATTCGCTCTTCAAACCCACCTGGGACTTTACATTATGGACATGTAGGGTCACAGAGTGGAGACCACCAACTTCTACCCAAAATTTAACTCTTTTCCCCTCTCATACTTCAGCAGTAACCACTTTTCTGAAGTTGGTTTGAATCGATGTTGTGTTTTTATGTGTTTAAGAATATATATGTACGTATGGATCTGTTTTCATCTAATATGCTAGACACTTGGTGAGTCTTTTCCATCTGGAAAGCCATGTCTTACTTCTGGGAAATTTTACTTGGATTATTTATCTGAGAATTTCCTCTCTTCTGTTTTCTCTGTTCTCTTTGGAATTCCTATAATTCAAATGTTGGAGCCCCTGGATTGGTCTTATTTATTTTCTCTCTTGTTTTTTTTTTCTTCTCTTTGTCTTCTATTCAACTTTCTGAGAATTTTCTCAACTTTATCTTCCAATCCATTTATTAAGTTTTCAATTGGTGTTTTCATATATATTTTAAATTTCTAACATTTTTTAAAAAAATTCCATGACTGTTCATTTTAAAGTTTCCTGCTCTTGTTTTATAGATGTAGTAATACCAACTCTTACCTCTCTAAGAATAATAATTATAATCTTTTTTATTTGTTTAAATTTTGTTTATTTGTCTTTGGTTTCCTTTTCCTACTTAAAATCTGTTTTCTCCAGGTTGCTTTTTCCTGTTTGTTTGTTTTGGTCTCTATTGTTATGGTAGAGGTCTTCCTTAGGAGTCTGGTGATCCCCAGATGTTCACTAATATATAAATGTGGGACACTAAAAACCTGAGAGCTCTTAGTTTTGAGATTATGGTGCTCACTGTAGGGTTCCATGGCTGGGTCATGTCCTTGGGGGAACCCTGATGTCAGAAGTGTTAAGCTTTTCCCCTTGGGCCAGTCAGAATCCCTAGAGAAGCATTTCACAATCTTTTCCTGCACTTTATCAGCATTTGGTATATAAACATTCACTTAATCCTCTTGCTCTCTGTGTAATTACCTGCTCTCACGTTTGTCTGTGGTTTTATTTTCCAGGGACTCTTTGTTTTATTTTCTTCAAAGTTCTGGCTGCATTAAGCAAGGAAGGAAGTCTAGGAAACTACTGGCTTTTTTTTTAAGATTTCCATCCAATCTTGATATTTTTCACTCCATCTTCATCCTCATTGCCTGAGGTATCTGGTAGACCAAGATAGGTTACTTCCCAACTGTCTCTACTTCTAGATTGAGATTCAACTTTCTTTGGTTTTCTGAGTCAGTTCTCTCTCATTTATTTAGTTTCTAGCTTCCAAAACTTTATTGCTATAGTCTCCCCGATTCTCTTTATCCTTGTAAGTTTATGCCTTTTGTTAAAAGAATCTGCTGTCATCTTAGTGACATTTTTGGAAGAAATGACAGTATGCTCAATTTGCTATCTTTACCTGGAAGTCACTCTTATTATGATTTTAAGTTGAATTTCTCAAAATACTGGTGAGGTCAAGTACCTTTATATATGGTTTTTGCCCATTGCGTTTCCTTTCCTGTGACGTATTGTTCATATGTTTTGCATATTTTTCTCTTACGTTGTTGGTCCTTTTTAAAAAATGGATTTGTTAGAATTTCTTAAATAGTCTGGAACGTACCCTTTGTTAGTAGTATTCATTGTAAAGACATTCTCCCACTCTGGGCTTGACTTTTAACTTTGTTTTTGTGGTTTATTTTCCATTTCAATATAATTAATATATTAAATACAGTTAATATGTTAAATTTCCATTTTAACAGACTCAAATTTATTCTTTATGGTATTGTGTTTTTAGGATCTTACCTAAAAAATCTTGCCCTACTCCAAGGGCACAAAACTAGTCTCCAATATTTTCTTCTAAGAGCTTTAAAATTTTGCTTTTACACATTAAAGCTTTAAGTTGTGTTTTATATACAGTGTAAGATAAGGAGATAATATTATTTTAATTTTCCATATTGATCAATTATTCTAGCACCATTTATTGAATTATCCATCATTTTCTCAGTGATTTGTGATACCATTGTTGTAATATGCCAAATTCTTAAATGTGTGGGTCTATTTCTGAGCTCTCTATTCCATTCCATTGAAGTTACTTATCTCTCTCTGTCAGAATCACACCATTTTAGTTACTATGGCCTTATTAAAAATTTTCACTTGTGGTAAAGCAAAATGCCTCCTTCTTCTTCTTCAGAATCGTCTTTAATATGCTTGGCTCTTTTCTACTGTATTTTCAGATTAGCTTGAAAGTTTTCTATACACAGATATGACCAAATTGGGATTGTTATTGACCATGTTGAGTTTATAGAGTAATTTGGGATTTAAAAAATAATATTGTGTATTCCTTTGATGAACGTGGTATATTGCTCTATTTATTTAGGCCTTCTGACTATGAATAAAGTTTTATAATTTCTCCATTTGGGTCAAAACTCTTTTATTAGATCCACTGTTAATGCCAATATTCTTTTTAGTTTTTGTGGATATGGTGACAGGAACTCTTAAAGATTACACTTTATAATTAGTTTTTGCAGGGGCATAAGAATGTTCTTGATTTTTTGATATGATGAGTCTGAATTCAGCAACCTTGCAAATCTTGTAATTGTTACAATAATTTGTCTATAAGTTTTCTTGGATTCTGTATGAAGGCAATCATATTGTCAACAAATAGCAGTAATTTTATTTTTTCCTTTCCAATCATTATATCCTTTATTTCTTTTTTTGCCTTATTGCATTTCCTGGGATATCTGGTAAAATATGAATGAAAGTGGTGAAAGTTGATAGCTATTATTAAGGGAACATGTCACCTTAATTATGATATGTCACCAGAACTACTGGCTCTGGAGCTATGCTGTGCCCACTAGGTCTGTACCAGCAAAATGTATACGCCTTTGGTATTTGAGAATAGGCATTGTGATTATCATTTAATAGATGAAAAAACAGAAACTCAAAGAGGTAAATAACTTGCTTAAGACCACATAGATAATAAGTGGAAGGTTCAAACCAGAATCATCTGATTCACAGTTGAATGTTATCTTCATGATTCCAAACTTCTCTCTAGCTATCTATCTGTGCTAATGTGTCACCTTTCTCAGATAACATATTTTATTTTAAGAGAGATATTTCAGGGACACCTGGGTACCTCAGTCAGTTAAGTGCCTGACTCTTGATTTCAGCTCAGGTCATGATCTCACGGTTCATAAGTTCGAGTTCCCACTTTGGGCTCTGCGCTGACAGTTCAGAGGCTGCTTAGAATTCTGTCTCCCTCCCTCTCTTCCCCTCCCTCAACTGCTCTCTATCTCTCTGAAAAGAAAAGAAAAGAAAAGAAAAGAAAAGAAAAGAGAAAGATATTTCAGAACAAACAATGGCTTTATCCAGTTAAAAGACTCTAATAGTGGGAGTGTTAGGCAGATATTCTGTTTTGCCTAAACAGAAGACTTAGCCTATTTATAACTTTTTTTTAAAAATATAAACTCACAGACTCTTACAGTTGAATGGCTTATCTTATCCAACCTCCTACGGAATGTAGTTACCCCTATACCACATCCCTATGAGATCATCCTCCAGCCTTTACCAACTGCTAGGGTAGATTTTCCTCATTGACAAACAGCTGAATAATTCTCATGTGAATCCACAATCTGCCCACTGTTCCAGAGAGCAATGTGTTTTGTCCTCTACATAACACCTCTTCAAGTTTTTGTTTTCCTTGGATCTTCCCTGTGAGACTATTCATCTCTAGGATGTATGCTGTTGTCTGAATGAGAATTTCCAGACCTTTCACTATTCCGATTATTTTCCTCTCAATGCTTTCCAGTTGGTCAATATCTCTCTTGAAAAGTGACAGCCAGTGGAGTACCTGGGTGGCTCAGTCAGTTAAGTGTCCAACTCTAGATTTCGGCTTGGGACATGATCTCACGGTTCATGAGTTTGAGCCCCACATTAGGCTCTGTGCTGGCAGTGGAGCCTGCTTGGAATTCTCTCTCTCTCCATCTCTCTGCCCCTCCCCAGCTTGCTTTCTCTCCCCCAAAGTAAATAAATAAACTTAAAAAGAAAAGAAAAGTGATGACCAGATTTTAAGGTGGGGTCTGATCGCAAACATGGTTGGGCTCTTATATCACACGATCTGGACACAGTCACTTCTATTGATGCACTCTAGATTTTTGTCTGAGATTCTCAGCAATTATGGCACATTGTTGACTTAAGGGTTAACTAAACCCATATATTTTTCATTTGAATTACATTTCTGAAAATCTATTTTTTTGTTAAAAAGAGAAGAAAAAAGCCCCCAAAGAAGAAATTTATATGTATATATATATTCTCATTAAATTTAGTCATTTGCGTTCCTACTTCATAAGCAGCCATCTGCAAATGTGACAAAGCATGCCTTCTGTGTAGAGTGAGATCTGGACTTGGGGAATGCAAAGAGAGGTTGTCGTGCATTGCCTACTAATTCAGGCTAGGAGCCATGGTGGCTTATTTGTTTTTTTCCCCATTCCATCCCCCATACCCTTTTCTGCAGAACTTTGGAGCTCTCTAGGTCAGGGCTAGGTCTGTGGGGGAGGAACTAGGACAGAAATCTACTCTGTTACAGAGACAAAAGGGGAAGCACATGCAGCTGGGAGGCTGCTGACAGGTTACCAGCAAACACCTGATCAGTCAGGGGTAGGTGAGGTCATTTGGGGCTGCTGTCCTGGGACAGGATAAAACTCAAATTTCAGAGCATTGGTACTTTGAGATTTTTGCTATAGAGTTAAACTTAAATTTCTTATGTGAAACCAGAAATCTCATGATTTTTAAAACATTCTTAAGAGATGATAGAAGAGCCCCAGGAAGGGAGGGGACAGCAGGAGACATAGTTCTCTGCTCAGCTTTATACCACCTGGCTTAGTGGGGTTACCACCCATCCTTCTATCTGACTAACACAAATGAATTCAGGGTTTGCCTTTGAGACTAAAATCCTAGCTGCCCAAATCTCCCTTGCCCCTGACTTGCTCACAATCCATACTTGTAAATCAATAGACTTTCTCCTACTCTAACACATGTTCCTTGTCTTCACCAAATATTTGTAATTTTGCCTGAACAGTAGTTACAAGGACAAATTATGTGACTCCAGTATTGCAATACAAGAATAAAAATCTCAAACATTATATGGCACTTACTATGTGCCGTCCATTTTCTAAGTTCTTCATATGCATTAACTCATTTTGTCTTGGCAACAGTCCTTTTTGGTAAAGACTATTATTATTATGGTTTTACAGATGAGGAAACCGAGGCACAGCTATTCAGTGCTTGTGCAAGGTCATGCAGCTGAAAGTGGTGGGTGGGATTAGACTCCAGCAGTCCAGCAGTGATGTCTGGGCTCTAAACTACCATGGGTGCTGTGTCTCTACACTGTGAAGGGAGCTGTCGTGGATACCCCATGCACAGGACCTGGGTTCCTGCCCCAAAGCTGTACTTCACCAAATAATCTCCTCTTATTATAACCACCAGCAACATTCCTTTTTGAGGGTAGAATCTTCTGATAAGCTTCAGCCTCTTTATAGATGAAGAAACGTAAGATCAGAGTGTTAAATCATATCCTCAGGGTTACGCAGGGAATAAGTGATAGAATTAGGATGTGCCCAGCTGTTGTTGACTTTAGTGTCCGCACACCTTCCTCTATACTACAGTGCATCTCTTGTGGGGCCATCTCTTCAGAAAAAGCCTAGATACTCTCAGTATCCTCTTCTGTGTGGGATAGAGAATGTGGTGGAGGGCATTCTTCAGGGAAAAATCATCATCATCATTACCAAAAAATCTTGTTAAAGGTCTAACTGCATGCTGGATGCTACAATCTGGGATGACTTTTAATGCCTCTTTGAGGATCCCTGAAAATATGAGTGTATCATTGACCTGGCAGAAGTAAGCTGAAGGGTAAATAAGGCCTAAGTAAGTTCTAAGATTGGTTTCCCCATTTCTTGAGCTGATTGGCTGGATTGATTTACTGCTTCTCAAATACCATTCTCTGCTCTTGCATTCAGATCAAGCATGAAAATTTGTTTTCAGAATGTAAGTCAAGGGCATAGTTCCTAGAGAACTGTATGCTGGTGTCTGGGATCACTGGGATGTGCACATTCCTGTGTACGCATATGCCCATGGACACATATATACCTGGCATGGATAAGCATGCACACCATACAACCACTTTTGTGGTGAGCAGTTCCTGGAACCAAGGGTAGCCTTCCAGGAAGCAGGTAGTACCTGGGGTTGTGGTCTCCATTCCCCTGGACGTTCTTGTGGCCAGTTATACCATCCTGTGGTGGGTTGGAACCTGCCCTCTCTGAACTGAGTCCTGGCTGGGACAGTCTTTCGGAGGTGTACCCAGGGGTCTGGGGACACAGTTCCTATCAGGCCTTCTCAACACATTCCCTGGTCTTGGATTGGCAGGGCAGACTGGCAGGAATGCCCACCTCACAGCCTTATAAGCAGAGTCTTGTGCTCTAGGCTGCCCCTCTTCCCTCAGCCCTGCCCCAGCCAGCAGTCTTCTTGCAACACGGAGGGATGGAGGCATGCTTTCTTAGGTCAAAAGGGAAAGCATTGTTGCTGCTCTGTGGCCAGGCAAACAAGTAGCTGGCTTTGAAGTCTCAGAGGGGATTTCCTCTGGCTGGAGTTGGGAGTATGAAGGAGAGGCCCGCAAGCTTCCCCAGCCTGGCTGTGTTTGTTAACTCCACCCTCCCACCCAGGTCTGCTGTATTTGGTGTCTTGGAGGAAGCAGGAGGAAGGAGGCATGCTCCAGGGGTCCTCAGGGGGGATATTTTCAAGTCCTTCTGAGCCTGCAGTCTCACCCAGAAGCAGAATGCAGACTGAGGCCTGAGTCCAGAGGAGGCCTCCCACGGAGGGAAACAGCTAGTCCCCTTCCCTCCAGGTGGTCTACAGGGGTGTGGTCCAGGGCGAATTGTAGTGTGCTGCTTCCCTCAGGTGATGAGGGATATCCCATCACATATCAGGTGATGTTTTTATTCAGGGGGCATCAGGTAAGAATGAATGGCAGGGGAAGGGAGAGAGAGGCATCTAAAGGCAGCACTGATGCCTTTAACTGCCATGGGCCTGCCCCTCCCGCTTAGAGTCTCCTCTTCCCTGTCTCCCCTCCACCACCAAAGCAGCGCAGGTAAGCAGTTTGCCCTTCCTCTGCTGTACTTCTGACTCAGAAGCTATAGCTGTGACCAGAGACACTGCCCACATGCCCCTCCCCCCAAGCAATGAACCGCACTGGGTGAGGAACTCTGAGGATGGGGGAGAAACTTCTAGAGAGTAAACTCCTGGGTAAGACAGTGTTTCCACTGGGCTGGCTCTCTGGGCTTGCCTCAGGATTTCACTGCATTCCAAAGCATGGCTAAGGCCTTTCAGTCCCAGGCCACAGGGAACGTAACAAGAGATCAAGCATTATTATTAACCAGGTCAATATCCTGTACAATATTAGCTTCCCTCTCCCTCTCTCTCCCCTCCTCCTGCTCTCCCTCCCTCCTGAACTCTTCTATGCACACTTGTGCTAGATTCTCACCTCCCCCCAGTGCCCCTCTCCAGTCTATCCCCACCTACCTGCTCCTGTCCCCCTCCCCCCAATGTTGGGCTTGAGAAACAGCTTGTTTGCAGTAAGACCTGGAAAGCTGGAGTTATAAATCCTCCTAGGACAGCCTCGCTACCTCTGTGCTGATGCCTTGGTCACCTCCTTGTGACCCATCCCTTTCCTCCCCAGAGTTCTCTGCTCCTCCTCTGCAAACAAGGGACAATGGGCAAATGGGAGTTACCTGTCTTAACAGGTGTTAGCCTGGACTCACTTTCCTACAGGGTAATGGGAAGGTCACCTTCCAGCCCACCCACTCTGGACATTCCTGTGATTGTGAAAGTTCCCCTTCAACGCCACCCTCCCTTTGGCCCCCCATGATTTCAGCCGTGGGAGGCCAAGCCCACCTCAAAGGCTTTAGAAGTTTTCACGTTAGTTACTGGGTCCACTGGCTAAAGAGCAGGCAGCACTCTGTCTGGGAGGATAGCTTTCCCTGCTGAGCCAAGAGCCCCTTGAGGGAAGAGATTGTTTCTTATTTGTCATTGAAACTCTAGGCCCAGTAGACTGCACAGAATACAACTTTGGTAAATGACTCAAAACTATTTGGTAAGTTGTCATACTCATTCATCCCCGGTAAATATTTATTAAGGGTATCTTATGTACAGAGGCTCCACTAAGCAGTAGGGGGCACAAAGATTGTTAGACACCGTTCCCACTTTCGGCAGGGACTTATGCTGGAGTCAGGGAGACCCAGAAGAGCTTCACTTGGCAGGAGGTCATGCAAAGTTGCTAGAGCTGGGTGCCCCAGGGAATCTGCTTAGGAAACCATAGTTTGCCAAAGAGTAAACTTACTGCAGGTAACCCCAAACCCAGATTGCATTCACTGTGGATCTCTGCATATTCAGAGTAGAGCTGCTAACTTGCTATCTGCCTGTTTGGATTTTTCCCTCTGTTATCTCAGTGTTCTCATCTCAAATATGTGAATAAAAGTTAAAAAGTAGTGTCTCTGGAAAGAATTTCTTAAGCTGTTAGCCTGAGAACAAAGGAAATGTAAGTTGCCCCACCCTGCCCCCAGTCCCAGCTAGAGCTGCGCTTGTTAGCTGGGCCCATGCTGTTTGGTTTGGGCTCCCTAGGGATCCAAGACCAGAGCTGCCACTGCCCTCAGGAGGAAGGAAGGAGGAGGTACAGTTGTCTGTCTGGAGTTGAGTTCATCCTAACTCACCTTAACGGAGTGCCTCATCTGTGCTGAGTGCTGTACTGGCCACTGGAAACACAGAAAATGATAATAGGAATGTAACTCCTCTCCTCTCAGACTTATGTCTCAGACAACCTGGGAGAAGAAGGACAGCAAGTTGATCTCTTGGGATCCAAGGGTCAGCCCAGATGAAGTGAGAGGCTGTTGTTGTACCAATGCCTTTGTCTCATCAAGGGGACCTTCCCTGCATGGAGTAGGGGTCTAGCGTCATGCATGGAAGGTGGGGACATTGTCAATGGGTGATATTTTCTTCATGGCTCCTTTAGGCCAGTGCTTCTGAAACTTTTCTACTGAAGTAGCATTAATGACACAGAAGACTGAATTTGTGCTTCTCAAGGGGCTTGCAGTTTTAGATCACTGCAAACAGATTTCTTTGAAGCCCCACATTTTATCTTAAAAATGTGTGTAAATTTTTTATTCTCCATCATGCATTTCCTTTTATATAAAAATGCAGTTAAACTTACTTATGTACCACCTTATGCCTGTCAGAATGGCTAAATCAACAACTCAGGAAACAATAAATGTTGGCAAGGATGCAGAGAAAGGGGAACACTTTTGCACTGTTGGTGTGAATGCAAACTGGTGCAGCCACTCTGGAAAACAGTGTGGAGGATCCTCAAAAAATTAAAAATAGAACTACCCTATGACCCAGCAATTGCAGTACTAAGTATTTACCTGAAGGATATGAAAATACTGATTCAAATGGGCACATGCACCCCAATGTTTATAAGCAGTATTATCAATTATAGCCAAAGTTTGGAAAAAGCCCAAATGCCCATCAACTGATGAATGGATAAAGAAGAAGTGGTATATATATACAATGGAATATTTACTCAGCCATCAAAAACAATGAAATCTTGCCATTTTCAACAACATGGATGGAACTAGAGTGTATTATGCTAAACGAAATAAGTCAGAGAAAGACAACTATCATATGATTTCACTCATGTATGGAATTTAAGAAACAAAACAGATGAACATAGTGGAAGAGAAGGAAAAATAAGATAAAAATAGAGAGGGAGGCAAACCATAAGAGACTCTTAAATACAGAGAACAAACTGAGGGTTGCTGAAGGGGGAGGAGGGGCTAAATGGGTGATGGACATTAAAGAGGGCACCTGTTGGGATGAGCACTGGGTATTACATGTAAGTGATGAATCACTGGGTTCTACTCCTGAAACCAATACTACACTGTATGTTAACTAACTTAATTTTAAATAAATTAATTAAAAAATTTACTTATCCCTGAATAAAATTAATGCTCTGGGAAAATGAACTATTTTTACTGTGGCTTCTTGTACTCCCTGTCCCACTGCCCTATATCCTGGAGGTGAGAAGCATGTTTTTTAGGACATCAGACCCATACACAGGCACCTTATTCAGGGGTACCATCCTGAAGTGAGTCACTAACATGCTTGCATCGCCACGCCCTTGACACCAAAGCACTCCTCTGGGTCTGTCCTATGCTGTGCTGGCCACACACTCCTTCATGCTGACCTACAGGATCATCCTTTCCCCTCTGGGTTCATCCTGGTTCCTCTAGCAGGATTTGGAGATCAAGTGGCCTGTAACACTATTCCCCAAATGTCTAGGGACAGTGGCTCTAAACCTTTTTGCAGTCTCCTTCACAGGGAATGGGCAGAGCAGGGCAACAGAAGCATGAGATCCTGAGGTGGCTAGAAAACAACTAGTGAAGTGGATACCTAAGGAACTAATTACCCAAAGGGCTAGGGACTTTCCTCTCAACTGCCTTGGTGGGCCTTAGCACTGTACCCAACCTTGCTTTCCCTGACACAGCTGTTTCATCTATACAAGGAAACTAGAACTTAAGGTTGCCTGCTTATCTGATGAGGTAGAAGCTGGGTGATCTGAAGTCCATAGTAGGTTTGTTGTGGATTCAGTATATCAATGGTTTTCAGATTAAAAAAAAAATGCAACCCATTGATTTATTCATTCACGCATTCATACACTTTTATCCATTCAACACGTCTTTATAGAGAACCTACTATGCACCAGGTACCCTATGAGGTACTGGAGATATAATGGTGACCAAGAAGGACATGGTCTGGCCCCTGTAGAACTTGCAAATGTGAAGCCCTCGTATGCCACTTTCTCCTCTCTTCCTTGGCTGCCTGCAGAGGTGGCAGGCATCTCCTACTCAGCATCATGGCTGCTCTCAGACCTCTGGTGAAGTCCAAGATCATTAAACAGACCAATATGTCAAAGTTCAGTGCAACCAGCAGAAACCCAGAGGCATTGACAACAGGGTGTGCAGAAGATTCAAGGGCCAGAGCTTGATGCCCAACACTGGTTACAGGAACAATAAGAAAACAAAGCACAGGCTCCCCAGTGGCTTCCAGAAGTTCCTAGTTGACAATGTCAAGGAGGTTGAAGTGCTGCTGATGTATAACAATTCTTACAGTGCAGAGATTGCTCACGGTGTCTCCTCCAAGAACCACAAAGCTACTGGAGAAAGAGCAGCCCAGCTGGCTATCAGAGCCACCAATCCCAAGGTCAGGCTGTGCAGCAAAGAAATTGAAGAGACAGACATCTTATGTACATGTTGTATTTGTGTTAATAAAACCATAAAACTACCAAAAAAAAAAAAAAGAACTTGCAAATGGGAAACAGAATTAAATGAATTATCTCCAAGGTAGTAAATGAAAGAAACTCCGATGGGGCAGGCCCAGGCCTTCTGCTGCTGACTACTCCTGCTCTGGAATGTTCTGTCCAAAAGTATAAGTACACGGGTGCCTGGGTGGCTCAGTCGGTTGAGTGTCTGACTTTGGCTCAGGTCATGATCTCATGGTTCGTGGGTTCAAGCCCTACATCAGGCTCTGTACTGACAGCTCAGAGCCTGGAGCCTGCTTTGGATTCTGTGTCTCCCTCTCTCTCTGCCCCTCTCCCATTTGCACTCTGTCTCTCTCAAAAATAAACATTTTTTTAAAAGGTGTAAGTACAAAAATAGGTTCTAAACTAAGTCAGAGGTAATGGTGGGTTTACCATCTGCAGCTCCTCATAGGAAGGTAAGAAACATAAAACAAAATCCCCCTCCAACTCCCCTCACATGCCCAACTGCCCCAGGACAATGCACCAAACCCGTGGTGTGCAAACACACTTGAGAGGAGGACATTCAGAGTCTCACTGGATCCTCACTTTAGAGCTGTGACACTAAGTGGCACATTGACATTAAGTCCCCCGTTTCACAGATACAGAGTCTGAGGCCTCAGAGAAGCAAAGCAGCCCACTGAAGCTCACCTGGCCAGGATGGGACCAAGATGCGGTTACTAAGGGGGTGGAGAGGAGTAGAGCCCTGGGCGTGACTCTTGCTTCATTTTCTTAAAGTTTATTTATTTTGAGAGTGAGAGAAAGAGAGAGGGAGACAGAGAATCCTAAGTAGGCTCCATGCTATCAGCACAGAGCCCAGTACAGGTCTTCTTGAACTCATGAATCATGAGATCGTGACCTGAGCCAGAATCAAGAGTCAGACACTCAACTGACTGAGCCACCCAGGTGCCCTGTGACTCTTGCCTCTAATGAGCAGTACTGTGTTGAAGGCCTCCAATAACTTGCCAGACAGACCCCCATGGTTCTGGAGACACTGGCCACCACCGCTTATCTTTCCTCCCCATGACATGTGCAGATTTGATGGCTCTAATGCAGAAAAACTCTGGACTTTAGAACTCAGCTAAGAGCTGGTGGGACAATGGAAACATGGGCTTTGAAATATATCCAAACAACTCACAGCTCTGTCCCCTCCTCCCCAAAGATTGACCAATGACCCTTATACCAGTGACTGAATTTTTCCTAAGAAACCTAGTGTGGCTTTGGCTACTGACTGACAAAAGATTGTCACACTTTTCCACCCTTCACCTTTGAAGTATCTTCATCTAAATATGCACTGCCATTTAAAGCAGAATTCAACCAAACTTGAACTAAGTTTGGTTGTACAGCTAATTGTGTTTAGAGTCACCTTCCTATGACATTAAGGCCTCCAGGAGAGTCACTGAAAAGCCTGTAAGGTCTGCTAATTCCACTGCGAGTAAGGAATGTGTTTATTCTTCCATGGGGCAAAGATCCCCCACCTCAAGTGACGCTGCCACATTGTGTAACCAGGAACATGGGTTGTTGCTGATGTAAACAAATGGCCAGGGGCAGACATGCCAGGAGCCCAGTCTCCTTTTCCCAGAGGTGTTTCTTATGAATGGTTGTGCCCAGTGAAGCAATTTCCTGCCTTGTAAACTTCTGCCCAGCAAACCACATCTCCTATCTATTGCTGCCTGGCTCTGGGTCATAAAGCAATTCCCCAGACACCAATCTGCGCCCGATCAAGAGTCCTTGAGTAACAAGAAAATTACCCTCCACCTGCAGACGTAATGACACTTTGCAAGCTAGTGGCTTTGCAGTTTCTGAACATAAACATCACATGCCTTACCCCACGCCTTACCTCTGCTCATCTGAGATGTGGGGCCCACATATTTGATTCTCAGACTCTGGTCCACTCCTTGGAGGCACCAGCTGGCTAGTGACCCATTACCTTGACCTGAGGACACTGCAGCCTGCAGAACATATTTCACTGTGTCAGATCATGATTTACAGAACCAGGGCAAGAGAAGTTCAGGCAGGGGTCCCAGGCATGCAGAAGACAGAAGGTTTGGGCTGAAACAACACTGGGAACTCATTGATCTGGACATTCATTTTGCATGTTGTGGTCCCTCAATGTGGAATGTTTTCCTTACCCCCCATCTGCCTGGTGAACTGTCACTCATTCTTCATGACGTCAAGGGTCTTTCAAAGGACCTTCTCTATCTAAACAGAATTGCTTTCACTGTCTTACCATTCTATCTTCTAACACCTACACACTGCATTGCAATCACTTGTCAATTTGTCTGTCTCCCCAGCTAGGTTGGGAACTCCCTCAGGGAGTCTTGGAACCCTCAGTACCCACCACGCTACACTGGCTCAAAGTCAAATGTTTGTTGAATGAATGAGTGAATGGGAACCTGTTACATGCCTCTCCACCATACTTAAATGCTTTGCATAGTGAAAATATACAAAGAACACAGTTAAAGGAATGAAGACCTGGGTTAGGCTGGTGAAGAAGGCATAGCCAAGGGGTTCTGTCCTTGAGAAGGGTGCGATCTGGTCATCTACCCACAGATGATAGGAATATTTGCAGATGGGGTATAGAGATCGAGCCCGTGGATAGATAGAAGTAGCTTGTTGTTTTTCCTTTTTGAGTACCAGCACAGGACAGAATGGGTTCCAAGCCAATCTAACTAACCTTAGTACTACACTAGCCATAAGGCATTACCTAGGATCTCCATTTTAATCTATTTCTTTTCTTCTTATCTCTGTTTATAAAAGCAATAGCAATGACTTGCTCCTTCCTTTGAAGTTTGAGGAATTTGACATGGTGGTTGTAGGCATACATTGGGTCATTTTCCAGATATTTAACTAGTAAACTCCATGACATACATACACACATTCATTCATTCAAAAAATATTTACTGAGGGGGCATCTGAGTGGCTCAGTTGGTTAGGCATCCAACTTCAGTTCAGGTCATGATCTCATGGTTCATGGGTTTGAGCCCTGCATCGGGCTCTCCACTGACAGCTGGGAGCCTGGGGTCTGCTTCAGATTCTGTCTGTCTGTCTGTCTGTCTGTCTGTCTCTCTCTCTCTCCCTCACACACACTCTCCCAAATAAATAAATAAATTAATTAATTAATAAGTAAACATTAAAAAATATATATTTACTGAGTACCCAATATGTCCCAGGTACCAAAAGATGGGGCTCCAAACAGTAAACAAAACACCAAGTCCCTGTTCTCATAGAACTTACATCTTAGTTGGGGGAAAACATTCAGTGACAGTGAGGTTAGGGTCCATCATGTTTTCTCATGTTGTAGTCCTGGAGGGACTGGATGCCAGTAATGACCACTTAATGAGCACTTACTTTGGCTTTATGCACCTTGCATCTCATTTAAGCCTATGCTAACCTTATTTTCAGATAAGGAAACAGGCCAAATAGACTTCCCAAGATCATACATCTAGAGAGTGGCAGAATCAGGATTTGAATCCAGATTTTTTATTGCTCTCCAGCTTGAGCTCTTAACCACAACTCTGTGCAATAGCAGCAAATATTTACTAGATGAACAAAGAAGTGGATGAATGGTTAACCCTAACTATAGTGGTAGCTTGGTGTTTTGCTTCCATGATACAAACATGAGCAACATGTTTAAGTTTTTCACTTACTTATTAATTTAAGCTTCTCCAAAGTATGGATCCTGTTGAAAGTAGATTTCCTAAAGATTAAGAAACCTCATTACCATTCATGTTTCCTGGGCAAGGCAATCTGTTTTACAAATATAATGATGATTTCCCTCCTGCCTCCCCCTCCTAGTTTTATTGAAAAATAATTGATTTATATCACTGTGTAAGTTTAAGGCATGCAGCATGATAGTTTGATTTATATCTATTGTGAAATAATCATATATTTTAATTGAAAAATTGTACAAAAGAAACTATCACTTTAAGTTTTATTCTAGATTTGTGGTAAAGTCTCTGTATTAGACTATATAATGACCCTCACATATATCAGGTCCTAATCCCTGAAAGCTGTAAATGTTACCTTAAAAGGAAAGTGTCTGGGCAGTTATGATTAAAGAAGATTATTTTATTTGATTATTTTGGGGGAGGTCTGGGTAGCTTAGTCAGTTAAGCATCCAACCCTTGATTTTGGCTCAGGTCATGATCTCTTGGTTTGTGAACTTGAGTCCCCTGTTGGGCTCTGCGCTGACAGTGCAGAGCCTGCTTGGGATTCTCTCTCTCTCTCCCTCTCTCTCTGTCCCTCCCCTACTCACATGCATGCACATGCATGCTCTCTCACTCTCTCTCAAAATAAATAAATAAACTTTAAAAAAAATTTTATTTTTAAGTAATCTCTACACCCAACATGGGGCTTGAACTCACAACCCCAAGATCTGAATTCACATGTTCTACCAAATGAGCCAGCCAGGTGCTCCAAAGAAGATTACTTTAGATGGGCCCTAAATGCAACCACATGTATCCTCATGAGAAGGGGAAAGAGGAGATTTGACACTGAAGAGAAGGTAACATGACCACGGAGGTGGGGACTGGTGATGGGGCCACCAGAAGTTGGAAGAAGCAAGCAACAAAGCCACCCCTACAGCTCCAGTGGGAGTATTACCTGCTGACACCTTGGTTTTGGCCCTGTGATACTGATTTTGGACTTCTGGCCCCCGGAACTGTGAGAAAACATATTTCTGCTAATTTGTTACAGCAGCCACAGGAAACTAATAGGGTCTCCCACAGAGATCCCCCTACAAATGAATTCACCTCCTTTCCCGCCTCCAGCCCCTTTCTTGGCTATTTGTGTTTCTTTCTAGTACCTATCAATACCTGGCATGGTGTATGTTTGTGTATTATCGTTGGCTCCTCCCAGATGAACATAAGCTCCATGGGAAAAGTGACATTTTTTTAATGGCTTTTCTCCCCATGCCTAGTAGAGTATGTAGCACATAGTAAGGACTCAATAAACATTGGTTAGATGCATGAATGGACATCATGTTATTGCCACCTGGAGAGCTCTGACATCACATCAGGGACATAATAGCAGACATCACAGCATGACCGACCACCAAATTGCTTCCTAAAGTGCCACTTTAAAAGATATCTGAGGGGTGTCTACATGGCTCAGTTGGTTAAGCATCTGACTCTTGATTTCAGCTCAAGAGTCTGGATTTCATAGTTTGTGAGATCGAGCTCTGTGTGGGGCTCTGCACTTAGTGTGGAGCCTGCTTAAAATCCCCCCTCCCCCCTGCCCCTCCCCCACTCTCTCTTTCTCAAAAAAAAAATCTGAGATAAAGTCTAGTCTTGAGCAACACTGTTTTTCATTTGTTACATCAATTTCTGTTTCCTACTTTGTTCATGCCCCAAATCTTGCAATGGCTTTCAGTGCCTCTCTTTCTCACATTCTATATCCAAACCACTGGGAAATTTTGGTGCCTTCAAATCCTCTTTCTTCAAGAGGACATCTACAATCCAACTGCCTCTCTTCATCTCCATTGCCCCTCTGCCACTCCTGGTCTCAGGCCGATGACAGCAATGGCTTCTGATGCTTTTTTGCCATCACCCTTGGCCCCTCCATACAACTCAGCAGCCAGAGGAATCCTCTGAAAGCATAAGTTACATCTTGTCTCTGCTTTGTTCATAACTCTCTGACAGCTCCCGGCTCCCTCAGAGGAAAAGCCAGGTCCTCACAGAAGCTTACAGCAGTGCCTACAGACCATGACGACAAATGCCCTCTGTCATTTGTTATCATGTCCCACATCCCTGACACATCGCTCTCCCTGTCACTCAGCTCCAGCTCCTCTAACCTCCCTGCTTCCATAGAAGTTTCTGTCATCACACACACACATTCAGTTACTGCTTGCTTCCCCCATGAGAATGAACTTCAAGAGGGGAAGATCTTAAGATTTTTTTTTTTAAAGTAATCTCTACACCCAAAGTGGGGCTCAAACTCATGACCCCAAGATCAAGAGTTGCATATTCCACTGACTGAGCCAACCAGGTGCCCCAAGAGGGGAAGGATTTTTATTTATTTGGTTCACTGATGTAACCTCAATGTCTAGAACAATGGTGCCTGGCACATAATAGGTGTCAGTAAATATTTCTTGAATAAATGAGAAACATAATTTTGGACTAATGTTTCCAGAAGCAAAGGGACACATAGAAGGACTTATAATAGCTCAGGAAATCAGGCACACTTTCCTTATACTGGGATTTTTTTGTCTTTTTAAAACAATAGCTTTTGTAATTGAGAATAATTTAATATAATTGGTTTATTATGGACGTCTGGACAATAGGGCACAGAAAAGAAGCCTGCCTTTTGGGAATATGACAGTATGTAAGAAAATTAACTATGTGGAAACTATAAAGAAATATGTTATGTTTATGTTGTGCGGTTTGTTGGCATAAACATACATATACAGACTGTGTGAAAACTGCTTTGATGAATTCTGCTTTTGATGTTACTTGGTTTGCTCTGCTCTGCTGTCCCTTAGAAGACCTTTCCTCTCTATACATGCACACAGCACCATACAGACACCCAGGAAAAAGTGGTCATTCAGGCATATGTCAAGTCCTGTACACCCCAAAGATTCATTTAAAAAATACAGGCATGTTATAAATCTTGGCTGACAATCTAGTATTTGCCTAGCCAGAATGACCTCTGCACCAGAACTGGGGGCAGAGAGAAGGGGGGAAGAGAGGGAGAAGGAGGAGGAGAGGGAGAGTAAGTGGGGAGGGAGAGAGGGGAGGAGGAGTGGGGAGAGGGAGGGAGGGGCAGGCTTTATAGGCATTTGATTTAGCAGACTGCAGCTTCTCACAGTATTCAGTCTGTAGGATGCAATTGGGAAGTGTTTGAAGTATTATAACATGGATATGTCATATGTCACTGCCTGTTCACTATCAGCAATCTTACACTCTGGAGCAGATTTTGAGGGCGTTTGTTTGAATTAATTCCTAATTCAAAGTGAACACATCAGCCCTGATTTTCCTCAGGAAGAAGTTTGGTCCTGCTTCTTCCTGACCCACACCATTCCTTGCTCTGAGCACTCCTCTTGCATGGCCCCCACCAAACTTTAGGAGCACTACCAGCTGTAGTCTTGGCCTCCAGGTTCTCACACTTCCTGGAATGGCCACCATATTTTACCTTCTTCTTTCCCTTTAGGAGACAAAGACTCTATTCAGTCAAACCTTTCCCCTTTCCTCAGACCCCCCTCCCTGGCTCATCCTTGGTTCCCAGCTGGATTTGCCATACACCATAGAAATGAAGAAAATCATGTTACCAGCAATTTGGCAGTTTTACCAAGCATCAAATTTGTGGCGAGGTTATCTGGAATTAGCGACAAAGCCCGGAAGACTATACAAGAAGTCACTGAGGGATGAGAGAGTACTAATAACACAACATGCCAGTTACACTTCCAAGCGTTCAACGTGTATCAACTCATTCACTCCTCAAACAACCTTATACAGTAGGTACTATTATCATTACTCAGTTTAATGGAGGACACTGAGGATGGGGTTAAGTGCTGGAGCTGGAGATTCTAATCAGTGCATTTGGCTCCAAAATGAATACCAAAGACCTGCCCCTGGCTGTGGGCCAAGAGCTCAGATTCCCTGGGTGTCTACATTGTGTTCTTATCCCCCTGAATCTCGCAGCCTAACCCTCCAGTTATCTCTGCCTTAGTGGGGGAAAGAGTCCGCTGTTTGGCATGGAAAAGGTGAATACATTTTAAGGCAGGTCTTCATTTACTGACCTCATTTCTTATCCACGAGTGTTAAAATGAAATCTGCTTCCCCAGAGCTTACCCTAGAAAATGACAATAGGTCATGGGAAAACAGAGCCATCTGTCTCTCTGGGCTCCAGGTGTAAAGAGAGACACTGGAAATGTTGGTCCATAAGGTTCTGGGGGAAGAATGGGAGTTCCTAGTTACAAGTAAATCTTTAGAGTGAGTAATTCCACCTGACCCCTACATGGTGGCCTCCTTGTCCCCTCGTAGAGCCAGTGTAGAAGGTCCCTGCTTGATTCAGAAGGGAGGTGGTAACCTTGCCAGGGTTGTCTTCTACATGTCTTGGTTTATACAGGGTTTGGTTAGGAAAAGTCCCTAGAACCTTCCCCAACCTACCTATCCTTGCTCCCCTCAGTCTCCTGCTCTGCCCACATGACTGCTTGGATGAAAAGACCTTCTGCGTTCTCAGGGTTATTGCAATAATGCAAGATCTAAAATGTACCAAATGTAGATACTTGTTCCAGAAACAACATGAGTCCAGATACAGTGTTCCAACTGAGGCTCAGGCTTGAGGCCTATATTCCCTTCCTCTTCCTGGAACTCACAGGAGCTATCCAGTAGGACATCTCAGCTAGTGACAGGGGATCTTGGCCTCTTGACATGTGGTGCTTGGCGGTGGCCCCAGCTCCTCTTAACCACGTCAGCTCACATGACATTGTCCAGGGGAGCCAGGAACCACAGGAGGTTGCCATTTCCTTATCTATCCGCCCCTGTCCTGGGCACATAGTAGAGTACCTACTCAGTAAATCTGCCCCGATCACTGTAAAGCACATCTTCCACTGCACTGGGGTTGTGAAAAACCTGTTTCCTGGGGCCTGCTCAGCACAATTCCCTTGCTCACACCACGCCTGGGAAATGCTCTGATGTGAAGCAAGAGACCACATGCTGGCAGGTCTGTGCTGCACAAGAGGAGATGGCAAAGAAGACAGGTGCGTCTTCCTTCCTGAAGGCAGCCCTGGACTGCTCGCGGCAGCGTCCTGGCACCCGGTGGGGTGTCCGGGCCTGTGACTTTTATTCATTAGCATCCTGGCCAGAGGGAGAAACCTGGACAGCAGGCAACACCCACAAGAGTTTCCCATCCTCCCAGTGGCTAACAGCTCCATAGAAGGAAGGAAAGGCTGGGATTAATGCTTAAAGTGAGGCTGAAAAAGTTGCCCACAGGGTTTCCATTCTTCCTGCTTTTAACCTGTTCCTATGACCAAGAGTGACCAAGAGCTGGCTCTACTCCTTTACTCCTGTGAGTCGCGGGGAAGACAAAGGTGTGGGTTCCTGCTCTGGCCAGATCCCCTCGGAGGGGCTTGTGGAGTCTGGCAAGGGGCATCAACCCTTCCTACCTTAGCAGTACAGCTGGTATGAAGACACTAGGATGTGCAGCCATGATTCCAGTGGACTAAGTGGAAAATTCCAAGGAGAGTAGGAGCCAGGGGCTCTTGGTGGAACCATGGCAGGGGAAATGTCAGAGACAGAGATATGAGACTGGGCAGTGATAAAATAAATTGTTTTAATGGGAGGCTTTCCGAAAGGGTAACTTTTTCTTGTGTTATCAAGCAGCCAGTTTCACTGCCTTGGGGGTTTCTTGGGTGGTGCCCTGACTAAACCCCTAGCCCCACCGGAAGCTAGGGTATTAGTCTGACACTACGTTCAGCCCCTCCAGGATCCAGAGATGTGTCTTAACATCAGGAGATTGGACTCAGATGGCAGTCAGTCCCAAATGTAGAGTCCCTGTTTGTGTCCAGAGGCGTGAGGGAAAGGGACAGAGGATTCACTTCCGACTCAGGATATGTCTCCATGGGGGGAGAAAGAAGGGGACAAATTACTTTGAAAATTCAACTCTGACCTTTACAAAGAAAACTAATAGACACTTTAGTATTATATACAGGGTGGAGGAGGGGAAGGGAGTGGAGGGGAAATTGCACTTAATTACAGTAGGTTATAGTTTACACCCATTGGACAAATTTACTTCTTCAAAAGAAATCTTGAGATCAGCTGGGAGGGGTGAGGGAGGGTGGGAGTCTGTGGGTATTTACAGTGTGTTTGGCTCAGTTCAATAGCACGTGTCCTCCTCCTGTCAGTAACAGATTCAAGTTTTCACATCAGTTTGTTCGATGAAGGAGCATAATGTAGGCATGACAGCATTCTCTCTTCCTCTTCTGCGGTTTCTTGTCTCCCACTTGTGGGTGGGATGGGAGTACTTGACGTCTTGGGAGAGGCATGGCGACAATACTGCATAGAAGGGAAGGGCTGCGCCTCGGAGCGGCTTGTCTGAAGCATCAGCAGGATGTCAGGTAAGCAGGGACCTCTCAAAGGTGCTTGTCAGGTCACTGGGCTCTTCTGTGACAGCTGCCCGGAGGGTGATGGTGTGGAAAATAGGGTCCTTGTTGTTGTGTACAAAGCAAGTGATGTGTGGTCATCACCAGGCTTGGAGAGGACACTGCAGAGAGACGAGAGAGAGCTCAGCTGTGTGCAGCTAGCAGAGACAATGGCCTTTAGTTTGTCTTCTCAAGGGGAGCTGAGACCCAAGTCAGCCAGCAAAGGGCCAAGGACCCAGTGCCTGCTCGATGCCACAGTGTTGGTCCTAAAGGACACTCCCTTTAGGAAAACTTGGGAGCCAGATCTTCTGGCAACTTCAGAAGAGAGAAATGAATGGCTGGGGACCTTGAACTGATCATAAGTCACTGACCTTTATCCTGGAGTCAAGCTCCTCTTTCTTTGAGAGTGGGTTTTTATTTTAATGTTCATTTATTTTTGAGAGGGGGGAGGGGCGGAGAGAGAGACGGAGATACAGAATCTGAAGCAGGCTCCAGGCTCTGAGCTGTCAGCACAGAGCCCGATGCGGGGCTCGAACTCACAAACTGTGAGAAGATGACCTGAGCTGAAGTTGGACACTTCCACCCGGGCGCCCTGAGAGTGGGTTTTACCACGTGCTTGGTGTGGTTGCAACAGCAGCTGGATGGGTGCTCTTGCCTCTCATGGAAGTCAGAGTCCTGTTCCTAAGACCTCTAAGGGCTAGGGTCCCCTAGACAATTGATCTCCAAACTTCAATGGACCTAAGAATATTGGACATCCTGTGAACACGTGTATACTGATGGAGTGGGCTTGCGGTAGACCTAAGAACCTGCATTTCTAATCAGCTCCCAGATTGTGCCAGTGCTGCTGATCTACTTGAGCACATGAGAAAATCACCACTTGTTCAAACGACCCATCAGGGAACTTACGTGGGAAAGAGCTCTCTGGAGGTTTGTTCCTAATAGGACAAGAAACCTGGGCTGAAGGCCCCTGATGCCAGACTTCCAGGTGGGTGGGGGGCAGGAGACCCCAGAACCGATGGAGAAACCCTCCGAGAGGAACTACCCCTTCCAGAGCCCTCAGCCTCATTGTTTCAACTGTCATGGCACACCATTCCCATCCTTTTCCCTCCAGGGAGACCCTTTTTGCTTCCCTCTGTTTCTTCCTTCCCTTTCACTTGTTTGGGCATCTAAGGGAAAAGTTCTGCCTTTTGACTTAATGGCTCTTTTTCTAAAGATTCTTCCCTAAACACTCAGGAGCTACACATACGTGTATGTGCATGCACACGCACACATCTACCATTACTACTAAAGGCCTATTATCCCATTATTATCTCATAAATCAATGCTCCCAGCCATAATCCTGTACAAGGTTGCCATTATGCCCATTTTACAGATTAGAAAGACAAGCTCAAAGAAAGTGAATTGTCCAGGGTTTCAGAGCTAGGACAGCATAGAGACAGAAATTCAAACTGGTACTGGGTACCCTCCTGCCACATATTCTTTCTATTATGCTCTGAGGTTAAGAGTCTTTTACTGGCTTTGTGTTCTTGGTCAAGGTACTCTCTTTGTGCCTCAGTTTTGTCACCTGTAAAATGGAGGCTGTAGAGGCATCAGGTGAGCTGATACATGGGAAGTGCTCAGAATTAGCACTGGGCCACACAGGGTGCCCTGGTCCATGCTGCCCTCGAGTCCTCTTCAGAATGTGACTGAGCTATGCATTCATTTGAGGGGACAAGTTCTGACCCTTTTAAATTCTTGAGGCCCTGGTCAGGGTCTTCTGATACCCTTTGCCTCTTCTTCCTCCCACTGCCCGCCCCTACTTTTGAGTCTCTTTACTTCCCACTATCAGCCTTTTTCCAATTTTCAGATTTCAGGCAAGGAGAGAGAAAATGGCTTGTGACCTTGCAGGTTTCAATAGAAGAGCAAACAAGAAGGGGAGATAAGGAGACGCCAGCGAGATTCTATGACCTGTCATTAGGGATGGGCTTCCCAGCTATCAAATGTTTGCTCACATAATAAAATGGTGGCAGAGCCCTAAATGTTGTCAAAGGAACTAGAGTTATTTGTCCCCTTCAAAGTCTAAACACAAACAGCTGATAAGGGGCGTGCTGTGGTCCCTCAGAACCAAGGCCTGGCACACCCAGCCCCGCGGGGGCCTTGCCCAGAGGATCTCTGAGGGAACCTCCCTCTGACAGGGGTGGTAGCTATGATGATTACATATGGTAAGAGCTAACATTTATTGAGGTCCTACTGTGTGCCAGGCACCCTGCTAATGAAGGACTTTACTCACATCATTGTCCTGGATTCACATATCAACCCTTTGAAGGAGGTAATTATCACTCATCCATTTAACACATTTTTGAATACTTTCTACATGCTTAGCACTTTTTTAGGTACAGGGGATGCAGCCTGTCCAGACCCTTGCAGAGTTTATGTTCTAGAGAGAGTTCTGAACAATAAAGTAAATGAATATATATATGTGTGTGTATACACACATATATATATATATATATATATATATATATATATATATAGTACATGTGTACACAAAATAAAATTTCAGGTGGAGATGAATGCTCTGTAGAAATTCAAGCATGATGACAGGTTAGGGTGATTTGAAGGCAAAGGGAATAATTTACAGAGGGGAATCAGGAAGGGCCTCCTGGAGGTGGTGACATTTGAGCTGAATGAAATGAGAGAGCAAGCATGAAAAGATGTGCATTATGGAGTTTTGGGGGCAGAAGAGACCACAAATGTGGAAGTCCTGAAGTGAGATCATGTCAATTCTGGTTCAGCTGAAGGTGACTGAAACAGGGAGGAGAGGAAGGAGGTGAGAAGGGCAGGGCTGGCAGGGGGCTGATCACACTGGGCCTTGGAATCCTCCATTTCAGCTTGTTTGCAATAGAAAGCTACTGGAGAGTTTTGATGGGGGTGGGGGGTGGGGGGTTGACATGATTGTTTTCCCCTCTTAAGAGATCATTCTTGCTGCTGTGTAGTGAGCAGACTGTAACCACCATCGTAGGGCAGGAGTGGACGTAGGGGCAGAAAGCTGGGGCCAGTGCAGGGCATCAATAAGAGCAGGGGCTGGACTGGTGGGGCAGTGAGAAGCACTCAGATGTGAGATGCAGAGCTTAACCGTGACTGGTTGTGGGGTGTGCAGAGAAGAATCAAAGAGACTCTCGGGTACCTCACCTGAACAGCTGGATACCATTTCTGGAAATGGAGAAGCCCCAGGATGAAACAGTGTGAGTAGGGAGAAACAGGGCAAAATGAAGAGTTCCTATTTTAGTGAGGCTTGTCAGATACACCGGGCATGTGCATGTACATGTCCAATCTGCACTGGGTTTGTGAATGGGCACTCAAGGGAGAGGTCTGTACTGGAGACAGAAGTACAGAATCCATCGGCAAGTACACTTGATCCAAAGCCATGGGTTTGGAGGAGATCACCCAGGAGTGAACACAGAAGAGAATGAGTGATAGGGCCCTCCAACCACTAAATGCTGGGAAGACAAGGTGCCAACTATGGAAAAGAGGAGTGCCACAGTGGGGGAGAACCAGGATGGGTATTGTCCCAAAAACCAAGTGAAAAAAGGAGGAAGGAGAAAAAAGGAGCTGTGTCAGAGGCAGAGGTCAGAAAGCCCCCATTGGGTTTGACAATATGGCAGTATTCTTGAGCTGGACCAGGGAGGTTTGAATGTGGTGTGAGGACATGTGCTCGTCAGGCATAGCCTTAAGACAGAACTGGGGAGTGAGGAAGTAGAGACAGTGAGTACAGATAACTTACTACTATTATTATTAAGTTAGATTAATTATGGCTCCATTAATTAAAAGTAATGATTACACTTCAAGGGAATTGTGGCCTAGAGAGATTATAAGTAACTTGCCCGGGTTCTCACAATAGAAAAGTCTATGCTCTTAAACACAAGGAAGATTATTTCCTTCTACCTTCTGAGCATGGCCACAAGGAGGCCACGGGGAGGCCACGGGGAAATAAATGCCATTTACAGCCTTCCTTCCTCAGGGTTGCCAGCAGGGAAGGCCAAGTTCACCCCAGCCACTATGGGCTGGGTGTTCTGGGCCAAGCACCAAGCTAGGTATTTTACAAGATTTATAGCATGCAGTGTTTTTAATGATCCCACAGAAGAGGAATCAATATTTTCATATTACAAATGAGGAAACTGAAGCTCAGAGAGGCTAGGACTTCTGCCTGAGGTCACCCAGGTGGAAAGTGGTAGAATCTTGGGCCTGTGTCTGCCTAATTCCCAAGTCAGTGCTCTTAATCATCACACCATACTGCCTGACCCCCAGAGGAGAAGGTTGGAAGCTGGGGAACGGCTGCCAGAAATTCATGATGAGGCTGTCCACCTGCTTGTCAGCACCACCCCTGACTAGTGACGGCTCAGGGGCCCTCTCCTGACCTCTCTATAAACTTGGAAGTGGAGCAGTGGGCACAGAGGTTGTGGAAACAGAATATGGCTCGCAGCCTGCCCACACTTGTTCTAACTGAGGTTGGTGCTTGCTGTGGTCTGGTTTCCAGACTGGCGGGGCATTGTTTTGCAGGAGGAGCTCAGGCACAGACCCACTCAGATGGTAACTCGCCAGCACCCAAGGTTGAGGAGGAGGGGGAGGCATAAGCTCTGGAAAGGACAGAGGGCAGGAGCCGCAGGTGAGAAAGTCCCAGCCTGAGGTTCCTGAAATGTGATCCACAAGGCCCTGGGGCACGTCTGTCCTGACAATGGAAAATACTGGGATCAGATACAAGTTCAAATCCCAGTGTTAGCTTTATGCCTGCATAACCTCGGGTCATTTTTATGAGTGCTTAAAAATGGATATTAGAAGGAGAGCATTGCTTAATGGATTTGGAACCAGAAGACCAGTCTGGAAGTCAAGCTCCAGATTTATCATCTGTGTGAACTTGGCCAGATCCCTCCCCACCTCCAAAATTCAGCGTTTTGCTCTGTAAGTTGGCCATAAAAAAATATCTACCTTGTAGAATGGGTGGGAGGGTTAGCCACAAAAGGTAAGAATGGAAAAGCACCCAGAGTGCTGCTATGGAAATGGGAGGCACTCAAAAAATGTTAGTTCTGAATTCATTCATTCACCACTCACTCACTCACTCATATTTACTGAACGTCTACTGTAGCCCAGGCATTCGGCTAAGCACAAAGGCAGGTACTGCTCTATTTGCTTTTACCCTGGGACTGAACCTCCTTTGACCCCATGTAGTCCAGTGAGTTACATTCTGAAGGAGTTGATAGAAAGTGTCTCCTAAAGGATCACAGATGGCAAGAAGAAACAGGGAGCGGGTTAGCACTTCGAGTACCTGACCATGTACCAGCCACTGTCTCAGGCACTTTGAATATCCTGTGGTGGGGGATGGGTAGGAGTTTTCCCCATGAGAGATGCAGAAATGGTCTCGCAGGGTGAATCAACTGCCTGAGGTCACATGGCGGGTGGGGAAGGAGCCAGGAATAATGCACGGCTGCTGGGCTTTCCTAGCACTCTGGGATGCTTCTACAGTAGCACTGCCCAGGATGTGTCCCTCTGCCCGGAGCATCTGTGTACACGAATGGCCCCACCATTTGATGAACACAGCAGCAAGTGAAAGATTCGGAGAAGCCCCCTGCCTCGTGGTGTCTAACTTTAAACCAGCCATTCACCCAACACTCATAATGAAGGAATCTTCCTCTCCTCACACCGTGTGCCCCCGATTCCCAGCAATGGTCTTGAAACTCCTTTTGGAAAATAACACTTTAAAACAAAGGGAAAGCAGAATTGCCACCAGAACTCATTTCTGACCCTTTGCCTTGGGGACAGAGTTAGTACAAATTTTCTTCACCTCGGTTCTTTCTACTGTCGTGAGGCAGCACCTTTACCCTCACTGATTTCCTTCTGCCTTTCCCCTTCCACTTCCCCTTCAGTTTGTAGGAAGAAGGTTTCCTGATTGGAACACCTATCCAGGCTGGATTTTACCCTTGTTCCTGACTGTTAACTCCACAATAGCAGCAAATACCATGGGTATTTTAGAGATGGATATTGGAAGGCAAGTATTGTTTAAGTGGAAGGAATCTAGGATTTAGAGCCAAAGCCCAAAGTCTGAAGATCCAGCTCTAGAACTGAGCACCTGTTGGACCTTGGGCAGGTCACTCTCCATCTCTGAGCCTCAGTTCATTCCTTTGTACTAAGGAAGTTTCAATAAAAAGAAATGATGAGATCATGTTCATGAGAAGCATAAACATAAAATACTATGTGAATAGTTTTATCTTAAGTGTAATCATCCTTCTTATCATCCCAGAAATGAGTCTACTACCAGACTCCTGGAATATCCGGGGACTTAGGGACAACTTCACGGTGGTTCTAGAGGGCTGTTCATGCAGCTTCAAGGTCGGCTGGCCACTCTGTCCAGTGGAGGGGAGAAGCCATTTGGGGGCCAGTGCAGGGTCTCAGAGAGCATCTCCAAGTATTTTGATTAAGAGATCATTTCCTGAATTCAGAGGGCCTGTTTCAACAAGCAAGCATCAAAGTCAACTTGGGAAAGACAGGAATAATTAATCACAGCCCTGTCTAGGGCTGACCAAGCGGCAGATGGATTGATAAACCTTTCAAAGGGGAAGGTATTCCCAAGCAGGGCTGCTGCGCCTGGCTGCCCCCCTGATTGAGATTTGTGAGCACAGATAAATGTTTTCCCTCCTCACTACAAAGAGTGGGAAATCGCACGGGAGTCGAAGGGCAGGGCAACAGGGGGTGTCCTTTCATCTTCCGTTGGGTGAGAGAAGAGTGGCAGAGCCGGTCCCACACAATGCTCCCTCTCCCCCCAACTCCAGAGCCCAGTTGCCTAGGCTGTGTGTGTGTGTGAGTGTGTGTGTTCATGAGCGTACAGGCACACACACAGGACATGTTGGGCACTTAATCTACACGACCTCATTGAATCTCCAGAATAAGGAGGTGTTACAACTCCCATTTTAAAGCTGAAGGAATGAGGGCTCAGAGAGGTCAAGGTCACCAAACAAGTGGCAAACTGGGAACAGAGGCCGCCAGCTCCACAACACTGCAGGACCAGGAGATGTGAGAAAAGGGAAGAACAGAGAACCTGAGCTCATGAAAGAAACTGCTGGACAGCACATGGCAGTGGAGAAAGTGGAGGAAGTGTGATTTGCAGGGCTCAGGTGGAAAAAAGACCGTCAACAAGACCAAACCCTGCTGAGAGCACTGACATGAAGTTCAAGGTTGTCGCCTACTTATCTAGTAATCAATAGAGGCCAAACAGTTCCCACACTGCACAGACCCCAGCTCCTAAAAGGTCCTATTGTATTATTCTGGAATTTTCATCTGTGCTCAGACATCTTGTCCTGTTTCCTAACTCTTGGTGTCCCGTGACAGTCCAGCTGTCCAAGCAGCAGTGATGAGCCACACCTTTGGTTATCTTTGCTACTCCATCAGCTCTATGTGGAGGTGGGAACCAGCCATCCACTGAAAGAATGACTAAGCCTCTGGATTTCCCACTTTCAATGCACCAGGAAGTCAATTCCAGGTTTCTTGACAGCACACCAAGTAAATGCAGGTCCCTGTAAGGCCAGGCTGTCTACTGGGCATCTCCATGGATTAGTAGAATTGGGTCATTCTCTGGAGCTTACAGCGTTCTGGACCCAGCATGGGTCCTGGATAGGGGGAATTGGCCTCAGGACCCTGATTCCCTACTCCATTTTTCCATTGATTAACTTGTGGAAAATCCTCAAATGGGTCCCTCTTGCAAAGCATGAAACTCTCCAGAGGGTGTGACTTTCCTGAGCCTCCCTTGGAAACACCTTTTCCATAGCTCACTGATTAATCCCCTGGGGAATAGTCAGTCTCACTACCTGACGGCTCTATGTCACCTGGTCTCCAATGATTTATCAAGCTTTAGTTATTTCATGCTCTTGTTGGCGAAGCTGGGGGAGCAGTCAGTCCCTTTAGCCTGTGCCCCATCTTCTCTGCCTTGTAACCTCAGGGATTCCTCTAGCAAGTAACTAGGAGCCTGGGAAGGACCAGGCTTATGGCCCAGTCCACACATGCTATGCTCTCTGCATGTCAGTAGCCCCAGCCGTTGCCCCCTTCCCACTTCCTACTGGCATTACCTGTTTACTGGAAGACATGTTGGTAAGCGTACTGATGCTGCTCGTATCTGTGACCACCATCGCAGACGGAAACCGAGATGTGTGGGAATACTGGGGGGGTTCCTGTTTGTGTGTGTACACTGGAGAGACAGATTGAAGACAAGGTCAAGGTGGAGATTACATGGGCATATGCACAGCTACAGATACCCCATCCCATCCCATCACTCCTGTGTCCCCAGGCAGACAAAAGGGCAGTCAGTGGTGGTGGCGATGTTTTGGAAGGCAGTGTGATGTAGCAAAAAGAATGGCCATGTGTTTAGATCCTCGCTCCTCAATTACTTAGCCTCAATTTTCTCATCTGTAAAATGGGAATGATACCTGTTGTAGGATTAGAAAACATCATGTATAAAGTACTTTGTACCAAATAAACAGCTTTGTACAGTGTCTTTTATATAGTAGTGGACAGCACTTCTGTTCTCCTGACTTTCAATCAAATGTTAGGTGCCCAGGCATCACCAAATGGCCCTCAGGCATATGTGGTGCCTCAGAGATTTTAAGACAAAAAAAGTTCTAAGTAGTTAGCAAACATAAACAAGCTGGCCAGCGCATGCTTATTGTATCTTCCATGACTCAAGCACCAGGCTTCATGCAAGCAATTACAAATGGATTCATAATTATAATTAGAGATGGGTATAATTAATTGTATAATTCTGGGTTGTTCCAGACTGCACTAAAAGGACATCGTATGTCACATCATGCCATCATGGAAATATGAAGGATGACAAAGGGAGACTAGATTCAAATAAAACCTCCAGGAGCATGTGACTCGGTTTTTAGCTTTTACAGTACTCATTCACCAAGTCCAGAACTTTTTTTGAGTTATGTGACTGACCATTAGATTCATATAAACTCCAGGTCACATGACCTAACAGAAGCATGTGGCTGTTGGGCCATGAGGGAGGGAGCAGTTTATTTTCTACCAAAGCGTCCTTTAGTAGGGAATGGGGTAAAGGTCACTGCCTACCAGCCCAGCTTGTCCTTCCTGTGGAGGGAGGGCGGTTATTTCCTGGTCCAGGGCCCCCAGCTGGGCCTTGGCTGTCCACAGGTCACTGGTGACCGCTCTCTGGCTGTCCACCCGGACCTGGCCACTGAGGAATCCTGCCCAGGTGAGGGGGCAGGGACAATTGGGGGCATATTGCCAGGTCCTGAAAGGACAGAAAGTGGGGTATGACATATGGTCTCAGACTCTGCTACAGGCTATGGCAGATTTTTTTAGAAGCCACAAAAAAATGTGATTGGAATGTGAGATGGTGGGTAGAAACCAGCTCCACAGGCCTAGGCGGGACAGAGCCTGAGGATAGAAGAAGGCTGAGCTTGGCTGCTCTTCCTCAGACCCATGGCTCCGACTGAGGCAGCCAGGGGAGAAACCAAACTCTCCTTCCCTGTTCCTGCCTCCTCCTATTAAAAATTCCTTAATAAGGGGCGCCTGGGTGGCTCAGTCATTTGAGCATCTGACTTCAGCTCAGGTCATGATCTTGCAGTTAGTGAGTTCCAGCCCCACGTCGGGCTCTGTGCTGACAGCTCAGAGCCTGGAGCCTGCTTCGGATTCTTTTGTCTCCTCTCTCTCTCTGCCCTTCCCCTGCTCATGCTCTGTCTCTCTCTCAAAAATAAATAAAAACATTAAAAAAACCCTCCCTTAATTAATAATGACTTGCATTTCTTTAACTCTTATGCTCACCAAACATGGCTCATACCAAGTCTTACTTCATCTCTATTATCACTCTACATTATTATTTCCATTATACAGATGAGGAAAGTTGAGCCTCAGAGAGTGGCTAAGAAACTTACCGATGGCTACACAGCTGGTAAGTCCCAGGGCCAGGATTTAAATCCAAGAGATGGTCACTCTACTACAGAGACTTCTCTGGTGTTCCTGTGGGACAGTGCCTGCCATGATTTTTGCCCAGACTTGTAGGCCAGGGCTGTATCCTGACATGGCCAGAGGGCTGGGGGCCTGGGGCTCCACATGAGGGCAGAGATCTAGTGGCTGGTGGTAGGTGGGAAATAACTGGTTGAAAGATAGGACTTAGAGTAGGTACAGAAATCGGATATGAGAACTAGCCTGGGTGGGGCTGGGGGAGGGCAGAAGTGCTGATATCCCTATCCAGGATGGCATGCAGGTGGTATTTTCCATCTGTGCGCAGGATTCTCAATTAGAGATGCTTGGGGTGTGTAAATTGGACAGCATGGGGATTCTAGAAGACTCTTCAACTTCAGGGAGGGCGAATGGGATGCTAAATGCATGCCCACTCTTGTCATTTGGGAACGGCTGCTCAGACTTTTAGACTGAAAAGGCTAAGTTGAGGCTCATCGGGAAAAGGTGCTGTGGTGGACCGGTGATATCTTCCATGGATGCCAGAGTGGGCAACCGTGGCATGTGTCCCATGCACGTGTTACCCTGCTTTCTGTCTCCAGCTCCACTTTACATGTGGGCCCTCAACTGTCCTCTTCAAACCTTCCCCCAGGAATTGGCGGTGGGGGGGTGGGAGGGATCTAGGAAGGCCAAACTAGGAAAGGCACAGACCACACGAAGGTCATGCTGAGACACTGTCTGGGTTGATAACAGGTAGAGAAAAGTGACCAAATCAATATACTTCCAAGCAAGTACAGATCCAGAGAGGGCAGAGGTGGGCTGCTCAGGGCCCTTGCTGGCACACCCGCCCCAACCCCAACCTGCCCACATCCTTACTGTGGGAGTTCTGTAGCTGAGTCACGGCTGCCATGAAGGGCTGCTGAGTCATGTGGCTGCTGGGGCTTTGCTGCATGAGGGTCTGCTGGTGAGGGCTGTGTAGCTGCTGGGAGAACTGGACAGGCTGCAGGGCGGCCAGGCTGCCAGCCACACTGTTGATGACGGGGACGCTCTGTGGTTGGGAGGTGCTGAGGCCTGTGGGAGCAAGAAGGAAAGATCAGAGGTGGCTTCAGGGAAGTCAAAGGCATAAGATTAGTGCCCAGGCCGGTCTGTCCAGCAGAGGGCAGGAGTGATAAGGAACTCACATTTTGACAAAACAACAAAACCACCTCCACAGTCCTAGGAGTATGAATGAGAAGACCCTCATTTAGCGAACTTGTGCAAAGACCCTGACAGAGGTCAGGTGGTCATTCTCTTGCCGACAGCAGAAAGGAGGAAAAACAGCAGACCTCAGCCAGTCTATGAAGTGGATGTAACTTATCTGGCAGCACAGGGCTTGTGGCATAAAGAGGTCCAGGTACCGGGAGAAGGAAGTCGTAAGTGAAGGGGTGGCAGTTTACAGTGGTTCTTGCCATATTTCTGCTCTGGGGGTGAGGCCTCTGTGGTACTGCTCTGTGCCTATGTCCTGAGGCCTTTTCAGTAATGGGGCTGGCACTGCAGAGACTGGGTCTCCGGTCCCCCGTCCCAGTGTGGGGAAGACAGCTGAGTCAGGGTGGGAGTAGGGATGAGAGGATCAGGGGGAAGACACCCTGACCTCTTTCCTGGGGCCATCAATGTTCCCTTGAACTTGCTTTCTGTGAAATGGGGGGGCAGGAAGGGAGGAAGAAGAAAATCCAGAAAAAGGTCTCTTTTAGGCAAATGCGGAAGGGACACCTAGAGAGCCTTTCCTGAAACGGACAGTGTTCCAGAAGTGGGTTTGTGGGAAGTCCTCCATGGAGATAGCACAAAGACCTCAGCTGTTGCTTACTCAGGGCTTTAGCTGATACTGTTATCAGAAGCCTAAAAGGCGAGACTCCTGAGCAGAAGTGAAGGAAGAAGAAGCCCCCTCCTGGCCCCCCCCCCCCCGGTGGGGATGGGGCTGGGTTCTCTGATCCTCCTCAGACCAGCACTATCTCCCATTCCCCAGGGGCTCACCTGATACCCTGATATCCTGTTTCCCTCTCTTGCCTTCCACTGTGCTCAGTCTCCGGGAGGCCCCAGGTGCTTGCTGTTCCCCTGGGGGAGCCCATTACCACTGCTCTTTTGGGAAATCCCTGCCCAGAAAAGCAAATTACCCTGCCCAGAGTGGATGACATTTGAGGGCACAGTTCTGAAACCTGCCTGTGCTTTAAAGTCATCTGGGGGAGCTCTTTAAGAAATATACATTCCTCCGCCTCACCCAAGACTTAATGAGTCAGAACCTTCCGAGGTGAGGCTCAGGAATCTTATTTTCAACACAGTCTGTGAGGCTGCTGTGCCTCAATTCCAGGATCAAGAGCCACTGATGTCATTCTAGTTCCTGCAGAGTGGCCTTCTCCCCTGCTTCCTGCGCACTAGTTCCTGCCTAAGAAGCATGTTCTCTAGCCCAGCGAATGAATAGAGAATGAGGAGTTGGCAGTGCCAGGTCCTTTGTTATCACATTCTCCATGGGCCTCTGTGGTCCTGAGGTAGGACCCACACACTCAACCCAACAGTTGGTCACATGTGGGTCCCTGCAAGCAATTCTTCATCCTAACACTCTGTAGGGTAGGACCATGTGTCTCGGCTGGGTTTTCTGATGACCCTCAGGCTGGGTTTTCTGGTGACCCTTACCATTGTTCATGCTCCCTCCGCTCCAAGCACATGCATGCGTGCAATTGCACACGCACGTGTGCACGCAAACACCCTTCCAAGGGCCACGTACACTCTGGTGCTGCCCACCTGCAGTAGATTAGGAATACAGCGAGTGGGTGGAGGAGATTAGGAGGAATGAAATAGAAAAATATGGAATAGCTCCGGGAAAATTTTTAGTTCAAACAGTGCCTAAGAAAATATGTAATTGTGTGTATGTCGGCCAAAGCCTGATGTGGGAAAAAAGAGGTAAGTGGGATGGTTTGTGTATCATTTTGGTTGTGCAAATAAAGAGGTGGTATATCTTACTCATGGGTCTTTTACTCGAATCTTCTAGAAGGCAAGCAAGCTGGTTTTAGGTATTGTATCTCATTCTCAAACCCTGGTGTTGGTATGATTACTATATTCCTGTGAAAAGGAAGTAAGCTTAAAATAATTTTTTTTGGTAAGCCCTCTAAATGATTCTCTATTCCCATTTCTCACTGCAAAAAGAAATGCAGGGTGCATCCATTTCTGAGCAGTTGAGGATACAGCGAGAGCCACACATGCTCACTCAGTAAAGCTGTGCCTCCCTCAAAGAACACATAAGCCACTCTCCTCAGAAGTGATCTGAGTTGCTACCTTGGCTGGCGCTGATTTAGAGAGAGAGAGAAGAGAGAACGAGGAAAAGGTGATAAAACAAAGAGGGGGTCAGTGTGGCCACAAGGACAAAGGGACAATATCAGTGAAAAGAAAGATGAGTAATGTGCCTCCCTTAGATCCCTCCTGAGACTTCTTGGGAGCATTTCCCAGGGTCACAGTGATGACTTGGCCTGGGTTGTCACGACCAAGCTGAAAACACACTGAACACTCATCAATATTAGGATTCTGAGAGAGTCATCCACAGACGTCAGCCTTCCTGTGTCCTGAACTGGCCGATCTGTGAGGATGTGGAATGAGAGCCTCCTAGACCTGGGAGGACCTGATCTATCCACCAGTCTCCAGCCATATATCTCCTTAAAGAGATGCTCCACCAATTTTCCTCAGAGCTCCTTCTCACTGTACTTGCACCACTGGGCAAACAGGCATCCCATGACCACATGAGATTCCCTGTTTAGAAGGAAGTCCATTGTAACTGTGGAGCAACACAAAGAAACATCAACCCAACTTCCTGGAAAAACCACTGCAGGCTTAGGGGTAGACATGAACACTAGACAAAAGTATAAGCTATGATATTATACATACTCATGTCTTATAGATTTGGAAGCATGTTTCTATGCACTGTTATTTGATCATCTCAGCAACCCATTTTACAGATGAGGAAACTTAAGTTAAGGTTAATGATTTGCCCCAGAATGCACAGCTGGTGCCATGCTCACGACTCAACTTGATTCCATTATTTTCTCTTTCTTCAGGCTAAACGATCCAAATATGGTTGAGGAGAGAGAGAAGGAACTAAACAAATGGAATCAAATCTACCAGCAGTGGGCAAGTTTGAAGGGGGTCTTCTACAAACCTTTTTGAAACTCGGGTTGACTTACTTCCCACACTTCACACTTCTCCTTAACCACCCCTGAAGTTTTCTGACCAAGAACAGAACTTACTTTGTGTAATGGTCATGACTCCAGACAGGGGGGTCATGATGAGGTTTTGAGATTGCTGGGGATTATGGTGGGACAGGCTGTGGATATTTGTCAAGGTGCTGACGGGGGGCAGACCACCTCCTGAGACTGAGATCTGCTGGAGAGAAAAAACAAGAACACCATGAGTGGAACTGGGATTGCGAAGAGCAGTGTCCAAAATGACATGACTTGGGGCGCCTGGGGGGCTCAGTGGGTCAAGCATCTGAATTTGGCTCAGGTCATGATCTCGTAGTCCATGGGTTTGAGCCTCATGTTGGGCTCTGGACTGACAGCTCAGAGCCTGGAGCCTGCTTCAGATTCATTCATTCATTCATTCTCTCTCTCTCTCTCCCCCCTTCCCTGCTTGTGTGCTCTCTCTCAAAAATAAATAAAACATTAAAAATTTTTTTAAGTGACATGATACAACAATTCCTTGGCATAGCTAATTCACTCATTCATTTATTCATTCATTCATTCAATAACAATTATTAAGCATCCACTGTGGCACAGTTCTGGATGTTGGGGATAGAGAAGTAAAATACCCAATAATTCCTTCCCTTACGTGGCTTCCACTGGTTGACTATCTTTTGTTTTTATTAAAAAAATTTTTTTAACATTTATTTTTGAGAGACAGAGTACAAGCAGGGGAGGGGCAGAGAGAGGAGATGACACAGAATCTGAGGCAGGCTCCAGCCTCCAAGCTGTCAGCACAGAGCCTGACGCAGGGCTTGAATCCACAAACCGTGAGATCATGACCTGAGCCAGAGTCAGAGGCTCAACCAACTGAGCCACCCAGGTGCCCTTCATTGGTGACTATCTTTGAGATCCTAGCCTGCCTTAGAGATTCTTCTGCCCATGGGGTATTATAGGACTGTCACTTGCTTAATCTGGAAGTATCCTCTGTTCTGCTCTATGCCTTCTATATTATTGGCGCTAAAGACACGTGGCTGCTAAAAATAATAACTGAAGAAATGCTCTGGGAATCCCTAGTAAGAGCAGACTGGGGACCAGGCAGAAGTGCAGGAATGCTTTCACGGACTACAGGCTCCACTAAGTACCACTTGTACATTAACTTACAAACTTCACGATAGTTCCACGAGGCAGATAAAAAAACCAAGGCTCAGAGTAGATATGTATAAGGCGTAAGATCCAATAACCTAGTAAGTAATGTATCTGGTATTCAAACACAGGTCTGTCTGCCTCTAGAATTCGAGTTCTTACCTTTTAGAGAGAACCTTTCCCTACCCCCGCAATTATTACCAATGGTTAGGGGGGATCGGTCATCATTGGGCTTCTCTACCTTTTCCAAATCTCCACTATCCATTAAAAATTTTTATATTTTTGGTCAAGGAACTGATGTCGTAATGACAAAACTACTAATTAGCCCTCAGCCCCAGGTGCCCTCATTCTGTTTCACCATTATATTTTAGTGACAGGTTAGTAAGAGAAAGCTACTGATTTTTACATGTTTACTTCATACATGGCCACTTTGAATCCTTTTATTTGGGATCGAATCCTTTTATTACTAATAGTGTCTTTCCTTATTGATTTTCTTCATTTCTCCAAGCATATAATGATATCACAAGCATATGTGCTGATAGGGTCTCTTCCTTGCTAGTACTAATATGTGTACATGTCTATTGCATTGGTTAGAACTTTCTAAATAGTATCAAACAGTAACAGCTGTAATAGATGTGGTTGCTTTGATTCTGATGTTTTCAGAAATGCTTCCAATGTTTCCCCATTAATTATAAGGAGCTATCACTTTCACACACACACACACACACACTTTTGGTGATGAAGTAGTTTAATACTTATAGTTTTAAAATAACTTCTAAAGTTATTAAGAAAGGGTGTCTCAGGGCACCTATCTGGCTCAGTTGGTGGAGCACGTGACTCTTGATCTCGGGGTTGTAAATTTGAGCCCTACGTTGGGTGTAGAGATTACTTAAAAATAAAATCTTAAGGAAGGAAGGAAAGAAGGAAGGTAAGAAGGAAGGAAAATAGACATCTCCCATCATTGTGAACTGCTCCAGACATTCTTGATGGTATCAGGACCACTGGGAAATGTTTCAGGGTTAGGATACAAACATTCAATGCCTGAGTAATCCAGTTGCCCTTCCTCCCAGAGCTTGTCAAATTATAGGTTGCACACCAGCACTCAGGTAAGACAGTATCTCTGGCCCTGACCTTCTGGTCAGCCCCATAGCTTCCAAGGTTAATTTGAAAAAGAAAGAAAGAAAAAAACCAAACAGGTTTGTTTGTGTTTTTAAAATGGGCATCAAGAAAGGAGTTGGGGGGTCACGTGACCAAGAAGGAATTCCGACCACATCAAACAAGAGAGAACCAGTCTGTTTGCTGGACTTGTTTTTCAAAATGTCAGAGTCATTAAAAACAACAACAAAAAAAATCAGTAACCTGCCTTTGGACTTCCTTTGGGTAATGTAGTCCTTTGGAGAAAGTCAATGAAGTGACGGTAATCTCTCCTGTTTCAATGTTTGATTTTAATGGTGAAAGACAAACGCAGATGCCAATGATAAAAACAACTTAAATGTGCATGGCTTCAGAGCCTGTAATGTGCTTCCACTGATTGTCCTCAATAGGTAATGACACAGCTAGGGAGGGCATTATTATCACTGCCCCTATGTTATAGGTTAAGAGACTGATCCCCCGAAGAGTAGAGAGACTAGCTCTAGGTCCTTTGACTAGTGAGTGAGGAAGCCAGAATTCAAACTCAGCTTTGCTAGAGTTCAAATACTTACTATTTTGGGGGTAACCTTGGTCAAGTACCTTCCCACTCTAAAATGCAACCATGCTTTTCTATTTGCCTCCAGGACTAAAGGAAACCCAGGGCTGCCAAGGACACAGCTGAGTCTGAATTACATGAATGCTGCCATTTGTAGAACTTTCACCTATGCTAAGTGCTTTACTGCCTACAGCCTAAGAGGTTAGTGTTATTGCCCCTACATTGTGGACAAGGAAACTGAAGTTGAGAGAAGTGAAGAAATGTGCTCAAGAAGTCATGTTGGCATTGAAAATAGGCCATTTGCCTCCAAGGCTTTTCACTGTTAGGCTATACTGCTTCAGTGTGAAAGAATCAAGAATGTGCTTTTAATTATTATTATTTTTTTATTAAGTGAACTCTATACCCAATGTGGGGCTCAAACTCACAACCCTGAGATCAAAAGCCACACGCCCCACTGATGGAACCAGCCAGGCACCCCAGTATGTGCTTTGGAAAAAAAAGGGGGGAGGTGGTGCTGGGTGGCTTAGTTGGTTAAGTACCTGACTTCGGCTCAGGTCATGATCTCAAGGTTCATGAATTCGAGCCCTGGGTCTGCTGACAGCTCAGAGCCTGGAGCCTGCTTCGCTTTCTGTGTCTCCCTCTCTCTCTGTCCCTCCCCTTCTCATGCTCTGTCTCTCTCTCAAAAATAAACAAACATTTAAAAAATTATCTATGAAAAAAAAAAAAAGGTTCAACACACACAAACTGCAACCCTAAATCTGGCCTGGCCTGCTTTTTGTCAATGCATTTGGCTATGGGAGAGGGGACAGATAGTGCAAAGGAGAGCTCAGATGATCAGCAGTATTTCCCATACTAATCCCTGGGGGAAAGATTTCCAATTCATGTCCCACGGAAAGTTAGTACACAAGAGACTATCACTCCTCACACCAGGCTTACCCAAACAATAGCAGAGCTATAAGCAGCCCTCACACCAGCCGCATGGTGCAGTCATTATTATCCCCCATTTATAGATGAGGAAACTAAAGTTAAGCAATATCCATCTGATTGCTGATAAATAACAGAGCCCAAGGCTTGGACACACTGGTTCTCTTGCCTGCGTTATTTTTAATCATACTCCACTCTTGCCTTGGTGGACCACAATCTGTGATGCACCTGTTAGATATTAAGAGAAAACAGATTCTTGAATTTGGGCATCCAGTAATAGTGACATAACATACGAGCCAGGGTGTTGGAGACTAGTAAAAAGCTGGTCCCTGCAAACAAGTTTCCAGGTGTTTGCTAACGTTGAGGTGTGCTCTCTTGGTCAATCATCAATCCAATAATATACTGGCCATTAGGGCACTGCTGAGCAGAACAGGAAGCAGAAAGCGTGTCTGCAGGCTGCCTTTGGAGCAGCCCTGGCTTGGGGTGAGGCCACTTGCCTCTTAAGAAAAAGAGCAGAAGGGTGCAAGGGAAAACCCAAGGACCTTCAAACAATAGAAGCAGAGACTTGAAGAGTTTCATGCACTGAGAAGTCAAGGCTTCTTCCCCAAGATCCCCTTCCCCAGGGCAGCTTGGGCAATCCTTACCCTTAACCTGTTTGAGTTTCAAAGTGATTCATGAAGACTTGTCTGTGCCTCTCATAAGGTAGCCACACAAACCTGTTCTTCATGAAGAAAATGCTTAAGGGATGAGGGGAGGGCAAGGGGGCTACAAAATGCCTCCCCCAGGAGCGCCTTTCTATTTTTGTTTGCACAGACCACAGCCAGGGAGAGCAGCTCGCATCCCCTGAGAGGAGAGTTGGCCGAGCCAGCACTCCTCTTGGAAACTACACTTTGTTTTTCTTCCAGGGAGCTGGGGACTCAATCATCTGTGACTCACCATTCCTGTGTTGCCTACACAGCACACACGTCAAGGTCTAAAATGGCATCTGCTCCCTGTCCCCTTCCCCCATGCCGGCCCCCACCTACCCCTGGGTCAGACACCTTGAGGGAATGTGTGCGGCTCCACCTTGAGAGTAGAAGCCAGGAACCTGCAGCTCCTCCCCCCACTGAAACAGAGCATGACCCAAAGAACAAAGTTTTCCATTTCCTGCCCTTACTCTTGTCGTAATGCTTGTTTCTTTCCCGGGCTGCGCTCCCCTGCACTTGTGCTGTTAGAGAATTAGAGCCTTGAAAATTCAAATTCAGAGAATCTATTCCTCACCAAGTGTGCTAAACTTACATCTGGGTGTGGGCTGTGGTTATGATTATAGAAAACTTTATGTAAAGAGAGGAACACTGACATTAACAACAACCCCAGTCACTTCTTGAATATTTAACATTGTGCTGAGTATTTCCCTTGTTATCACAGTTGTTCCCCCAACAACTGCATTGTTATTATCCCCGTTTTATAGTTGAGAAAGAGAGATGTAGAGTGGTTCAGTAACCTGCCCAAGGCTACATAGCTATTAAGTGCTAGACATGGGATTTGAACCTGGGTCACTAGAACTTCAAAGTCGGTGTTTCTCACTTTCCTTGTATGCATTGCCACGCCCCGCCACGCCCCACCGCCATTTTGTGCCCTGCTCTTCACTGACATACCACCTGATGTCCCAGTTTAAGAAGCCTCTCTCCATCTCCTGCCACCCACTAAATCCTGACTTATTTTCTCTCCTTGCCAGCACCAGGGGGTGGCAAAGAGAAAGAGGGGGCTTATTTCAAAGTGAAATACTCTCTAAGGTTATAGGACTGGCTTTGGAGGCCTTGGAGGGGGGGTACGAATGAACATTTTATCAACACAAATGTCATTGCCTGCCCCTAAATAAACAGTGTCCCACCCGGCCTCCTCCTTTATGAGGCATTCAATCAATAAAATGAGAGCAGAACTCTGTCAGATTTATTGGCTAGGTTCAAACCGACACCTCTTCCACCCGCCGAAAGCTGGGGTCACCAACTCTACCTTTCCGTCCCAACTCTGGACAGCCCCCATTTTCCCCTCCAGGGCTACAATGGCTCATTGTTTGAGGGAGGCCTTGTGAAAAGTTGTGTTTGTTTTGCCTCTTATCTTATCAGCTCCAGAGCTACAATGGCCCAGGTGTACGCACCATTTTACCATCAGGTGAGAGGAGATTGTGGCCAGGGTCCAGACTGACTGGAGAGACTTGCTGTAAAACAGACTGGCTGGTCACCATGGCGTTGTTGCCATGGTGACTGATTGTTGAGGAGGAAGTGACCTCATTGTTTCCCTGCTGGCTGTAGCGCACTCCTGCAAAACAAGACAGACCCAACAGTAGACATGAGTGCCCCCAGGGCCCTGGGACACAGACTCAACTCCCCTTGTTTTCACATGGTGGATGACAAGAATCCAAAGTTGCCTTCTTCTCCAGTTTCCCATGAGAAACACTGGCTGGCTGGCTTTCTCCAGGGTAAAGGCTGACGTGGACTCTACTTAATTCTGGAATGTAAGCTCCTTGAGGGCAGGACATTTTTGTCTGTTTTCTTCTGTTCATTGCTGTATCCCTAGTGCCTTGGCACTTGGTAACCACTCAATAAATATCTGTCATAGGAATGGATGAAGTAATGAATGAACAAACGAGTGAGCGAACAAAAGGATTCTGCTTATTCTTGCTTCAGCATAGTTCTTGCAGGATTTAGGGGCTGAGATTGGCCTTTTCTTCCTAACTAGAGTTATTTCTTTTATTCTTCAAAGTGTCTTCTAGAAATGCTTTCCTGGCATCTCTTGGCAATGTGGGGCTGCAAAGTATGAGTAGACCTGTCCTACAAAGAGGCACTTGCCCAGGGAGCCTTGTAAGAGCCAGAGCAGAAGGCATCAGTCTCTGTGCACCACTATTTTGGCTGAGCCCAAGAGGCCGGGGCTACACGGGCAGAGCAGGATAGGAATGGGTCTGCAGCTGGGGAGTCTGTGGCTCTGGAACTCACATTCCTTTGATGGGGTCCCATTTGGCTGACTTCCAGGGCCCAAGGTAAGGCGCGTCTGCCGGGAGGTGGGGCAGGCAGCACACACAGGCGGGATGTGGATGCTTTAGTAAACCACTGCAGTTTGGTCTGCAAGGGAGGGGAGAACCAAGCATGTTTACAGCCTCACTACTCTGACCCTCACTCATGCGCAGGAGCCAAAAAAAGAGGTCTGTGCTCAGGAAAGGGAAAGTGCTGGGCAGAGAAGGCTTACCAAAGGAGTCCAGGTAACCTGGACCCAGTTTGCAGAGTCCTAGTCCTGTTGGATGTGCCCGTGAAATAGCCAAAGACAAAGCTGGGGGGTAGCTGGGGCATCTCACCCTAAGCTCAAAGGCTACAAAGACCATGTTCTTGTATTGCACTTTGGATTTGACAAAAAGGTTTGGGGGATCCTGTTTCTACTTGCAAGGGATGGAGACCAATGCTCTGGGCATGCAATTATTTGGAGGGGTGGGCCAATTATCTGGCTGCACTTCTCTTTTTGCCAGCTTTCCCAAAATGAACCATCACTGTATAAAGTATACTGATTCTATTGGTCTGTTTCCCCCTGCAAGTGGAGCTCCACCTGCCCGAGGAGGCTACAACGCCCTCCCCACCCCTTCCAGGAGCCAGGCAGGCTGCCATAACCAGCAGCCTTACAAATCACTAAGATGAAGCTTGCCAAGAAGAGACCCCAGCCAGTGTTCCTGGTATCATCCGAAGGACATTACCCAAGGCTGATATGACCTAGAGCTTAAGAGGGCTGGGAAGAAAACAAACAAACACTAAGGCAGGTTTCTAACCTTCAAGAGCAATGTGTTTGACTCTGAGTGGCTTGATGATGCATGCTCTATGGGTTTCCTCTATTGGTTGTTGTCCTCATCCTTTGATTCAAGGGGCTGTCAGTGGGGGTAATGGTGGCAGAGAGATGGCATTGGAATTTGGTGGTTATTGATCTGGGGCACCACACTTTTGGGGGAAGAGGAGCCATGAGGTAAAAAGGAGGAAGGCTTAAATGTCCATCAACTGACAAATGGATCAAGAAGATGTGGTTTATCTATATAATGGAATACTACATGGCAATGAGAAAGAATGAAATCTGGCCATTTGTAGCAACATAGATGGAACTCAAGGGTATTATGCTAAGTGAAATAAGTCAGGCAGAGAAAGACAGATACCACATGTTTACATTCATATTTGGAACAGGAGAAAATTAACGGAGATCCAGAGGGGAGGGGAAAGGGAAAAAATAGTTAAGGAGAGGGAGGGAGGCAAATCACAAGAGACTCTTAAATACTGAGAACAAACTGAGGGTTGATGGGGAATGGGGAAGAAGGGAAAATGGGTGATGGGCATGGAGGAGGGCACTTGTTGGGGTGAGCACTGAGTGTTATATGGAAACCAACTTGACAATAAACTATATTAAAAAAACAAATTAATTTTTAAAAAAAGAGGGGGAAGGCTTCCCTGCCTCCAAACCAACACCCTCTCTCAGACCAGCCCGCATTCCTCCACACCTATCTGCAGCCCCTGGGTCTCCTATTTCCCACCCTCTATTCATCCCATTGGATCACATTGGGTCCTTTTTCTTCACTCACATTTACCATTGGGCTCCAGGCAGGATACATCCAACAGTTCACAGTGTTGTTATGTAGAAGAAAGATCTGTGCCGGGTGAGCTCAGGAGGCAGAGAAGATCCAATGGAAAAGAGGGAGGCAGGTTTCAAAGCAATAATAGGAAGAATTTTCTGATGAGGGACAGGGGGAAGACTGTGAGCTCAGGAGCTAGACAAATTCAGGCTCAAATCCCACCTTGCCCTTAGGAGATGTGTGATCTTGGAAAAATTACTTCTCTCTTTCTCTGTGTCTTCACCTCCTCTCATAAAATGGGGTGAACACTTCCTGAACAGGGCTAATTCTGAATAAGAGAAGGTATCTAGAAGTCTCCTAGCATGATGTTAAAGAAATGGTAACTATGGATCGGGAGGAAGCTGGGGATGGACCCCAGGATATTTGCCTTAAGACTCTCAAATTTTAGGCAACTTAGGGCAGATTCTAAGTACTGAATGGAATGACCTGTCCATGGAGTGTAGTTCCCCAAGAATCCTACTCTGAAGAACCACTGACGTATTTTGCCCTGGAAGCCACTTGGGAGGCAAGCCTGACCCCTGTTCTCTCATTCTTTCCTTTTGGAGGGATTGGGCTTCACCTTGTTTTTCTCCTGCTTTCTCTGACTCGCTGGCCAGCTATTTACCTCCCCAGGATGCTCTGCTCCTGAGAGAGTGGTGATAACGCTGGGAGTCAGGTGTATGTTCACCTCCCAGCCTGTCCCCATCATCGATTCAGCCTTAAGTCAAACAGACTCCGGTTTTAGCCTATTTAATTTGGCCAAAGGAAGAGGGCCCGTCCTCTGATGATCAAATATGGGTCATAGGGAGGCTTCTCCCCTACTGCCAGCTACATAATTATGTATTTAAAAATAATTAACCAGGGATATCCACAGGAAACAAAGCCTTCTTTAGGAGGGAGCCTGGCAGAAGAGTATCAAGAGCCATTTGTTAGAATCCAGCCAGTGTAGCCCAAGGCTGCTGTAGTTTTCAAACCTTGTTTTCTCCCCCAGCAGAACTTCATTCTATGAGAAATGTAAGGGTGGAGCTGTTCTGTTTAAAGACAGAGGGGCCTTGGGGCACCTGGGTGGCTCAGTAGGTTAAGCATCAGACTTCAGCTCAGGTTCATGAGATCAAGACCCACATCTGGCTCTGCGCTGACAGTGCAGAGTCTGCTTGGGATTCTCTCTCTCTCTCTCTCTCTCTCTCTCTCACTTTCTGCCCCTCCCCACTTGTGCTTTCTCTCTCTCTCTCTCTCTCTCTCTCTCTCTCTCTCTCTCAAAATAAATAAACTTAAAAAAAAGGCAGAGGGGCCTAGACCTCTGGCTAAGGGGTAGCATCAGGCTGGGAGGCAGGGGATCACCCCTGTTTGATCTCAGCTCTGCCATCAGTGTCCTGGGTGAGCTCCAGCTTCAGCATCTCTGGGCCAGAGGTCTGCCCCCTGTGGGGAAGGGGCTGTTCTCACTGCAGAGTGTGATGGGGGCTGGACATGGGGCTGCTCACCAGCTCCAGATTCACCTGTAACCTTTCCCACCTGTAACCTTCTCTCACCAAGGAATTTAGCAGTCACTCTGGACCCAGAGAAGGTGGCTATAATCAGGCAGCTACCTTAAAGGGGGTGTGGAGGTGTAAGGTAGATCATAAAGTATCCACTGGCGATCCCCCAGAAATAGGTGTTCTTGTCAGAGGAAGGAGAGAGGCCAGGTCCTTGTGTATTTCACAAACTCAGAAGGGCGCTTCAAAGGAGAAGCAAAGTGGAGGAGGCTCTGGAGCCAGGTAACCTGGGTTTAAATCCTGGCTCTACCACATATTAGCTGTGTGACCTTGGGGAAGTTATTTAACCTCTTTGAGCTTCAGTCTCTCTGCTGTTAACAATATCTGCCTCTTAGGGTCACGGGGAGGAAGATGAATGACTCAGTGGATGTTAAAGTCCCCAGAACGTGTTTGGCACGAGATACCTCAGTTCCTTCTACTTTGGGACTGTCTTTGTTTAAAAGACATCTTCAGGAGGCTGAGGTCACAAAACTTTATTGAGTACCTATCATGTGCCAGGTACTGTGCTTGGGGAGCAGAATGGCATCTTCCCTTCTTTCTTCATCATTATAAGCTCTGGAAATTAATATAACACAAGGGCTCTGGTCAGGATGCCTAAGATGCCAGGTTAACAGCCCCAGAGGTCCCACAGGAGATATGACAATGCTAGACGTGGCCCTGTACCTTCCACTCCCTTCCTGGCTCAAGTCACTAATTGGCCATGTCCCCATCACTGGTCCTATGAACCACAGCATAGCAGTAAAAGTCATCCCACCTAGAATCTAGAGACAAACACATCAACACATGAAAGAAGCTTATGGGTTCCAGAAGCCAGCATCTCTATGTTCTACTTCCTGTGCCAGCACCCACCTCCAAGGCACTCTTCATGGCTGGAGCTTGGGATTTCTTTTTCAAACAAACTCGTACCACGTCACTGCCCTGTTTGGAAACCTATGACGGCCCCTCGCTGCCTTCTGGAAAAACCCCAAGACCAAAGACTAGCAGAATCTGGCCTTTGTGACCAGCTCACCTTACTTATATCATCTTCCATGACATCCCAAACAGACATGTCAGAGCACCTGCCGTTCATCACATTGGTCCTGCCATCTCCTACCTCTGTGCCTTTGCATCTGCTGTTCCCTCTGTCTGGAAAGCTCTCCCCTCCTTTAAGCCACATCTTTTAAGAGGGTTAAATGCCAGCCACCGCCTCTGTGGAGCTCGCCTTGATTCATCCTGGTAGTTATCTGCTTTGGCCTTTGTATTTTACATTTAGTTGAGACTCACAGGAGGGGTCGGTCACCCTGCACTATAATGTTCTGATGATAGGATACTTCTCATTCCCTCTCAAAGAAAGGGATGGCTTTTTACTCATTGTTGCATCCTCAGAGCCTAACAGAGGGCCTGGACTGTGAATATTTCCTGAATGAAGGAATGAGCCTTCAGCTGCTTTGAGCAGCCATGCTCTAGAACAAGGGAGCATCCCTTCTGGCAGAGGGAGAAAATGCCGTCAGTCCTGTGGGAACGTTGGTATTGAAAGTGTGGATCTGTTCCAATTCTACTGACAAATATGGGATAATCTGAGTGTAACATGAATTTCACACTTGAGGAAGGCAGAAATCTGCACCCAGCTGAGTGGAGTCACATAGGACAACACCGCACATACACGCACGCACGCACACACACACACACACACTTCGAACATCTACCAGCTACCATCAGTTCACTGCATGTGCTATAAACCACATCAGCCCATAGAGGGAGTTATAATTTTCCTTCCGATTTCTGACAACCCTCCATCTACTACTTCACATCAACTCTCAAGCTGCAGCCCTTCTGATGCCTGCTTCCATAGGCAGACTTCAAGACTGTTTTCAAAGTAAAGTACCTTATATATTATTGTACAGCATTTATGTATTTCCTAACCATGGAACAGGTGGAAAACTCTACTAATGTTTTTATTAGATTCTTATCTTTTTAAAGGGTGTCACTGAAGAAGTTTTGAGTATTGTGCCCTTCACCCTATTTTGTCCCCATAAACCACGTGGTTTTTATTGGGTTACCTTACAGAGCACGGTGGTTTTTATGATGTGAATGTCGGGTTCTATAGAACTGATCATGTATCTGTTTTCAAAGACAGACACAACTGCCTTGCACGAGGGACCCCAGAGAGGACCTGCTCAGGGTGTAATCAACCGCAGGGACTTTTCAGAAACTTGTTTTTCGGGGGCTTAGAACTATAGCTCTCTTAGAGCTTCTAAAAATTTTTTAAATGTTTTATTTATTTTTGGGAGAGAGAAAGAGACAGGGGAGGGGCAGAGAGAGGGAGGGAGACACAGAATCTGAAGCAGGCTATAGGCTCTGACAGAGCTGTCAGCACAGAGCCCGACATGGGGCTTGAATCCACGAATCACGAGATTATGACCTGAGCCAAAGTGGGACACTTAACTGACTGAGCCACCAAGGCACCCTTTTCTTAGAGCTTCTAAAACCAGCTGAGAGCCCAATCCACAATTCCAGAAATCAACAGGGCACCAGCGTCTAGACACTGGAAACTAGTACCCTCTCCCTTTCTGTCTCTCTGCCTTGATGATTCTGGGCCAGTCAACTTTTGGGTCTTGGTCTTTTTATCTCCAAGATGGGCATATGGATCTTCCTTCCTCAGAAGCCAGAATGATGAATGAATTAAATATGGTAAGAGAAGCACCAGGTTTTGCTCAGAGAGAAAATGCCAGGCAAACAGAATAGTAATGTCAGCCAGGAAAACATGACCAGAATTGTTCTTTTTAGTAAGAAGAGAAGAGGGAGGTGTGTCCTCCTGGGCAGTGTGAGGCTCAGCTTGCCCTCACGTGGCCTTTGGTGCTGAAGCGAGGGGGTCCTTTTTACTGAGGTCTGTGAGCTGCACCCAGGATCTGGTGGGATGCCTTTCACCCTTGACATTTCAAAGCCAATCTCCCATCCCTGATAATGCAGGAATGTTCCTCTGGCTGATGGACCTCTGCCAGCGCGAATGAGCGTCCCAGCCACCAACAGAGTAAACATTACTCAACTGGCCAGAGCTCTGTCACACACATTCTTCCCCTGTGTTTCTAACCTCATGCAGAGCACAGCCCAACCCTGTTGGGTCTAGAAACTGGGAATTTAAACCCAGGCAAGCAGGAGTGTGCAAAGAAGAAAGCTCCTCCCAAAGGGAACAGCTCCATCCATCAGTTATGGGTAGACAGGGCTGTCTTTCCTATGATGCCAAAACATAGGGCCAGGGAGGGGGCCAGGAAGAATTAGGCGCAGGAATGCATCCTCAGAAATCCAGTCCCCTCTCCCCACAGAGGAGTCACTTTCTTGAGAAAATAGGCAGACACACAAATGATTCAGTCTAGTGAACGCCTGAGATGCTCATTTGGGATAAAAGAATGTGAACTGGGAACTCCAGAAATAAAAGCTTTAAATAAAGGAGATTTTTTTTTTAAATCTGCCTCAGTCTCCTCATTGGTAACATGGGACTACCGCCAGCTCTTATTCATATTTTCTTCTTTCTGGGGATAAAGATTAACGTTTGCAAAGAGTTTAGGAGATTAAAAATCCGAAAGCCCGAGAGGAAAAAAGCTGATGCAAGATGGAAGCAGTTTAAACACTGGGTTGGGTTTTAATTCCACATCTCTTTCTACCTGAGGTGGCTGGGTTAGGAACCCAGTTCCCAAGAGGAGAAACACAGACAGGCCTGCGGGGGACGGTAAACATTCTTGAACTCAAGGAGTAAAAGTTGAGTGATACTTAAGAGAAGCCCACAAACTGGTTTTCTTATAAAAATCAAAGCAAATGTAACCAAAGGGAGGGAAAAATCGTCTTCCATCAAAAGCATCTTGACTGAGAACAGAAGCTGACCTGCACAGTGCACCTGAGAAAATCACACATGTGGGAAGGTAGGAGGGCCACAGAAACCGGCCACCACGCCTGGCCCTTACCGGAGAGCCGGTTTCTGCAGGCAAACATCAGATGCTTTGCAACGAGCCCTTCAGCGGAGGCCACTGCTACAAGTGAAAGAAACCAGGCCGGCACTTGAGAACTTGAGAAGTCCTCATGTCTGGGAGTGTTTTACACACCCTGCTCTCAGTGTGTCACGGATGCCCATTTAACAGAATGGAAAGCTGAGGTGCGAGGAGGAAGAGGTTATTTTTCACTACATCTTGTGAAGGGGCCCCCGACAAGTCAGTGGCTTCCCGAAGCTGATCCTTCTTCCTCTTCCCTACAGGGAATTGATTCCAGGTATGTTGAGCCTCCATCCTGACCACCCAAGCAGTTTGAAATGATTTCATTTGTTTACTCGTTTCTTGATTGTCACTGGAATGTAAGCCCAATGAGGGCAAGACCTTCCTTGCCTGCCATCTCCACCGTGTCCTCGGTGCCTCGCACAGAGCCTAGCCTGTGCCAGGTGCTCAGTAAATATTAGTGGAATGAGAACTGATGAGCACACTCCACACTGTCTGGAGCTGAGCAGTGCAGAAGTGACGGTGGTACACACTTCTCCTCTAGATCTCCTGATTTTGCTGAGGTTAGTGGGAGGCATGCCCCTTAAAGAAGGAAGAAGGGGGAGTGAGAGGCGAGGAGAAACCGAGAGTAAAATATAATCAAAATAGAAAGAACACTGACATATTGGGGCAATTTTGTGTTTGAAGGTGCAGGGTGGGTGCACCGAGGAGTATTACTTATGAAGCAGCACAGATCTCGGGCAGTGTTTTACCTAGTGTGAGAAGGGCCAGTGGGGGTGCCTGGGCGGGGGGGGGGGGGCTACCCATTCCTGACTTCTTAAGGCCTAAGCACAACTCTCATTACCTAGGATGCTTTAAGGGGGGAGGGTAGAAATGGGTGCTTCCATGAGCACAGGCTGAGCATTTCTAAAGGTTTGGGGCTGCAGGTGGGAACCCCAAACTTAGACTCACCCTGTTAGAACCCAATTTTGGGCTCATTGGGTTGATTTTGAAGAAGGATTAATCAATGGGAATTTACTGTGGCAACTTGAGTCACTTAAATGCCTTTTTCTCCAAGGGAAGCTGGAGTGAAAACTAAGAAGGGTTAATGGTGGACATCATTAGGCCTAAAGGCTGTGAGGACAGACAGAGCCCTGCCACAGTCTGGCTCCTGGGGTCTCTTTTCTCAGAGGCAGCCTTTGCGGGAAGGGGTAATGTGGCTGCAACAAAGGCCCCTGGGTTTGGCTGGCGAGGAGGATGACGACGCTTCTAGTGGATCTGGGCAACGAAGAAGGCTATAAAGCCATCAGCAGACTGAGCCACTGGGTGTCCACACAAAAGTAAGGTCCTAAAAACAGACATTTGTATTGTGACTGAAGGGCTCATAAAATTGCCTTAGAAAGGAGAGGTTTTCCACTGTGACCTATTCATAAGCAGGGCCCCACTGGGAAGTGACACCCGGGGAGAAGATCCTTTGAGGCCTGGCAAGTGTCAGAGCCGCCCCATTATGGGAGTTTGCCTGGCCAGACTCTAGCCTCTTCACCACCATCACTGGAGGCACTCCGTCAGCAGCAGCATTGCCATCATCATGACAGATCACCATTGGGTGCCAGCCCATGGACGCGGGTCCCAGGCAGCACCAGGCATCGGGCACTGAGGCTTTGGAGGCTGGATGACTACTGGCTTCCAGTGAACAGGAGCACCAGCGAAGCACTCAGGGGGCACTCCCCAAGGATGGTGGCTGCTTAGAGCCATCCCTCCAAATGCCTCTGATCGGCAAAAAGTCCAGTCCCTTTTCCAGACCTCAGTTCACTCAACAGAAACTCAGGAAGAGCTATCCTAGCTCTTTTCTTGTCCAAGGTGCGCTGGTAAGAAATTATAATAGGAACTAATCTAGTAGAACATTAAGCTAACTATTAGAACTAAATTAAACTAGTAGACTAAGCTAGTAAACTAAACCAGTAGAAACTAAACCAGTAGAACATTAAGAGAGAAAGAACAATAGTATGCTCTTTTTAATTTTTTATATTATGTTTAGAGAGAGAGAGAGAGAGCACACACATGAGTGGGGGCGAGGGGCAGAGGGAGAGAGTGAGAATCTTAAGCAGATTCCATGCTTAGCATGGAGCCCAACACAGGGCTCAATCCCATGACCCTGGGATCATGACCTGAGCTGAAATCAAGAGTCTGATGTTCAACCAACTGAGCCACCCAGGCGCCCTAATAATATGTTCTTTGAAAACTTCCTGGTAACATTAAATATTGGAGGTTGTGTGTGTGTGTGTATGTGTGTATTGTATACATTGGTTAAGCAGTATCAGTGGAAGTAGAGTTGGATGTTATTGTTTCTAGAAAAGGGAAAATATGCTCTAAATCATAATATGTACTATGTTATGTAAAATGAGACAGATCCCATGCTCAGTTTAACTCTAAACCTGAAAAACAGATTACAAATAGGGGATTTATGCATCCAGTTGGACAAGAAGCCCTTTATAATAGATATCATCAGTGCACAAATAATGGAATGTCTACCGTGTATGAGGCACAGGCTATGGACTGGAGACACAGTGGTGAAGAAAGCCAACTCGGGCTTTGATGTTGGTACAGCCTTGAATACTACCACTCAGAATACATACACGGTTTTAGAGACTTCGGGAACTACTCTTCTTTACAGGAAGAATAAGACTTACTGGATTTGTTTCTTTTTCTTTGACACGTGGCGATGCAAACCCTATACTTCACCTGGCAGTAGGATTCATAAGGAGGAGGAGAAGGCTTGTTTCTGCTTCCATTGGTAAAACATCTTAAGATAAACCAAGCAGCTATTTTGTACCCACCATGCAAATTGATGTGACGCAAATGGGAGATGCTATTCGGAGGTTTTCTATGCTCGCTGAACAAGAACTCACTGGACTTCATCGCCAACCCAGTCCAAGAGAAGCTGACCAGGAAGAGGCACCCTGCCTTGGGTAGGGCCAGAAGGCAATGGGCATGCAGGCTGCCACTCAAAGGCCCTGAAAGTGTTAATCTTCAGCAGTGATAGGTGTCTCCTTTACACCCATTATAAATCTGTTTATTGTGACTGGCCCCACCCAATCTGCTGGTGCTGTAAAGCTCTAATGGTCCCTAATAAAGGTGGAAGGATTGTAACAGCACACAGTTCCTGAAATGGGGAAGGAGCGAAGGAGAGACAGATGATGAGCTTAACAATAAGATATCACAATGACGAACCTTCCTCTGCTACTTCAGGCAGCAGGGGCCTGGGCCCCAGCACTTGATGCTATGCACAATCTCCAAATAATAACCTGCCAGAACTGAAAAGTCCGACACCCTCATTTGCTAGAATCTCTGAGAAGTTATGTGATTGGCCCAAGCTCACCCCTTCTCATTCATGGCTCAGGTCTCCTGAATCCTAGTCCAGGGCCCTTCCCCCAGCTGCCTCACCTCTCCTAGTTCAGCAAAGGATTGCCAGGATCATCATCAACCCCTTCAGGACCCTCCTGCTCCATCTGGCCTTGTGATGTCCTGCCCTGACCGTACATCCAAATTTCTTAGAGAATTTATTGAAACTTCCCATGTCTGATCCCTCTTCCAACATCAAGTTCTGATTCTAAACGGTGTAGGTGGGGGAGATGTGGGTGTTTTTGATGAGCTCCCCAGATGCCTTTTATGTGGCCTGGGAAAGACATGTGAGAAGCATAGGTCTTGCCAATACTTGGGTTTCATGGTTTCTGAGGTCTCAAATGAGAAGCAGGGTTCATGGAAAAGGAAACTTCCAGGGTGAAACGGCAAGCCACACCCTAGTCAAGAACCCAAGAAAACCCAAAGCTCTTACTCTCTCTCAAGGCCCCAAGGGCTCCTGAGCCAACCCAACAATACCTTGTCAGGCACGTAGGTGCTGGGCCATTTATCATACTTAAGCCTCAGAGCAGCCCTCAGGAGATAAACCTCACAATCCCTGACCCCTATTTTATAGACAAACACGCTGAGGTTCAGAGAGGCTAAGTAACCACCGGGAAGTGAAAGAACCATGGATCAAGCCCAAGCCTGTTTGGGGTGCTACCCCTTGCTACCCAGATACACCCTTCTGAATGTGGTCCAGGCTAGGGCCTGCTGGTAGCCAGCTTGCCTCAGGGGATGCAGACTTCCTTCAAAGAAGTCATTAAACACTAAAGATGTCTGCATGGTGTTCCTCCAGCTTGGGAAGGATGGGAGCCGGTGTTCTGAGAAAGGTGGTTCTTGACTTCCTGAAAGCATTAGAGGTTGGGCTTCATCAGTTGACTCCTCAGTGGCTAAACTCACACAGTGGTGCTTTTGTCAGCTGCTGAAGCCAGAGCACAGGGCAACGGGAAGGTATCTTAAGCAGATGCAGGCTCACAGGTTGTGAGAAGTAGCTTCCAGAGAATCAGCCTTCTGGAGCTTCTGAGGTTTCCTGTGTTCACTGCAGGAGCTGTGCCCACCCTCCCCTTCTTACTACTCTTTTGCCTGAAATTTGGGGGAGCTTCCCTCCTAAGAACAAAGGCCATTAAGCTTCTCTGATTGGGCTTCCACCAAGAAAGTACCACACCCCCTCTAATTGGCAGGTTCCCAGGGCTAATTACTAACAAGCAGGGTGCTCAAGCCTCCTTAAATTAAAGGACAAAAATGCCTTACAGGAAATTCAGGGTCATCTTATGAACCTGACCTTCTGCTACGTGATCATGAGCCTCTACCCCTCCCCAAAATCCTTGGAGTTTTCCAGCTCTGTATAGTGCATTTGCACTGAATGCCCATAATACTGGATATGGCACTGGAAATGCATTATGGATGTCACAGAGCAGTCCTTCTTGGAAGAATGAGAAACTGCCTTATACAAGAAGCCAGGCTTAATCTGCTGCAAACACCAATTTGAGTGTCTAGTTGGAAACACTCAAATTCTCTAAAAGTCAGGATTGAAAGAAACCTCCAAGAAGAACAGAGAGAAAGGCAGGGCCAAAACAAGGCCCTGCAAGGAATGGTAATAGCTACCATTTATGAGCCCCTGCTACATCCAGGGTGCTTTACATACATTAGCTCATTTAATCCTTATAGCATCTGCATGAGTTGGTGTCCCCATTTTACAAATTGAAATACTGGGGCTTAGTGATCCCAGAGATTTGCCCAGGGTCACACAGGCCAAGTTGAGGTTGGAATTCAAGTCTACCTTCATAGCTTACGACTCATTGCTACGCCCACTGGATTTAGAAAAGCATTTCCCCAGATTATCTTCAGTGTAAGATAGGGTAATTGATGGTCAGGCATCTATGGCACAGGCTGGGAACTGGGATTTTTACATTTTTTAACATTTATTTTTATTTTGAGAGAGAGATAGAGAGCAAGCTGGGGAGAGGCACGAAAGGAGGGGGACAGACTACCAACCAGGCTCCATGCTGTCAGCACAGAGCCCAATGAGGGGCTTGAACTCACAAACCATGAGATCATGACCTGAGCCAAAATCAAGAGTTGGATGCTTAACTGACTGAGTCACCCAGGCACCCCTGGGCATTGGGATTTTAGAAGCTCCCTAGTTGATTCTAAAGTGTGGCAAGGTTTGGGCCCATTATCCTACGGTGGAGGTCTGCAAACTGTGGTCCAAACAGGCCAAAGCAGGCTGTTTTTGTGGGACCCATGAGCTCAGCTTGGCTTTTAGCTTTTTAAATGGTTGGGGGGGAAATCCAAAGAAGAATATTTTGTGATATTTGAAAACATTAGAAATTCGAATTTCCGTCCCAGTACATAAGGTTTTATTTGAAGACAGCCACATTTGCTTGTTTACATATGGTCGTGGCTGCTTTTATCCTACAAAGGCAGAGTCGAATAGTTGTGAAGACAGACTATACGGTCCGAAAAGCGTAAAATGTTTATTATCTGGCTCTTTACAGAAAAAGCTTGCCGACCCCTATACGAGAGTTCCTGGGATGATAACCACAACTAAATGCTTCATTTGACATTATTTTGGGGCTATGTTTCATTCATATGTTTTTATGAATTCTCATATATATGTGTGTGTGCACACACATGTGTATAGCTATACACATGCACACGCACACACACACTATAAGCTATATACAGCTTCCTCATTTGTGCTTGTACTTCTCCTTGAAAAGTGGGTAGAGGCAAAATGCCAGACCTTGTGCCTTCTCATTGAGCAGTTAGCTTCAAAGGCCCTTGTACAGATTTTGGCCGCTGTCTGTAACTCTGGTGCTTAATTCTCCCCAAGTTCCTGTCCGTTCCCATCAAACCTTCAACAAACAGATTCCAAGGGCACTTCTCCTATAACCTGCAGGCGGGGGCTGTGTGCTTGCAGGCAGCTTCCTTCCTCCTCAGCGCTGACTGGAGGCAACAAGGAGTCCTTGAATCATCTAAGGGTCCTTCAGGGGGATTAGGCATGGCCGAAGGGGCTGCCTCCAGTGATAGCACTCTGGTATCTCCCAGGCCCCTTTGTGCAGAGGCTCTGAGCCCCACCAGCCCAGCAGCCAGGTTTCTTTGTATGCAGACCAGGCTGGGTCCACTATCAGGAGGAGGTTGCCAGCAGAATCTCTGAAGGCTGGGTCTCTTAATCTCATTAATATCCTGATTGTCTTCCTCAACCTAGTGGTAGCCGATGGGGTGGTACCGCAAGATAAAATGACCTTCAAATTCAGCAGATAAAATGGCTGTCAGATAAAGTTCTTATGAAGGAGAACACTGGAGCCAGGTCCACCCCTGAACTCCCAGTCAGTACAAAAATGTTTCCTAAAAGACCAGATGTTTCAAGGTGGCATTTGTTTCTTTTCTGAACTGAAATAATCTGCTACTTCGGGACAATAGGGCTTATTTACTATGGGGACCTTTGCTGTGGAGATGAATATTTTTACGACCACCTCATAAATGCCCCCGCCCCTTGTCTGCTGCCCCTGGAGGGGGCGGAGCTCCAGAGGTGAGTTGAGGTGACCGGGCTGTCTCAGAAGCCCCATTAAGTTGTTAAGGCATTTAGTGCCCCAGACAGTGCCGACTGCAAGGGCAGTTCAAATACCTGCCCAGATGGGGATGGGGTGGTGAAAGAGGGGGCTCACATCTCTTCCCTGGGTAGAGTGCAGAATCTACCTTGGTCAGGGGCAACAGCTGGTGTAGGGGAAGCAGTAAACCAGCCAGACTGGGAGACCCCCATCCTTGGCCATGCTCTCCTGAAGCCTTTTGTCATTCAGAGGGGAGCAGTAAGAATGTGGGAAAAGAAGGGACTGTGGGGGTATTGTGTGTGTGTGTGTGTGTGTGTGTGTGTGTGTGTTGGTTTCCATGCCTGAAAAGTTCTTAGCATCTGCATAAAGCACAGGGATGGTCAGTATGTAATAGTTCCAAACCTTTTTTTGCTGCTTGCTAACTAGATGAACTTGGGCAAATGATCTACATTCCAAACATCTCACCTTCATTGATTGTAAAATGAGGGTATGGGTACAGAAAATTTCTACCTACAAGGTTGTTATGAGGATTAGATAAGATGATGCATGGGGGTACTCAGCCCAGGGCCTGGGACCCAGGAAATATTAAATCAACACTAGCTGTTATGATTATTCACATTTAGCCATAACCCTTCTGTTGGGCACTTTTGAGATTTCCTTAGGTCCTACAGATTTCAGCGAAATCAGGGAAAATAGCAGGAACCACAAAGATATCCTGGCCCAGTTTGGTTTGTCTAAGACCCAGTCTTTGGACTCTTGTGGGTGACTAGGTAGGACATGTGAGAGGCCACAAGGGGGAGGTGGGAGGCAGGATTGTCTGGGTTTCAAGGTCTGATCAAGTCCACGAGGTTTGGAGAAGGGGCAAGAGAGTTTGAAGAGAGGCAGGAGTAAACATCCACAGAAATAAAGGTCTCCATTTAAAGAGGCTATCAGTCAGCATATCCAAAGATTCTTCTGGAAGGGCTTCCTCTGGCCTCCAGGAGAATGAGCCTCATTTTCCTTTCCAAAAGATGATATAAGAGTGAGGACATGATGTGTGGGCTGAATGAAGGCTGATGGGGACATTTTGCCCCTCCCTTCCTGTCTTAGACAGCTGCATTCTGGAGCAAAGGGTACAGTGAGCCAGGCCACCAGTTCATGCAGCTGGATCCCAAGGCTTGGGCAAAGGCTAGCCCCACTTCCATTCCACACCAACTTTCTCCTCCTCCTCGAGCCAATCAATACAACACCTGTCTCCAACCAGTCCCCTTCCTTGCCATAGCCCTGCTCTCTGACCTTTTGGGGGCCTTTCTCTTGATTCCACTCCAGAATGGAGGTAGAGGCCATCACTCCGGGCCTGCTCAATGGCCTCAGAATGGGCTGTCATGGGGCCTATAACCAGGGACAGCTCCTGCTGGCGAGAGCAGGGCTGGGGGCGGGCGGTGCAGATAAAGGCCTTCTAGGCTGAAGATAAATGGCTGCCTGCAGCCTGCTACAGTAACTTCAGGCCCCCAAGAAGAGCAAACAAAGGGTGCCCCTGTGACACTCACTGGAAAGATGAAGGCCCATCAGCGGCAGCCAGGCTGGTTCAAAGCCCCAACTTAATTGTCAATTAAGCATGCATAAGGGAGACAAAGCCATGACAACCCTGGGCTGCATGCTGGTGTGTGATTGTAAAGCCGGGAGGGGCAACCCCGAAAACAGCTGATTCTGCTGACAGTGTGTTTGTAGGGCACCTTGTAACCAATCAGCCGCTGACAGAGGCAAAGTGCTCCTCCTGCCACTCCTATTGTGCCGGACATTCCAGGACTAGGGTCACACTGTGGTCACCGTGGGCAAGTGGGCCACAACACACCCAGAGTGGCTGGGAGAGAAGGCGGCTCGTTAGGGAAGGGCTGCTCTCCTCTCCAGGAAGAAGGTTCAAGGGAAAGATTGGTCTCTAAAGTGCCTCCAGTCCTCCTGGCTCAGAGGCTGCTGTTCAGAGGGGAGGGAGTGCCGGGAAGGGAGATTGGGGCCTTGTCTCCCCAGCTTAGCCTTGGAGGGTGCTTGGTGCTGATGCTGGCTCTGGGTGTTGGTTTCTCCTTGGCTGCCATAGAGCTCATTTTGTATTCTACACCCACGTACATTCTGGGCTTGGTTAGAGAATGTACCTTGGCCATGGGGGCCATGATAGGAAGAGCACCATGAGGCTCTATGGACCATACCCCTCCCTGAATGCTGGGCTCTAGCCTGCTGTCAGCCTAGCCCTGGGTGTATTCCCCAGCAGCCCCATCACACCTCATGTGCCCCGCTGGCAACCTGACGGGGGAACAGACACACATGCCAGCATCCTGCACCCCAGGCCCCAGCCCAGTGGTTGCTTCTGCTTCTAGTCCCAGGGCCAGGTCACATGTCACTGCCTCTTAGGAATAATGCCCCAGTGTGTGAAATTTAGAAGGAAATGGATTTCTGCTGCCTGTCATTCTTCCCTCTGCTCTAATCACATGAGTGATAATGATAGTGGTTACAGTTTATTGGGAAAGATGGTGTTTACACATTCTCTCATTTAATCCTCACGTGGACCCGATGAGGTAGGTCCAACTTCTTGATCTTACAGACAGGAAAAGTCAGACTCGGAGAAGTTATATGGCTGGGTCACGCTGCAGTTAAGGGCTAGATGCAGGATTCAAAACTAAGTCCAGAGAATCTACTCTCTGGGCATGGACAAAGACTATCCTGATGAGCCCCGAGTGAAAATTAAGACAGAGGGGAAGGGCAGCCACTGAAAATATACAATGTCCCATAATTATTGCTCCATAAATAGGAGTCTCTCCCTAGAAAGACACACAAAGCCCTGAAAGACAGCCTCAGTTCCTAGATGGCTCTGGGCCCTCCATGCCAGCACAATGTCTTCCCAAGAAGACAATATGCTCCTGTGGGCAGGGACATGTGTGCATCTGTGCTGTACCAAGTGGGAATCAGCAGGCCTGAGTTCCAGCCCCATCTGCCACCATTGCTCTGTATAACTTTGGCAAGTCACTGCCTCTTTTGAGCCTCAATTTCCTTCTTTGACGTTCTCCCCAGTTCTAGCATTCCATGATTTTTTTCAAAGGCTGATATCTGGGGAGACCCTAGAGAACCCACTCCAAGTGGGCCATGCCTTCTCGGACTCCACTCAGAGGGCTCTGGGACTGTATTTTCCACCCATCCTGCTCAGTTTCCAGGACCCACCCCTGTCCCTCCAGCCCCTCTCTGTCTCCTGTCCATATACAGAAGGCCTAAGCTAACGACCCTGTGGTGACCTCACCACAACCCCAGCTTGTCAGAAAGCTGCCGGGCCTTTGTTTGGCTTGCAGGCTCCCTGACTTTGGTGTGGAGATCACAGGTCCCAACACAATAGCCATTGTCTCCTCAATAATGCCCCTTGCCCCAACCACGCCCCCCCGCAGCTCCAGAGCCAGCTCCGTGGATCACTGCGGGTGGCAAGTGCTCCAGTCTTGCTCAGTGCTGGCCACATGCCGTTTGCCACTGCCCTCTGAACTCTTCTTTGAATTTCCGTTAAGGGACTGGGTTACTCTGCAATCAGGCCAGTGTCCATCGGGGGCTCCTCCAGCTCTCAAGAGTAACCCAAACTTTCTCCCTGCGTGCCTGAGCCTTTCCCTTCCGTGGGAGTTGGATCCAGAGAAGCCCCTAAGCCCTGGCCCAGGCTTCATGGTGGACAGTTTCAGGCTCCCAGAGACCCTGGTGGGAGCACAGAGTGGAACAAAAGCTTGGATACTGCCCAGCCTGGGCCCTACAATACTTAGGCCAGCCCCAGACCTCAGGGCTCTCCAAGCAGAGGAACAACCAGCAGGGAAGGAAGCAACAGACTTCAGAACCAACCCTGAGTTGGAAATGGTGCTTGGCTCTCCTTTTGCAAGCCCTTCCCCAGAGCAGATGGGAGATCATTCCATACTTTTTCTACATGGGCACCACGCCAGCCTCAATAAGCATACTAATTCTGGGAAGCCAGCTTTCCTTGAAGAACTAAGCCCCAGGGGGAGAAGCGCCTTCAGACTATGCCTGATGCAGCACTCAGCATATAGGGCTTCCACCCTAATAAACCCACACCCCACAACAGAGGCATCCTAATCCAGGACCCGGCACACAGTAGGTACTCAATTAGTTCTGACTGATTCATCAGCACAAAGATTTAAAGTGGCTGTTTCCACCCAAACTCCGGCAGAGAACAAGCAGAGACTGTCAATAGAGTGGCCCTTCCACAGAGGCCCCTGGGCTCCTCCTGCTGGAGCTGGACAGGCCCTGGGGAAGGATATGGACGGGGTGGAGATAGTGACCCCTCTGCCCACAGTGTGGACCTGGCATACCAATAAGGCAGCCTCTCCATCTAATCTTACAGCTTCACTGACTTGCTGAGTCAGCAGCCACACAAGGAAGAAGAAAGGGGACCAGAGAAGACTGGGGAGAGGGGCTCCCTGGAAGCTGAGCAAGGACTCACAGGAAACCTGACCACAGCCAAACACTGTTTTCACAAGAACATCCCGCCAATGGGAGGCCAGCCTGAGCACCATTCCAAAGCATTTCCTCCTCTGAAAAATCCTGACCCAGATGAGACCCATGGGGAGAAGGATGGTTGGGTTGCCAAGGCAGTGAGGCCTGGGCCGGGCTTACCTGACAGCTTATTTGGAGGAGAGGCACTGGGCTGGTGGTGGGGAGAGCTGTGGGAGAGCAGGGGGTTCAGATTGTGCGTCTGGTTGGAGCTGTAGGCATCCATGGCCAGCTTCTGCCGGAACGCCTCCTCCTTCCTGCGGTTTGCAAACCAGTTGTAGACACGGACTTCAGTGACCAGGTTGGAGCCCAGGCCATGCGCTTTGGAAGGGGAGACGCCTCGCTGCAAACATTCTGCCCTGAGGATGGACAGTGGGGGAGATGGTGAGCAAGGGCAGCCAGGGGGAGGCTTGCTGGTGCTCCACCCCAGACACACAATCCCAATGGTCTCAGTTAGGGGTATGAAGAGGCCAAGGATAGAGCTGGATCCTGGGGAAAAACCTGTCCTGAGAAAAGCCCAGTCCATGTGGTAGTCGTTCTCTGATGACATGGCCAGAATAGGGAACACAGGTGTAGCACAGGCTCTGTGCAGAGGCATAGGCCTCTGTTGTGGCTCCTGACAACAAGAGAGCAGCCAAGAGGCAGGTTATTCAGGGAGAAGGTCCAGACTGGGCCTCTTGACATGTCAGAGAGACTTTTAGACACCATTGGGTGCTAGGGGGCTTCTCATGAGCAGGGGGACAGAGTACAGCCTGGGGACTCTGTGACATGTCCAAGCTGATTGCTTTGCCTCCCCCTTCCTGGCCTGACCTCCCCAACCATATCCTATTGCTGGAGCCAGCCCAGTCCCGAAACAGAGACAGAGACCACAGGTGTTGGTCTTTCTAAAAGACTAGACTTTTAAGAAAGTCAATGTTGGAGGGGCACCTAAGTAGCTCAATCAGTTAAGTGTCCGACTCTGGGTTTCAGCTCAGGTCATGATCTCACGATTCATGAGTTCAAGCCCCACATTGGGATTTATACTGACAGCAGGGAGCCTGCTTGGGATATTCTCTCTCTCTCTCAAAATAAATAAATAAACTAAAAAAAAAAAAAAGAAAGTCATTGTTGGAGTCAGGGAGGATGGCAGGAATGAATGAATGAATAAATAAATAAGATATCCCAAGGATTTCTGATAGTTTTCTTTAAAATTACATGCAGTTGTTAAGATACCAAAAGAACTCTGTTCAGTGTGGGCAGAGTGGATTGGACAGATCTGACCAGTTCTTTTCTGCCAAGTTTCCTTTTGGACCAATGGTTTTTCTCTGGTCTGCATTGAGGTCAGACACATGATTCTCATTTCACTGGCATATTTTAGACCAGGATTCTTCAGAGTATCTTCCTTGCAATAACAGCTCATGGTATAAATATCCCCCAGAAAAAAAGATTCCATAGCTAACAATCAATTCAACAAAGCTAAGTAAGTCTTTTGACTCTAGGCCTTCTCAGAATCTTTAATGTTACTTTATCCCATGACTCCTCAAGAGGAATTATACATCTGATGTTTCTCAAACTTATTTGTGAATGACTTGAATTCAGGGTTCCATGGAACACCCATTGGGAAACCCCAATTGAGGCACACTTAGCTGGATAATCAGTACTTCAATATCCTGGGACTGAGGGGATGGATCTCAGGTCCGCATGCTTGCCTGCCTGCTCAAGCGAGTTTCTGGTGGTGTTACCTGTTGCACTCCTCCACTAACGCCTCCCTTTCTTCCTTGCTGGGGTTCTTTTGCCGGTCGTAGGCCTGGTACAAGATTTGCTGGGATGCGGGCCCCCATTTGAACCGGTTGCGACGCATCTTCTTGTTGGGGGGCTCAGAGCAGGCATCATCGGACTGCCCAGGCCCCTGGCTCTGTTGACTGAACTCTGGAAAGAGAAACAGCAGCTGATCCTGACTGCTTTTGTCTGTCATATTTCCAGAACTCTGGACTGTCTGGTTGAATTCTGCAAAGAGAGAGGAGTAGATTTGATAGGGTCTGTAGCCTTCACTTGGCAGACAGACAGACAGACAGACGGACGGACAAAAACATCTTTATTCCTCTCCCCGAAGTTTGCCATCTGCTATTATTATGTGTGGGGCATGGGGTACAGAGGGGAAGCTCATGATAGGCCCCTCTCTGCCCACCTTAGTCCACCCCACAAAGCCCCCCCTTTCCTTTCTTTGAAGGAGCTCAAATATGGCCACCCATAGTTTTTAGTGGTAATGTGTTTTCATTGGCTCACTGGCCCTCAGACATGAAGCAACCCTCTGAATCCTGACCTCTTGTGTTTTGGTGTCCAAGAGGATGGGCTTAACCAAGTCTCAGGTCTAGAGCGAAACGGCTCAAAGGTATAATTTGCCCTTAGACAAAATATTCAGAGACTAAAAACAGCTCTCCCCACCTCCCCTCTCTCCTCATATATCTACCTTATGATGCTATGCTCTTAGAAAAACCCAAGACCCAAAACCTGTTGACTGGAACTTTGAAATAAATAGAACTGAAGTTTTATATTAGAAAAAGAAGAAGCTCTGATTTCAGATCGTTTCAAAGGCGATGATGTGTGTGTGTGTGTGTGTGTGTGTGTGTGCATGTGTGTGTCCAGGGGTCCATTTATGAGGAAAACAGCCCAAAAGGGAAAGGTCTCACAGACCTGCCTACACATTTAAAAGATGGCAAACGCAGAAGTCGACAGACATAGGACCTTTCTAGCAATGGCATTTAATGAGTTGGAGAAAGATAAATGTAGATGAAATAATGCTCCCTGTCTACCCAGTTCCCAAGGATCCAGGTCCATAGTGACCCTTGATATATTTTTGGTTGAATGAATGAATGAAAGGTGGCAGCTCACCCAGTGGTGACACTGTAGCTTTTATGGTTTAACTGAGATTTGATATTTGGTTGTGGGCGAACTTTGTTATTGTCCTCCTCCTATCTGCATAAAGCAGGGTTCAGGGTCATTAGTTCCATTTTACAGATGAATAAGCATAGAGGCCAACCACCCTGCTGAGTAAGGACACGTAACAGATTCATTTCCTAACTCCTGGTATCCAGGTTCTGGACCTTGATGTTTTTCTTTCTTGGTTACTGGAGTCCCTCCTGCAGATCTCAGAGACAACTCAATCCAAAATTCTCCAAGGTTCAAAGTCAGGGCCACTATTTAATGCTTGAATCCCCTCGACAACACCCTACCACGTAGTCTTCCAGTCCACACACCTCCAGCAACAGGGAACTTACTACCAATCTAAGGATCCATTTCCATTTGGTTCCATCCTCAGAAGCAGTGGGCCTCTAACCGGCCTGGACTCAGGACTCAGCTTTGTTTGAACCGGTTGCTGATTGGCCAAGTTACAAGCAGTCTCCTGGGTGGATGGACGGAACATGTCATTGGGGCCTTTGATTTGGGCCCCACCCACTTTGGATGATTCTCAGGCCACTTACAGCTGTGTTTTCACTGGTTCCCAACAATTGCTTTAGATACCTGAGAGAGTCTCTGCCAAATTCACTGGCAGGAAGCCAGTGCCTCCATTGGATGCTGGAGGGCCCCAGCCAAGTCACCTAATCCCACTCCCCACCCCCGCCCCTCAGCTTCCCTGCCTGTGGAAAGGGACTGGGTGAACACCTAAGGGGCACTCAACAGTCTCTCAGAATATCTACCTCTAGTCAGAATGGTGATGGGGACCCAAATTTCATGGACACCGTATCTCTCAGAGGGCTTTCATACCTCTTATGTCATTTGGTCTTCATGGCAGCCAACTAGTGCATTTACCTCAGGGACAATAAGGGGGGGGGGAGGGGACAGGGGTCTTCTCTCCTCCCTGTGGCCCTGTGGAGTCACCATGAGTAAGATCCAAAAGCCAATATGAATAATCCTAAGGACCCAGGATCAACATGAGGCTCTTCCCATACTATGAAGAGATGTGGTAACAATGAACATTTATTGAACCACTCCCCTGCTGGGGTATCGTACAAGGTCCTCTAAGCGTATCCCTTTATCTAATTCCCACAACCCCTCTACATGCAAGAACTATCGTTATCTCCACTTTGTACCTGAAGAAACAGAGGTTCAGACTGGTTATAGGACTTGCCCAAAGTCGCATGACATGAGCCAGGATGCAAACCCAGCCTAAAGACATGAAGGTTCCTTATCAGCAGCCTATATGTCACCTCTTGCTAAAAACAAAACTCAACCAATACATCCCCCAAACCTTCTAATCTGACTTGGGTGGAGGTAATACAATGGACTCCACTGTTGTCTGTGACAGGTGTGAGGCTCACTCATAGCCGCCCAGAAGCACGGGGCTATCCTCTGAGGAGGCGGCCACTGGCGCTGTGTTCAGAACCCTGTGTGTGCCAGGATCAGCCTTGATACATTGCCTGTGGGGGCCCAGAACCATCCAGGCTCTACCCACCTCAGGGCCCTAGCTTCTCAATTTCTGAAGAAGCATACTCCAGCCTCCACCACCACTCCTCCACTTCCTTCTAGATTAATGTGGGGTGGGGGGTGGGAAGTGGGGAGACAGAAAATGTTCACTGCCCATAAAAATTCACTTAAAGAAGCTGGTTTCAACAGCCTCTTTATAGACTCAGGTGCCAGTGTGGACAAGCACATTCTCTATGTGTAGATGGGTCCATGAATATTATCACTTATTATTTTTAGTTTTTTAAGAAAATTTATGTCATCTTTTTTTAAACTTTTTTTTTTAAATTAATGGGGGGGGGGGATGGAGAGAGAGGGAGAGAGAGAATCCCAAGCAGGCTCCATGCTATTAGTGCAGAGCCTGACTCAGGTCTTGATCTCTGACCACGAGGTCAGATCATGACCTAAGCCAAAATCAAGAGTTGGATGCTTAACCAACTAGGCCACCCAGGTGCCCCACGGGTCTTCTTTTTAAATTCTCCCACTTCTTTCTCCTTCCACACACCCCATTCACTTGTGTCCCTCTTTTATTCATCTCACTTACTAATTTTTATCCCACGTTTATGTGTCTGATATTCATCCTTCAAGTATTGGTTCCAGTGTCACCTCCTCTAGGAAGCCCTCTGTGAGGCCTCTAGGCAATTTAGCAGTGCCTCTGCTGCCCCTTGTGTATACCTTTATAACAGCTCTTAGAAAGCAGCTGTCATTATTGACTCAAACATATCCTTTCCCCCATTGGGTTGTAAATCCCTGGAGAAAAGGGCCTGCGTATCTCATAGCCCAGCAGTGTTTGGCACCTAATAGATGTTCAGACAGTATTTATAGAATGAAGGAATGTTTCTTAAGGTATATGTCTCATGCGGCTTTAAAACAGCAATAACAATAACTCAAAATATCCCTGGCAGGGCCTGTCATATATTTTTGTAAAATGTTTCTTCTCAAGCATGTTGGGAAACTTTCTATGACTGTGTGTTTTTCAAAGCTTCTAGCTGGCCTTTCCTGTCTCCCTCTCCTTTCTGTGGGGACTCCCATTGAACACAGAGAGGCAGCTCAAACTGGAAATGCCACATAGGGCTTGGATTAGAGCGAGGGCAGGCCCAACGGTTCCCTGGCCTTCAGAGACTGTGGCTCCTGAGAATGTTCTCTGCCTTTCCAAGAATTACAGAGAGTCGCTTCATGTCAGAAACACAAATTCTTAAAGACCTAGTCAACATGGATGGTGAATCAACCCAAAGTTTAAAAGGGGCCTCTTTTATGCCACTTTGCTTCTTCTATTCTATCCATTTAACGTTTCCAACAAGCAGCCACAACAGGAGATGGAGGTCTGATCCCTTTCCTTCCACCATGAAGGCCTTTCCAGCCCACAGATATTGAGACCATAAATAGTGAAACAATCACTTCGGAGCAGTGTAGGACAGAAAACGAGAATGATTTTTAAAAGTGGCCATCCGGTGAGAGGGGAAAAAATCCAAACCAGGCGGTGGTGGAGACTGATATCTTAACAAAGACAGAGAAGCCCACGGCCCAGAGGATAGTATATGGGAAGGGTGGAAGTTCATACAAAATTTTCCTAGGAAAAGGTCTGATCGAAATAATTAAAGGATAATAAAAGTACACTGTCCTAAAATAAACACAGAATATCATTCAAATGCAGTTCAAACTTCCCAACACTTCAAAAAAAAACCTCTTGGTATTACTAGGTAGAAGAGATGTTGGGATAGAAAGGAGATTTGGGGATGGGGATGGAAATGACCAGTATTGATCAGTCAGAGTTCCAAATGCAGACACTTGTGCTATGTCCTGATTTAGCCAGAGAAGCTTCTTCATCAGACAGCATCACTGGCTCAAGTCTCAAAGCTTTACTGATTTTGGTGAATGTGAATAATCACCTTAAGTTGCTTCAGGATGCAACCTGAAGCACCCCCCCCCCACCCTCCCAAAGAACAGGGTCAGGTTCTGAATATATCTATATACACAAATATCTTCAATTTTGTACAGTCTCTCCAGAGGGGAGGAGAGAACAGGAACAGTGATCAATATTATTGATTGCTACAAAATATCTTCCTTGGAAACTCTGATCTACGGTTATATATCAAGGGGGAGCTGCTTGGCTGACTTGGGGGACACTATTCCACTGTAACCTACTTGGCTTCAAAGAGAAGGATGTTAGAAGCAGGGACCAGAAAATTCAAGGTACACTGCATACACTAAAGTACTTGTCAAGGTAGCTGGCTGGGTAGTAAGGGACCATGGGAGAAGAAAATGATCAAAGCCAATCCATTGTACAATAACTATGGAAACCAAATCCACCTGCAAGCTTCCTAATATTTGCCAGGTGCTATACAGGCCTTCTTGTGGAAGGGGAAACCGAAGCATCCCACGGGGGTCAGAATCAGGGCAGAGGTCACCACAGGTTGAGGTCCAGAGGGGATTAAAGCACTTACGTCGGAGGATCTCCCGTTGCTTTCGGACGTACCAGGTGTAGAGGGCTGCTCGTTTCTGGGTCTTCATGGGGGTGCCCTTGTTGAGATGCTGAGAGAGGTGTGACTGGTTCAGACCTGTGACGTCAACCACTTCCCTCTGGGGGATGTTGTGTTGCTGCATGTAGCCCTTGATCATTTTGGCAGCCCTCCAGGGGTCCTCACTAGACAGATAAGCAGATGGTTAGGATTCTGGTGGAAGATGTCTGGGGAGAAAGATTCTTCTTTTAGGAGTTTTACCTAAACTCTTTGCAAAACTTTGATCTTCACCTATTTCTCCATCCTTGTGAGAGAGGGGAGGCCAAAACAGAATCTAGGAAAAAGGGAGATGAAAGCTTCTATACAGTACACTCTGTCCCTTTCATGTGAGACCAGGAGGGTAAAGGTGAGGAGGACTTCCTGTCTTAGGGATGGGACAGCACCACCAACACTCTCATTAGCAGAAAGAAATGTTCCCATTTTATTTTGCTTTCCTTCATTTTCCTGGAAAGTGAGGGGCTTGAAGCCAAGAATTTTCCACTTCTGGGAAGTGGAGATGCCATTACCTCAGGGATGGGCTGGCTGATCCTGCAATGATAGGGGGGCAGCATCAGTTTTGATGCTAGACCTCTTCTACCTTATTTCCCTTCTGAATGGGTGTCTCGATTTCTTAGTTTATGAAATTGGAGTGAAACATGTGTGCCCACCTCCTGAGAAGCAAGGAGAACTTCTTGGGCAAATGCTAAACAGTTTTCAGAGTTTCAGAAAAGTTTTAAGAAATACAATGATGTTCCTCTTGGACTGAAGAATTGCTCCAGTGAGGGGAGGCAAGTTAAAAAAAAAAAAAGTCACCAGAGCCCCACCTCTCAGATGAAATGGAGTGGGGATATTTTTAATTTCTGAATGAGCTATTGACCATCCCAAATGCCATGGTTTCCTGTATTCTTGCAGTTCTTCCCTGATAGGGTAAGGGTTTCTGGAAGGCAATGTCTTTCATAAATTTCAAGCTTGGGATAGAACTTGTTTATACTTTTCATTTCTCATAAACACAGATACTCATAAGCTACTTTACAGCAACGTACTAGGACCTTTGAATTGTATTTAAAGTGTTTTCTACTTTGCTACTTTTATTGCTTTTTGACTTAAAAGTGAGAGATATCATTTAAAACAAGAAATTAAGAAAATGAGGCAAAGCATAGAACGACAGTATTAATGTAATACATCACATATACTATTTAATACAGCTCTATATTTAACTTAAAAAAAAGACCCAGCACCCTTTTACTCTTTGCTGATGTGTACAGTAGCTCCATAGAACATGAAAAAAAAAAATGAAGGGGAAAATTAGTTTCATACCAAACAATAAGGAACGTATAAAGCAGAGGATAAAACAGATAGGGTTAGTCAATTCATTTCTAAATGGTGCCTATCAAATGTCAAATAAAATTAGTTTTTGTTTGATGAATTTAAAAACCTAGTAATTCAACATATTTTGTAAGCATTTGAATAATTGTGGCTATTTTAACAAGTCTGATACTAAATTCGCAAGATCACAGGCTTTGGTAGAAATATTTTTGGGAAAGACAAACTTTTAAGATTAGTCACAAATAAGCTAATACATTTCCCGAGTATTTATAAAGCTACGTCCAAGTAATGAAACATAATAAACTAACAAAAACATGTGAAAACATTCCAGTTTCACACATGTAAAATTCACCTTGAGTAAAAGTAGTGTAATAGGTCCGTGGAATGCATATACCCGTATAAAGACCAGTGATCGCGTTAAAGCTTACTTCTGATGAGTATTTCCACAGATCTTTTTAGGGTGGAAAAACACTTCCAACAAATACAATTGCTTCGAAAGTTAGAAAAAGTGTTTGGATTTTCAAAGTTAATATCGATTTAACAGATTCTTTGACTATTTTCGTTTGGTTCAAATTTCTTCACCTGTGTTCATTTCGTGTGTCTAAGAAAGCTAGCACAATAGTGTAATGTTCTTTAGAGGGAAGGGTTCTGTGGAAAGAATAATTAGCTTAACAATTGGGAAGGTTAAAAAAAGAAAAGAAGCCCAAGGAAACCCTGCAAAGTAGCAAACCTTTAAGCCCGCATCTAAGGACTAGAGTCAGGGGTAAGATGGCGCAGTTATTTACACCTTTCCAGCTCTCTGATCACAGAATTCACCTGTGTTCACCGGGAAGCGCCCAGAGAGCTGGTTACGCTTGTTCATTTGAAAATACAGCTTATATGGAGGGGTTCCAGATCCCGACAAATAACACGGATCCGGAGAAGCACAAGTGGCCACTGTGCTCAGGTGTCAAACGCCCGACCCCGGCGCCCCGTGTGGGGCCAGCACGCTTCTTTTCGAACAGTGACTTTACTGCCCACGAGCAGAAAAGCCCTGGACCCCAGCACGGTTCACCGCGGTTCCTAAAGAAGCCTAGACTCTGGCTCCCTCAGGGAGCAGCCCACTTTGCAAACGCTGCAGGCGCCCCAGGGCAGACGCCTGCGAACCCGGCAGCTCCGAGCCGAGAGCCCGGGTCCCGGGGCTGGGCGGCGCGCAGTCCCGAACCTTCCCTTCTCGCCTTTCCCTTCTAGGAGGTATAAAGAGCGTCCAGGCAGTCCAAAAAGTGAGTTTAGTTCTGTTCTCTCGGCTTTAGGAGAACAGAGTGGGCAAAACAGGGAGTGCTCAGGAGCCGACCGTGCAGTGACCTGGGAACCGCTAGCAATTTCTTGAAAAATTACTTTAATAAAGTCTAAGCACTCCCGAAAGGTGGGGGGAGGGAAGGCGGCGCCCGTCTGGGAAAGGGGGAAAAACCTTGGGTCTGTCCTGCGTCTCTACCCGGGTGAGGAGTGAGGGGGTCGGCCCCTCGCCTCCCTCCCCGCCCCGCTGGAGCCAAGCGCTGGGCGAAGGGCACAGGGCCGAGGCTCAGGCAGGGCCTGCAGGTGCGCGCAGCCCCGGGGCTGCCGGGACGGCGGGGGGCAACCGAGGTCCTGCGCCGGGGGGCTTGGCTGGTAGCGCCCCACAGCGCCGAGCGTGCGCGAGGGCTGCGGCTAGCCGATCCGCGCCGGCGTCTGGATTTCCTTCCCCGTCTAAGCCGCATTTACAACTTCACCAATGAATAACCCGCCTCTCTTTTCAACCTAATCACGACTCTTTGTGTATCTTTCTGTTGATGATTTATAGAAATAAATTAATAACACCCTAACTCCACGTGCTGCCGTTTATGTTACATCTCTGCTGCTTCCAGCCCAGCGCGGGGATGAGTGCGGAGGGGGCCCTGGGTCTCCTCGCGCTGCCCAAATCTTCTCAGAGCCCCGCTAGAAGACTGCCGCTTGCGGCCAGGTGGATGGGCCTGGGCCCCGCGGGCTCCCCGTGGCAGGCGGCGGGAGCTCGGTTCGACCGCCTGGCCGCCCCGGAGCCCCAGCTGCTCCTCTTCCGAGCCCTCACCTTCCTGCGCCCGAACCCCGGCGTGGGAGAAACCGCCACCGCTCGGGGAAACTGCGAGGCAAGAACCTCAAACCTACGAATAGCCAAATCCTTTGGGGGGAAAAAACTAGAAATCCCCCATTGTCTTTGCTAGAGAGTAAGCCGCTGAGTCCCCCAGATCGCAAATTCAAATGCAAGGTCACCTCCCACCCCAAACTGCTGCTGCGGCCGTGCGACCGAAGCTGCCTGAATCGGGGCGCGACTTTGGTCCTGGCCCCTGCCTTGAAACCGCGGCGCTCGTGTCCAAGGCCACGCGAGGGGCTCGGTCCTCAAGCCGAGCGGCCGAGAGAGAGAGAGACGTGCGGTCTACGGGAACCGCTGGGCTCCTTGGATAATTAGTAACCAGCTGTCAAAGCCCTCGGCGGGGCGGAGAGGCCCAGCAAAGGATCCCAGACCCGCCAGCCTGCCTGAATTCCCCGGACGCCGGGATGTCGGGGGCGAGATCTGGAGACACCCTTCTTAGTATGCGACCAAATCCGCTGCGAATGCGGTCTTAGCCGAATTTGCCCCCGGCTTGCCTAGATACGTGATTCTTTTGCCCCGTGCGGGTCAGTCCCGGCCCCGTAACACGCAAACATTTCCTTTTGTAAATCTGAACCGGCTTTGAAGATTCCGGATAATCCTGGGGCCTTGAATGGGCGCTGCAGATGGGAGTGCCTGCCAGAGAACTGGCCCCGCTTCGTCCCGGCCCCGGGTGCCTCCAGGCCCTCTTCAAAGAACGGCAGGACGCCGCGCCCGAGGCCGGCCTGCGTTTCCCGGGACCGGGAAGTAGGCTGGCCCCGGAGAAATGCTCGGCCTGGGGCTTGTGCGGGCCCGAGCCTCTGCTCCTGGGAAATGGCCACCATCTCACTGCACCCACCCGCACCGTCAGTAGGGCGCACAACCCTCTCGCAAAGGGCTCCGCCGCTCCGGTTCTCCCAGGCCGGGAGGGCCCCTCGGTCCCGGGCGCTGGACTGGACAGGGGGAGAGGGAGCCTCGGGATTCAGGGCCCTCCAACTGAGGTACCGGGAGGGGTCCAGGTGTTGGGAGAGAAGCGGAGCGCCCCCGGGGGTGACTTCCTTGGTAGGAAACGGGCTTGGCGAGAGCGGTCGAACGCAGAGCGGCTCAGGCACAAGGCCCGAGCTCTAGGGGCTCCACCTCGGTCCGCGCCTACCTGAGCATCCGGTCCACCTCGGCCCGTTGCTCCGCCGCCTCCTCGGTGTTGAGCGCCTGCAGCTCCTTGAGGATGGGAGGGGTGTCATAGTCGTCCCCGTCCTCGGAACCCTCGTCCCCAGACAGGCGGCCCTTGGCGTGGCCGTTCGTGAGAGTATGGAAGACTGGCTTGGTGTCGGGGTCCGCCCCGCTCCCGGGGG
>CM053565.1:21638428-21674439 GCA_028646485.1 Cryptoprocta ferox | reverse complement strand
CCAACAGACGCAGGTGGCCGGCAGGGAGAGCCGGCCCGGAGAGGAGAAACTGACTCCTTAGGAATGGACGCGGAGACCCGGGGGAAGAGGGGGTGTCAGGTGGGGTGAGTGCGGATCACCGCGACCCCATTTAGCTCTATCCGGCTTATTGTTCTTCAGACTCCAGACCCTTACCACACAGGTCTGGAGGCTTGGATTTGCAGAACTGCTGGCCCGGAGAGCGTAGGCGAGCGGGAAGGAGGCCCGGAGAACCTTGGGAGGAGGCGCCCACTAATTTATGATCAGGGGAGTAGCCAAAGTTGAGCGCCCCCCCCTCCCCCCCCCGCAGCCTGGCTGCACCAGCACCTAGACTGGCCAAGCCGCGGGGGGAGCTGGCCGCCTGGGCCATGCTCTCTTGTTTAAACCCGGAATATCAAAGTGCCTCCGCTTTCCGGGCAAAACTAGGATTGCCGGGCCTCCTTTCTAGCAGTGAAAGCAACCCGTGGCCTGCAGCTAGTTGGACAGACAGTTGGAGCCGCGTGTCCTCAGGGCCACTACCTCAGGGCCAGCTCCAGGACTCAACAGTTCCCAGGGCCAAGGATGGCGCTCTGTGGACTCGAGAGGAGGTCACCGCAGCAGTGGTGGGAGCAGGCGCTCAGGGAATGCAGTTTTTTTCCACCTGGGTCAGGAAGGAAGCGGGGAACCTTTCAGCTTCATGGGAGTTTCACCTGCATCTCCCTGGGGCACCGACAGTGGAAAGGAAGGAGGCCTGCAGCACACCTGGGCGTGCAGGCTGGCCCTGACCTGCAGAAAAACAGGGAAAGGGGCTTTTTAGGATCCACTGATCACAGACCCATAGCTCCTGGGGCAGAGGACACTCCCTGACCCTCTCTAAGCCTCAGTTCCTCATCGGTGAAATACTGATGCAGACAGGGGAAGGGGTGCTACATACATTGAATGAGACCACCTGTGAACCCCTTTGTCTAATAATTGGTGTTCACACTTTTCAGTCTGGAAAGGGGAGGAAGCCAGTTCCCAGTAGGAAAATCTAACCCCTTTGGGGGGCTTAGCGTTCTCAGAATCAGGTAGATCCAGCACTGGGGTTGGAGGGACTGGGAGATTAGGGATAAAAATTCAGAATCTGCAGGGAATTTGCAAAGGAGCTTCTAATCAAATTCTCCTACCATTCCCACCTTTAAGAGACAATTAGGAGGAAGTCAGGGCTAGTTCTGGGAAAAGAGGAATTTCAGCAAGGGAGAGGAAGGGTCAGCGGCTCTCCTCTGCTTCATTCTGGATCAAATCTCCTAGGTGTGCGAGAGCTGAAGCTCCAGGTATGACTGATCCAAGTTTGGCTGCTAAAGAGTGAGGCTGCCTCTTAAACACAGGGTCTGCTGGGGATGCCTGGGACACGTGCTGGGAGCCAGAAGGAAGGGGGGTGATTGTGTGCACGGAGACTTCGGGGGAGGTTTACACTATCTCAGGCTCTTTCCTTGAGAAAGGGTTAATAATTTCATGGAAATGAGGGTCCTTCATTTCACCCTATTGTCTTTTAGTTTGTTGTGACATATGGCAGGTCCTTGCCCCTCACAATTTGGCCCAATGGGAGAACATTCTCTGCCTACTGAGTTCCCCTCAGTCAGGATAATGAAGTGTTCAGAGTAAATGTCCCTGGAGAACAATCTCTTTTTCTCTGTCTCACTTGCTATCATGATAGAAGCAGTCAAGTGTAATTGAAGATCAGTTTCTGTGTTCAGCTGGGAAAACCCATTAAAAAACCAGCAATCACTTCCCTTTTAACAACAAAGCTTTGATTTGTAGTTCCAACTACCATGTGCCCAGTCTGACTCAAGCTTCCTTATCTCTCAGAATTCAGGTGGTAGCAAACCCATTCTTTTCCCTCTACCCTAAGCCAACCATGTGAACATACAGGAAGTTTCACTTTCATAGGGAAACTTCCTGTGAGTGTCCAGGTACGTCTTTCAGTTAATCTGGCTATTCATGTCCAGCAACTTCCTGTAATCCTCCTGCTCATTCCTACCTTGAATATGTTACCTGGTGTAATATGGGTGCTCACTAAGTAACAGCAACAATAGCTCTGTGAGCAGATCCAATACCTACCTCTTCTTATGGACATTTAAAAAGAAAAGTATCTCAGCAGACAGTTCTTCAGGATGTGGGTCATAAATGCTAAATCAATGAGTTGTCTCTTAAAAACCTTTGGTTAAACTTCCCCCAAATAGAGGAAACAAGAGTATAGTTAAAATATTCTGTACTTATGCTTCACGCAGGATACAATGGTGATAGGCTGATATAGTAGCCTCTTTTTAAAAGTAGGAAAATAAAACATAAGACACTTTTAGGAGGTGGCTTGCAGCTCTTGGAGTAAATGAGGGGCTGGGATTGGGGCTCAGGACTTTTGAGCAGGGATAAAAGAGGAAAGTCTTCAGCTTTTACTGCTTTGGGAGATGGGAAGTTGAAATAGGGGACTCCATGCAGCAGGAGTGAAGGATCCACGGCAGAGAAATAGAGGGTAGATGTTGAAATCAAGGAGACCTCAGTTTGAATGTCAGATTTGCTTAACCAGCGGTGTGACTTGGGCATAATGCATCATCACTCTGACCCTCAGATTCCTTATGTGGAAAATGATAATAATACACTCTACTGGGCTTTTGTGTGAGGGTTAAATGAGTTAGTAATTGTGAGTTCCTAGAGGATGACCGGCTCCCACATGTTTAGAAAGAAGCAGCAACAGGTCATGAAAACATGCAAACAAGTGATGCAGCTGATCTCTTTGGGATCTTTCATTCCTAGCTGTTTTTTTTTTTTAATAGTTAATGTATTTAAAGAGATCATATTAAGTTCTTCTACTCAAAAGATGCACCTGCAGGTCAAATCCCAAGATTTGCTGTGGGAAGTGCAGGCCCTGGGGTAAGATCCTCTAAAATCCAATTGGCTCATTACTCTATGAAGGTCTTTGGAGTGCCATGTTGGAAATTTCACAGGATGGCAAACGTGGTTCCAGTGGATTCAACTCTCCTGTGACTTCATAGCATAAGTGATTTTCCTTTTCTGCTCTCAGGCACACCATCTTCCCCCTACTTTCCATGGCTACCCTCCTTTGCTTCCAGCAGAGAGAGCCTGATCCTCTCTACCCTCTGCCACTTCACTCTCCAAAGCTCTCCCATTGATTTGGCAGTCCCCATAAGGCCCCAAAATGAAATCATCTCTAGAATAAAGCATAAATAATGTTCTATCCTGCTCTGAAGCAGGGGACGGCCTTACCATTAGCACTGTCATGGCCTAGAGAACATTCTACACTGCAGGGGTAGAGTCTGAGATTCCAGCTCTGGATACAGTACTTCTTTCTGAAGGACTCTTCACCTTCCCAAGGGCTTTGGTGAGCACCTTCTCTGGGCCTGATTCTGCTTTTTGAAAAATGGTCAGTTAGGGGAGCCTGGGTGGCTCAGTTGGTTAAGCGTCTCACTTTGGCTCAGGTCATGATCTCATGGTTCATGAGTTTAAGCCCCATGTCAGGCTCTGGGCTGACAGCTCAGAGCCTGGAGCCTGCTTTGGATTCTGTGTCCCCTTTTCTCTCTACCCCTTCCCTGCTTGTGATCTCTCTCTCTCTCAAAAATAAATAGACACTGAAAATTTTTTTAAAAAAAGGAAAAATGGCCAGTTAGCACCCTCACCTCGTCAAATGGGAAGGGATAGATATGAAACATGACTGGCACACTGTTTATAATTTCTGAAGTTGAATGATGAAACATATGGGGTATTGTACTATTCTATTTGTGTATTTCAAATTTTCTATAAGAATTTTTTTCAAAGGTCTCAAAAAGTTCAATGATGGTCCTAGCTTGGAATCATGGTGGCATTCTTATGATACCCCTACCATGGTAGAGGGAAGGATGATACCTATAGGATATTATCAGACTCCTCCGTGTGGGCTTCATAGTACCCAACCAGGAGGAAATAGCATATTTCGCACAGGATCCCAATAAATTTTATGCCAAACAATGGGCATTGAAATGCTACTTAATTAATTCAAAGAAAATAAAATGCCTGTCCCAAATGAGAAGATTTCTCTTCAATAATCTTTAATGAATTATCTTATTCATAAAAGCGTTGCTTGAAAGGGAAAAAAAACAGGCCAGTTAGTCCATATGACCATTTGAATTCCCTAAATCTTCTATAATTTGACATTTCTCAATAGTTTCATATTACCAGGCTGTCTGTTTCCAGGGCTTTGGGCAGATGGCTTGAGAGCTCACATTGGACCTCTGTGTGGTGCTGGCCATGGGGCTTTTGAGCAGCCCTTGAAAAAGTACACCAGAGACAGGAGGCTCCATGAGGGCAAGGACTGTCTCATGTCCTCCTCCTCAGTACCTGGAGAGGTGCCTGATACATAGCACATACTCAATAAAATACCTGTTGAATAAATGAACAAGTAAGTGATCATCTCTGGATGCTGCCACTAAGGAAGATTTTTGTTGCTTTAAGTGTACTGCTCGATTTTCCAAATTGTCAGCAATGAAGTTGTAGTTTACTGTTTATTTATTTTTGAGAGACAGAGTGTGAGGGGGGAGGGGCAGAGAGAGAGGGAGACACAGAATCTGAAGCAGGCTCCAGGCTGCTGTCAGCTGTCAGCACAGAGCCTGACATGGGGCTCAAACCTATGAACCATGAGATCATGACTTGAGCCTAAGTCAGATGCTCAACCGACTGAGTCACCCAGGTGCCCCTGTGTGGCTGTGTTCGATGAAACTATTACAACAACTGGCTGGATGGAATTGGCCCATGGGCCTCAGTTGGTCAACCCTTGGATAAAGTACTTATACAGGTAGAAATCCAAAGATCTGAAGAGACCTTGTAGTCATCCCATATCACAGTCTTTATTTTCAGGTTAGGGAAGCGGATAAGGAAGGAGAAATGACTTTCCCAAGAGACACAGAACATTGCACTAGAGAAATCCTAGCGTTGGAGCCAAGCAGACTGGCTGCTCTCTGGGGGAGTGGGGGGTGGGGGTGGGGGTATGGCTATGGTTTTGGGCAAGTTACTTAATTTCTTTGAATCTTTGTATATATCAACACCACACGTAGATGGTGATAATAATGGAATTGATACCTTACAGGGTTAATGGAAGAATTAAATTAGATAGCACAGGAAAACACCTTGTATGGGGACTGGCCAGAGTAGAGTTTACCTACAAATCAAGTGCTTCCTCAATCACAGTACATGGCTCAAGTACTCCCTCCCTCCTTCTCTGTCTCCCTCCCTGCCTCTCCTCTAAATGCAGAACTTCCAGAGTGAGTTCACTGACAAATACTACCAAGCGTCTGCTATGTGTGAAGTCCTTTGGGGGAGAGCTGTGAACTAATAACAAATGGAAACAGGAAGATCTCAAATCCGACCAAAACTACACCTCAGCTTTCTTTCTAGAAACCCCTTCCAGCTCTGTGCTTTTATTTCCCAAACATGCTGCTATCAGGTGATCTTTGCCAGGGAAACTCCTATGGGTAGTGGAGATTTCTCTCATTTCAATTCAACGATCCACATCCTTCTCCGGGGTCATTTTTAGAAATAGGGTGTTCCCAGTAGCTTGTAAAAGATTAAATTAAAAACTAGCAACCTAGTATGATATTAAACTAATAAATACTACACCTAGCATAGAAAGCCTTCGCCCAGAGCAATAATCTATTCCTCCTCCTAGCACAGCCATGAAGAGTGATTGGCAGTGGGCCCAGTACACAGCAGGTACTCCATAAGTGTTTGTTGAATGAACAATGTGGGCTAGGGTATGGTATTTAGAAAAAAAAAAAAAAGAGAGCCATAATCTATACTAAAATCTCTTGGAATCTGTTTTCAGATTAATATTCAAGTAAGTGTTAGTGAGGTGCCCTTGCTATATTCTCCCCTTCTCTTCATGAACTTATAAGGTAGGTGGTATAGTCCCTACTTTATTGATGAGCAAATGCAACCTCTGAGAGAGAAGGATTGGTCCAAAGACCCACAAATGGTTAAGGAGCAGAGCCTGGGATTTGAATGACGGACCTACCAATCCCACATTCTCGGTGTCTCCTTTCTGGCTCTTTCTGGCAACTTCCAAACCTTTCTACCCACCCAAACTGAGGGGGGAGCACATTGAAGCACCCTGAACCGTCTCAGCACAGAGAGACATCTTGTATCATGTGTGTGAGAGACAGAGACAGTCTTTCCTGTCCAAGAAGATATCTGCCACATAAAGAACTATAATACGTGAACAGGGTTTAATGGTGTGCAAAGAGCTCTCTCCTTTCCTTTGATCCTCAAAACAGTCCCATAAAGAAGGCAAGGCAGGCATTACTATTCCCATTTCACAGATGAGGAAGCTGAGGCTCAGAGAGGAAAAATGATCCCCTGAAGGTGCCAGGGCCACCCAAGTCTTGACCCAAGTCTTCTGAATCTAGATGCCAGTGTTTTCTCCACAGCACTGTATTTGTATAATGACAGGAGGAACACAAAGTGCAGCCCACATACAAGACCTAAGAACAAGAGATGACTGGAGACCCCCATGTCCACTCCTGGAAAGCTGCACTGGACACCGGGTCCAGTCTATGAGGCAGGAACCGCTATACACTTGCTGTTTCCCTGTGCCTCCCCCACCTGCATCTCCTCTCCTCCTGTGGTGGTCCCTGCGCTCGCTTTGCCTGCTGTATCTGGGAAGGAGTGCTGTCCACAACATGTACCTTGGGCATGACAGTGACCATGGGGCCCACGCTAAGGGATGGTGTCCTTTAATACTCTAATGACTAGACACAGTCCCTGCTCCTGGACTGGGGGTAAAGAGCATTGCAGGGTTGCTGAGTCAACGTAGCAAACATTTATTGGGCACTCACTACATGCCAGGCACTGTGGTAGGTGTCCAGCCACTGAGGCGGGCAAGATTCAATTTATATAGTGGGACATATAGACATGTAAACACTTCTGTTTCTAGTTAGAATGGAGCAGGCTTTATAATAAGCCTTGTGTTGATTGTTTTACATAAGACATCTCACTCCTACTAACAGCCCCATGAGACAGTGTTATTATTCCTACTTTTAGTTTTCTCAGTTGATGCTCAGAGAGCTTGAGTTGCAGAAAGCCTGTTATTGCTCATACCAAGTTAGAAATCAAAAGTAGCTCTGTCTGGCTTCTAACATCTGTACTAGCCAAGAGGCAGGTGCAACAGGGGAATCAGTGTGGGGCTTGGAGTCAGGCTATCTGAGTTTGAAATCTGTCTCTGCCCCTTCCAAGGTGTGACCTTGGGCGAGGGTCCACTCTGAACTTCCATTTCTTCATCTATAAATAAAACAGTGTAGAATTTGGCAGGAAAGATAAATACTTAAACCACCTGGCACAATTAATCATAGAAGCAAATGCTAATAATCATAGGAGAACCTGCAAAGTACTCTAGGAGCTCAGAGCCCTGGAAGGATAAGTAGGATTTTGACAAGAAGTCAGACAACGTTCCAGGCAGAAAGAAGTGCTGAGCAAACGCTTAAAGCCCAAACTAGATGCTGCAACTTCCCCGAAAACTTGCTTTAAAATTCAGGAGTGACACAGGGCTCAAACTCACAAACTGCGAGATCACGACCTGAAGCAAAGTCAGATGCTTAACCGGCTGAGCCACCCAGGCGCCCACAGGAAATTTTCCTGATTAGTTCTGTTCCTTCTAAGGATTCCTCGCCCCCCACAGCCTTCTGGGATCTGCTGAGGGCTCACTCCCCTCAGGAAACCCCAGCAAAGCTCGGACTGAGTTCAGTGCTTCTCTGCCGAGGCTGATTTGGGCCCCTAGGGCAGATCCGGCATTGTCTGGCAGGACCGGCTTCCTGGATGTGCTTAGGGTTTAATGTACTGTAGTCACTGTCCTGACACTGTCCTGTCTTAATAATTTTACCTTTGAATTTCTATTTTGTAAGTGAAGACTGACTGGATGATGGAGCTGGCCCCAGGGGCTTGGAGCCTCAGCTCACCAGAACCTTCTCCTGTCGCCTCCCTGACTTTCTGGGATGGAATTTTGGCCCCAGCTCCTGCACAACCTGGTGTCCCTGGCTCTGCCAGGCCTGTCTCCCCACTCTCACCCGGAAGCCATTGCCTCCCTCTGTGCCTTTGGGGGACCTGGCTGTGGGCACAGGGAGACTGGGTTAGGCTGCTCCGGCTGTGTCAGGAGCATCCCTGTGCATCCCTGACACAAACTGGCAGTGCCGTGGAGCATTAGGCAGGCGACTGTAAGGCCTTCACCAAACCACATCCTTGTAATACCTCTGGGGGTTGCCTGTCTGCGATGGGTTGGAGCAGCAGCCATGGGAAGGGTACACACATGCCTGCAGCTGGGGCACCAGGCACTGGGTAGGTGACTGGTCAGAGGAGGAAACTGGCAGCTGGTGGGCTGAGTGCATGTGTGCACACTGAGTCACAGAGCAGTCCCCAGATACCTATGGGGCTTGCACTAACCCCACTCGTGTTCCCATTCCCCAGGGAATGCGACATGAAGTAGCAAATAAAAATGGGGAGTTGGGAGGTGGTAAAGAAGAAGTGTATGGGTAGGGGACACTACCCATAGGAGGGAGGGAGGGCAGAGGGGGAGAGAAAAATCACTGAAGAATTGCAAAATCTTTATATTTCAGGATCTTCAATAACATTTGTTTTCTCTGCTTTTTGAACAAAGAGTCTCACGTTTTCATGTGGTACTGGGCCCCACGACTTCTGTAGTCTAGGGGCACTTTGTATTGTCCTAGCTAGGGATTGCTAAAGCATCTGGCGGGTAGAGGCCAGGGATGCTGCTAAACACCCTGCAACGCACAGAGCAGCCTCCCAAACAAAGAATTATCGGGTCCAAATGTCAACAGTGCCGAGGTTGAGAAACCCTTGGGTTATCTGCTCCCCCTTTCAGCTTCCAGTATCTTCTGCACTTATCTTTCCCTCCACTCTTTGCCCCTGCGTTGGAAACGAACTCACCAGCTGTCCAGCCTGGGGGCTCCCCAAAGGCAAGGGTTGCATTTTTATTCATCTTTCCGTTGCCAGGTCCTAAGTCCTAACCAGCACATAGTAGGTTCTCAATACTCCCGGACTGGACTGACCAGCAGGGCCTACCGATGTGCCCTCTCTTGTTTAAACCTGTCATTTTGTGTTTGTGGGTAACATGAAACCACTCTTAGCTTTTTGGAGGCACTACATGATTCATGCTTTATCTCCTCTAAGTGGATTGTAAATATCTAAAGCCACAGGAAAGAAACTTTCTAAATCTTGTGTGTTGGTCAGTGGTCCTGAGAATGAGCCCTGTGTGCTGCCGGCAGTCCATAAGGTGCTTGCTGGCGAACTGCTTTCGCTCTGTGCTGATGCCACCTTCCTGCATGTCCAAGGCCCAGATGACATTCACTTATTCATTCAACAAACAGCCATCAAGCATTTATTTTATGTGAAGTGCTGGGGGTTTGGAGACCTTAGAGGTACAGCTCCTCCCCTCAAGGAGCTCAGACTGGTCAGGGAGTCAGAGAGTGTTCTAACTCAGTAATTAAGCATCACATTACTGTGAAATTAGCCTTCAGAAGACGAATGATAAAACAGAGAAGAGATACGATCCATGACCCTATTTCTAAGGGAATGTCTTCAAGCCCTGTCTGGTCCCATTGGCGGCACTTTGTTTGCCTAAGTGTGGGGGGCACAGTTCTTCTACTGGGGAGGAAAGCTGAGGAAGGCCTGGCCTCACAGAGCTTTTGCTCCAGCAAGAGTGGGGGACCAACCAGGGAACCGGTGAGTGAGCAGAGCCACAGCAGGTCCAAGGATGCCTTGCTCTGGAGAGAGGTCAAAGGGCAACCAAGTGAAAGAGCATGTGAGAGACACGCAATAGTGAGGGGTCTTCCCAGGGAAGGCTTTTCAAGTGACAGAGCTGAAAATCAAGCTCAGTGTAGTTTCTCAGCCTATAGCACCCCCTCAGCTGTGGGCCCTGGGAGCCTAGAAATTCCCTCTGAGTGCAGTCAAAGGCACTGACTGTTAAGAGGAATTAATTGAATGAGGTGTTAATTTTTTTTAAAGCTTATGTATTTATTTGAGAGAGAGAGCACAGGATGGGCAGAGAGAAAGGGAGAGAGAGAAAGAGAGAGAGAGAGAGAAAATCCCAGGCAGGCTCCACACTGTCAGCACGAGCCCAACACAGGGGTTGAACCCACAAACCGTGAGATCATGACCTGAGCCGAAATCCAGTTGGATGCTTAACTGACTGAGCCACCTAGGTGCCCCTGAACTGTTAGTTTTTAAGGGGCTTTTTTTTTTTAAAGCAGTGATCTGTAAATGGTTTTCCCAATTATTCCTCTCAGTTAAAATAAAAATGTTCGAGCACCTCAATCCTATTATTCGTATTAAGTAATCGATACACTTACAATGTGTACTACTGGACTAATACTTTATGCTCATTTTAAAGCAAACAGGAAAATTTAAAAAGGCCATGGAGTTCACACAAACATGAAAGTAAGACCTCGTGTTTTCATCATGTCCCCACCATGTATCACCTGTGTGCTCTGCATTGGAACCCCTGTTCTAATGCATGAAAGGGCTACATTTTATTTTATTTTATAAGTGAAAGCCTTCCTAGAGGACACCAGATATCTGCCTCTTAGGAATTTTTTAAGATTTTGAAAAAAGGGGAAATTGATTGGAGGCACAGGATGAGAGAAAGGATCAAAAGAAGAAAAAGAGGATAATGAGAAAAAGAGGTCAGATTAATACAATTTTAAAAGGAAAGGAAAGAAAGGTAAAAGGGAGAGAAAGAAAAAAGAAAGAAAGAAAGGGAGAGAGGGAGAAAGGGAGAGAAAGAAAGGAAGAAAAGAGAAAGAAAGAAGAGAAGGAAGGAAAGAAAGAAAGGAAGGAAGGGAGACAGAGAAGAAAGGAAAGGAAAAAAAAAGAAAAGAGAAAGGAAAGAAAAGAAAAGAAAAGAGAAAGAAAGAAAAGAAAGAAAGAAAGGTAGGAAGGTATGGGGGAGGCGGGCAGGCAAAGGGTAAAGGGAAAAAGTCCCCAAGATGCCACTGGACAGAGGCAGTGAGGACACTCTTGGGCTGGCCTTTGCCCAGACCTTACCGCCTTGTAAGAATGTCCCGTCACAGTCTGTAGGCTGGACCTTGGCCTGTTTCCACACATTCGGAATCACCAGCTAATGAAGTGGATATTATTTTCTGGTCCTTCTCTCTTACCCTATGGCTAGTTCCCTTCCGTGGCCTTCACTTAGCCGTGGTGTCAGGAGTGATGGAAAGGCTGACCTTTTCCCATCACTATCCCGCACACCTCATTAACTTCTTGCAGCTGGAGATGCCCATTATGGATTAGGTGAGCCGATGGGTTCTTCCGAGAGCAGAGGAATTCACAGTTTCCCAGAAGCTCCTGACCCAGGACTTCTCTCCTGCAGAACATGGGAGACAATCTTCTGGTTTATAGAACTAACAGAAGAAAGTCATGTTCGAAGCCCTCAGAAAGCCCTGAGCACTTTCTTTCTTTTTAGAGCCTTGCTTTAAAGGCAAAGGAATGACACCAGTCACTTCAATGTAGAACTAACCAAAGAATACAAAAACTCTATTCAAAATGATACAAAATGAAAACTCAAGCAATGCTCATTGAATGCTTGTTTCGAATTTGATCTAGCCCTGAGCAAGGAGCCATACAATATTTGTTGAAAGAATGAATGGTGAATTTTCACAATCATCCTGTGATGATACAAAGTGGTAGTGTCTTCATGTAACAGAGGAGACAAAGGCCCAAGAAGTTAAGTGCCCAAGTTCACGCAGAGAGTAAACAGGATAAAGTCCTGTCCTCCATTGTCACTGGGGCACTGCTTCCATGCAGTCCTTTTGTTACCTTTGGGAATTTTTGTCACTTGCCTAGATGTTCTGGTGAAGTCATTCCTTCAGTCCATGTATATTGTGCACCTGCAAGAAGATAGGCGTGGTGTTGGGCATGGGGTGGGCTGGGGTATAAAGCTCCAAAGCTGGCCGCTGTCCTCAGGAATCACACAGCCCAACAGGTGCTCCTGGAGCCCATGATGACCTCAGTGACCCTTAAGCCCATCGTCTTCTTTCACTATTGTCTTCCATGTCTCATTATCAAATATTTTTTAATCTATGTGAGAGTCACATAAAAATTTTTATTTTTTAAGTTATAAACCTGATAAATATTACCATATGATCCAACAAGTCTACTTCTGGGTACATACCCAAAAGAATTGAAATCATGGTCTCAAAGACATATCTGTCCACCCATGCTCATAGCAGCATTATTCACAACAGCCAAAAGGTGGCAACAGCCCAAGTGTACATCAGTGGATGGATGGGTAAGCAAAATGTGGAATGTACATACAATGGAATGTTATTCAGCATTAAAAAGGAAGGAAATACAGACACATGCTACAACATGGGTGAACCTTGGCTGAGTGAAATAAGTCAGTCACAAAAGACAAATGCTGTATTACTCCACTTATATGATATACTGAATATAATCAAATTCATAGGCACAGAAAGTAGAATGATGGTTGCCTAGGGTGGAGCGGGGGGGGGGAGGGGTGAGGAGTTAGTGTTTTAATGGGTGTAGAGTTTCAGTTTTGCAAGCTGAAAAATTTCTGGATACGGATGCTATGATGGTTGTACAAGAGTGTGAATGTATTTAATAAGGCTGAACTATATATTTAAAAATGATCAAGGGGAGCCTGCATGGCTCAGTCGATTAAGCATCCGACTCTTGATTTCAGCTCAGGTCATGGTCTCATGGTCATGAGATCGAGCCCCGTGTTGCGTTCTGTGCTGACAGCATGGAGCCTGCATGGGATTCTCTCTCTCCCTCCCTCTCTGCCCTTCCCCTTCTCTCTCTGTCTCTCTCAAAATAAATAAATAAACATTAAAAAATGATCAAGATGTATACTTTAAAAAACCCAAACAGGCTTTCCGATTCCTTCTTTTCCATTGTGTACTCACTCCTCAAGGGCAACAAAGAGGAGCATGGCATGTGGGGACACATGACTGGGTATGAATTTCCATTCCATCCCTTACTGACTGTGACCATGGGCTAGTGACTTTACCTTCCTGAATCTCAGTTTCTTCATGTGAAAATGGGCACACCATTATTGTTGGGACTGAATAAAAAGAGGAGTGGCAGATGCTTGGCACATAGGAAACATACAATAAGGGCTGAATGTGATTGTTCTTCTCTGGAAGTTTCCCCCAAGACTTGGGCTCTCAGAGCAGTCAGGACTCAGGGAAGTTGACAGCAAGGGAGGGGAAGGAGGACGTTCTGGGAGGTGCTATGCTCATACTTGCAATGTGTGTATCATCTTTCCACAGAGGGGCTATCTAAGAACAAGTGATTAAGAAGGCATTATCTTCTTAATGCCTGCATCTTCCAGCGATCAGAAGCAGCTGTTAAATACAGATGTCCTTTTCAAAACAGCAGATTCCCAGAGTTAAAATTCATAATGTAAACTTTTAGGAAGACGTGACAGAGCAGAAGCCAGAAAATACTTAGGACCCAGGGCACATGGATAGGTCACAGCACAAAGATATGCACCACTTAACATCAAGAGACCGGAGTCCAACTTCTACCTTTTGGTTTTGTGTAACCTTGAGTCATGCATACTATAAACTCTTTGAGCCTCAGTTTCCTTGCCCAGAAAGTTGGCATCATACTGCATGTCATATGGGATTATTGCAAAGATAAGGTAAAGCCATATGCAAAAGTGTGTTGCAAACCATAAAGCTCTAAGTAGGTGTAAATGATTATTACTGATTTTTTGTGTCAGTGGATTTGTGTCAGTGTCCTGCGACACAGGCAGATGCAGTACTGGAGAATCTTATTTTGTTTTTTAGGAATGGAAATAATTTACTTTTTTTGTGTTCTTTGTAAAGAATTAAACCAAAATAAGAAAGTGCTAGTTTCCTTAATCTCAAGTGCTGTTGATACTTTTTAATCCTCATTTATTTATATGAAGATATCTCAATATATTAAGTGAAAAAAGGTTTCAAACATTTTATAGTGCGATCATCTTTATGGCTTATGAAGTACTACTAATCAAGTATCCGTGAGGAGAATAAATATACAAGATGCTATATTACGATCATATGATCTTTTATAATTCTGAAATTCTATTAGTTATTTCTAAAAAGCCTTGCTGTATTTAAACAGGAATAGGGTGCCTGTTAGAAACTAGGTTCTACATGGATAAAATGGGTTTAATATAGTGTACATTCATAGTTTTAGTGAACAGTAAACTAGATAATGCACAGTGAGGGGCACCTGGGTGGCTCAGTCGGTTGAGCATCCAATTTCGGCTCAGGTCATGAGCTCGTGGTTTGTGAGTTTGAGCCTCGTGACAGGCTCTATGCTGACAGCTCAGAGCCTGGAGCCTGCTTTGGATTCTGTGTCTCCCTCTTTCTCTGCCCCTCCCCCGCTCACACTCTGTCTCTCTTTCAAAAATAAATAAACACAAAAAAATAGATAATGCACAGTGACATCACAGACTGAGTCTTCAATAAATGTTAGTTGCTATTATTGTCAATAATGATACATTAAAGTTCTTTTGTTCCCTGTGTCTGTCAAAGAACTGGCTTACTGATTACCAACTGTGGGTAGTTGATCTGATTAACCCATGATTACCTGAGTTAAATAACGTCGATGATTTTAGGAAGTAAGGTTCTCAGTCTACAAGGTTTGAAGGTAGAGCAGAAGTAAGGATGGTTGTATAAAGACTCTTTGAAGATTGGGAGTGGTGGATGGTGATTTCTAACCTGCAGTGACCCACTGTGGCTTCTTTGGTCTAAACTTTAACCACTAGTCCTGAGATTTCATGTGACTTTCTCCCCATCTCCCTGTCCAAAGCTGCTTTAGTCCTACTGCCAGGTTTGATAATATGTAAGGAAATAGTACCTTTTTTCTCCTCTGCCAATTTTTTTCTGATGGGAAACCTATTATATGAACCATCTCATAATTCCAGAGCAAAAAAGTTTATGCACTGAATCTAATTCTAAAGTCTTTTCCTACCACTGTCAGATGAAGGGATTATTAAATATTGTATATGTGACACTTGGGACCAAACAAGAGACATACATACCAGTTTCTGAAGTTTAAAAGTTATTTTTTAAATATAACTTTTTTGAGAGAGAGATTTGCCTACCATAGGGAATTTTTTCTATATAAAAGAAAAGCTGTTAAAATACACACACACACGCACGCACGCACGCGCACGCACGCGCACGCACTCACACAGTGCACACATACCTCTCTGGGTTTCCCATGAATGGTATACAAAACAATTGGGACTTTAACCACAACAAAAATGTATCACTTTTGGGGTGGTCTTTGAGATTTACTTTCTAAAAACTGTTCAGAGGAGCCAGGTTTTGGTTTTGGTGTTTTTTCTCTGATCACTGCCGACTGACTAAGGACTTCAGGCTGTTTACCCGAGGGAGAGCTTTAGATACGGTTATTTGTGTGGCATTGTATCGAGGCCCTCAAATATTTGCCGGGAGGTTTGGTGGAAAAAGTCTAGACCAGTGCAAACACTGCAGGGCCCCAGTGAAGTCCAAGAGGCTCAAAGGACCATTCAAGAACCCCTTCTCTATACTGTTGTCACTGCCAGGAAGCCCTTGGAATCTTTGTCAGACTGGATGAACCCATTGAAGAGACTTAAAAGGGTCCAAGTCAAGGAAGAGATCCTTGATTTCATCACCACCGTTTGGTGGTACAGTGGAAAGAGGTACAGTGGAAAGCCATTGACCTACCTGCGAGGAACTCTGACCACCAGCTCTAGCTCTGTTACTCACTTGCTGGATCACTTTGGCAAGTCACTAGCCCTCTCTGGGCTCTGGCTTATTTGTTTTATTTATTATTTATTTGTTTATTTTTAAATGTTTATTTATTTTTGAGAGAGAGAGAGAGAGAGAGAGAGAGAGAGAGAGAGATCACGAATGGGGAAGGGGCAGAGAGAGGGAGACAGAATCCCAGGCAAGCTCTGCACTGACCACAGCCCAACATGGTGATCCAACTCACGAACCATGAGATCATGACCTGAGCCAAAATCAAGTCAGACGCTTAACCGACTAAGCCACCCAGGTGCCCTGGTTTACTAGTTTTAAAAGGAGATGATTGAGCGAAATGATCTCTAAGGTCCTTTTCTTCAGTCCCATCTGTCTATTACAAACCTCTTAGGTGTAGTCACTGGACCAGGCTGGCAGTGGACCAAGCCCTCTGCTAGATGTTTTAAAAACTTTGTCTCAGGAATCCTCCTGACAATCTTGTAAGGTAGGCAGCATTATCCACATTTTACACACAAGGAAACCAAGGCTTTAAAAGATTAAGAAACTTGCCCAACATCAGATTTCTAGTAAGAGACTCCAAATCTAGCCCTGGTCGGGTCCAGGCTCTCCCTGAACCTCCGCCCCTGGGGGTAATGTTTTGGGTTTTCCAACGCACATCTATATGTCCAGGTTATGAAATGAGTAGATCAGGGCACAGAGTGCATAAGCGATGTGCCCCAGATCCCTTGGCTAGAGAGTGCCAAACGTGGGGCTCGAAACCAGATGTTCTGACTCAAGAAACCAGGGCTTTCCCCACCTCATGACATTGCTTGTGCAGCCTGCCATGGCTGACTTGTTTTGTAAGATTTGGGGCCCCACCCTCCCAGGTGGGGCAAGCATGCCACGTGTCTCTCCTCTTCTTATTGTTTATACACAACTTCGGGTTTCCTTCCCCAACCATGCTTTTCCTGCCGTCGCTCCCCATTCTATGAATCACCATTCCATCTTTCCCCGGGCTCATGCCCCAAATAAGAACTCATCCTTTTCTCTTCTGCCTGTATCTAATTCTTTGCCAAATCCTGCTGGATCTTCCTTCAGAAGAAACCCAGAATCTGACCACTTGTTGGCACCTTGTCACACGGCCCGAGTCACCTTTCACCAGGCCATTGTCTAATCTAGTCTCTCTGTTCCTGTCCTCACTCCCTACACTCTCTTCTCCACACAGCAGCCAGAGGGATTTCCTCAAATCAAAAGTCAGATCCTGTTCTTTTCTGCTGAGAAAGACCTCAGTGGCATCCCTCCTCACTCTGAGCAGAAGTACCTCACGAATGAGGTACTTGACTCCAGCCACAGAGCCTCCTCACTGTTCCTGGAAAACACCAGACACATTCCTGCCTCAGGGCCTCTGCGCTTGCTGTTTCCCTGCCTTGGGACACTTTCCCCAGATATCTGCACAGTTCACTCTTCATCTCCCTCAAGTCTCTACTGATTTGTCATCTTCTCCAGCGTCTAAAGCAATGCCTGGCACTTAGTAGGTGTTTTTTGAATGAATAAATGAATAAATGAAAGAATGAAAGAAACTTCTCTGGCCTCTGACAGGTATTTTAATTTCAGCCCTGTGGGCCTCATATTTTTGTGATCTGCAGAACAGATAATTTTTCCCTCAGTCACCTGGACATCCTTCTGAGGTCTGGTTCATTTATCACTGCCACTTCACCTGAGCCCAGCTCCTACCTAAGAAGCTCTCAAAGAGGCTTGGGTGATGTGCTGCAGTCATGGTGGCTTCTGACCTAGCCCCGCATTCTTTGAATTTAACAAGGGACATTTATTCCAGTGCCATCCGGGACTCCTCTAGAAGGCAATGCCTTCATGTACAACATTCTCATTTCGGGGAGTCACCCAGGTGCTGAAGGTCAACCATTCAACTTATTGAATATTAATTATTCAGATGTGCCTGGCCACATGGGAAATTTCAGCCAGTAATGAAGTGAGGATGAATCAGGATAAGGAAGAAAGCCCATAATAATGCCCCTTTCCCCTCAACCCCCAGGGATAAGCACCTTCTAAAGAGTCCTTGTGTTTCTAGGTTGAAGAAAAGGCGGGAGCAAAGGAGGAGAGGCAAGACTATCCTTTTTGTAATTTGCAAAGAAATAAGTCATTTATCAAAGTTTGAGATATTTAATGATATAATTGCTATTCAAAATTTCTTTAGAGGCAATGTTGGCTGATTAAAAATGAAGCATATACCCCCATTTTGTGAATGAGGAAACAGCCACACTAGGCGGGTCTTGGTTTTCCAAGAACAACAAGCGACCCAATTAGTCCTACCCCTCCTATCAACGGAAAGTCACGTTTGCCTCCATCTACCTGACGTGTCCCAGACTGTCTCTGGAGACACATGTCATCACGAAACTTTCCCACTATTGAGGGGAAGAAGAAGTGAAACTCACCTACCACTCAAGCCCCCAATGCTGTTGAGTCAGTGGTGAGAACAAAGCAGGCAAATCTGGGAATAACCTTAGAAGTGGCATCAGTGGCCCAGCTAAAATGATCCCCAGAGCTCATCTAGAGAGACCTCAGAGGTCATTTGCACATGGGGTAGCTGAGGTGCCAAGAGGAGAGTGACTCTGGGTCACATGGGGACTTGGTGACTGGAAAGGAGCCAGAGTTCTACGTTCAGGGTCCTCAAATGACCTTGTGACCTGCTGGTCATTTTCCAGTTGAGGAAACAGAGACCAGTAAGGCAGAAAGAGCAATGAGGCCAAGGAGGACTTAGGAGGCCAGAGAAGATCTTTAAAATGGACTTTTGCCCCTTCAGATTCTCTTGGGTTGACTTAAGTAGGACTTTCAGTTCTTCCTTTCCTTCAGTGTCACAGTAACTTATACATCAATTTTGTCTGGTCCCTGAGGAAATGGCCTTGTGAACTTGAAAAACAAATGCCTAAATACACTGAATGAACTTAGTTTCTTGTACTGTCCCTCTGTTCCATGCCAGTGTTCCTGTCCAGAAGTGGGATCAGTTAGGTGGGAGCAGGGGGAAGAGGTACACGGACTCCCCCAGAGCCATACTGTGGCAATGAGAAAAAAGGGACGCCCAGGACATTCTCCTCAAAGCACACTCTCCCAGTGTTCTTGGCATACAGCAGGTGCTTAGCAAACAATCGTTGGGATTGCCTTGGTAGGCGCCATGCTGGAAAACTTTCAGGTTATCAGTTTCACCGTTGACCAGTGAGTGAGTTCACTGATCACTCAACCACTCTATGTCCAGAATTACACTCAGAACTGTGTAATAGTCAAGGGACATATATGTTTTGAGTCTTAAACTCAGGGGCCATTTGCTCCCATTGGGGAGTCAGTTCTGTGACATGTGTTACAAGTTGAGCAAAACACAAGACAGTTCCCATGTGAGACCATATAATCTTGATAGGATTATGGAAGTGGATGTAATAGCAATCTTTCTTTGTCATCATGCCAACATAATAGTAATAATGATAGATAGCTGCCTTTCTTTGAACCATTACTGTTGTTACAACAAGGCACGTGCTAAGCACTTTCCAGGTATTGTCTCATTTATCTGCACAACAGCCCCCACCCCCAGTTGGCACTAATATTGTTCCCTTACCCAAGGTCATAGAGCTATAGTGTAGAAGCAGAATTTGAGCCCAGGTCCATCTCGCCCATACTCAGCCTTCTGCCCCACTTTAGGCCTCTGCATATAAGTAGTCTCCTTCACGATGCCTCCAAGAACTTTGAAACTCCCCTCATCCTCTGGCCACCATGTCTGGCCCAGACCAGTGGTTCTCCAACTCACATAATAGGGTCTAGATGAGCGAGAAAGAAAGGGGAACTGCTCATAACCTGCGGCCCGTTTGCTTCCACCCCAGCTGGGAGTGAGGGGCACAAGCGAACCTTGTCACAACATTACCAGTAAAGTGGAATAAGTTGAGAACAACTGTTCATGGTCATCCACTATTGCTCTGTTCCCATTCTGCCCATGCCCTTCCTGCTTTCCTGGGTTTAGCCCTGCTTTCCTGAAGTCTGTCTTAAGTGACAGGGAAAAAAATCACCTCTAAAGTTTGGGGAGCCAACTCTCCTTGATTTTCCAGGAGTTTCCTGAGTTCTTCAGGGTACTCTCAGTTCCTAACCCAGTTATTTTGTCCTAAGGGGGCAGGTTCAGACACTGAGGGTGCACACTCGCTGCTCCACCTTGTGGTTATTCCTGGGAAGTTCAGCTCTCCTGTTCTGTTCAGCCAGAGCATGAGGGCAACCCACCCCCAGCGAACCGGTCCTGGTTTTCAATTCCACCCCTCTCCCACTCCTACACACACTTAGACAGTCTTCCAGTTTAATGTGGAGGTAGATCAAGTTGATGAGCCCATTTGACCTCCTCAAATTACTATGTTGGCTTCTGGGTACATTGAAATTAAGATTACCCTTATATTACTACTACTGTTGCTGCTGCTGCCACTACCACCACCACCACCACAGCTATAACCACCATTAATACAACTACTACTACCACTACCACTGCTACCCTCACCACTACTGCTACTATCACACTTAATACCACCACCACCAGTACTGCTAATACCGTGGCTGTGCTACTGAAGACGTGCTGTGTGCTTGGCCCATGCTTTATTGCTTAAACTGTCTCATTTAATTATCATAACAACCCTTTAAGTAGGAAATATTGTTATCCATATTTACAGACTAAGCCTTGGCAAGTCCCATGAATTATCAGAATTCCTACTGCTAGGAAGAGGCAAGTCAGGATATGAACCCAGGTTGTCTGACACTGGAGCCTATGCACTTAACCACTATGCTAAATGATCTTCTAGTGTAGGGAGGTGACATTGGCTTTGGAGTCAGGGAGATCTGGGGAACCAGGCAAGTTAGTCTTTTTTTTTTTTTTTTTTACATTAAAAAAATATATTATTTATTGTCAAGGTACCTAACATACAGTGTATACAGTGTGCTTCTTGCTTCGGGAGTAGATGCCCATGATTCATTGCTTACAACACCCAGTGCTCATCCCAACAAGTGCCCTCCTCAATGCCCATTACCCATTTTCCCCTCTCCCCCACCACTCCATCAACCCTCAATTTGTTCTCTGTATTTAAGAGTCTCTTATGGTTTCAGGCAAGTTAGTCTTATCTGTGAAATGAAGTTTCCAGTTACATGTGTAGAGTTCTTTTAGGGTTAAATGAGTACATAAAACATATAACAGAGAAGCTGCCATAATTCACCAGACTCCCCGGGAGCCTGACAGACCTTCCATCTTGTAACTCTCCTCCCATAGCCAACAACAGGCTCTCTGCAAACATTTGTAGGATGACCCAGTCTCCACTCAGGCCATGCAAACTACCTACTCATCATTCATTTGTTTGTTTACCCTCCTACCACACAATCATTGAGCACCTGCCATATGCCAGGTATAGTGCTCGGACCCCGGAGGATAAGAAGGTGAGGAAGAGGCCTTGAAAAGCGTGCCTTAGTGGGGTTTTCTGTGTGCAGACTGCTGGGTATGCAAAGAGCAGTGTGGACAGGTGAGGCATATAGCATCTAGAGAGCTTGAAAAGAAAAGCAAAACAATCCACAACGAGGCACAATAAAGATTAACGTCGTAAGAGAGAGGAGAATGGATAGTCTAAAGGGAGAGAACTCCTGACTGCTGGGCCAGTCAGGCAAAGCTTGGTAGCATCATTGTGAAGGGAAAGGCAATAGTCAAAGGTAGCAGCCCAGAGGTGCGTTGCAGATTAGTGCCTTGTCACTGAGGGCACTGACCAATTCTTTCCCAGCAGTTTTACTGAAGAAGCAGGCATTTGACGTTCCTCTAGAATCCATAAGGGACAGATTCTTAACCAAAGGGAAAATACTTCCACTATATGCTATCTTATCACCTGTGAATGGGATCCCATCTCACAGGTGAGAAAACTGAGGCTCACAGACATTCCATGACTAATTCAAGTTACTAAATGTGGAAGTCAGGATGCAAACCTGGCACCATTTTGTTCCAAAGGCTACACTTTCCATCACAGGACACATTGTCTCTCTCTTCTACTAAAAAGGCAGGAAACCCAGTGACTTTTCACTCAAATCTGACCACCCAGGGGAGGGGGCCTCTGTCTCATGCAGTGTTTCTTGTGATCTAAAGGAAAGACAGTGTCCTCATTATAAAAGGATGCAGTACTTGGTACCACACAGGGTCATTGATAGGAATGGATCAAGAGCCTTTGGGCAGGGTGGCATATGGAGAAGCTGCAGAGACCACGGTGGGGTCAGGCGGCCCTGGCCTTGAATCTCAGCTGGGCAAGTTTTTTCTAAGCTCTTTTAAGAGCTTTAACCTCGGTTTCCTCCTCTGTAAAGAAGAAAAACCATTCGTATCCACCATAGGACTAAATCAGTTAAAACCAGAGGAGCTCCACCCAGTGCATATATATGGAAAACACTCCGTGCATATTAGTTATCAAACATTCTTTTACTAAGAAAGGTCTAGGCCAGTGCCCAGGACACTCTTGGTGCTCAAGATGCAGTTATTATGCTTCCTTTTTTCCAGGCCACCATACCCCTAACCTGTAAGTCAAGTGGGTGTTTCATGAGCTTATGAATTTTTATAAGATTCTATTTTTGCAATTTCATGCAATGCTTCAGTGCCACTGGACACGTCAGCTCCTGACCTTTCGGTCGGTGCGGCACTTCCCATAAACAGAGCCATAAAAGCCCGCCGGTTTTCTCCTTGGCATGTGAGTTTGTTTGGTGCTCTCTCTGCCTCCTTCACCATTTGAATATTGATGTCATATTCCAAAATCCTCTCACCTCTACTGAGAAAGACCTACCCATGACTCCCTCCTGGGTGTGTAGCAATCCCCAGGGGGGGAGTTGTGGTTTCAGCAAGGAGAAGGCATCATGAAACCGAGAGAGCTGCCAGGGTAGAGGAGTTACTCAAAGGTAGGGGAGAGAGCAAAACATCCTTGTGCGATTGTCAACCTCCAGTCGGTGGCTGAGTCAGGTTTTGTTTTGTTTTGTTTTGTTTTGTTTTGTTTTGTTTTTGTTGTTATTTTTGAGGCCTGTTGGTAAGACATTGGTATGACATTTAAGGAAATATAAATAGAATAAAGCACCCACCCATATTTCCCCCTGAATGTTAGCCCAACTATTTTTCTGTGTGACTGCTTTCAGTTTACACACATATTTTTATGAAAATTTATAATCATCCTGTAAGATTTAATTGAAAGTGCTTTTTCTCCCCCCTTAGTGTTATTCTAGGAAAGTCTTTTCTGCATTGCTGTATCATCTTCATGCTCATATGGAGGCTGTCACATCGTGGCTCATTCCTGAGACTCACTGCTCCAGGGTCTTGGTCTGAAGGAATCTTACGGATGAGTGGAACAGTCACAAAGCCTTCAGGTCAAGCCTTGGTCCTGCCATTTGCTAGCCATGTGACCTTGATTCAATCACTGCCTTGTGCATTGAGCCTCAATTTCCACATCTGTGGCAGAGTTACCATGAGGTTTAGAAGCTCTTCGAGTTGGGTCAGAGAATTTCTTCAGCAAATGGTAACTGTCAGTAGAGATGTGCTGTCGTTCACCTTATTGTTGGAAATTTCTACATCACAAGGACATCTGTTACAAATCTCTGTGTCCTTTTGACTTCTGTTTGGGGGAAGAGTCCCAGGAGTGGGATTAGTTGGCCCAAGGATATAAACTTTTTTGTGGCTTTTGATATGCAGTGCCAAGTTGCCTTCTAGAAAGCTGATACAATTCACATAGTTGTTGGCAATGTAACCTGTATCTGAGCCAAAGCTAGCAGCAAAGGAAGGTGTGGGGACTAGTAATGTTAGTAAGGCAGTTTAGCAATAAGCAGGTTCTTTAAGGAACCAAGATGCAACAGTTAGTGGGATTCTGATGATGGAGGGCAGGAATTTGCAAGAAAGTATGGAGGCAATGGGAATTAGGCTGGGCATAGTTACAGGCTAACTAAAGGCTGATAGTTACTTTCTGGGTGGTCATAAAGCTTATGCTCTGGGAAGCTCAAGGTATTTGAAATTAAAATGTGACTCTTTCCAGATTGATTTCTAAAGCCTCAAATGAAATTTCTGCTTAAGTCTTGTGTTTATGGTTAACATCGCTAGTTCTTTTTTTTTTTTTATCATTTATTGTCAAGTTGGTTTCCATATAACACCCAGTGCTCAACCCAACAAATGCCCTCCTCCATGCCCATCACCCATTTTCCCCTCTCCCCCGCCCCCATCAACCCAGTTTGTTCTCAGTATTTAAGAGTCTCTTATGGTTTGCCTCCCTCCCTCTCCTTAACTATTTTTCCCCTCCCCCGCCCCCATGGTCCTCTGTTAAGTTTCTCCTGTTCCACATATAACATTGTTAGTTCTTATCTTGGGGAATCTATTAAACTGTTAAAAACAAGTTGCTCTGCTCATCCCTTCTTGATTTTCATAGTACATCAAAGCTGTTGCTTTGCTGGGTTTTTTTATTTAAACATTTAAAAAATTTTAATTGTCTCTGAGAGAGAGACACACACACACTGCACAAACAAGGGAGGGGTGGAGAGAGAGGAGGAGACAGAGAATCCAAAGCAGGCTCCAGGCTCTGAGCTGTCAGCACAGGGCCTGACACGGGGCTCGAACTCACAAACTATGAGATCATGACCTGAGTCAAAGTCAGACACTTAACCGACTGAGCCACCCAGGTGTCCTGCTTTCCTGGTTTTTATATTCAACTTAGCCAAACCATAAACCATAGTGCTCAAATACTATTTTCCCATTTGAAGGGTGCAAAGTCTGGTGCTGCAATATTTTCATTATTACATGGTGGCTTGTACCACACATCTTCAGCGGGTGCCGAGCGCAAGGAGGGGAGACTTGCTTGACCTGGGTTCGGGGCCTGCTTCTCCCATTACCTCACAGTGTAATCTGAGGCAAATCCCTTCCCCCTCCCCAAATTCTGACGCCTTTGTCCATGGAGACTTCTTGTCATGGTGGCTGAGTTACTGGTAACTGATGAGAATATAGGCCTTGGCTCATGGTCTCCTTAAATTATTTTTCATTTCTAAATGTTAAGATTCTCTGATTCCCCAGTTCAAGGGCCTGACTCACTTGCCTCTGCCCTGTCCATCATCCAGCTGTGTGGTCATGGAGTCACTGCAGGGATCTACACCCTTAAGTTGAAGGTGTTAAACAGCATAATACCGAAGGTCTCCATCTACCTTCTATTTCCAAAAAAGATTTAGTGAATGTGGGAATTGATTCAGGAGAAACAGTTGGGCACTGAAAAGTACTTAGGTGAATATTTCTTTTCTAAGCTTTGATTTACAAGGATGAAAACTGGAAATAAACCAAGTGTCCAACAGTAGGGGATAGTGAAGTCACTTGTGGAACACTTGCATCATGAAATGTTTTTGTGGCCATTAAAAATATGAGGGTTTGAGGGACACCTGGGTGGCTCAGTTGGTTAAGCATCTGACTTCGGCTCAGGTCATGGTTCCTGGGTTGGAGCCCCACATCACACTCTAAGCTGACAGCTCAAAGCCTGGAGCCTGCTTCGGACTCTGTGTCTCCCTCTCTCTCTGCCCCTCCCCCACTTGTGTTCTGTCTCTGTCTCTTTCAAAAATAAATAAACACTTTAAAAATTAAAAAAAAAAAGAGAGTTTGAAATAACATGGAAAAGGGCTTCTGGGATAATGTTCAGTGATAAAATCAAGTATGATGTCAATTCAGTAATGGAAATGTGGCTGTGTATGGAGAAAAAAAACTGGAAAGGAATACTCAAATGACCTATGGTGCTTTTCTCTAGGTATTCAGATTTTGGATGATTTTCTTTTTTTTTCAATTTTTCTATATTTTTCCAAATTTTATATAATTTATTTCTATTATTTTTAGAATACAAAAATACCTTCACTCAGGCTTTATAAAAATTTTGAAACTGCTCTAATCTAACTAGAATCAGATTGCTCTCACATTAAAAATTTTCTTAGAAAGTAATATAAGAACAGTTAATTATGATAGTCAAATAAATATGTGGAAAAAATGGATGGGGCGCCTGGTGGCTCAGTAGGTTGAGTGCCTGACTCTTGGTTTCAGCTCAGGTCATGCTCTCACAGGGCAGAGCTTGCTTGGGTGTCTCTCTCTCCCTCTCTCTGCCCCTTCCCCACTCATGCTTTCTCTTTCTCTCTCTCTCTCAAAAGAAATAAATAAACTTTTTTTTGAAAAAGAAAAAAATGGGCAAATATTCCTCTTTCTGACAAAATAAAATAGGATGATACATGAAAGAGTTTTGGTTTTGTTTATTTATTTATTTTTATTTTTAAGTAGGCTCCATGTGGGGCTTGAACTCATGACCCTGAGATCAAGACCTGAGCTGAGATCAAAAGTTAGACACTTAACCAACTGAGCCACCCAGGTGCCCAGATGAAAGAATTTTGAACGGGAGTCAGAGAGTATGGGTTCAAATCACAGTAGAATTCTGGTGGAGTGATCTTGGGCATAATTAATATTTGTAACTTTCGGTTTTTTCGTGTATAAAATGTACCTCTCAGGATTGTTGTGAGGTCTGACGTGACAATGTTGTAGAACTCTTCTGTAATAAGTTAAGTGACCCATTAATGGGTCATAGATTCAATTTATTGTTTCATCAAGAGAAATTGTTGGTTTTTTACAAAAGGATATAATTGAAAATGCCAGAGTGTATCGCAAAGTAATGTTGTTTTGTGAAACATACATCTTAGGTTATGATGTAAAACATATTCCTTAGTGCCCTAAGAACCTAGGAGAGCTGGAGAGGGTTCGACAGTCTGTTGTTTTAAGGTCAATAGTCATGGGGACACCAGAATGGCAAAGTCTCCTTTCTCTTGTTCAGAGTGTGAAACTTAGCAGAATCAGTGTCTGGTGGCTTGTGAGTCAGTTTCAGGAGGAAGTTGGAGAGGACGGTTTATTCTGCTTCATGATATTATGATTACATCTGTATCACGCCCTGCCATTTGTTAATGTTTTAGTGCTTAGGATCCATCCAAAAAATTATTTATTAGGCACACAGTGTTACAGACTGAATCGTGTTCCCTCCAAATTCACATGTTGAGGCCCCCAACTCCCAATGTGACTGTATTTGGAGATAGGGCCTTTAAAAAGGCAATGAAGGTTAAATGAGGTCCTAAGAATGGGGCCTTAATCCAATAGCAATGGTGTCCTTAAAAGAAGAGGAAGGGACACCTGGAATATGCGCGCACAGAGAAAAGGCCATATGAAGACCCAGAGAGAAGGTGGCTGTCTAAAGACAAGGAGAGACCTCAGGAGAAACCAAACCTGCTGACACACTGATCTGGGACTTCCAGCCTCCAGAACTGGGAGAAAATAAATTTCTGTCCCTTAAGCCATCCAGTCTGATATTTTGTTACAGAAGCCCTAGCAAACCAATACACCCACTATATGCCAGGTGTGGTCCCAGGTTCTGGGGGACCCAGAGATGACAAGATCAGGTCCCTGTCTTCCACTTACAATGCAGTATGCTAATTGCAATGTAGTGCTAAGTGTGGCTCAAGGTCCAAAGGCACTCAGAGGGAGCTGTCTCTATGTCTTCCCAAGGGAGTTAGGGCCAACATCCCAGAGGAGGAAATTCTAAAGGCTTTAAGGATAAATTCCATTTCTCCTGTTATCTGATACTGTTAATAACAGGTCTTAGATCCAAACACTAGTGCCTGATTTGGATACCTTCACTTCTATCTTTGACTCCTAACACCCTATAGCAAAGGGTCTCAGGTCAAAGGAATATCTGATACCTACACAGAAAGTGCAATGGTCATAAAGGGACATGTGGAGAGGAACCACCAGGAGGCTCTAATTGGGACCTTCAGGGCTAACATAGCTTGTTGATCATGGGGAAGTTGCAGAAGTGAGAGAACAGAGCTCACAGGCACAAATCTGAGTCTCTGCGCACGGGGGATTAATTCTTCCCCTCTCAACACACAGTCCTCTCTCTGTCAGCTGCCGGAGATTTTTCTTCATTAGGACTATGTTCCCCCTGGAAGTTTTTAGTTTTAGATGGCAAAGTCTGGGATCACCTCCAAAATGCTACTCCAATTCTTTCTTCTCTACCTAACTGGGCTGCAAGCTCTCTCTATAAAGAATAAGGTGGTAAATACTTTTGGCTTTGAGCACTATATAGTCTGTCCAACTACTGGACATAGTTGCTATAGTGCAACAGCAGCCGTGGTTAATATGTAAACAAATGTGACTCCATACCAATAAAATTTTATCTATGGACTCTGAAATTTGAATTTCATATGAATTTTACACATCATGAAATGTTATTTTTCTTTCTTTCTTTTTTTCCCAACCATTCAAAAAATGTACAAACTACTGTCGACTTCAGGGATACACAAAAGAGCAGGCTGTATTCTGCCCACTCCTGACTAACACGGTTTCATGCATTTTTCATGAATTTGGTACTTTGTTCCCAGATGAATTCAGGGAAGCCTAATAGTATCAGAGAAAGTTAAGGATGGTTGAGATTGGTTTATAGTTTTGAGCTTTCATAAATCGGTCTGAAGATCTCTAGGACAACGTGCCAAGGGATTTTAATCAAAGAATGTATCCCTATATTTTAATAAATGCATTTAGGATACACTACAGGTACTTGCACAGTGACTTGGGGCACCTTTTCCTATAGCTGGGCCTTGGTTTCCCTACTTGTAAATGAGGGGATTGATTTTGGCAACCTCTCAGGTCCCTCTCTCTCTGAAGTTCCACGTATCTCTGGAAGGTGCTCCCTGCCCCCACCCCACCCGGCCCCATGCTAATGTTGAGGGTTGCTGTGCTCTGCCTCTGACCATGCACTTGACACCTGTGGATTTTGTGGCACTCCACTCAGGTTAGCTGCTTTCCCCCTGTTAATCTTTAAGACAGAAAGCATTAAATATACAGAATTGGGGAGCTGGGCCCTTTGCATCTTTCTTGGCAACACAACTGAGTGGACCCTTCAAGGAATTTCCTTCCTCATCTTCGCTGTCTTTCTTAGCCTATTCAAAGAGCCATTTGGGGAACTCCCTGCCAGAGTTGGCAGGCCCATCCCAGTGGGGAGCAGTGCAAACTCTGGGTACCCATGCAGCTCTGGGTTGGCGCAGGGGACCCCATCTCAGTTTCTTTTGAAGGAAGTAACTACGACTTGAGGGCCCCAGACACTGTTTAGAGGCCACATTCATTGCCAGTGAAAGAAAAATGCCCAGGGCAGTGTAATTAAATGTAGATGAGATTATTCCTGGAAGAAGTTTTTTCTCCCCCTCCCCCCTTTTAGAAAAAAAACCCAACGGGTTCACGGAGTCAGAGTAGCTTAGTGAAGGGGCTCTCACTCCAGAGCACCACCAGCTAACGGTGTGAAGACAAACAGGTAGATGGTCAGCCCTTATGACAATTTCTCCCTCTTCCCAACACCATCCTGAGTATTCAAGCATCCACAGCCTGTCCAGGACAGTTTCTAAAAAGCAGGTGGGCTCAGAGGAACCAGAGAGGCTGATGTCTCTGCCCTTGGACTCTGACTAACTGAGCTGCCTTGGTATGGCACCAATGCCGCAGGGGCATTTGGGGTGAATGAGAGGACGGGGTTCCTGCGCTCATGAGCGAGCATGACTGAAGGAGGCTGTCTTGTTAGTTTTGCTTGAAGACTCAGGACAAAGTATTGTGGAAGAGGGAAGTGACTGCCCTGCAAGAAACTGTGTTAGAGCTCCCCACTCTGTGGTTACCCAGGGAAATGATTGGCTCTTCCTTTTCCTATATGCCTGGAATACTCCACACACAGACCGATCTTCACCACAACTTCACGAGTGTTTCTTATATGTATTTTCCTGTAGCCTCTGAGTTCTGAGCTTTGGGAGTCTGGGCTTTCTTTCTTAACATTTGTTGGTCTTTTCCAACTCCTCACCTCCAACCCCCATGGCCTGTGTACATTAACACAGTATTTGGCTTGGTTAGACCCTTGTTAGTCACAGTGTGCTCTGGACCAGCACCCGGGACACCACAACCAGTTGGGAGCTTGTTAGAAATGTAGATCCTCAGGCCCCACCCAGGTCTGCTCAATCAGGATGTGCATTTTATTAAAAAATTTTTTTTAACGTTTTATTTTATTTTTTGAGAGACTGAAAGAGACAGAGCACAAGCAGGGGAGGGGCAGAGGGAGACACAGAATATGAAGCAGGCTCCGGGCTCTGTGCTGACAGCTCAGCTGAGCTGTCAGCACAGAGCCCGATGAAGGGCTCAAACCCACGAACATAGAGATCATGACCTGAGTCGAAGTTGAATGTTCAACCACCTGAGCCACCCAGGCGCCCCAGGATGTGCATTTTAAAAAGCTCCCTGGTTGATTTGTGGCACAATGAAGCCCGAGAAGCTCTGAATTAGAGAAGAGATGTTTGCTGAGTGTAGGACTGGGAATATCAAGAGACATTGGTCCTACCAATGTTGCTGTCACTTTCCTTGCCATTCTCTCAGGGAACAATTCTTAGCAAGCAATTTAACAGCTTCAGGCCTCAACTGCCTCTAGACTGGATCAAATCATACAAAAGTAATTTTTAAATGTAACTTCATAGGTTCTATAAAAGATGAACCCTGCCCTCCAGGGGTTTCCCTTCCAGGGCTGGAGAGAAGGCAAATAGCCAAGTAATGGTTATATAGAGTGAAAAGTGGCAGGTGACCTAAAGGAAGTGCAAAGAAGGGGCCCTGGGGCTTCAGAGAAAGAGGAGGCTCCTGCTAGTTTATTCTGAAATCCTGCCCTTTTATGGCTCCAAAGACAAATAAATTTCATGTGCAGGGGCCGGTTGAGATACCCCTACGCTCTACAAGTGACTGTGAAATAAGGTCCACAGAATCTGCAGGGCTGCCATTGTTCAGGAGGAAGGGAAATCATTGAGGAGGAATGTCAGAGAGTCTAAGTAGGTGAATACATGAAAAGAAAATTAAAAAATGAAAATAAATTCTAAAAATCACAGAAAAGCTCTTATTTCCCATCCATGCGCAATATTACCCGTACTGTTAAGATTAGGAGGGCAGGGGACTTATCCCATTCATCTCTGTGTCCCCAGGTGCGGCCCACTGCAGGGGCCTGAGCAAGAGCTCATAAAAACTTGTAGCACTGAAGCAAACATCGATGATTTTCATGGGCAAGGCAAGCATATGCTGGGGATGGAAGAACATAGCCTTCTCTCGGGCAGTTTCAAGGCAGTATGTGCAAAATCCTGTAATGTAGCAAATTATTATCCTGTCTGCATTCTAGACAGGCAGTTTCTAGAAAGTATTTCCTTCAGTTGCTCAGGCATGAATGGGAATTTCCTGAGGATGGTGTCTCAGTCTCCCTCCCATAAGACTTGGGCATTTCTGTATTTTTTTTAAAGTAATCTCTATACCCAGTGTGGGGCTCGAACTCATGACCCCAAGATCAAGAGTCGGATGTGCTATCAAATATGCCAGCCAGGCGGCCCCAAACTTAGGCATTTCTAACTCCTGAGAAGAACTTATCAGGGAGGTTCCTTGACATTTGACTGTTAGCCTTGTTGGGAATTAATTATGATACACGGAACTTTTATTTGAAAAGCCCTTTAAAATGGTTCTGTAGGTCTTCTAATACTCCACATATTGGGTCAATAGAATTGCTTCCATTTTGAAGAGTAAAAAAGCTAGGCATATTTTCTGTCCATTGTCACCAAATGTAACTGGGAGGAAACCTCAGTTTATGTGTTAAAACATGTGTCCACTGGAGTCAGAGGACCCTTCATCTCTTTCCACAGAAAGAGAGATATGAAAAACGAACAGGGTACTTGGATTTCTGTTTCTGATGTTAAGCTTCTCCTTTGAATATACCTAAAATTATAAACTTTAGACCTGAAAGAACCTTGGATATCATTCATTCATTCACTCATTCACGTAAAGAAATTTCTGGAGACTTCTGCTTAATGTGACAGACTGACTGACATGGGTTTGTTTCTCTAAAAATTCATAGACAATCTGGATTAAGTAGAACAAAAAAAATTTTTTCCCAAATACATTGTTTAGTTTGTAAGAAAGAAATAAAGAGAAGGGTTCAAAGCTGACGGGGGTCTCACGTTGAGATTTAGGCACTTGGTGCTGGAGGCTACAATTCAATACTAAATGAAGGCACAGAAGAGAAACTCTGAGGACAGGGAGAGGTGAGAAAGTGGGGTGGATTCTAAGGGTTCCCTTTTCACAAATGGGAACTGGAAAACTGCTCCCCACCTAGGGAATTTACAAGGAGCCTTAACACCCACCTGGGACTGTAGATGGGAGAACAGTCACCCATGAGAAATTGTAAGCCAAAGCCTGTGTCATATGTCAGTGTGGAGTCTGAATTTATAATATCCAGGTGAGGAAGTGTAAGAACCAGTTTACACTAGTCAAATCACTAGGACGCTAGAAAAGGCATATATGAAAATGCACAAGGGGCGCCTGGGTGGCTCAATAGGTTAAGCGTCTAACTCTTGATTTTGGCTCAGGTCATGATCTCGCAATTGTGAGATGGAGCCCAAGTTGGGCTCTGTGCAGGGCATGGAGCCAGCTTAAGATTCTCTCTCTCCCTCTCCCCCATATCCTCTCTCTCACTCTCTGTCTCTGAAAGAAAGAAAGAAAGAAAGAAAGAAAGAAAGAAAGAAAGAAAGAAAGAAAGAAACTGTACAAAATATTCCCTTCTTAAGACGAACCCAGGATAAAAGTTACAAACTACACTAGAACATGAAGTACCATGAAGGAGAGTTAACAGAAACAATAAGTAGGAGCATCAGTACCCACAAAATTGCAGATGACAGGACATTCTGAAAGAGATGATAAAATATGTGTGTTTAAAATACTTATAGAAGTAAAAGGTCAAGAATGGGATACTGAAAATGAATAAGTTGACCTGAAAAAGTAGACTTTTCAAAAATGAAAAATACAGTGAAACCTAAAACTTAAGCGTGGGCTAGATATAGAATAGCTACAAATAAAGAGAGAATTGGTGATATGAAGTATGGATCTAAAGAAGTCACCCCAAATGAAACATGGATAAGTAAAGAATACACACATCATGGAAGGAGGTTAGGAGACATGAAATAAAGAATGGAAAGGTCTGATATGCTTTTTTAAAAAATGTTTATTTATTTTTGAGAGAGAGAGAGAGAGACAGAGTGCAAGTCGGGGAGGGATAGAGAGAGAGGGAGACACAGAATCCGAGGCAGGCTCTAGGCTCTGAGCTGTCAGTACAGAGCCCAACGTGGGGCTCAAAATCACAAACCACAAAATCATGACCTGAGCCAAAGTCAGACGCTTAACCAACTGAGCCACCCAGGCACCCCTTGATATACTTTTAATAGAGATGCTAAAAGAGTATCTAGAGAAAATATAGAAATGGCAATAATCAAAGAGATCCTGGCTTCCAATATTGGAAAGGGGTATGAATCCTTAGGTTAAAGAAGTATACAGAGTCCCATGCAAGATAAACCAAACAGCTATACCCTCAGACACATTAGCAAACTGAAGCTGCAGACAATACAGGCCAAAATAAAACAAAACACACACACACACACACACACAGACACACCAAAAATGTTAGATGCTACCAGAGATGAATACCAATACATTTCCCATACAGGAATGATAAAATGAGACAAGACCTTTCATCCTCAACCCAAGGTGCCAGAACACAGTGGACATCATCTTCAAAGTGCACAGGAAGAATAACCATCAGTATAGAAATGCACTTGACCCAGCTCAAGTACTATTCAGGAGGGATGGCAAAATAATGATATTTTCAGGCAAAGACAGAGTTTACCTGTCACAGACCTTCACTGAGAGGGCTACTAACGGATACACTTCAAGAAGAAGAGAACTGAGGGGCACCTGGGTGGCTCAGCTGATTAACTGTCCAACTTTGGCTCAGGTCATGATCTCACAGTTCTTGAGTTTGAGTCCCACATTGGGCTCTCCACTCGTAGCACAGATCCTCTCCCTCCCTCTCTCTCTCTGCTCTTCCCCTGCTTGCGTTTTCTCTCTCTCTTAAAAATAAAAATTAACTTTAAAAAAAGAGAAATGAGCCCAGATGGAAGGAGGTGTATTGCAAGAAGCAAGATAAGTTAAATTACATTAATTAAAAAAAAATATATATATATCTCAATAATCACTGGCTATAAAATTTTAAAAACTTTTTAAAGTTTATTTATTTATTTATTTTGAGGGGGTGGGGAAGGGAGGAGCAGAGAGAGAGGGAGAGAATCCCAAGCAGGTTCTGCACTGTCAGCGCAAAGCCTGACTTGGGGCTTGAACTCACAAACCGTGAGATCATGACCTGAGCTGAAACTAAGAGTCAGATGCTTAACCAACTGAGCCACCCAGGTGTCCTTAAAAATTTTTTTTAAATAATTTTGTGGTTCTACAAATAAAATGAAACTAAAGTACTAAGAAACAATAGGGATGGGGAAGGACAAGTTAAAGTGTTCTAAGGTTTTTATATGTTGGGGAAAGAGATCAGAGGTATTATTAACTTTATAGTTATTAAGAAAAGAGTTTATGTTAAAATGTTAAGGGTTCCCACTCAAAGAAGGGAAATAAAATATAAAACCTCTAAAAAAAAAAAAAGAAAATACAATCAATTTGGTAGAATGCAAAAAGAAAAGAGGTGGAGGGGAAGATAGAGAAGAAAAAAGTAAAAAGAAAACACAAAGCAAAATGGTAGAAATAAGTTCATAAATATCCATATTCACAATGACTCTAATTGGATGAGAATTGAAATTTCTGAACACACACACTTGATGCCGGGCATTGTGCTATGGGTGGGGGATACAAAAATAGATAAACTACAGCTTCTGTCTTCAAGAAGTTCACAGTCTCCTTGGGGCAGGGGGATAGGGAAAAACAAAGTAATAATCGTAGACCAAGTGTCATGACAGAGGGAACCAAAGAGAGGGGCACCTGACTTAGCCTATGGGGGGAGGGTTGAGGAATGCTTCCTGAAGATGGTGATCCTTCAGCTGCATCCCAAAGGATGAATAAGAAGGCAAAGGGGATGGGAAGGGTGTACCAGGCAAAGGTAACAACGTGTGCAAAGGCACGGAAGTGGGGGAGAACGTGGCACATTCTGGTCCAAACTTCTTCTACTGGATGACCTGAAACCCAGGAAGGGTAAGGAGACTGTCTCAAGGTCACTCAGCTGTTTAGTAACAGACCCAGGTTTGTACCCAAGACTCCCCATCTCCTTTGCCCCCCCTCTTCTACTATACCACAGCACGTTAAGTCTATAGCAGGAGGCTTGGTGACCGCATGTTGTTGAGATGCCAGCCAACTCTGAAAAAGCTGCATATGGTTGTGTGGACTGGATCTGTCTCTGGCCTATCCTGGGCTGGAGCAGAGCCAGGAACCTGGTAGTTTCCAGGGCTGAGCAGCCCAGTTTACCTCAAGGAAGCCACAGCACCAATGCTTGTTTTAATCATTAACTCCAGGTTCACAGGGCTGGAGCTGGAATGCAGAGGACCTGGGTGGGGGGCAGCTCGGGTCTCCAGGGAGCCATGAGCAGTTCTTGAGATGGGAGACCAAAGTTTAGAATGGAGTCTTCTGTCTCTGAATGGGTCTACACTCTGGGCTCAGAAATAAGGACTCGTTGTTTCTCTCAATTTTGTGGGAGCTTAGCCATCACATCATCTTGTTGGCTTGATTTCAGGATTCTTTAGTGTTCATAGGGTACTGTAATGCCCTCTGCCACAGCCCCTGCCCGGCATGGAAATTTTTTACTCATCCATCTATCCCGTTAACTGGTGACCTCCAGGAGGGCAGAACTCAGCCTTTCATCTGTGACCTCAGTGCCTGGCACAGCCTGGCACATAGTAGGTGCTCATTAAATGTTTGCTGACTGGTTACATAAATGGGACTCTAACTCTGTGTAAAGGTGTTCCAAAGCATATGTCTTTTTTGTCTGTGTGTTCATTTAATTCATAGAAGTGGAGGGGTGCCTGGGTGGCTCAGTGGGCTAAAGTGTCCTACTTCCGCTCAGGTCATGATCTCACAGCTCATGGGTTCAAGACCAGCATCATGCTCTGGGCTGACAGCTCAGAGCCTGGAGCCTGCTTCGGATTCTGTGTTTCCCTCTCTCTCTGCCCCTCCCCCACTCGTGCTCTGTCTCTGTCTTTCAAAAATAAACATTTTAAAAAATTAAAAAAGGAAATGGAGAGTGATTTTGCATTAAAAGTTCAACAGAAGTTCACAAACATCCT